>OU015761.1:28801926-28883520 GCA_907173295.1 Fagus sylvatica | reverse complement strand
ATCATTGATAGTAGGAGCGAAGAGAACATAGTTGCCAAGAGTCTGGTAACTAAACTAGGGTTGAAGACGGAGAAACATCCCAATCCATATAAAATAGGCTGGATCAAGAAGGGTACAGAAGCTAAGGTAACTGATATATGTCGAGTTACTTTTTCTATTGGAAATAATAATGCTGATGAGGTACTGTGTGATGTTGTCGAAATAGATGCATGTCATTTAATTCTTGGGAGGCCATGGCAGCATTATTTGGATGTTACACACAGAGGAAGATACAATCTTTATATCTTTTACAAAAGTGATCGCAAGATAGTCCTCGGTCCCATTAAAGAAGGCAACGTACCCAAAGCTTTTAAAGCAGAGGGAAAACCGTTTATCCTCTTAGTTAACAATGAAGATGAGTTTAACAAAGATGCCGGGAATCCGAGCGGATATTTTCTGTGGTGCTCACTAATGAGACACCCAAAACTGCCATTGAAATCCCAGCCACAATGTAGCCATTGATCAAATCGTTTAGAGAGCTCTTTCCAGAAAACTTGCTTATAGGATTACCACCAATGCGAGCTATCCAACAATGCATCGATCTGGTCCCCGGATCAAGTTTTTCCAACCTTCCCCATTACTGGATGAGTCTAAAGTAGTGCTAGATCCTACAAAGACAAGTGGATGATTTACTTGGTAAAAGACAGATCAAAGAGAGAATGAGTCCTTGTGCAGTATGAAAGTTGGCGGATGTGCGTGGATAGTCGTGCCATCAACAAGATTACAGTAAAGTACAGATTCTTGATACCGCGGTTGGAAGATATGTTCAATGTTGAGAGGGTTTATACTTTATTCAAAGCTTTATCTGAAGAGTGGGTATCATCAGATCCGAATTCAACCCATGTATGAGTGGAAAACCGCATTCAAGACCAAGGAGGGACTTTACAAGTCGATGGTGATGCCATTCAGGATGTCCAATGCCCTGAGCACCTTTATGAGGCTCATGAATCAAGTCTTGAGGAAGCCATTCATCGCCAAGTTTGTGGTCATCTATTTTGATGACATTTTGATTTGCAGACAGATCAACATTATTCCTAGAAAGTGAAATCATTCATTGGCAAGTATCCATAGTGAAATCTTAAGTGCATTATTTTTGCAGTGATATTGTATTTATTCCTAGAGAGTTATCCTTGTATCTTCCCAATTTAATGTAGACTTAAGTTTTTCCCTCCATTATTTCTACATTGAAATTTGAAATTGCTTTCAAGGATTTTGCGGTGTAAATTTTTCTTTTTATGTTTTGAGGCCTCTACATTTGTCTCAATGTCCATACATCTCTAACATTCTGGAATGGACTGGGATGACTACTGCAAACAGGTGTGCACCCTTTTTTTTTTCATCCAATCTCTACAAACATAGTTGATGCCTTGGTTGGCTACGGTTGGCATGGCTTGCTGGAGCCTAGAAGCATGTTGTCGCTGTCTGCCTAAACCAACATATGGCTCGAGGTACTAGGGTTGTTCTTACTCCAAATATTCCAACAAACCTCAACATGTGGTTAAGGTTACTAGGGTTCCTTCTTCTAATGATTCAAACATGCTGTTGGATCATCTTGTTAATTGCCTTGGCTTCATTGGTTTCAAGATTTTCTAAATCCAAATCTTATAGTATCTTTCAATGACTCATCCTGATATTTCCTTTACTGTCAACAAGATTTGTCAATTCATGCATGATTTGTCAATGCAACTTAAGGGGGCATATGGACATAATCTTTATCTTTTATATTCTTTTCTTTACACTTTTGAATTCTTGTACCATTTTTCAGTATCTTATCATGTATTGTGAGTGGCAAGTTCATCATAACCACTTATGCTTCAATTCATGCCAACCCAATATAACAGTTTTATGAAACGGGTTAAAATGGATCGTGTCTATATATCAACTCAATACGAACTCTTTTTAAGCATGATACATAGGAATATAGCTATTTTATGCTCTACTTTATAACTTATTGAATCATTAACACATGTATAAATTATCCATTAAGATAATAAGTTTATGTACTTAACAACAAAGGGAACGAAGATATTAAGAACATCTATCACCCCATAAAGCCAAAGCTTGCATATGCACCCTTTTCATAGAGGTCATGAAATAAATAGCACTCCTTATTTTTGACAGTAACAAAAACACAGAAAGTGAGAAAACAAACTGCAGCCACTGGTGAAGCAAGGGAAATGATGAAATTAACCAAGGGAGAGGTTTGAGTGGTCCTTGACGAACCTTATTCTTGTAATGGAAGGATTTAATGTGGTGTAGGAAAATATGCCGACGAGAAAAAAGGAAAACGATATTTGGACACGCTTTTTAGATAGAAATACATATATAGGATACCGATAAGGAAGAAGGGAATGAAAAAGGGCAAACAAGCACCATAACCAGCGACAACAGCAACCGTTGAATTTTGGGTGTTGACTGTAGACATAAAAGCCAATATCATAAAGGTAAGGGACAACTCAGATACGAGAAGTATTAAGAGTCGTGGGTACGGGACACGGAATTGTCGTGGGAAAAAGGCAACTATAAAGTGAAAAAACATTAAGAAGGCTGATAAACCAAACGACATGGAATTATATAGCAGAAATGCTTTGAAAGAAAAATCATCGGCTAGATTTGGTTGACCGTCATCGTCGTACCCACCTGGGATTTGGAAGGCTGCTTGAAACGTGACAGTTGCGACTATTGTGGCTATCAGTAAGTATATCTCTGACATATGCCCATACTTGTCTTCTTCTTTTTCGGCTTGTTGCTTTACCTTATTCGCTTTCTTGATCTCTATGTCTTGATCATGTCCTTGTTCTTTCGTCTCGATGGTATGTGCTTCTTTTGTATCACTAATGGTCATTCCTTCCAAACTGGGTTGATAGCCGATATGGTACCTAATAAAATGGATAAGAGGCCCCAACATCATCTGTTACAGGAAACCATAATGGATTAATGCCTGCTTGTGTCAAGGGAAAATAATCATCGTCATTTGAAATGAATGGAAATTGATAATTTTCATGGCTTAGATTAAATAAGGCAAAGTTCTCCTCCAACACATTATTTAACGATTTATAAAATCATTCAGATGTTTTATTTAAGAAAGTCACATGACTCACTAAAAATGTTATCGGACTAAAATTATATATGGATGGTCAATTCTGTCATCACGTAATGGGTTGAAGAAATTTACCTAAAACTGGTTTGGAGGTAAACTTTCAATTAAATATTAAAAATAAAAGAAAAAATATTGCTTTAAATTGCATGACAAATGCATATCGTGTAAGACCAAGATTCTCTAAAAAACTAAAGGTAATAATTGATTATGAAATTATTTAAAATAAATAATGAAACTCCTTTTAAAATTCTTGAAAAATTGGATAATTGAATTTTGGCAAATTATAACAACTTCGCTTGAGGTTTTGCGAAATGATACTTTGCCCCTCCTATTTTAAAAAAATGACACTTCGTTTCATCACCTTTGTTCGAAAAAGGCACTCTATGTCCCCTCATATTTGTTAGGAAATGACACTCCACCCTCATTATTTTTGTTAAAGAAAAAATGACACTCCACCCCTTATTTTTTAAAAGGTGAAGGGGAAAAGTTTAATTTCTTAAAAATATGAGGAATAGAGTGTCATTTTGCCACCTCAAGGGAGATTAATATAACTTGCCATTGAATTTTAATTTGAGTAGTTTAAATAATATTAATCTATTGAAAATGTTTTTGTATCAATAACTATATAATTTTACAATTTTAATATAGTGTATTAGAGGTCTTATAATTTCACATCCTTAGATTTTTTGTGTTTGAATATATACTAGTCGCAATTTATATGAATTTTTATTACTTTTAAAGCATAATATTTCATTAAGGACTTGAATTGAAATTATTTCAAAATTTCGTAATTTTAATTAAATAAATTTAAAATTCATGATTTAGTTTGAAACTACCTTAAAAGGAAAAATTATGTAATTATCAAAATATTTTAATCAAGGGTAGCTACTTGGTGAAACCATGACTTTTAGAGCCCAACTTTTATTAAATAGTATATTCTTTGAAATTAATCCAAGAAATATTTGATTTTTTAAATGAATCTTGATGTCTATACCAAAAGTAAAAGCATAAATTGTTTGGTAATTAACAAGAATAACTACCTAATTTTCAACATATGACATATGTATATCATATCAATAAAGTTACATATATAATATTTTCACAATAATTTCATAACAATGTTAAAGTGTCAAACTGTAAATGTAAATAATAAAGTATAATAAGTAGTGGATTCATATGAAATTAATAAAAACCTGTCAACTAAGTATTATTGTAAAATTATTATAAAAACGTTGTGCATATAGCATTGCTTATATCATATTGTTAATCAAATGTCCCCATTTATGGTTTAATTAGGAATATGTATATATAAAGATGGTTAATTAATATATAACTTTATATATATCAGGTGAAACCAATTGTTATATATTTGTAGCATTTATATAATTTAATTTTCTAAGATTTATACGTAACTTACCGCTTCAATCAGCCATAATACAACGTTGTTTGGAGTAATCGATAGAAGAATATCAAGACTGGTCATAGCTTCCTTGTTCATCATCACTCTGTCAACCTTTCTGTAATGTGACAGCAAACGTGCGGTAAAAACATACCCTCGAGTGGCTGCTAGGTGCAGAGCTGTGTTTCCGTCTTCATCTTGCTCATTTATAAGATTTTGAAATTCCATTGTTCGTAGCAGAAACCGCACTGGTCTTAACTTTCCACTTTCCACCGCAAGATGAAGAGCTGTCCTATTCTTGTTGTCAAACAATTCACAAGTATCTGGACATTCATGAATGAGCACTTTCATTACACCAACATGTCCTTCCTTAGCTGAAATGTGCAGGGCAGACATGCCTTCTTTGTCACTAATGTAAGCAAGAGATTTATTATTTTCCAGAAACAGTTCAACAAGTTCCACATCACCCAAGTGTGCGGCATAGTGAAGAGGAATCCATCCAGACTCATCCAGTTCTCCGGGTGTACATTTTCTCATCAGCAGTTTAACAAAATCTACACCGAGAAAGGAAATTCATGGTGCCATTACAATGTACCAAACGTATCCTAAGCATAACAACTTATGCAGCGATTAAAGTCATGGGCAAAAGATATGTGACATTACCCAACATTATGAGAAATAATTTATTCTTCCCGTTATATTGTACACGTACTCCCCTAACCAATACAATAAATTTATTGAAATAATGGGTAATAAAATTTTAATTGAAGTAATAATTTAAATTTTTGAAAATTTAGCAATGATTCACCTAGAGATTTTTTTTTTTTTATTTTAATATATTTATAGTATGTCATGAGAAAAACACATATAGGAGAAAAAGGAGAAAACAATATAAAGAAAAACTGTGAGTGTATGCACTTCGCACTACCATAGCTTTTATTAATATTATGCTCGTGCAATACACTGATTAGTTAAAAATCATATGTAAAATAATAAAATAGATAATAAAAATCAAATAAAAGATTTTTAAAACAAGTTGTATAGATTTTTTACAGTCGAAAGTCTTTATTAAAACCAAATTAGAAGAGATTATAAAGTTATTTAAATAAATAAATAAATATTTAAAAATTTTGAAAGTCATGAAAATTGATTTTAATCAGATTATTTAAAAAAAAAAAAAACTTTCTAATATAATTTCATTAAAATTATATTATAATTTTAATGTATTTAAAACGATTCACATGGCGAAACTATGCCTTATATTTTAAAATCTTGATTAATGTAATATTTAAATTTTTTGAAATTTTGTAGTAGAGTATCACTAATAGCAAATTATGGTAATAATTAGTATTCCACAATGTGAAACCACATAGTACAACATGCAACTCTTAAACTGGGCTACAAGTAGGGGCGGAGCCAGGAAATTAGTTTAGGGTGGGCCAGAAGCATTATGTAAATCTTATGTATGAAGAATTTATTTAATAAAAAGTACACTAAAAAGCAAATTAAAATTAAAAAGCTAATTTTTATACAACATAATAAATAAAAAAAACAATAACATATCAAAGAATCATCAATAATAGTCCAATACATTGCCTTCCCCTAAGCTCCAACATAACCCCACTCACACTCAGCACAACCAATAAATCAATAACAAACACAAATTAAAACACAGTACGACCCACCCACTAACCCACACACTACCTACTTGCTCCCACAGTAAGAAAATATAGACACAATAAAGCATATGCAAATAACGAAAAACTTCATATATCAATACTTTTTGAGTCATTGTATCACTCTCACTTGTATATCACTAATATTATATTTCACAATCTGCAATGGGCAAATTTTTAAGGGTAATTTAAGATTTATTTAGTGTTGATATGTGATTAATTTGGGATTTGCGATTTGTTGTTGGATTGTTAGGGATTTCCAGATTTGAGATCTAAATACATTAATTTTTTTGTTTGTCTTGACCTTAGTAATGTACTTGACTAGATTATCAAAAAAAAATTTTTTTAATAAAATGTTTTGTAGGCTTTAAGACTCATGCGCTTTGTTATTTTTGGGCTAATTTTATGTTAGAGTGCTAGACAGTTGGGTTGGGTTAGAGGGCTTAAAAGGGTGGGCTAATGGTTAATTTGGGTAGCTAAATTTTATTTATTTATTTATTATTATTTTTAATACAGGTGTAAATTATAAAAACATATATATACATATATACTTAATTGTTATAGTCCAACCCAACCAACCTGTGGTTCCGCCATTATGCCTACAAGTTGCAAGCACAAGGTGACCTAATAAAAAATGGGTAAAATTTAAATATAATTTCTTAGATCAAGTACATTAGATTCCTAGTGTACCAATTTTACTAATGCTAGGAATAGGTATTACATCTGAAAATGGGTTGGTTATTTTTTCTGTCAATTGACATAGGAGTGGAGCTCCTAGAAAAATAGAGAAGTAAATTGTTGAGCCATTTCTGATGAGGGTGTGGTTCCATTTTTAGTGTCTTAAGGAGTCATTACTTATTACTGTTCGGAGAATTTTTGTATAGAGAGCGTAAGAGAAGTTTCTTGACTTCCTAAATTGTTCTCTCTTTTCTATTCGTTGGCCGAGATGAAAGTCCTAGTCATGGCTTCTAGAATTTTGGAAATGGCTTTTCAAAGATTTTTTTTTTTTTTTTTTTTTTTTTTTTTTTTTGTGTGTGTGTCTAAAGGGCTTTGCAAGATCTCCTTAAGTCGCGAACTAATATTGTCTCCAGCAACGTTGAGCCACTCCTTGAGTCGCAGCCTCGCATGGGTTTCGATAGGTGGTGGCGAAACCGTACTTGGCAACTTGGGGTTTCATCCAGTGGTGGTGGTGGTGGTGGTGTGGATCTGAGATGTGGAAGGGGAAGGGGAAGGGAGCGGCTGATTAGTAGGTTGGAGATTTTTATTTAATAAAGAGCTAGTTGCAAACCCGTACGATGCACAAAAAAATTACTCTAATAAAATTGGTAGTGTTTATACACTCTGTAGTATTACTCTAATAATTTTAATATAATTGATAATGAGGCACACAATGAAAGAGTTAAAAACTACATAAAAGTGAGATATCTATTTTGCACAATCACAGCATTTAGAAGTTAGAACGCAACAATATTTTAACCCTCAATAGAGACACAGCTTAGAGAGAGAGACATTAATCTTTTCATAATTCAAAAAAAAATATGAAAACGATCATCAATAATGTCTTGAAGGGAGGTATGCCTTTACCAGTTCTTTTGATGTTGACATTATAAGGTCGTTCACCTTCCGAGCAGGTGTTGTGGATCAGCTTTAGAATGAATTTTCTGCAACAATTAGAGCCTATCCATGATAACGAACGGTTTCCGTGTTTAAAGTGACTGCCTTGAACAGCTAAATCAAAAGCAGCTGCCCAAAATAAATAAATAAAAGAATCTTAGAGATAACAGTACGGAAAATTAACTAAGATCATAAGAGTAGGGAGCAGAAACATATTTGCTGGCTCTCCAACTCTCTCTTTTATATTATCTTATAATTTGTTTTAGGGTAAAATACATCTACATCTCTTAAATTTTGAGGGGATTGCATTTAGACTCTATGTACTTTGTTTTAAGCCGATTTACAACTCAAACTTTGAGTATGTGTTAAATAATATAATTAGTATCACATCAATAATATAATAAATAAATTTCTTAATTACACTTTTTATTGAAAGTTTAACACATCCTTTTTGAAATCATATTGTAAAATTTCCTTCTTCATTTTTTCATTTTTATTTATTTTTTTTATTTTTTAAAGATGAGGATGGCAAAAGGCAAGCTATATATTGAGGGGACTTACTTTTGTGCGTCCGAATAACTGCTGCATGCAAGGCATTCATGTTTTTCCTTCCTTGGACAGAACATTCAAATTTCAGGATCTCCAAAGCAATTTTGTAAAATTCCCTATCCACAGCCAGGAAGAGAGGGGATTCTTTTGCCTCATTTATCATCATTGCCAGCGTTTTGTCTTCTTGGATTAGCAACTTCACAATCCCGAGGTGACCCTTTCGTACAGCAACATGTAGTGCTGTATCTTTCTCCAAATTCACTGTCGTTAAGAGCTTCCTGCCTTCTTCAACATCTTCTTTGGCACGTTTTATTAGAAGATCTACCATTTCCGAACAGCCTAACCTTGCTGCAATATGCATTGGAGTGTCGCCCTTTTTGTTGGTCTTGCACAAAAGTGATCGATCCAAATCGAGAATCTTTGTTGCAGCTTTTGTGTTTTTAAAATTTGCTGCAACATGAAGAATGGTGTTACCTCCGCATGTTACCTGCTGAAGTGTCGGATCCCCACTTGTCAAAGTCCTTGGCAACTCTTGTTTAGGATCCTTCACTAATTTGTAAAGTTCAGGTACTTTAGGATTATGATCCATTGCTGATTTCCGTAGAGCTACACAAACTACGCACCATAGAGTTTAGACTTTAGATTGCAGTGATTTGAAGCTATATGGTAGACATTAATTAATGTACCTAAGATTGCAGGATGTATTCTAAAATTAAAATCAAATGTTGTGATCTATATATATGCAATTATTCCAAAAAAGGAATTAGCGAAAATAATATGACAATATATAGAGGAAAGAGTTGACTCTATTTTGCATAGAAAATAATCAAGTATATATGATGGTTAATTGTCAAGTTTTTTTTTTTTTTAGTTCGAAAGTTGAGAGTGTGGGGATTTAAATCCAACTACAAGAGTTTTAACAGTTAACTGCCAAGTCAATGTTACAATTTATCTACAATCCTTTAGGCCACCTTGTTTATAAAACAAGATCAAAGTTTTACAGAGAATGTTATCAGCTATTGAACTTTTTGTGCGAAAGGTTAGAAACTATACCGAACGAGAATGTTTTTTCCAAGCATTTGTATAATTCTATGACTTTATTTGTGAGAGTTTATAATCGATAAGATGGAAGAATCAATTCTAAAGGGAAATGCATTATAAACAAAAGTGTTTTTAATCCAAGTATAATACATTCTCATCATTTGTGCACAATATATTATAAACAAAATAAAAAGTATAATTTTTAAACCAGAATAACACAAATATCAATTATTTACATTCAGAACACCAACAACTTTAAAAAAAAAATAAATAATATCTTATACTAAAGGTCATTCAATTCATTTAGGTATATATAACTAGGCAGTACTATATTTGCAATCTTACAACACAGTGATAATTTCCCTATCATATATCAGTAAGTCTAAGTCTACAACATTTTTTCACAATCAATAATGTTTAGCTTAATTGAAGATAATAAAATTGTGTTAGCGGTGGACTCATGTAAAATTCAATAACAACTTATCATCTCTTAAAATTATAAAATTATTATGAAAAATATTGTGATCATAACATTACTCATCAAATATGTTATTAGAGCAAATGACTCATCATTCATCAGTACGTGCTAGGGTGCTAAGTGCTAGATCTATTATGAAAATTGTCCACAGTTTTATATTAGAAACTTCTATTAAAAGAAAAAGAAAAAAACAAAAAACCTCATACCTGAAGAGGTGTGATATAATCAATCACTAGCTTGCATGCCAGAACTTTCCTGATCTGTACTCTCTAAGCCAAACTGTTCGGATTTATAGACGTACCCGCTGGGTACCACAGTTAGTTAAGTAGCTGGGAAGTACAAGAAAGGAATATAATATATCAAAGAATCCAAGTTAGGGATATAATAAAGGAGAAATCAGCCTGATCAAGAAAAAAATGATTCTCATCATTAATTGTTGTTTTGATTTTTATATTGTTTCCGTCAAGATATAATAATGGAGAAATCCTCAATGGCTTAAAAAGAGCAACAAATTAATTGTTTAGAAAGATGAAATGAAAATCACTTAACAGCAATGAACTAGTAATCATGAGTTTCCTATTTTTATTTTTTGTACAGTACTGAAATGCAAAGGACCCAAAACATATTATGAAACCTATAAAATAATTAAAATAAGCTATATAACAAAACTATATATAGTTTTGAGTTCAAGTTACACTTGGTGTAACTTTAATATTACATCACTCTATATTATTTTATAATTTTATCCGAATTTTGACAAATCTACAATTGAATTACATTTTCTTCTTATACAATACATGCTTAAAACATTTCAAGATAATTAGAGATCAATAGCTATTTTATCTATAAAATGTTATTTTTTGTATTTTAAAATTATGCATAAAAGACGAATTTATAGATCGACATCCAATTGATATGAAATTTGGTTCCTTCCCAGTTCAATTATATGAGTAGATTGCTTTAGCAATTCCTTAAAACCTTTTTTTTAAGTAAAACACTAGTAGAAGTTTTATTAAAGAAATTACACAGTTTTTACAGATATGAGCATTAAACGACTCAAAAGTAAATGAGGGTCATCTCCAAAGAAAACAAAGAAAAGAGCCTCCCATTGCAAGAACGATAAAGTATAAGAGGAGAAAAGAGTTCTCCTGTCAAAAACTTAATATTATAACAAATCATTATAACAAGGTGATGATTTAAGGGAAACCAAATCACTTTAGAGTTTAGACTTCTCCGGAAAAGAAAAAGTTGTATACTTTAAAGTCAAAAAGATTTCATTTCAGTTTGAGGGGCCACTAATTCCTTTTGGGCGCCATGATCTTCACGTGAGCACGCGCCACACGTTGCTGCGCCACAGGACCACGACAAACCATTATTTGTAAAAAATAGAAAATATTATTTCTTTCATTGTATTTGTTAGTGTTAGTCATACTCAGTCCATTGGGCTTTGAGCTCTAATCCGTGTATTTACTTGTACAATACTTTTTTTACTTGCTCATCACTCATATGTCTCCTATATAAAGACGCTTTATTGTATAGTATTACACACATCAATATATAGAGAATTATTTATAATTTTAACATAATATCAGAATCATTACTCTAATCTCCAAGTGTTTCGTGCAGTATTCGTCTTTTCTGGTGTTCATCCACTGCCTTAGCCATCTCTGGTATTGCTTCACCATCGCCGTCAGAATTCCGGTGTCCCCATTGTTGTCAAAAGTTAAATCCATTGCCAAAGAATCACTGCCTTCATTGGGATTTTTGCTCCAAGCCTCCGATTGAAACACATCTGCCACCATTACATAGATCTCCTGCCGTCGGACTCAACCGCACAAATTAAAATCGCGGTCATCCGACACTGGATGCACCGCCCAAAGAATCTACTCGCCGTCATGCCATGTCACGCACCTAGCTTCCCTGTCTCGGCCACGTGTCATCCTTTCGTCACGCCACGTCAGTCCTAGTGCCAAGTCATCATCCACGTCAGCAACACGTCATCGTCACGTCAGCACACGTTGACCATTAAACTGTTGACTTTGACCAATCCGTTAACTTTTGACCATTAACTTTATGGTCTCCTTTGTTGACTTTTTTTCGTTAACTTTTAGGGTTGACCATTGACTGTCAGAGTTGACTTTGACCATTGATCGCGGTAACTTTTTTGCAACCCTAAGTGTTTCTTATTTAGTTTTTTGCCCTGATTCCATTTTTGCTATCTGTTTTTGCATATTTTGTGTCAAAATGGCTCAAACTGAGATCTCTCACCCCATTCATGTTACTTTGGATGGTCGAAATTATTTTTTTTGATCTCAATCTATGTGCAACTTCATTAAAGGTCAAAAATTATGGTTTTATCTCACTGGTGAGATGAAGAAACCAGTCAAGGGTGCCTCTGAGGATGAAGATGTTTGCAGGATCCGTTTTATTGAATGGGACAGTAATAATCATCAGATTCTTACTTGGCTACTCAATACCTCAATCACATCCATCTATAATTTGATTGGAAATTTTGATGATGCTCGCACTGCTTGAGATATGCTCGCCAAATGATATTCTTCCCCTCATGGTTCTCAAGAATATCAGCTCTCAATCGAACAGTATCAAATCAAGTAAGACCCTGGCTATTCTATAAATGATTTCTTTGCTCGTCTCCAGTTCATTTGGGATCAACTTGATCTCTCTGATCCACCATGGGATACTCCCAATGATGCAATGAAGTATGCTACCCGTTATGATCAGATGTGTCTCTAACAATTCCTTGTGGCCTTACATGATGATTATGAGCCTATTCTTAGTCAGTTGCTTCACCAAATACCTACTCCATCTTTAGACACAGCACTCAATGAACTTGTTCGTGAGGAGACTTATCTACAGACCTTACAAGCTCAGAAAAAACTCAATGTCTTGGCTACTACATCCCCTCTTGCACCCCTTCAGCAGTCCGAATCTAATCAGTCTAGCCCCAATACTTGTCGTCCAGATCGAAAATCCAACAAATTTTGTCAATATTGCAAGAAGCATGGCCACACTATTGAGACTTGTTATCGCCGCAATAGAAGCATTGTTGCTTTTACTCATTCCAATACAGATCAAACACCCGTTTCTGTTGCTCCTGAGCACTCTAGATCCACCATCACACTCACCATAGATCAATTGGAGAACATCATTGCTTAGGCTCTCATCCGGACTGGTAATACATTCTCTTCCTCTACTCTTTTTGTCTTGCCTGGTAAGTTATCTTCATGGCTTCTTGACTCTGCCTGTTGCAATCACATGACACCTTACCTATCATTTTTTCTCCCAAACTAGTTATGCACATCTCGCACCTACTATTTATACAGCTAATGGCTCCACTATGCTTGTTCGTAGTATAGGCACCGTTTCTACTTCCAAACTCTCAATTTCTGATGTGTTCCATGTACCTAAACTCTCTTATAATCTACTATCTGTGGGTCAATTAGCTGAACATGTCTATCGCATTATCCTTAATTTATTTGGTTGTGTTATGCAGGATCCCAGGATGGGGCAGGAACTTGGGACTAGTTGTAGAATTGGGCGTCTATTTGAGTTCTTCTACTAATTGTTTTCATTCTTCGACTTCCCACTATTGATGTCTCTACTGCTACCTCATCTTCACCTTCCTTATGACTTTGAAATTCTCGACTCAGGCATGCATCATCTTCTCAAGTACAATAGCTAGTATCTAGGGGTTTATTAGGTCCAGGATCTAAGGACAATTTTTATTGTGTTTCATGTCAATTAAGAAAAGAACCTACTTTTTCTCTTTATAATAGTAAGTCCATGTCTACTAGTATTTTTTACTTAATTCATTCTGATGTTTGGGGACCTTCCCCTATTACTAGTATTGGTAGATCTTGATATTTTATTGTGTTTGTTGATGATTATTCTCATTATAGTTGGGTTTTTCTTTTGAGTTCTCGTGATGAATTATTAAATAACTATTGTAGCTTTGCAAACATGGTTAAAACTTAATTCTTTAAAAAAATTAAAGTTTTTCGGTTTGACAATGCACGTGAACTTACCTAACATGCATTTCAACATATTTTACATTCACATGAAACTATTCATCAACTCACATGTCCAAGCACCTCCCAACAAAACGGAAGAGCTGAAAGAAAATTTTGGCACATCCTTGATACTGTTCGTACTCTCTTGTTGTCTTCCAAAATTCCTCCACCCTTTTAGGGGGAAGCTATCCTCACTACTGCCCATGCCATCAATCACATTTCAAGCCCAACCATTTCTAATCAAACTCCTTATGAGCATCTTTTTGGATCTCCACCTCACTATTAACATCTCTGATCCTTTGTCTCTGCCTGTTTATTCCTTCTTCAGCCTCATGAACACAACAAAGTAGAGCCTCGTTCTCGCCTTTGTTGCTTCCTTGGCTATGGTGAAACTCAAAAATGATATTGATGTTATGATCTTATTGCTCATCGTCTTCGCATCTCCCACCATGCTGTCTTTTGGGAGTATCGTCTGTTTACTGAGGTATCTTAGTTCTGTCCCTCTTTCTCTCTCTCTCTCTCTCTCTCTCCTCTCTCTTAGATATTTTTCTAGAAGCGTTTATTCCTTCTTTAGAAGTGCCTACCTCCGTTCCGCTAATTGAGCCGTCTAACCATTCTTTTAGATCATCTTCTGACGAATCGCCTCATTCTTTTGTTGTGTCCCCTACTTCTGCACCTTTCGAGGATCCTGCACCTGTATCGACACTTCGTCGTTCCTCTCGGGTAACATTTATTCCCTCTCATTTACGTGATTTTCATTGTTACACTGCCCTTGCTACACTGCATGAGCCTCACTCCTATCTTGAGGCCTCCATTAACCCTTTATGGCAGGCTGCAATGACTGAGGAACTTGATGCATTATCCAAAAACCGTACTTGGGATCTGGTTAATCAGCCTCCTAATAAGTCTGTGGTTGGTTGTAAGTGGGTTTTCAAAATCAAGACTCAGTTTGACGAATCCATTGAGCGATACAAAGCTTGACTTGTTGCCAAAGGTTTCACACAGGGGTATGGCATTGATTATGAGGAAACCTTTACTCTAGTTGCTTGTCTTTCATCTGTCCGCACCTTATTGGCTGTTGCAGTCTCTCGTCAATGGAAGCTATTTCAGATGGATGTCAAAAATGTCTTTTTTTAATAGGGACTTGAGTGAAGAAGTCTATATGCAACCTCCACCCGGTCTTTCTCATCCACCTAACAAGGTGTGTCGACTTCGTCGTGCCCTTTATGGTCTGAAGCAGGCATCTTGAGCTTGGTTTGCTATGTTCAACTCTATAGTTTCTCGATTGGGTTGTTCCATCAGTTCTTATGATTCTGCCTTCTTCTTCCGTCGCACCGTCAAAGGTACCATTTTGCTTCTTCTTTATGTTGATGATATGATCATTACCAGTGATGACCTCAGTGGCATTCATGAACTCAAGGATTTCCTAAGTCAAAATTTTGAAATAAAAGACCTTGGCCACCTTAGTTACTTTCTGGGTCTTGAGATTACTTCTTTTGGTGATGGTTTCTACTTAACTCAAGCCAAGTACACCTCCAATCTTTTATCTTAAGCTGGTCTTACCGATCACAAGATTGTTAATACACCGATCAAACTTAATGCGCGTTTGACTCCTTCTTCTGGAGAACTATTGCCTGATCCTACCCTCTATCAGTAATTGGTTGGTAGCTTAGTCTATTTCACAGCCACTTGTCTAGACATTTCATATATAGTTCATCAGATGAGCCAGTTTATATTTGCTCCATGATCGACTCATTATGCTGCTATCCTGCGCATCCTTCGATACCTTAAGGGCACTCTTTTCCACGGTCTCCACTTCTCTACTAAGTCTGCTCTTACTTTGAGAGCCTACTCTGATGCTGATTGGGCAGTGGATCCTACTGATCGCCGATCCACCACTGGTTATTGCTTTCTCCTTGGCTCCTTTTTGATCTCTTGGTGTAGCAAGAAACAGTTTGTTGTGGCTTGCTTTAGTACCGAGGCTGAATATCATGCTTTTGCTGATACCACATCTGAACTCCTCCGATTGTGATGGTTACTATAGAATTTGGGTGTATCCATCTCTTCTGCTACTCCTATCTATTGTGACAGTAAGAGTGCTATTCAGATCGCTCGTAATGATGTATTCCATGAACGGACCAAACACATCGAGATCGATTGTCATCTTGTTTGACATCACCTTCTCCAAGCTTCCCTATAGCTGATCTCTATTACCTCCCACGATCAGCTTGCAGACATGTTTACCAAGTCACATTCCACTGTACGTTTTCGTGATGTGGTTTCCAAACACCAGTTGGTTTCTCATCCTCCATCTTGAATTTGAGGGGGGTTGTTAGTGTTAGTCATAATCAGCCCATTGGGCTTTGGGTTTTAGCTCGTGTATTTACTTGTACAACACTCTCTTTACATTCATTACTCATAAGCCTCCTATATAAAAATACTCTATTATATTGCATTACACACATCAATATACAGATAATTCATAATTCTAACACTATTAATTGTATCCCAAAAAAAAAAAATACATAAATAAGAAGATGTATTTAACCAAATAGGCCTCAAATATGTCCAAATTCCAAATCTAATCTCTTTTGATGTACAGAGTTAAGGAAATTAAGTGTCCCAATTTAGTTATAATCGTAATGCCCATAAGCCCATTGAATACACTTTAATTACTTAGCATATAAAATTTTATTTACGTTATATATATATATATATATGTGTGTGTATATATATATATATATTTGTTTTGCTAAAATTTATGTTATATATATGTTTTCATATTTAAGGTTGTTTCAAATTACGTTAAAAGAATATGCTTTGTAATTGTCAGAGCTGTTTGCATGCAAGTTGGTCTTTTATCATCCTGGTTAGTAATACGGAAAATATTATTGATACTTAAAAAAAATAACAGTGAAAAGGGGTCTATTGATAATAAATAATTACGAGTTTGATATAGTTTAAATAAAATTTTGAACTTTTAATTGTAGGTGTCTACCCTATAATTTTGAAAATTATTTCATTATGAACCCTTATTCACTTTAAACTAAATGGAAACTTATCTAAGTTACACTTAAACATGAAATCCCTTTATGTAAAATTCGGCTAGTAATTTGAAGGGGAGAAAATTCATGAAATTACATACTGGGTAAAAGTTTAATAAGATATAAATATAGTTTCCACAAAGATATGATCATATCTTAATTTTTCTAATAAATATTTTTACATAACTTTTTTACAATGGGTGTTCTAATTTCTAAATACGTCTAAGTACAGTTTACTAAACTTTATTTCTACTTTTACCTACCAAACTCTCAGTACTATAGGTCAAGATTGCAGTGATTTTGAACTTGTATGATAGACAATAATGTACTTGACGTTTCAGGATGTAATCTAAAATTAAAATCAAATATTGTGGTCTATTAAGCAATAATTCCAAGAAGAAATTAGTGAAAAAGAATATTACAATTTATAACTTAAGAATTTACCATATTTTGAGTAGCAAGGTTTATATATATGATGGTTAACTGCCTAGTCGATAATGCAATTTATCTACAATTCTTTAGGCGACATCGTTTAGAAAACAAGATCAAAGTTTTGGAGAGAATATTAGCATCTATTGAACTTTTTGTGCGAATTTTTAGAAACTATACCGAACGAACATGTTTCTTGCCAGCATTTGTATCATACAGAATCTCTTGTGAGAGTTGTGACCAATATAATATAATTTTTTAATGTGAGAGTTGTGACTAATATAATATAATTTTTAATACAATAACGGCAATATTTAATCCTAGTAGATTGAAAATGACAATTTAAAAAACTTATGAAACTAAAATGATAAAATTAAAACTTAAAGTACTAAAATGACAACTGACTAAACTTAAGAGGTGTAATTTGAAATTTTGCCTAAAAAGTACATCCAAAATGGAAAATTTGTTGTAAAAAAATATCTTATGCTAAAGGCCATTAATTTGTTTTAGCTTAAAATATCAGTTTTTTTTTTTAAGTAAAATATCAGTTTTTTTTTTTTTTTTTTTTTTAACTGTAGTATTTTTACATTTTTTGAAATTTCCTATTTAGTACAACTGTAATTTTATCCAGCTTATTATTTTAAGCCAAAAAATCAATAAAACACACCCAATACACACTAATCATAACATATAATCTAGTCTCCAGTAAAGATAAATACTTTTTTAATTGAACTAGTTAATATTATAGTTTTTTTTTTTTTTTTTTTTTTTTTTTTTTTTTTTTTTTTAAGTAAGGTAAGTAACAACGAAGAAGGACAATGAGAGGAGTAATAGAGGTCTTATAGGAGTAAATCCAAGCACACTCCAAAAGAAAATATTCTAAGTCTTTGAAGTTAATATATAGCCAATAAGACATCAAATAGACAATTAAAGTCTGACCAAACAAAGAGAAGATATTTCAAGTATGCAGGTTCTCTGGTCTTAAATATCTAACGGGTATCGGATCAAATGACTTGTTAATAGTTGGTAAGGTTTGACACAACCCGCAATTATCACACAATTAAATATGATACGGTTTTTTATTAGTGTAAATGAGTTTGTGTCAAAAATGGGTTCACCTACTTTGACACAATTAATTAATGGATTAATTTTTGCATTCGCTTGCTTAACTTGCAATCAACCTTAAATCGGTTCATTACTCTTGTCAAGATGGGTTGGCTTGTTTTAATAGAAACCCATTTAACCCATATAAATAAATGTCAATTTTTATTAAAAAAAATTGATTTTTTAATATAGAATTGAGTAATTAATTCTTTTTAATAGTTATATTGATAAAAATCTCCACTAAAACTTTAATGTCCTTAACAATTTGACTCAAACAAAGAAAAAGTTATCTCCTTTTATTTATTTCTAAATTTGGGTAGAATTTCGTGGGTTTAAATAAGAACTTTTAAATTTAATATTATTTGTACTTTAATGGATGTTATTATAGAATAAAATTTAATATGTTTATAATTATTATAATTTATTTATTTACAAAATATAAAAATTGTTAAGGGACTAAGCAAGACCTGCCAAATAGTAGTTGCTATCTCTCTACTTGGCAGTTTACTATGAAAATCCTGTAAGAGATTCTAACAAAACTGGGGGTTGGTGACAATATTAAAAACTTCTAATGAAAAAATTAGAAATGAGAGGAAAATGGGAGCTCCTACTTGAAGAGGTGTCATATAATCAAATCACAAGCTTTCCGTCACAACTTTCCTTGTGATTATATGTACTCTTTAAGACAATCAGTTCAAATTTATAGACGAACCCGGTAGGCTGGTACCATATATAGCTTCTTCTTTTTTTAGAGAAAAGGCTAGTACCATAGTTAAGTAGCTGGGAAGTACAAGCAAGGAATTTAATATATATATATATATATATATATATATATATATATATTATATATATAATATATTATTTATATTGATCAATTATGTTGGGGGTCTTTGTGGTTCAGCCATGTGTTGAAGCTTGAATGGCTGCTCTGTAGTACTTGGGTTCAAAGAATAGGGGTCAAGCCTGGGACTCCTATTGGACCAATGTAAGGCCCAATGGCTCTCAGTGCAATATGAGGTCCAATCCAGTGGTTTAGCAGCACCTCATTTGATTTAGCTGTAGACTGATTTGGCCAAAGAGATCACTCATTCAACTGCATTGTTCAGCCACAACAAATAATGTAAATAATACATAACCTCAAAAATAATAACCAAAGACTTGAAGAAAATAGGTTTGGATGAGGAGAGAGTGTGAGGAATCGGTGTATGTAGCAAACTTAAGGTTTTTAGAGACAGATCTTAGCTAAGAGAGTTAGGGTTTTAAAAGACAAAGCTTTCAGATCTGAGATATTCTAAAGGCTATTTTATGGTGGATTTGTGTGAGTTGTGATTGGGTTTTCTGTGATATTGTGTTATGATCTCATCCCCCTTTTGGTTGCTCTCCCTCCTTTTATTTATAGGCCAAGATCTCTCAACTCATAGAGAACCCCAGATTCCCTTTGCCATGGCTGGTCATTATCATGCTCACTGCTTTGGGATAACACCATGGTGGTATTATCTAGAGACAACAACCTCTTTCACGAATTTGGTAGTGCCATTTGGTTACTTGGTTTAGTTTTGCCCCAAAGAGGAAGAATGTTGCTATCTAGTTGGTGAGTTCTCCTAGATGGTTTTCTTTGGGTTAGTTGGAGTATTTAATAGCTATGCCTATTTTAGCTAAGAAGAAAAATAAGGGCCTAAAGGCTGTTCGGCCAGAATCACTATACACACTTGCTTGGTGCACCTCCTTCTTGGTTAGTTAGTCCCTAAGATGACTTCCACCAAGAAGGGAAGGGTACAGTAACAAAGAAACCCCTCACATCCCCCAAGCATCCAAACCTTACCTCTTTCAAATGTGATCTACATCAATGGTGGCTGTGCTTAGACAGAGCTCAGCTGAACATGTGGATTCAGCAAAGCAAAGAATAGGTTTGGCGGAATAGCAAAGGATCTAGAGAGTTCCATTGATGCGTCTCTTTCTCTTTTGTCTGGTTTTGTTGTTAGCGCCAACTCCATTTCATACGTTAAGTTTAAATATCTGATACCCATGTTGAATGGGCTGAACTTTTGTAAAGTGGGCCACTTATTACTGCAGAACCTAGAAACTAGGGCTTTTGTTCTTATCATGATCCATTCGCCTCATAGGGCTTCTTTTATCATGAAGTGTTGGGCTTATTAAGCTAGGCCATAGTGTTTGGCAGGACCCATTAGCCTTATGCGGTTCCACTCAACGTGAAGTGGATTGTTTTTTATCCAAGAGGTGTTGGTTCTACAAAAACAACCTCAACATTTAGCCCCCCAAATACGTGTACCCTTTGGTACACGTGTGAGAAAGCATTGCACTTTTCTTTCTTTTTGCAATTACTTTCTTTTTTTGAAGATGTCAGTAATATCTGACATG
The DNA here is from genome assembly GCA_907173295.1 of Fagus sylvatica. Taxonomy (NCBI): domain Eukaryota; kingdom Viridiplantae; phylum Streptophyta; class Magnoliopsida; order Fagales; family Fagaceae; genus Fagus; species Fagus sylvatica. The sequence goes on along the minus strand of OU015761.1, from coordinate 28,862,637 downwards.
GGAGAAGAAGAGTCCCCTAAAAGGTGGAGAGATAGACTTTACGTCAATTAGTAGTGGCTTGAAATAAGGAATCACACCCAAGTAATTCATTCACTTTAAAACTCCCAACCACCACCTAACGCATTTATTTCATATAAGACTTTACTGAAACCCTATTCTCATCCCTTGAAGCTTCTCAACATTCTCTCATGGCCTCTTCTTCTCAACTTTCTAAAACCATAAACCCATTTGTGCCGCCACCCCCTGCAACGCCTCTATCGGACGTTCCACCACAAGAGCTGCAAGGCCAAAAACTACCGTGAGACAACCTCGTAGCAAAGGAAGGCATCGAGTTTAAGGAGGAAGAGGTTGGCAAATGCTAAAGACAGCGGTGAGCACGAGCAAGATGATAAAAAGGTGGATGAGGACTCGTCTGATGGTGGAGACCTTGAAGCAGATGGTGGCATAATAGGTTGAGGCTTGTCCTCTATTGAATTAGTCGAGGATGATATGGTTTCCTTAGGATTGGAGTCTGATATCCCTATTCATGGTTCCGCAAGTGTGGAGGCAACTCCTTTATTGAGTGATGTTTTGGAAGGGTTGCATTCGGTTATTGTTGATGAGATAGGTTCTGCCATTGATCAAAAAGGCTCTATCGCTAGACGTCGAGAGCTTGTTCCCTTGGAAGACGTACGGTCATAGCCGATTGGCGAGTTTAGTGATACGCAGGGAGATTGTGATGTCATGATGACTGAAGAGATTGTCCCTAAAGAAGAAGTTGTCCTTGAACAAGTTAGTCGTGATGATGATATGGACCTTGGTCATGGTACTCCCGCAACAGAGCTTGATCGTAGTGATGTTAAGCTCCCACAAGGTATTTTGTTATTTTCCTCGTTTCAATTTATTCTTTTGGTGTTGGTTCTTATGTTTTGCCAATAGATTGACATTTACCAACACCAGATATTTGTGATGATATGATTGGCCCTGTTGATGGTGATATTCGTGATGATATGATTGACCCCATTGGGGGTGATATTTGTGATGATATAATGGACCCCGTTGGGGGTGATATTCGTGATGATATGATTGACCCCATTTGGGGTGTTGATGTGGTTGGACTAAAGCCACTTGGGAATCTTGCTGGAAAGCCCCCAAGTGTTCAACAGTCAATTACAACTTCCTTGATTTTGGCTGGTACTACTGCAACAAAGCCTAATGATAGTTCTGATGAGCTCCCACAAGGTATTTTTCATTGTTTTACTCGTTTAATTCTATTCTTTTGGTGTTGGTGCTTATGCTCTGCCAATGACTTCGTATTTGTCAACACCAGATGCTTGTGATGATATGGTTGACCCCATTAGGAGTATTGATGTGGCTAAACTAGAGTCACTTAAGAATCTTGCTGAGAAGGCCCCAAGTGTTCCACAGTTAGTTATAGATTCCTTGGTTTTGACTGGTACTACAAACACCCTTCCTCTTGGTGAGTTAGCTCTGTTTTTAGAAGAATTTGAAAAGAATGAGCACAATAGTTGTTCGTCAGAATATTTTTAGGAGTGTGGAGATGCTCAAGGTGAGTTCCAATCTTTTAGAGTCCCTTTGGAGAGTCTACCATTGTTGAACACTCTAAAAGGAAATACATGGTGATTTCATTGCTGGTCTTTAGTTTGGAGTTGTGTTCGGTAGCTTCATGTTAGGCTTCTTTTATGCTGTACCACCGAACATGCAAAACCTCATCGTTCGGCCGTTTGATGAAGTGAGACTTTTGGAGTGGGGTGGAGTTGTTAAGGAACTTATAAGTGCTGGCTTTGCAATTGGGTTCATGCTTGATCACATCCACCATTTTGCGCGTATTATGTTCGGTTAGAAAGCCAGGGAGAACTTGGAAGCATTGGACTGCCAGATTGAAGAAGTGAAGCAAGCCTTGGCCAAACTAGAAGTCATTCGTAACAGTGTCCCTGAAGCAAGTCTTGCTATTGTTCTTGCCGGTACTTCTTCCTTGAATGGCTTAGCTTAGTTATGATGCCTTTCTCTTATTTCATTTTGTCAAACTCTTGGTACTCTGTAATATTTTGTTCATGTGACAACCTTGTTTTAGGCTTGTGAACATCTTGTCTTGTATTGCATATACGTACATATTTTGGATGCATGACTCCTTTTCTTTTCCCATGGCTTTGTTCCCCCCCCTTTTTTTTTGTCTTTTTCTTTTTTGACTTGAAAGAAAAGAATAATTAAGAAAGGAACATGTAAGAAAAAGGGAAATACATAATAAGGGAAAAAGCCTAAGTCCATACCTATCTTAGCTTCACAGGATAGAAGACACTCCGCGAAACCCATACAAAAGAGTTCTACAAAATAAAGAGAACCTATTTAAAAGCTAAACATAATAAGTCTTCAGCCATTTGCCATTAATTGGATTAGCAAGGATGGTGCCATCGGGTTGAGATAAACGGTAATATCTACTTTCATGACTCTCTCAAATGATGAAAGGTCCATCCCAATTCGGTGTAAACTTGGTTGGGGCGGAGAAGCCCCTTCATGAACAAAATTCTTCCTTCCACGAAATACTGCAGAACCATTTTCTTAAGGCAATAAGCATTTTTTTTCTGGAATCAGGGAGAATCCTTTCAGGCAAATACTCAAGAAAAAGAGTCCTCCAATCAGTGGTGTTCAAAACTGAATAGCATCCTTCATGCTCAAAAGTATGTTGACAAGTTGGACATTGTTCTTGAATGACTATGTCTTGCTTGCACATGTCTAGCCAATAGTAACCAAGCCGCTCAAGTCAGAGGTACAAACTGATGGCTCCGCTGAACCCACAGGTCTTCTCATGTACCTCTTCCAACCTTTTAGCAGCTTCATTCATTGACAAGCATCTTGCCAATACTCCACTGGGCAACCTTTTATATAGTTCTCCAACCACCAATATATAGATAATCCTTAAGCTCTTTGGGATTGACTATTACTTTTGGATTCATAAGGCCGGCCTTTAACGGTGTTCGCCAGTCTGGTTGTTCGGCGAAGCCTTAGTGAGCTCTTTTTGCAATAATTCAGTGATAAGGATGCTTCACTTCACGACAATGGATATCTCAGCACTTTCCCCTTCAAACATGATCTTTGAGCCTAAGGTTGCTAAGGCATTGGCGTACCAGATATCATTATTTTGAGTGTGTTTAATTTTCAAAAGAAGCAAAAGAGTATTCCAAATGTTTTGCCATAGAACGGTAAGGGGCTAAGGATGGTTCCCTTATAGGAAAATCTCCTATAGCTTGGCATACTACAAGGTTTGAGCCTCTAATCACTTTGAGTTGCTTCATTTTCATTTCTCGTGTAATGGCTAAACCCGTAAGGTAGGCCTCATACTCAACAGTGTTATTGGTGCAAGGAAAGTCTAGCTTGAAACTCATTGCGATTCCTTGACTTGGTTCCTTGAACAAAACGATTCTAGCCCCACTGGATGTAGCAACGGATGATCCGTCAAATCTTAAGACCTAAATAGGCTCCTCTATATTTAACAAGGAAACTTCACCAACATCTTTTGGGACTTCATCACTGACCGTTGAACTGTCTTCTCCGGGAAACTATGCTAATAAGTTAGCAATGGCTTGGCTCTTCACTGTCTTAGGTGTGGTGGAAATGATTTCATATTCGAAAAGTTGTAGAAGCCACTTTGCTAATCTTCCAGAAAGGACGGGTCGCCTCAACACGGTTCTTATAGGGTGTGATTTTTTCATGGGATGGATAGTGTGGGTTAAGAAATAGTGTCGAATTCGTTGAGCCACATATGATAGTGCTAGACAAGCACGTTCAACCCTTGGATATTTTGCTTCTGCTATCTTGAGTGCATAACTGACATAGTATATTCGCCGCTCAATACTATCATCTCTTTCTTGAGCAATGAGTGCTCCTATTTCTTTGTCATCCGTGGCTAAGTTCAACCGTAAAGGTACTCTAGGTGTTAATGAACAAACCGTTGGGAGCTTAGTCATCATTTGTTGAAGTTTCTGAAAGGAATCCTGACATTCATCTGTCCAGCGGAAAGGTGTTATGTTTTTTTTTTTTTTTTTTTTTTTTTTTTTTTTTTTTTTTTTTTTGTGGAGTGAAGTTGAAGTGATTACGGCTAAATCATGTATGAATCTCCTATTATGAGAAAGTCTTCCCAAGAACCCCTTTAATTCCTTCAAAAGTTTGACAAATTTTTCTTTCTCTACTAGAGGCAGGGATGAATTGATTGAAACAGGCTTTTGGATAGTTACATCATCACTTAGGTTGATAACTTCGAGTTTTTCTTGAGTTGCAACTAACGGTGGTGGTTTTGCTGTGAACTCTGATTTCTGGTACAACTGAACCGTCAATTGGTTCCTTTATCAAGTCTATTTTTGCAGTGAGGCAAGAGGGATGGAAATTCTCATTTTTGAAAGACAAAGCTTCTCGATTTAGGACCTAAACCAAGCTGGTTGAACATGATCTAAAACTTGAGCCTTTTTTTTTTTTTTTTTTTGCAATGTTCTAACCTCTGTTTGTGTTATGGCTGAACCATCTGATGTTCCTTCGCAAGTAGGGCAGCAACATTAGAGAGGGTAACAAACTATGAACTTTGTTCTGTGGAAGGTGAATTGTTAACCGCGGAACCTCCTTCTGGTTGACTCTTTTCTGGTTCCTCTTTATCTCAAGAAACTTCTTTCTCTTCAGATTGCTTCGGCTCTTTCAGCTACCAAACAACATCTGCTAAATTCTACTGAACCTTCTGTATATCTCGAAGTAGGCCAAGAAGTAAGGCGACTTGCGGATCTACCTCGACCTGGTTGACCTCGGGTTGAGAGGAAGAATCATGATTCTGAGTCTGGGACTAATTGTTAGATACCATGTTGGTATTTTGGGCATTCCTAGTCTTAGGCGCCATTCTTGTGGATTGGTAAAGTTGCTTGACTCCCCAGTGGAGTCTTCAATTATGTTGGGGGTCATTTGTGGTTCAGCCACATGTTGAAGCTTGAATGGCTGCTCTGCAGTACCTGGGTTCAAAGAATAGGGGTCAAGCCTAGGACTTCTATTGGACCAAATGTAAGGCCCAATGGCTCTCAGTGCAATATGGGGTCCAATCAAGTGGTTTAGTAGCACCTCATTTGATTTAGCTGTAGATTGGTTTGGCCAAAGAGATCACTCGTTCAGCTGCATTATTCAGCCATAACAAATAATGTGAATAATACATAACCTCAAAAATAATAACCAAAGACTTGAAGAAAATATGTTTGGATGAGGAGAGAGAGTGAGGAATCGGTGTATGTAGCAAAATTAAGGTTTTTAGAGACAGATCTTAGCTAAAAGAGTTAGGGTTTTGAAAGACAAAGCTTTTAGATCTGAGGTGGTGGATTTGTGTAAGTTGTGATTGGGTTTTCTATGATACTGTGTTCTGATCTCCCTCTTTTGGTTACTCTCCCCCCTCTTATTTATAGGCCAAGATCCCTCAACTCATTGAGAACCCCAAATTCCCTTTGCCATGGCTGGTCATTATTATGCTTAGTGCTTTGGGATAACACCATGGTGGTATTATCTAGAGACAACAACCCCTTTCAAGAATTTGGTAGTGCCATTTGGTTACTTGATTTAGTTTTGCCCTAAAGAGGAAGAATGTTGCTATCTAGTTGGTGGGTTCTCCTAGATGGTTTTCTTTGGGTCAGCTGGAGCATTTAATAGCTATGCCCATTTCAGCTAAGAAGAAAAAGAAGGGCCTAAAGGCCATTCAACCGAAATCACTATACACACCTGCTTGGTGCACCTCCTTCTTGGTTAGCCAGTCCCTAAGCTGACTTCCACCAAGAAGGGAAGGGTATAGCAACAAAGAAACCCTTCACACCCCTCAACCATCCAAACCTTACCTCCTTCAAGTGTGATCTGCATCAATGGTGGTTGTGCTTAGGCAGAGCTGGGCTGAACATGTGGATTTAGCAAAGTAGGGAACAAGTTTGGCGAAATAGCAAAGGATCTAGAAAGTTCCATTGATGTGTCTCTTTCTCTTTTGTCTGGTTTTGTTGTTAGTGCCAACTCCCTTTCATACGTTAAGTTTAAATATCTGATACCCATGTTGAATGGGCTGAACTTTTGTAAAGTGGGACACTTATTACTGTAGAACCTAGCAACTGGGGCTTTTGTTCTTATCATGACCTATTAGCCTCATGGGGTCTCTTTTATCGTGAAGTGTTGGGCTTATTAAGCTGGGCCATTATGTTTGATGATCTAAATTATATATAGAGTATTTACTTACATTCTTTTTTCTTTTTATTACTATTATTATTATTATTATATACCGAACTTAGAAACTGTAAAGTGTATTTCAACCAAAAATTTATAAAGAAAATAATAACTTGGGTAAATCTAAAGTACCCACATTTTATTTTTATTTTTGGGTGTGGTACCTCTAATAAAAAAAATCTCACATTGATGGTACCAATGTCACACATAATGGTAATTATCTCATATATGATGGTACCTATCATCATATTACTTGGTACCTTAAATTTTTATTTATTTATTTAAATTTAATATATATAAAAATTAAAGGCGTAAATGCATTGTTGGTTCCTAAAGTTTGCTTATTGAGCGTTATTGGTCCCTAAAGTTTGAAATGAGTACAATTAGTCCCTGAAGTTTCAAAAATGAGTATTATTGGTCCTTCCATCCAATTTTATTAGTTTATTTGCCTATGTGGTTAATGGAGAGATAATGTGTCATTTTTTTTTTTGATAAAATAGTAGGAATATTTTATTGATAAAATAAGGGAAAAATATCCAAAGCATAACCAACGAATTACAAAAGAAGCTAAATGAATTACAAAAGATGCCGAATTTCCATAGTAGCCTCTTCTATCTAGATCCTGGTCATCATATGGGACCGGCCATAACGTGCCAAAGCCAATGCAGCCACATTTATCTCTTTGGAAATTTCTGAAACAACAAAAAACTTAAACTTGTGACGCAACACCTCAACCTCTTCGATCCACATGTCCCCAATTGAGAAACCACCTATAGCATGGCCCAAAGGTGGCAAAAAAGAAACTGATGGTCCTTCAAGAATAATTTCCTGAAATCCCATTTCACAAGCAAATTGCAGAGAGTGAATAACAGCCCCCACATTCGAATGAATACCACATGGCAATCTTGGCAATTCCATAACCATAGCACCCATCACTTGACTATTGTGATTTCTGATCAAAGTTCCTAGAAAATATTGACGAGATTGTAGCTCCAAGAAGATAGCCCAATTCACCTTCACACATCCCACTCGAGGTGGACACCAACCAATAGCCACAGATTCTACGGATTGTGCCTGGATTCCAATATCCTCAACACCCCCAAACCTTTTAGAAACCTTTTTGTAATCATACAATAGACTCCACGCCCGATGCACTACATCCACCGGATTAAAGCCCTTTCCTCATGAACCATGAGATTTCGCTAACCCCAGATGAAATAAGCTACACAACAAAAAAATTCAACATCCTCCAGCTTTAAACAACAGTGAACCGAAAACATGAGATCAAAAAAACATAACAAAGAACGATCCCATTTATGTACCGGAAGCTTAAATTCAAGCCAGACATTATTGGCAGTTGTGCACGACCATAGAGCATGACCAACAGACTCCACATCTTGATTACAGTAGGGACAAACTCCATCAATCCTCATGTGGCGATTCCAAAGAAGACCATGAGTGGGAAGAATACCCACACAAGCTCTCCACATGAAAGCTTTTATCTTCAGTGGTAAAGACAAAAACCACAGGAACTTCCAAAATTTCCTATCCCGACCCAGCAAAAAACATTCACCCTCCTTATCTTCCACATGGCGCTTCAGTTGCATGTAATAAGCACTCTTAACAGAGAAACGCCCCAACTTTGACTCACTCCAAAATAGCTAATCCGGTTTCAAGTACAGAGGTTCTCTCAACTTGTCTTGAAGGTATGGAGAGGGTAATTTCAGATGATATGAATGCTGCACTAATTGGGGATTTTTCTCCAGATGAAGTTCTTTTTGCCTTGAAGCAGATGTATCCTACAAAAGCACCGGGACCAGATGGTATGTCTGCCATTTTCTACTAAACCTATAGGAATATTGTTGGCCCTGAGGTATCTTAAGCTATTATTTCTGTACTTCATTTTGGTCGTATGTTGCATAAGATTAATTATACGCACATAGTACTTATTCCTAAAATTAAAATACTAGAGAGAATTACTGATTTTAGGCCTATTTCCTTATGCGATGTTGTTTATAAGATTGTATCCAAGGTTTTGGCAAACAGGTTGAAAGGTGTTTTGCCTTTGATTATTTCTAATTCTCAAACTGCGTTTGTCCCTGGTCGTCTTATAACAGATAATGTGTTGGTGGCTTTTGAGGTCATGTATTCCATGAGCCAAAAGCGGAAAGGCAAGAAGGGTTAAATGGATCCCAAATTGGACATGAGTAAGGCATATGATAGGGTGGAATGGGGGTTTATTGAAGCTGTTCTTCAAGGTTTGGGTTTCGCTGAGAGCTGGACTAAGTTGATTATGATGTGTATCAACTCTTTTTCTTCTTTGGTGTTGATCAATGGTGAGCAATGTGTTTTTTTCTCAACTTCTCGTGGTATTTGTTAGGGTGACTCATCGTCGCCTTATTTGTTTTTGTTGTGTGCGGAAGGGCTTTCTCGCCTACTCTGCAAAGCAGAATTGAATAATAGGATCACTGGTGTGGCTGCAAGTAGAGGTGGGCCTAAAATTTCCCACATTTTCTTTGCGAATGACTCTCTGCTTTTTTGTCAAGCTACTATGGCAAATTGTGGGGAGATTAGCAATGTTCTCAAGTTGTATGAGGAGACTTCAGGTCAACAACTCAACAGGGCTAAAACGTCTATCTTCTTTACCAAAAACACTTCTACGGAGATAAAGGCTCAAATTCAAGCGATGTTTCAAGTGCCAGAAATTAAAAATCATGAGAAATACTTAGGTCTCCCATCCTTTGTGGGTAGATCTAAATCAACAGCTTTTGGTGAGTTGAAGGGCAGGGTTTGGAGGCGGATTAATGAGTGGAAGGAAAAACTTCTTTCTAATGGAGGCAAGGAGGTGTTGATTAAGGCGGTTGCACAATCCATTCCAACTTATATGATGAGTTATTTCAGGTTGTCGGATGGCCTGTGCAAAGATCTTAATCCAATGTTTAGTTAATTTTGGTGGGGCCAGCATGATAAGAAGAGGAAGGCTCACTAGATCAAATGGAATAAGCTTTGTGAACCAAAGGAGAGGGGCAGTATGGGCTTTAGGGATATTGCAGTGTTTAATTGGGCTTTATTAGCTAAGCAAGGTTGGTGAATGCTTCAGCAGCCTGACTCTTTGGTGAGTAGAGTGTACAAAGCTAAATATTATCCAAGGGGTGATTTTATGGAGGCTGGTGCTGGGAATAGACCTTCATATGCTTTGAGGAGTATTCTTTCTGCAAGAAGTGTGTTGAAGATGGGTATGCAGTGGCATATAGGAGATGGTAACTCTGTTCGTATAACGGAGGATTCTTGGCTTCCGTTTTCTTTTTCCAACACTCCTCTCTCGGTCCGCAATATTGTTGATAAGAATGAGCGAGTTTCTATCCTTATCAATGCCGTAACTCACTCCTGGGATGTTGATATTGTCCAAGATTTATTTTCGCCATGGGAAGCACGGGTTATTACTTCCATTCCATTACCTCCTTGCTCGAAACCGGATCGGCTATTTTGGAGTGAGTCAAAGTTAGGGTGTTTCTTTGTTAAGAGTGCCTGTTACATGCAACTGAAGTGCCATGTGGAAGATAAGGAAGGTGAGTATTCTTTGCTAGGTTGGGACAGGAAATTTTGGAAGTTCTTGTGGTCTTTGTCTTTACCACCAAAGATAAAAGGTTTCATGTGGAGAGCTTGTGTGGGTATTCTTCCCACTCATGGTCTTCTTTGGCATTGCCACATGAGGATTGATGGAGTTTGTCCTTGCTGTAATTAAGATGTGGGGTCTGTTACTCATGCTCTATGGTTGTGTACAACTGCCAACGATGTCTGGCTTGAATCTAAGCTTCCGGTACATAAATGGGATCGTTCTTTGTTATGTTTTTTCGATCTCATGTTTTCGGTTTACTGTCGTTTAAAGCTGGAGGATGTTGAATTTTTTTGCTGCGTAGCTTATTTCATTTGAGGTCAGCGGAATCTCATGGTTCATGAGGGAAAGGGCTTTAATCCGGTGGCTATAGTGCATCAGTCGCAGAGTCTGTTGGATGATTTCAAAAAGGTTTCTAAAAGGTTTGGGGGTGTTGAGGATATTGGAATCCAGGCATAATCCATAGAATCTATGGCTCTTGGTTGGTGTCCACCTCGAGTGGGATGTGTGAAGGTGAATTGGGCTATCTTCTTGGAGCGACAATCTTGTCAATAGTTTCTAGGAACTCTGATCAGAAATCACAATAGTCAAGTCATGGGTGCTATGGTTATGGAATTTCCAAGATTACCGTGTGGTATTCATTCGAATGTGAGGGCGGTTATTCACTCTCTGCAATTTGCTTGTGAAATGGGATTTCAGGAAATTATTCTTGAAGGATCATCAGTTTCTTTTTTGCCACTATGCTGTAGGTGGTTTCTCAGTTGAGGACATGTGGATTGAAGAGGTTGAGGTGTTGCGTCACAAGTTTAAGTCTTTTTCGGCAATTTCCAAAGAGATAAATGTGGTTGCATTGGCTTTGGCACGTTGTGGCCAGTCCCATATGATGCCTAAGATCTAGATAGAAGAGGCTCCTATGGAAATTCAGAATCTTTTGTAATTTGTTTAGCTTCTTTTGTAATTCATTGGTTATACTTTGGATATTTTTCCTTTATTTTATCAATAAAATATTCCTACTATTTTATAAAAAAAAAAAAGTTTTAGAAACATAAAAGGTATACAAATTAATTAATTTTAGATAGATTAAATAGTAAATATCAGTTTTATATGCTTTATTACATATAAGAGAAATATGATAATTACAAAAATCAATGAAAAAATTTTGTTTTGTTTAGATGATAAAGTAGAATATGTCCAAAAGTTTTTATCAAAAAAATAATAGCATAGTTTCTTCTAATGATGAAAGAGAAATGGTTTGTTTTTGGGAATTTAAAAGAAAAAGGTTTTACTAAATAGATTTAGTTATGTAATTTTATGAACACATATGATTTAAATTCTCCTAAAGTTAATAAGTTATATATGTAAAAAAGAAGAAGAAAAAGTGAATATTAAAAGAAAAAAAATGAGATATTAATACTTTACTAAGTTTTCTTATCATTTTTATTTTTATTTTTAAAAAATGTGAGGGGGTGTTGGAAATTTGTTTATGAAAGAATAGGAAGAACATTAAAACAAATCAGAAAAAGATAAAACTTAAAAGCATGATTACGTTTTCCTTAAACAATATTTGCCCCTACAAATAATTTGCTAAAGCGTTACTACAAATTTGTTCCCAGGATACAACCAAGTCTAACATTACAAGCAGTAATTTTGGAGAATTTCTATGAACTTCTTTAAGGAATTTTTTAAAGATGAACAACTTAATGAAAAAAACGGAATATGGTTTACCATATATAGTTATTGGACAATTATGGAGACACAATGAAACAACACTTTGAAAGTATTAACCTTTCAGCAGAGTTATTATTGATTTCCACAATCGCAATTCTCGACTGCTGCCTCGATGGATCACAACTACTATCGCACATACAAAAACATCTCAATTGATACCTCAATGGATCGAGCTTTAATGGCTCCTCACGCTCAAAAACTATTGTGATCTATCACCATCAAATTGCGATATACCTATTATATATACAACATGAGGCCAATAAATAAAATTTATTAATAAAATAAGGGTTGCCCAATTCAAATAGAACTCGGCCTTCCTATTAAGGACTATTAATTTCTCTAGTCACTTTTCCATCTAATGAGCTAGACTATTGTTAGACTCGCGTGTTCCATAACGTCTCTACAGGGGGATAATAATTCAAACTGAGAACGATGAGTTATGATTGTTTTCCTCAAGCTTCCTCCTCTACCACAGGCAATTTATGCTGCTTTTGATTTTGATAGAGCAGAACCAAACAAAACTTGACTAGCTAGGAAGAAAATTCAATTATATATTGAACAAAGAAACTTAGCAATATACATATATACAAACTCTCTTAGGAAATGAAGTGTTGTTCACAAACGAAGAACAATCAATTATTCAATATATCATTTATTTTCGTTTACAAAGAGAGACTTACTGACAGTAGAGGCGATACACCAAATCCCATTGCACTTCCTTATATCAATTCTGGTGATACGAACGGCTACGAGCCCTTAAATTAGAAAAGACTGAAATCACAATAACCACTTTATTCTTCTGGCTATGGAGGAGTTCCGGGGCTTGATGACGATTGATATGGCATAACAATACAGCCCTTGGAGAATCAAAAAGGAGTAAGATCCACTCAATAAAGCCAAATTAGAAAATATTGCTTTTTCCTCCAGGACTGCAAATGTGCCACACGAAAACGCCAAGACCATCAAAACAAGGGATGCATAAGTTAAAAACACTGATATGACACTTTCTTTTCGGTTCGCGAGGACAAAGGCATATTTTCTGTCTTGTAATATTGTCCTAAAAAAGTGGATAAATATTGAGGCAGATGAAACACCAAAGGCCAACGAATCAAATATCAGAAACCATCTAAAGTTTCCGTTATTGATTAAAACTGCCTTGCCCGTATTGTCATATCCACCAGGCACTTGGAAGGCTGCTGCGAAAGTGACAGATGTAATGATTGTCACTGCCGTTATATTGATTTCGGCCACCTTCTTAGCATCTGGAGTCAGAGTAACCACTCTGTTAGTCTGGCTGTCATGCACTCGTTCCGAACTGATCATGTGTACATCTTTCATTCTATTCCACTTTAACATAATTGTTTCCTGCAAATATTCAGAGGGAAATGTCATTGGCTAATACCTAAAATTGCAATTTTCCATCTTGGTTTTGGGACATGCAATGATCTCTCAAGCCAGCCTGGTCCGTTTAAGACATTTAGAAAGAAGATTAGAATTCAAAAAAGGTTTTTGTTTATGGATCCATTAAGATTTGATTAATTGACTCAAATGTTCTTATTTTTATGGGGAATTAAAAAACAGTACAATAGGTATACAGTGTAGTGTATGTTAGACAAAATGATCATGGAATACCTGACCATTAAAAGTGTAATAAAAACCGTAAAAGTGTAATAAAAAATAGATTAAATGTTTTCTTAATGTATGAACATCCATTAACCGGACCAAAAAAAAAAAAAGTATAATTCATTTTCCAAGAGTTATGTAATTCATTGACACATATACGAGATCATGAGAGAATGTGAATTCTAATTACACTGTCCTAATTGCTGTAAGCAAAAAAGTCAAAAAATAAAGCAACTCAATAATCTTTTCAAATGAAGTCCACCAGAGTGGCCTTTTCCTGAAGGAGTTTTCCTTTCGGAAAACTTATATAATTTTTCATCCATTTTTAGTTACTATACACAGTTTCACGAGGCTTACCTTTTCAGACTCTGTAAACTGGTTATCTAATTGAATAATGTCAGCAATGTTCTTCCCCTCCTTGTTGATAGCCCACTTGTCAACTTTACCCTCATCTACAAGCATCGTTAATATTTCATAACGTCCATTAATGGCAGCTAGATGCAAAGGCGTGTTTCCTTCTTCATCTTGCTCATTTATGATATCCTGAGAAACTTTTTTCTTGAGGAATATTTCCACCGCATCTATGTCTCCACTTTCCACGGCAAGATGAAGAGCTGTCCTACGTTTATTGTCCAACAATTCAAAAGTATATGGACATTTTGTAAAGAGTGTTCTGATTACATTAACACGGCCTTCCTTAGCTGAAATGTGAAGAGCAGACATTCCTTCTTTGTCCTTTTTGTAAGCAAGGGAAATATTTTTTTCCAAAAATTGTTCGACAACTTCTGTATCGCCATAATATGCTGCATAATGAAGAGGAAGCCGGCCAGAAACATCCCCTTCTGAAATTGTGTCTGGAAACTTTTCCAACATCTTGGACACAAAATCTGCGAAGAGAGTGTTAAAGATGAGACAAAACAACATGTAGTTTAACTTGATACAAAACTACAACTCTTTTTGTTCATTAACTTAAAATAAAGAGAATGGAGCTATCAGACACTGCAACTCATCTTCTCCAACTGTTGCATTTTCATCGATCAACCAAGAGCTGAAGATGGTTGATGAGCTGAACAAGAGTATGACAACTGGAACAAGCTGGCAGTCCAGTCAGCAGTGAGTCATCAATATAAAGTCGAGCTAGCAAGCATAAGGATGACTTGGAAACACAGTCAACAAGTTGTTAAGTTTGTTAGTATATAGTTTGGATCCTGTTAAAAGTTTGTTACTGTGAAAGCTTCTATGAGCTTCTAGTTTATTCTAAAATTTAGTTTTAGTATAAATACTATTCTGTAATCAAGTATTATTCACTTAATGAGAAAGTAATCATTTTTCTCCATTGTTATCCTCATCCTAAAGCTTTCTGTCATTCATTCTGTTTACTGTGTAAACTTCAACAGAGAGAGGGAGAATCATGTACTGATTAGTTAAAGTTAGAATGTTAATGATGAATAGGTTAAAAAAAAAACAATTTAGGTTCTTTAATTTTACATTTCGATTGATCAGGACTCAAGAAATTTCATTGGGTAAATAAATTTATACTTCATAAGTTTATATTCCTTTTTAATTCAAAGGATATAACCTTGCTGTCAATTTCACTAGACAATATTCGCAGTTCTGCAAAATCCAGCGTATGTTTGCAACGTATACAAATTAATATATAACTACTGGTCAAAATTTTCTGCACATTCAGATTATACAGGGCAGTATATATTTTGGATATGCTTTTATAAGGTTATCTAATGATTCAATAAAGATAAGATAGAATATTTAAGAATATTGTTAGATCATGGAATACCTGCTCTGGTGATTTCGAGTACACGTTTTACAAGGAATTTGAAAATGTTCGGGCGCTTTGCTTTTATCCACCGTGAAATTAGAGTATTCGGGCGCTTTGCTTCTATCCACTGTGAAATTAGAGTTTCCGATCGTAGAATTAATGAACCAAGAGTAACCGATCCTACCGGAAACAAAACAACACAGTAATTGTTAGAATATTGGTTAAGTGATCACTAAATTTAAAATTTCCTATAATTTAAGTTTTGGAATAATCAGTCATTTATAATAGCATCCGTGTATGTGGTCTAGAATTTGAATCAATCGTGTCGCAACTTAAACTTTTGGGACAAAATTGGTAATTTATTGAAAATTAACACTTAGGGTCTATCGAAGAGAAAAATATTGAAAATTTTCTCTTGCTACCCATAAAAGAACGGCTTTTGTTATCAACAGATTTGGCTTTTTCTTTTCTTTTTTTCCTTCACTTCCTTTTTTTTTTTTTTTTTTTTTTTTTTTTTTTTTTTTTTTTTTAATGCTGTGAAAATAATCACCATGGAATGGAAGAATTTGAATTTCATAACTTTTTTTTTGTAGAGTCAACCAAAACCAACCCATATAAGGACATTAATTCAGGGTTGATCACAGACTCAAAAGAAAACTGTACGTGGTGACCAAAAGCAAAAAGTTGAAAAATACGCAAATATACAAGTTATATGAGGCAATGAATTTGCTTTGGTCAGTCTAGACTAAGAATAAGAGATTCCATTCTATCACCAAAAGATGCTCCACTTATGAAAACCAGCTCTAGAATAATTCCCATTTCTTTAGTCAATAGAAGATTTTATTGTTGGGATTTATGTCCTAAAACAATTTAGTTTGACATTTTAATTATTAATAAAAGAGTTTTATTTCATGAAAATAAATGTGTGAATAATATGACATTATGTAAAGTCCATGAGATACATTGAATGTGATTTAAGGTATGTAAATATGATTTACATACAGAAAATCTAAATCATAAGTTCTTGTAAACTCATAAACCTATGTTCATAGTCAATGGTGAAATTGGGTTTTTCATCTAGTAAGACTATAACATATTAATTCAGATGATTTGTCTTGATCATGGAAGTAGAAACTTCTAATTCATGTGTTGATGTATTATGAATACGTTGAACAGGACCACCGTGAGTAATTATTCAACTAAATACTGTTGAATGAATTAATTAACTCACAAACTGTTTAAGACATTAACTCTAAATCCTGAGAGAATGGTGAACTCAAATGTAACATGTAGATTGCATTGATGTATTAAATGGTGCGATTTTATATGGTCAAATAGATCCCAATACATTGGGTGATTACATGTAACATTGTGAGAACACTATTACTCAAGAAGGAATCTATAATCTCTTTTTAGAGATACAAACATCCCCTTGAGATAGATTTAATGGAAATTGATTATTCATAATATTGACCAATTATTTTAGTAAAGAGTTACTAAAATTTATATTCTAAGGAATTAGATTCCATATGAATATAAGAATAATAAAAAGATTAAATTAGGGACTCAAGGAATAAGATGTAGTGACATTAAAGTGACAGTTTTTATTTAATAACTTTATGTCACTATGGATGATTTAATGGAGGAGTTTAAATGTAATTAAAATAAGTAAAGGATGCCTTATGTAATTAAATAAAATCCTAGAGTGCAATTATATTCTTTTAGTGGAATAAAATATAATTAATGGTAACCTATAAGCTAGTTATGAGATAACAAGGAGTCCTAGGCCCATTGGAGTTAATTAAGGCTTTATTTTCCTGTAGGTCCCACTCCAAGCTATGTAAGAAAAACCCCCTAGATTGGTCATAACTTGATACGTGAGACGTACGTGAGATACAGAGAGATAAACAATTCAACCAAGAAAATAGAAAGAGAGAAAAACAGTTTTCACTCTAGGTTGCTGAAAATCTAATATTGTATTATTTACAAGTAAGAGCCCACACTCTTGACCATCAAGATAGTCATTGGAGTGAAGACATTCAAGGGAACAAGGAAGATTCAAATTTTCTTCAAGAGATCAAAGGAAATCATCAAGGTATAAAGTTAAGAAATCTACAACAGTATGCTTCCTCAATTAAAGTTTTTCAGATTTACCAGTTTCATATATAACATGCCATATATGAATAGATCCATATAATTTTCTGCTGCTATGTATGTGATGCATGTTTTTACATATACTACATGATGAGTTTTACATATTTAGAATATATAAAACCAACATTTATGTTATGCAAATTTGTAGAGTGAGTGGTTGTAGGTAATGTTACAGTGGATTGTTGAGCATAGCGATTTCTGTTAGTATGTTTCTTACAACATATATATATAATCAACCTACTTCTCTCGCTAAATAAAGTACAACTCATTAAAAAAAAAAAGAAAAAAAAAAAAAAAAAAAGAAGCAAAAGAAAACTTCTGGAGATATAGTTGAAGACTTTATGCTATGCAAATTTGTATAGTGAGTGGTTGTAGGTAATGTTACAGTGAATTGTTGAGCACAATGATTTCTATTAGTATGTTTCTTGTTGTATAAGTATATATATATAATCAACCTACCTCTTTGGCTAAATAAAGTACAACTCATTTAAAAAAAAAAAAATAGCAAAAGAAAACTTCTGGAGATATAGTTGAAGATTTTATGCTATGCAAATTTGTATAGTGAGTGGTTGTAGGTAATGTTACAGTGGATTGTTGAGCACAGCGATTTTTGTTAGTATGTTTCTTGTTGTATAAGTATATATATATAATCAACCTACTTCTTTGGCTAAATAAAGTACAACTCATTTAAAAAAAAAAAAAAAAAAAAAAAAATAGCAAAAGAAAACTTCTGGAGATATAGTTGAAGATTTTATGCTATGCAAATTTGTATAGTGAGTGGTTGTAGGTAATGTTACAGTGGATTGTTGAGCACAGCGATTTCTGTTAGTATGTTTCTTGTTATATAAGTATATATAATCATTAATTAACCTACTTTGGCTAAATAAAGTTCTACTCATTTAAAAAAAAAAAAAAATAAAGAAAAAAAAGAAAAGAAGACTTCAGGAGATATAGTTGAAAATACTTACCAATTTTTGGGCGATTAATGACAGCTGCATGCAAGACATTCATGCCTTTTCTTCCCCCATATGAGCAATTCGGAACAGCTTCTAGGATATGAAGAGCAATTTTGTAAAACCGTAGATCCACTGCTAGGAAGAGAGGTGATTCCTCAGCATTATTTGTAAACAAAGCCAACCCTGGTGATTCCTCAGCATTATTTGTAAACAAAGCCAACCCCGGGTCTTCCCTAATTAGTAACTCCACAATGTTATAACGATAGTTTCTTATAGCCTCATGCAGTGCTGTATTCTTCTCTTGATTTTGCATCCTTAGTAGCTCCATTCTCGTTTCAACTTCTTTGTCTTTTGCAGAAGTTATTAGTAGCTTTGTCGTGTCAACATTCCCTAAGATTGCTGCAATATGTAGTGCAGTGTTGCCTTTGCAATTTGTCATATACAAAAGTGATGGTTGCGAATCGAGGACCTTTTTCATGATCTCCAACTTTCCAAATTTTGCTGCCACGTGAAGAATAGAGTTCCCCCTCTCTGTGACCTGCTCGAGATTGAAATGCTCACCCCGAGTTTCTTCAAAGAAACTGATATTCCCAGAAATTACATTATTGAATAGTACTTCAACATCCATTTCTACGAGATTCTTCTTGATTCTCAACAAGGACCCTGTTTCCCAAAGATAACAGTAAAGTTTAGAAGTACATGAAAATCAGTAAATCAATGAATCTTATGTATGACAAATTGAATTCTGTAAGAGTTGAATGTGACATGTTCACAAATTATATGGGGTTCTCGGAATAAGATAAAAATAGTAAAATTTAAAATGCCTCCACTTTCCTATAAGTTAATTATTCTCTTATAAATTACATAGAAACCGGTATCTTTTGCACTAAACAGACTTTCTGTTAGGCATGCAATGCCTCGATGAATTTGCCCATTGATTTGTCAATGACTAACATATAAATTTACGATGCATGGGGGTTTGTATAATTGTATTAAATCACTTTCTTCCATGGTTTTCGTCAAACCTGATCTAGATTAGACGTGTTCAATATCATATTGAGACTGCAAAAGCCATTTGACATAATAGTATGCACGTCAGATAAGAGGAAAAGGGGTAGAAGAGGCGAAGCTACCAATTTATTATTGGATGCTGGAAAGAAATATGATCATTAACCTTTTTTTTCTCTTATATATATTGTAAAAACACAATTATTCCAAATGCAAATGAAATATTTTAGAATGAATTACAATTATCTCATTATGGTTTGATTTTATTATATTTACGACACAAACTTTAAAATTGTTACACTTGACACATTAAAGTTTGGATTAAAATTAAATTGTTAAGAGTCCCGTCCAAATTAATAAAACTTAGTGCTTAAATCAAAATGCTCAAATTCCAAATAGATTATTAATCACTGTATAACTTGAAAATTCACCTATATTTCACTAAACTAATCTGAAAATTAAATAAATCTTATATTTATTTATTTATTTTTTTTTATCAATAAATTGTATATTTATTACTAAAGAGTAACAACATCCCATTAATTTATAAAACTATATATCACTAAGGATTTGATTTAATTTTTACAAAACCCACTATATTATTTTATTTGGATATAATTTAATTAAAAAATATTATTTTTTGAACACTCTCCCCACCTTTCTTTCTGTAAACACTCTTCTTCTAATATTGTAGAGTTACGGGAAAGGATCCCCTACCATTGCATCCTCCAATTTCTTCCAATTTTTAGCTAGAATTATAACATGTGGCACTTATTTGATTTTGTGTGGTTTCTATGAGTGTTTTAAGACCATTGGATTTTTTTAAGTACCACATGTCATAATTCTAACTAAAAATTGGAGGGAATGAGAAGAGATCCTTTCCTAGAGTTGGTATATATGTAGCTAACGGAATGATGACGTGGATAATTTTTAATTGATAGTGAAATTTTTTTTTATTGACAACTAGGATATGACATGACATACCCATTTAAAAACAACCAAACCGAAAAAATTAACCCAAACTGAATAATAATTAAAAAAAAAAAATTAACCCCACCCAAATCAAATCAACCTTAAATTAAATTTTAATCTCTTAATTGCTGAGCTCTCTACCTCTCTAACAGAAGCACCGTGCCTCTGCTTGCTCTCTCTCCAAAGTCTGTATCTGTGTGACAATGTAGAAAGTTCCTCCTTTCTTATCTTTTTCATTTATTTATTTGTTGAGGAGTAATTAACTAAGGGTGGTGCGGTGTTTCATTTTTTTTTTTTATACATTCATACTCAGTAGTAAGTATCATCAATTATTTAATCAAATCAAAACATTTTTTTTTTGAGGTACGAATAAGGATAAGATTAAAAGGGTGACCATCATGATAGCCATAAGCCATTCTTGCAATTGATAAAGCCAGATAAAGCAAAAAAAAACTCAAACAAAACCAAAACACCATGACCAACTTCGACGTGGTGTTCATCTCAACCCCTGGGATCAGAAACTTCGTTCCACTTGTTGAGTTTGCACACCTCCTTGTCACATAGATACATACTTTGGAGAGAGAGGAAGCAGAGGCACGGTGGTTCTGTTAGAGTGGCAGAGAGTTTAGCGATTAAGAGATTAGAATTTAATTTAGGGTTGATTTGATTTGGGTGGGTTAATTTTTTTTATTCGGGTTGGGTTAATATTTTGGGTTGGGTTTTTTTTTAAATGGGTATGTCATGTCATATCCTAATTGTCAATGAAAAAAATTTCACTATCAATTAAAAATTATCTATGTCATCATTCTGTTAGTAACATATACACCAAGTTAACGGAAACTAACGGAAGGACCAATGATGCATTGTTTTGAAACGTTAGGGACCATTTCTATCTCTTTTAAACGTTGGGGACGAAACATGCAACTTAGATAAACGTTAAAGACTAACACTGTATTTAACCCTTATTCTTAAATGGGTCCATGAATATGCAAAAATTCCAAACCAGTAGGCAATTAAAGTGGGCCCAGTGGTAATCCCCCTCGCCACAAGGCCTCACTCGTCTATAAGGGTGTGAGTTCTATTCCCGAGATTTTTAAAATATACATGTATGTTAGTTTTAATTAGAATTTTTATCATATCTCAAAAAAAAAAAAAAAAAAAGTGGGCAACCTGCGAAGGCCCACTTTTGAAAATCGTGTTACATATTTCTAAAAAAAAATTTATGGTTGAACTCATTTTAAACTTGTTCGTATTAAAAAAGAAAAGAAAATAAACAAAATAGATGAGCGAGACATCTTACTTGTATAGATGTGATTTATTAGTTCCGCGAGTTTGCCCTTGTTGGTGTCCCAACTTGCCGTTTGATAATGTGTAAACTGAAACTCTAAGAGAAATGGTAAATATTTATAGACAACAGTTTACAAAGAAGGTTAGTAAATAAGTACAAGCTAAGAACATATTGTATCAAGGAATCGAAGTAAGGGATATAATAAAGGAAATATGTAATAGAGAATATAAAAAGGGAAAAGAAAAATTCTTATAAGTGTCCTGTTGAAGTGACTTCAAAAAAAAAAAAAACTATTCAGTTGTTATGAAGTGTTTGTCAAGCCTCAAACTTATTTACATAAAGATATCTTAGGGCTGGTCACTGACCAGTAAAACCCGACCCACCTAAGAAATTTATCATATAGGATTTCTCCTTCTTCTATTTTTCTTTTTAAGAGAAGTTACTGAATATCAAAAACATGTTACAAGGAATCCGATTTTATTTTATTTTATTTTTTTATTTTTTTATAATGAGGTCAGGGTGTAGGCATTATTTGTTAAAGATGAAATATTAAATTGGGTTTATCAGGATCAATTCCCTGAGCATTTGACATACAACGAGATTTTTGTAAAGTTTCTCATTATAAGTGTTACATGCATTTGATTGGAAAGTCCATCAACAAAATGATAAAATCCATAAAAATTGTTTAACTGGATAACAATCAATTACATACATATTCCAATTTATCCCTTATTGGAGGGGAAATAATTCGAAGGTGAAACAAACCGAAACTAAAAGGTTAGGATTTAACTAAATCACACCATTTTTAGTTCGGTCATTTCCGAACAATATACATGTTCGGACTATAAACCGAAATTTCACTCGGCCCATATTGAATCATCTTACCCACATTTATTAATAGTGTTCGGTCAAAACGGTACGCTGTCAGATAACTGTTCGGCTTATTATGAAATGAATCGGGAATAATTTGGGATTCGGCATCCAACACCTAAAATATCTGGGGCAGAAATCATTGAATATACCACCTGAATTAAACTCTAAACAATTGGTTTTGAACTAACAGTTGCTTTATCTTTCCATAAACGCACCAAAATATCCAAGCCAAGGAGTGTTGAATACGTCTCAGATGTCAAAACCAAAATAAACTGGGATAGGTGATCAAAAGAAGTCAGTCATTGAAACTGACAAAATGTAAACTTGGAGGAAATATATTAAATAAACAACCTAAATATCTTTGATCACTGACGGAATTGAATAATTGGGAAGAGGGATAAGTAAATGGAGGGAAAATGATTCAAAGGTAACCAAACCAGGACTAGAAGCTAAGGGTTTAAACTAAAACCTATCAACTTGTCGTTCGGTCATATTCGAGGTATCCTTCGTGTTCGGTCTTTTTCCGAACTGTGTACTTATTTGGTTCAAATAAACCGTAAAAGTGATTCGGCCTATGTAAAATTACCTTATTCTCATCTTATCTAGATCCTCTTCCTGTCATCATCCCTCTGATAGTTTTCGGCTTATACCAAATCATCATATCCACGCGTATCCTTTATGTTCGGTCAATTCCGAAATATATATCTGTTCGGATCAGCCGGCTGAAATACTGCTCGAACAGCGCAGAAATGGACTAAAATAATATTAAAACCCTTCATTCGATGCCCGAAATATCTGGAGCAGAGATCATTAAGTGCACTGCCTAAATTAAACTCTGTACAATTAGCTGTGAACTGACAGTTGCTTTATCTTCCATAAATGCACCAAAATATCCAATCCAAGGAGTGTTGAATACGTCTTAAAACCAAAATAAAATGGGGGAAGTGATCGTAAGAAGTCAGTCATTAAAACCGGCAGAACGTAAGCTGGGGAAGAAAAGATATTAAAGTAAGCAACCTAAATATCTCTGAGGATTGACGGAATTAAATAATTGGGAAGAGGGACGGTAAATATCTAAACATATCATCAATTGAAGGCAGATATAAATAGAAGGAGACTCAACAGTAAGGAGGTACGTCCATATTCATCCACCAAATTCTACTTAGCTTTGCTACTTAAGCTTTCAATCATTCTATTTGGTCCAGAAAAAACTGACTTAGGCATTGGAGAATCAAAGGCCAACCCCATTGGTTGACCAAGATTCTAACGATACTATTGTGTTATAAACTTTCTCTTATTGCAGGACACCGGGATCCTGTTTGGGCAAAAGACCCGGGAACTATCATCTCATCTTAAAGTCAGTTTTTCCAACTGTAACTTTTTATGTTCCGACACTTATTTTCATGTAAAAACAGAGAGAGACTTGAGAGTACAGGCTGATACACCAAATCACATTGGACATTCTTATCTAAAACTAGCTAGATATATACAGTTAAACGATACAAAAGGTACAATAAAACAAATGTCGGCTAGATGGTGCAGGAAGGAAACCACATTTATAGTATATGACAGTGAAGAGGATAAGACCAGGGGCGTAGCTACGTTGAAGGGTGGGGGCCTTGTTTTTCAAAATTTATTTTTACCCTTAAAAAAATTATTAAAATATTTACACTTTTTGTTTGCCCCCCAAAAATTATGAATTTACGTAAAAAAAAAAAAAAAAAAAAAACAAATTTTAGATATTAAAAATTTTTTTTTTGAGAAAATATGCTGTAACTTTCAATTAATGGTAGAAAAATCATTCAACAGTACATTGGTGATGTCTGGAGGAACTTCCTCCATCCATATTAAAGGACTGTTACATTGAGAGGCTCTACGAGCTAAAGCATGGGCAACGGTGTTGCCACTGCGACGAGTGTGAGATAGGGAGGATCTTTGGAGATCATGGAGGATTGCTTTGGAATCTTCAATAATGAGGCCGTAAGGAGTATGGATGGAAACCTGGCTGCTGAGATCACGAATAACATTCACTGCATCCCCTTCGAATTCGACATCATCGATTCCCACTTCCTTAGCAAAAATAATGGCTCTCCTAGCTGCAAGTGCCTCCACCATCTCCACCGTTTGGGGACCTCGGACCTTCTGACTTAATGTGGCAATAACCATCCCTGCATTGTCCCGAATAACTACTCCTATGCCACCTGCGTTGGATTCCTTGAAGATAGCTCCATCGAAGTTGACCTTATAGTAATTGGTTTGGGGGGGCTTCCATCTGACTTGGGGCGGATTTGGTTTCTCTCTTTTTTCCTCAGTCGTCACAGCTAGGTACTCATGAAGGTAAGCTTGGGCACGGTTCCAAATCTGGACATAGTCCTCACTGGGGAGGTTGAGGCGGTCCTGATTCCGTTTGTGCCACAGTAGCCAACACATTACTGCAAATTTTTCAAGGAGGAGATCTGAGTTCACTTGGATCACTTTGCATGTAAGCTCACTGAATGACGATGGGGAAGAGGTCCGTAGTGCAGAAAAATCAGGGGCAAATTCCCAGGTCTGATTCACAATTGGGCACTTCCACAATGCATGGAGACCATCTTCATAATGATCTTGACACAAGTCACAGAGAGGTGTAGGAGTTACCTTTCGTTTATAGAGACCCAGTTTTGTCGGAAGGGATTCATGGCAAGCTCGCCAAAGGAAAGATCTGATCTTCACCGGAACACGAGCTCTCCAAATCATCTTCCATAGAGGGTCTGGCTCCCATCGCCGAAACTCTTGAAGCAGCAACTTGTAACCACTCCTAATAGAATACTTCCCATCCCGAGTTGCAAACCAGAACAGCTTGTCTTCTTGAAATCGTCTGCTCAGTGGAATCTTAAGAATTGCCTCAGCATCATAGGGTAGAAATAGGTTCTGAACCTTGTGTACATTCCAGGTGGGGGGGGAGCCCTGGATGAGCTCCGCAACTCTTGCACCATGTGGAACGTTGGTGAGAGGGGATAAGACACGCCTATGACCCTCATCTAGCAACCAATTTGAACCTTTGATAGGAATCTTGGTTCCATCCCCAACTCTCCAGCTCAAGCCTGACTGTATGAGTTCTTTTGCTTTCAAAATGCTTCTCCAAGCAAAAGAGCCTTTAGTCTTGGTTGATGCCTCCATGATATTACCATCAGGGAAAAATTTTGCACTGAAGACTTTAAAGAACAAAGAACTTCTACAATGCATAAGTCTCCAAAATTGTTTAGCCAAGAGAGCAATGTTAAATTTTTGGATGTCCCTAAAACCAAGTCCGCCTTCTCCTTTCGAAATGCATAACTTTTCCCACCGCAGCTAGTGAATTTTACGTTTGTCTGTATTTTGGCCCCACCAAAATCTTCTGATTATGCCTTCAATCTCTTTGCATAATGTCACTGGCAATTTGAAGCAATTCATGGTATAGGTTGGGATGGCTTGAACCACTGCCTTGATAAGAACTTCTCTGCCAACTTGGGACAACAGCTTCTCTTTCCATCCTTTCACCTTACTCCAAATCCTTTCCTTAATTTGTGAGAAGCACGTGATTTTTTCCTTTCCAACCAGAGAAGGGAGACCCAGGTACTTCTCATATTGTTGAATACTAGGGACTCCCAGGATGTCTTTGATCTCCTCCTGTGTGGCTTGGGGGGTGTTTCGGCTGAAGAATAAAGTAGTCTTCACTCTGTTTAGCTGTTGGCCAGAGGCTTTTTCATAGGTTGCAAGGATCTCCTGAATTTTTTGACATTCAATAATAGAAGCCCTACAAAAGAGCAAACTGTCATCTGCAAAAAACAGGTTAGTGATCTTAGGGCCTCTTGGGCATAATGAGACACCGTGGATGTCACCTTGAAGGGTAGCTTTCCTAATCAGTCCATTTAAGCCCTCTGCACATAACAAGAATAAATATGGAGATATTGGATCACCTTGGCGGAGGCCTCTTGAGGGGGTAATATGTCCTGTGGGCTCACCATTGATGAGAAGTGAATAGGATACAGTGCTGATGCACTCCATAATGAGGGAGATCCACTTGTCATGAAAACCCATACGGACCATAACCTGCTTTAGGAAACCCCATTCCACACGGTCATAAGCCTTGCTCATGTCAAGCTTTAAGGCCATAGAACCCACCTTGCCTGCTCTTTTGTTGTGCATGTGGTATAGAGTCTCAAATGCAATCAACATGTTATCTGTGATTAGTCTCCCTGGTACGAAAGCACTTTGGGATTCTGATATTACATGAGGCAGAATTTTTTGAGGCGATTTGCTAACACCTTAGCTATTAGTTTATATACAACATTACATAAACTAATTGGTCTGTATTCCGTCACTCTCTCTGGGCTTTTTGTTTTTGGGATTAAAGTAACATACGTGTGATTTAGAGATGGTAGAAGCGTACCTGACTGTAAGCAATATAGGACAGATGTTGTTATATCTTTGCCCACCACATGCCAGTAGCTTTGGAAGAAAATTGGCGGCATACCATCTGGCCCAGGTGCCTTTAGGGGACCCATCTGCTTCATAGCTAATATCACCTCCTTTTCAGTGAATTGGCATGTCAATTCTTGGTTCATCTCCTCTGTTACACAACGTTGAACTCCATCCAACACAGTGGCCACGTCTTCAAGTGGGGCAGCAGTGAATAGAGCTTGGTAATACTCAATAAATTGAGCACCTATTAGATTCGGATCTTGAACATATTCCCCTATTTCTGTTCTCACCGATAGAATAGAATTCCGTCATCTACGGTGTGAGGCTCAACTATGGAAGTATTTAGTGTTGCGGTCTCCCTCTTTAAGCCAAGAGTCTCGAGACCTCTGCCTCCACATTTTCTCTTCTTTCAGCAGTAACTCATTCACTTCATGCCGTATAGATAGAACATTATCATGACCATGCTCGAGTGAGCTCTCTAACTCTGCCTGTTTGAGCTTTTCCGTTTTCTCCTTCAGGATTTTGGTGATATTCCCAAACTGAACCCGACTCCACCTTCTAAGCTCTTCACTACACCTCTGAATTTTTACTCTCACTTGATCAATCGGAGATCCCCTCGATTTCGGTACCCAAGCTTTGGTAACAGCTGGTTCACAGCCAGGATCCATGCGCCACATATCTTCAAATCTGAAGAACCTTGTTCGTGGTCTGGGAGTTGTCACGAGATGAATGTTTAAACATAGGGGCTTGTGGTCTGACGCCGTGGATTCCATGTGGTCCACTACTGCCGAGCTAAACCGCATCACCCAATCATTAGTTGCCATGAATCTGTCCAGTCTAAGCCACGTGGTTGCACTACCTCTTCTGTTATTACACCAAGTGAACGGAAGACCCCGAAATCCCAGGTCTAAGAAACCACATTCGTCAATCACATCCCGAAAGCCTTGCATCTGCCGGTCACTCTGTTCACGGCGGGCACTTTTTTCAGAACTTCGGACTATCTCGTTGAAATCACCACAACAGCACCATGGGAAGGAGTATTGACCATTGAGGGTGCGGAGAAGATCCCATGAACGTTCTCTAAGGTGGGTTTCAAGAGCACCATAAAAACAAGTTAGTCGCCATGGATAATCTGTATCTTTGTCAACAATAGTGTCAATATGAGATGGAGAATAAGAAAAAATAGACACATTAAAATCCTGCTTCCAATACAAAACCAAACCTCCTCCTTTATTAAGTCTTTTCACTACAAATTTATTTGAAAAATTAAAACGACAACGTAAAACTTCAAGACGGTCTTCATCCATCCATGTTTCAGAGAGAAACAAGACGGAGGGGTCCTTTATTCGCACAAGATTGGCGAGTTCTTGAACTGTCCCCTGGTTCCCAAGCCCGCGACAGTTCCAACTTATGCAGTTCATGGCTTCCGGCAGGGCTGGGAACCAGCCTCTGTCGATAGTGATGTTGCCATGTATTCCACTGTATCTTGAATGGTGGGAAAACTTTCAAAAAAGCTCTGGTCAGGCCCTGCTTCAATTCTCTTACCGTGGGTTGGGTCCTCGTCTAGGAGCAAGAGGTCCCTCTTATGGGATTGGACTGTTTCTGTAGGTTCACTGGTGGGCTTATGGGCTCGGGCTAGCTTCTTCCACTTGGGCTTCAGACCTTGCTTGCTTGCTTGAACTTGCGTGCTTTGTGGCCCGTTAGAAATGTCACCCAATGGTCTTCTACATGGACTAGATAACGAGCTCATTTGATGAGTTGGAGACCCCACTGATTTTGCACCTTGAATTGTATAGCTATTCTCTTCATATCTCTGCCCCGAAATTTGCTCATTAGTTTTCTCCCCGAATGGGATGTAATTGATGGCTTGGTCAATTTCCTTAAGTTGAGCGTTGAAAATTTCAGCTGTTGACTGCTTGATCAGGTCCGGATTTGGAAAGACCGGATTTAGCTCTATTTCCATGTCATGATCCTGAATCTGTTCCGTATCTGCCGTGCCCCTGCCATGATTGCCCCGATCATCGTTTGAGCCTGCCGGCGCCGTCTCGGACTGATACTTTGGGGGAGCCTCATGGTCAGAATCCCCTCGGTTTTTCTGGTGCATTCCAGGCACAATAATGACTGTTTTACGCGGGGGCCGATCTGAGGTTGCTCTCAGCCAAGGTCCAAACTGCTGGTCCTCCCTGGTGCTTGTGGTACACTGTTGAAGACCGATGTCACAATCTTTATCTCCATGGTCCAGGCAGCCACACCAATAACAGAAATTTGGTAGCCTCTCGTAACGAAATGCTACCCATCTCGTCTTATCCTTCTCGAAATTGACCAATCTTCCACGGCATAATGGGTTATTAATCTCCATTCGGACCCTGATGCGCATACAGTTTTCTCCTCCACGTTCGTCATCACTGGCAGCCACTTTTTCCACCAAACCAATCGATTGACCAATGGATTCAACTGCTGCTTCAGTTCTCCTGCGAATGGGAAGATTATGGAGTTGCACCCAGAAGGATGCGTGAGAGAACCGCGAGTCTTGAATGGGACCATCTCCATGCACACGTTGGAACACTACTAGAAATTTATCATAGGTCCATGGCTCGTTGACAAGGACTCTCTCGAGATCCATTGCGTCTTCAAATACAAATGCTACCTTATTTCCTCCTAGATCCTGGATTGTAAAATCATGTCGTGTTTTCCATAGAGGCTTAAAAGTTCTAGCAATGGCTTCCATATTCAAAACTCTGGAGGTTAGAAATTTTGCTGCCAGTATATTCTCGGATTGTTGAGATGCGTTTGCCAAATCCACGTTGAGGCCTTCTTTGTCGGATAAAGAGAACTTTTTCCACATGTTCTCCAAAGACTCCATGAGTTATAGCTTGAAACAAGACAGAGTTACAAGATGAAAAGGGGAAAGAAGGAATGAGAGGGGATGGGAGAGAAAAGAGATGGAACGGTATAGAAAGACACCCGTCCTACCGGGGAAAACCACCAGAGGGAACACAGCTTGCACTAGGGCAAGGACATAATTCTACTGACGGCTAGGGTTTGAAGTGGTCGCCCCCAGAGCCGAGAGAGAAACAAGTTTTATGGTTACTCATATATGCACAATATGATATTTTAAATTCTAATATTGAAGAGGTTTGAAATTTTAAGGAATTAAAAGTTACATCATAAATAAGAATAAAGCTAAACCATTTTAAA
The DNA here is from genome assembly GCA_907173295.1 of Fagus sylvatica. NCBI lineage: Eukaryota > Viridiplantae > Streptophyta > Magnoliopsida > Fagales > Fagaceae > Fagus > Fagus sylvatica. Next base: position 28,832,776 of record OU015761.1, on the reverse strand, counting down.
CAAACAATACAACTACTTAATTTTCATTCAATTTTATAGTATAAAAAAGTTAAGTCTTTAAAATTCTCAATTGAATTTATATGACATTTTTCTATTGAACTTCATACAATCATATAAATGAATGATATTTAATTAAAAACCATAACGTTACATGATATTTAATATTTAAGAATTCAAAAGAAAAATCGACTCAATGATCTTCATATGGTATTAATTTACTTCTTTCTAAAAATAAAAAAATAAAAAAAAATAAAATAACATGATATTTTTCACTAAAACATTCTTAAAATAAATACATACATATATGTCTATGTATATATGTATACGTCTATATAAATATAAATATATATTGATATTTTTCTCACACACACACACATATCTTCAAATTTAGCCCCTTAAACGAAAATTTCTGGCTATGCCCCTGGATAAGACTTAGACAAAACACACAAATACACACACATATATACATTATTGTATATATATATATATATATTCAAATGTAGCCCCTCAAACGAAAATTTCTGGCTATGCCCCTGGATAAGACTTAGACAAACACACAAATACAACACCACATACATATATATGTATATAATATATATATATATATATATATATATATATATATATATTATATATATATATATTTTCAAATGTAGCCCCTCAAACGAAAATTTCTGGCTATGCCCCTAGATAAGACCTGGACAAATTCAAATAATACAAGCCCATCAATTATTGGATTGTTGGACCTATAGCTAAGACTGAAATCACACTTGCCACAAACCTCTAATTTTAGGGACAAGAGGAAAATTTCTATAAAATGTCAATGTACATGTAAGTATGTAACAATTGTTAGAATAATTTTTAAATGATTAAATTCACCATTTTCTAATAGTTTAAGTTTTTGGGATAATTGATAATCTATCAAGATACTAGAACAAGTGTTCCGGAGTTCAAATCATGTAAAAAAAAAAAAAAAAATTGATAAAAGCTTAAAAATAAGAAATATAAAATGATATGTGGCTTAAGCATAGAGAAGCAAGTAGAAAAAATATATAATGAAAATTACTCAACTTTTAACTAGTGATCACAAGTTTATTTTCTTTTCTTTTATTCTACAATAGTGAAACACTCTAAATGGCATCAGCTGGGTGGTGGTAGGAAGCCGGGTCAATTTCCCACCTTGCAGATCCGAGCTTAATTAGGAGTTCGACCCTTGGTATGCCTCATTAGTACTTCTTAGGTGGCCACACCATACACGAGAAGGGTTTAAGTGAACCAGGGGCAATGAACACACCAACAAACTCCTAAAAAAAAACACTCTAACTGACGAATTCATAAGGATCCAAATATAATATTAAAACACTCTAAATGACTAAAGCACGATGATCCAAATATAATATCAAAACTAGTGACAGGTTAAAGCAAAACTTTCATATTGAGTTTTATATCTAATGTTTTTATATTTTCTGCTTATACTCTCTATTGTTACAAATTATTAAAAAATTGGATATCAATAAATATCTCATCTATACATGTTTAAAATTAAATTTTTTATATTTTAAAATTATACACAGAATATAAGTTTCTGGATCGAATAGTCAATATTATCCTATTAACACGACATTTAGTGTGCATTTTAAGAACAAAGAGAGTGTGTAATCCAATGGTAGGATTCTTAACATATTAATAAAAGCTTATTAGGTGAGAGATGACATTGAAAAAAATTATAATAAAGTATAATTTAATCATAACCTAAATAAATGTACAAGTCTGACCCAATAAGATTTGAGATCTAAGGTAACAACTTTAATTGGAGTTTAATCATATATTTTGATATCATTTAAATAATATTTATGTAACTTTTATATTTAGTTGTTTTATGTAAGTGTTATATGCAACATTCTTCTCACATGAGGTTTGGAGAGGAATGTTGTATATAACCATTATACTAAATACCGCCTCCAATGGACTGGGACAAATCATTATTTTCAAAACAATAAATTTATTGATAACTTTATTTTTACACATATTGATGTGATCTGTTGTGATGCATAATAAAAATAGTGTGAGTGGTGGATATATCTAAAAATGGTGTTGTTGCAATCACAATTTACTATCTTAACACAAATGGTGTAAATTGTAAAAAAGATTGTGCACTAACTTTGTTATGGTTAGGTCTTTCATTGTTTTATATTAAACGGGTCCTTAATCTCTTTTGATATGCATAGTTTGAGGTCAACGACCCAATTTAATCATAACCGTGATGCCCACTGTATTTACATTCATAGAATTTGGAAATTATTCATAAAACATTGAAATCTTTTAATTACTTGGAATAAATATTTTTCCTTTGGTTGTGCTTCCTATTTATAGCACATGGATGTTCCAAGTTAAGTTAAAACTTGAAAGAATATGTTTTGCATGCTAAAAGCTGTATCCCAATTTGTCTATTATCATCAATCTGCGGCTTGTTTAGTAATCTTGGATCAAGATCTTCAAGAGTTTCTGGAGAATTCTACCATATAAAGTTCCCTTAATCCTAACATTTTATTTAAAATAAATGGTTCAGATTAATGTCAACTCATCAATCCATTAACTAAACCCTAAAAAAAGATTTTTTTTTTTTAATATATTAGTAACCTAACAAATATCTTACAAAACTAACTAGAGTGAAGAAATAACTAATGAATTGATAAAAAAAAATTGCAATGCTACGATTTTTTTTTTTTTTTAATTAAAAAAAAAAATCTCTTATTCATAAAGAACTCAGAAAGGCAGCAACAGAAAATTAAAAAAATTAAAAGAAGAGAGAGAAAAGAAGCTCTAACTTCTTTGAGTCATTGTTAAAAAAAATAAAAATTAGAATTTCGACAGTGGCACAGATCAATAAAAAGAAAAAAAAAAAAATTTATATATATATGAGTAAAACACATATCTCCAGTCACAAAAAAATTTATATTATAGAACAAAAAGATGTAAACATAGCCAATTCAAATTAATTGGAAGATGATAAAGAAAGTGTAAAAGTTATGAATTTTTTTTTTTTGGATAATTCTAGATGGAGTTTGGCAGGATTGTCTTTTGGGTTCTTCCTCTCTTTGCAAATTACTGTAACTGTTTATTTGTCTTTCTTCTTTTTTCTAAACGTTAATGTCAATTGATAGAGTTAAGGTTATTTATTTTATTGCAACTTTTTTTTAAGATTTATATCTTGATCCGGTAATCTCAATATATAATAATAAAGATACTATAAAAAAGGAAATGGATTAATTCATAATAAAACACTGAGTTTGATACTAATTTGAATCAAATCTTATAGTTTCAATTGGGGAAAAACTAATAGATATATATTTATTAGGTATTGAATTTTAGGTTTTTCAATTAAATTTAACTATGTAGCTATATTGACCATTGACCTGTACATTACAAACAATATTATCCTTCTTTCACTACAATTAATTTCAACCGTGTGATTTATTGACCAATGAAACTATATAGTTGAATTTAATTAAGGTCAATAAGGTTAAAAAACAAAGAACTGTACTTCAGTTTTTGCCATTCAATTATACCAATATTCACATGTAATTTGAAAATGATTTTATCTGGACCCTTATTTAGTTACAAATATGACAATTTGTAAGAATTGACTAGATTTCACCTGCCAAGTCAATGCAGCAATTTGTCAACATATTAATCCATAAGGCCACCTCGTTTAGAAAACAATATCAAAGGTTCAGGCAGAATATGAGCAGCTATTGAATTTTTTGTACCAAGTTTTAGAAACTATACCAGGAAAACATGATGTTTTTTACTTGCATTTATATGATTCTGAGAATCTATTTGAGAGTTGTGACCAATACAGTGTAGTTGCACGTGTAATCCTCATGTACAATCTATAAGATAAATGAATCCAATTAATAAATCTATTTTATTCTATTTCAAAGATAAATTTTATCCATTAATGAACCAACCGACATCGATGCACTATGTATCTCTTATAAGCTATAGCAAATCGAGTAATTAAAGTAGGACTTCCAAAAAAGAGCTCCTACCTGAATAGGTGTGAAGTGTGATATAATCAATCCCTAGCTTGCCTTTGTTGGTGTCTCAACTTTCATTCACGTATATCTCTAAGGCTGAATTTATAAACGTACGACAGTAGTTTAGTTGCTACGAAGTGCAAGCAATGAATAATGGAATTTAATATATCAATGCATCCTAAGTTAGGTATACAATAAAGGAAATATGAAGTAAAAGGATCTAATAAAGAAAAAAATGATTCTCGTCATTGCTCTTTTGATTTTTGAGGTGCTTCTCGCAAGTGTTGGATTGGACTTGGAGCCACTGATGTTTTCTTAATCTTGGTCTTGGTAGCATAATTTCTTTTCAAATGAACAATTAACCTTATGTTCTAGTGTACATTAATTGAATCTCGTCAAAGTGTGTTATGATCTTAATGACTATCTATCTTAAGTTGGATAAAGTTATTTTACACAAGTTCTATACACATTTTTCATCTCTATTGTTAATTTTTAACTTTTATTCAAAATCAACAATACGGATTCAAAGTATATATATATATTAATGTTAAGGTGATTGAGTTTAGTAATAACATCATTGTTGTTGAGATAGTAGATGGGATCTACTCGTGGACTCTAGTGGGTTTCTTTGATCCTCCTTCTTACTCAAGAAGGAGATCCATTTGGGTGGAGTTAAACGCCCTGATGGTTTCTACTCGGGGGCCTTGGGTTTGTTATGGAGATTTTAATGTTTTGATAAGTGATGATGAGAAGACGGGAGGTTGGTTGGGGGTTCCTTGACCCCAAACTACCTAAAGGAGACGTTGTTTGAGCTGAGGGCTATGGATTTGGGTTTTCTTTTAACAAATTCACTTGGCACAACAAGAGATAGGGAAAACAATTAATGAAAGGAGAGCTTAGATCGGGGTATTGCTAATATGGAATGGCGACTTATTTTTCGAAAAGGAAACAATGGTGCATCTTGGCACCCTTAACTCGAATCATTGTCCTCTACTTCTAGACACCAACCCCTCGGAGGATTTCACCTCTAGACCGTATAGGTTTGTGGTGACTTGGACAAGGGACCCAAGGTGCCAAGGGGTAACTGAAGATGCTTGGTAAGAATATGTTAGAGGTACTGATTGCTATAAGTTGTATAGAAGACAAGCTTCCACCTACACTACCCTTAAAAAATGGAATCGAGAGGTTTTTGGGCATATTCAAAAGAGAATCAAGGAACTTTCCCACTAAGTCTAGGAAATCCAGAAAAATGAGACTGTATAACAAAATTTTAGATTGGACACCAACATTCAGCTGAAAATAAATGAATGGTTAATGAGAGATGAGAAGTGTAGACACCCCATTTTTTCTACATTTGTTTAACCTTAAGCCTATGCTAAAATAGGCCTTTTCACATCCCAAGGGCAAAAGCATAATTTTGAATTTTAAATTATTCTAAGTATAATACCAATTAAATCTAAACGTCCACACAATCACAACGATATGTCACAAGCCCAACTCGAACCACCCTATTAAAAGTTATCGTCAAATCAATTTACAGGGGTAAAGTTGCACGGTTGAAATCAAAACCAATCCTACACGATTATTTCTCTTGAATTGTAATTGGTTCTCAAAGGAATTAATTATTAATGAATGTGGTGTCAAGTTTTGGTTCATTAAGATTGAAATTAACCATATGCATGCGCACACACATGGGATGACTAAATTCAAAATTGGGAGGGAAATCATAATAAATTGATTCAAAATTACCAACTAATGGGATTTTAATTAATGGATTGATACCCTAATGAATTTAAAAAAAAAAAAAATTAATGGATTGATACCCTAATGAATGTGGGGAAAAATACGTTAATGGGAGCTGAAAATCAAGCGCCCAAAGCTGCCAAAACATGCCAAAATTGACCAAAACTACCCATTGTCAGATTTCATGAACTGAAAAGGAAAAACGCCAAGCTGGGATTAAAGTGTCGGCCGACACTCTGACCCCAAGGCCGGCACACAAAGCCACATTAGAGTGTCAGTCTGGCACTCTGACCTCAAGGCCAGCATTATGACTCAGACATAGAATCTTCACGTTTTCGGCTCCAAATCATGCATTTAATATGTCCAATAATTACCATATGTAAGGGTAAAAAATTTGGCTGACATTGGGGGTTGCAAACCTAACCCTAGCCTCCCACATACCTCAATAAATACAACCTATCCTCCCAATTGCAAAGGATCAGAAAATTTCACTAAAAGAAACATTAGAATTCTCACGTTCTTACTCTAAACTCTAAAGCTTCCTTAGGTTAAGAACCCTCTTGATAGGAGAAAGAACTTGTTCTTCTCCCTCTAATTTTCATCAAACTCCATCATCTTTAGAGAACACATAAGTGAAATGAGTGGATTCTACTCTCTATTGTTTTTTAATATCAAGAAGTTGTTCTCTCATCACTTAAGACCTTTCAAGGTAAGTTTAAAGAGAGGAGATATTGCTCGGATTTTTTTCGAAAGGAATCCAAAACATCAAGAACACCTAACATACAAGATTACATGGACAAAAACTCCCTTGTATGCAGGTCTTCATCTCTAACTGATCTCTTGATTTTTATGTTATAACATGTTTGGATGAATATGTTCTTTATTTTGAATCAAACATGTTATGAGTGATGATATGTTGTTATCTTGAATTAAACATGCTATTCTTTGAAAAAAGAATTAAGACCTTTGTTTGTATGGCTCAATTCAGTAAGTTGGTCCTTAGTCCGTTGAGCTATTAGGACCGTAGGGATTTCAAATCCTTTAACAACACTAACCCAAACTTGGTCATCTATGGATTTTAAAAAGGTATGCATCTTGACCTTCCAATAAGCATCATTGCTCCATCAAAGAAGGGTGCTACAAATTTGGATGAGACTTATCCATTCTAACACAAATAAACAAACACAATTCCAACAAGCACAACAAGCACAAAAACAGTGGAAAGAGGATCACACAAGGAATGTTTAATTCCTATTCTGCCTTCCTGCTGTTGTTACACCATAAGATATTTTTATATATATTACATATATAATTTGGCCACCATAATGTGTTAATTTGGCAGACATAATTATGTGTGTTTTATTAAAAGAGTGGCATGTGTCATTATATGGAAGCATTAAAGCCATTTACCACACTTCCATGTTACATGGGTTAGTGGAGTAGTTCTTGGCTTGAAGTATGGAAGAACTAAAGCCATTTACCACACTTTCATGTTACATGGGTTAGTGGGGATAGTTATTGGCTTGAATTATGGAAGCACTAAAACCACTTACCACACTTCCATGTTATAACATGGGTTAGTGGGGGTAGTTATCGGCTTGAAGTAACTCCCACTCTTGCCTATAAATAGAGACTCCTCTCTTCAGAAAAATTCCTAACACACACCCCCCCCCCCCCCCCCCCCCCCACCCCAAAAAAAAAAAAAAAGATAAAAAAAGAGAACAAAGAGATCAAGAGAACTTTTGAGAGATCAAGAGAATTTTTTAGAGAGACCAAAAGATCATTCAGGAGATCAAGAGATCATTTGAGAACACTTCTGAGATGTCTGAGAGCCTTATTTAGTGAGAACTTGTCTTTATTTAAAGTATTTTTATGTTTACATTCTTGCTTGTAGTGAATATTTCCTAGTTTGTTCATGTGAATATTGTGAAGTCTATTTCCCTTTAGTAAATGTTTATCAAAGTTTGATGCATAATGTCTTGCTTAGCTACTTTTGAAATTAATTTGATGACTATTGAGATCTTGAAAATGATAATCGATGAGAATGCATTGTTTGTTTAGAATTAAAGGTTCAATTTGATGATATGTAGACTCTCTAAGTTTCGATCTTGCTTTATTTTCCAGCACTTTACTTTTTGTCATTTATTTTTCAACACTTTATTTTTCTTTTGCTTGCATTTTATTTTAAAGTCCTTTGGTCAAAAACAAGTATCGAGCCTACTAGCCCTTTTAGATCGAAGTCAAATTATGGTTCTAAGCTTGTTTTAAGGCACTAGACCATCTGCAAGTTTAAAACAAATTTAGTTATTTATTCCTTTCAAACAAATTGGTGACCATTCCTTTATAATTTCTAGTTTGGCAACAAACAGCTCTGATGCCAATTGAAAATCCAAGTTTACTTAAAGTATGATTAACATATGGTAATCTTATAAACTTAAGCTTAAATTTCTCCAAAATGCAATAAATACAAACTACTTGACCAAATTTTAATTTGTCAAATTAGGCTTAAGTCCAATTGATTAGTGAACCGATTTCATGGTTCAAGTAATCATGGATAGCATAAGGTGAAAAAATCACAATATAAAAACAAGAACATAAAGACAATCAGTAAAACCCACAGACACTTTGTTGACACCCCATTTTGCAATCATTAATTTTACTTTTTAACACTTTAGTGCATAATGGGTAAAATGGTAATTCACAAGCTTGAAAATTCAAAGTTGGTCCATAAATTAAAATCATTTTTTAAGTGATCAAAATTGAATTAATAATGAGAGTGCATTTTTTGGATTGGAAATTGGATAAAAAACCAAGATTTTATAAAGAAATAAATTTGATTGCTTGAAATAACGCTTACCATGAGCATGCATGCATAGAATTATTTATAAATTAATTTGATTGGTCTTTTAAAGGATTGATTAAACTTAAATTAATTAATAATTAATTCCTATTGGTTAGAATACCTTAATATGGTAAGTATTAGTGCACAAGACAATATTTAGAGGATAATTTTAAATTTAATTAATTTTTATATAATAGATAATTATTATGACAAGTAATTATCAAATTATTTATTAATTAATTATTTAAAATAAAGGGATCCCGAAATCAACTGATAAAGGACTTCTATTTTGACTAGAAGTGGATTAAAAATAAAAGAAGTCGAAGTTATCCACTTGAGTGCCGATCGGTATTGAAATTTCACACAGGAACCGATCGGGCCTCTTTGGGTACCAATCGACACCTAGATAAGAATTTGATCAAGAGTCAAACTCTTGTGCCACTAATCCGATTTTAAAACCCTAATTATCCTCCTAGGGTTTCAGAACTCGGGATTATTCATTTTGGGGCTGCCATATAAATAGAAAATGTTACTCATTTTCAAAAAGGAAGTTGGAATTTTCATCTTTCATAATCCCAAACAAAATTCAAAAGAATATTTGTGAAGGATTAGAGTTTTTAATAAGAATACAAGCTATTCTTATAACCCTAGAGATTATAAGAGGCCACCTCTTGTAATCTCAATTCCAATCTTTTAATTCCATTTTTTTTAATCTCTTTTAACCAAATTTAACGGTTTTTCCCTTAAGAATCAATTTTCAGGTTGGATTCAATCGAATCAAATCAAGGAGCTCCCTCCCCAACACATGCAGGTACTTCTTTTCCTTGTTATTTTGATTATCCATTTGTTAAAATATGATTGTGTGATTAGTTGTATATGTTTTTTTTAGGATAGTTTTGTTTTTAATTCTTTTTTTTTTATATGGAATTTATTTGATTAAAATTTTATGACTTAGGAGCATGTTAGGATGAAAACTATAGTTTTAAAATGTTAAAAAAATGGAGGAATCGGTTTTCATGAGAATCAGTAAATGAACTCTCGGATTAAAATTGATCGGGTCCTAGGTTTTTACTTGGGAACCGATCGGGTCCCAATTTTTACTTGGGTACCGAATGGGCCAACTTGGGCACCGATTGGTACTAGGAGAGGCCCGATTGGTTGTATCTAAGAACCGATATGGGTTTTATTAGGATTTATATTTTCTGGTACAGAAATTATTTTCCTATTGATTCTGCCATGTTTGTTTCTGATTGGTCTTGATCTTAACATGTTATGTTTGGTTTTCTAGATATGTGGTTAAGGATATTTGCATGAATACTTTCAATTGCTAGGTGATTAATCACAATTATTCATCTTGTTTTGCATGTACTATATATGATGCCACTTCAATGCGAGTCTGGTTTGTATACATCGAGTTGTGAACTATAGATTAAGGGTTCTTAAGAGACTGATTTAGGTCAAGTTAAGTGGGTGCCTAATACCTTCTCACTCAATCCTCTAGCCCCCAAACCCCATTCTTTATGGAAAGTAAATTAGTATGTTTGTTTTCTTGTTCTATCTTTTAGATTGTACATTAAGACACAAAGCCTTGTACTTTGCTTTTTCTTATATTATATCTAGGGCAAAAGCATTGTAATTTATTCAATTTTCCAAAAAATTTGTATATTTATTCATTCAATCAATAAACAAGAAATATTCATTTCCTTAGTTTTTATGTAAAAGCTAAGTGGCGACTCCATTGTAAAATTTTCTAAAGATTAGGATGAAAAACAGTGAAAATCCTCATTTTGGGAACCATGTTTAGACCTTTATTAGTTAAAGGTCGTGATTCTAACACACTTGCACATGAGTTTGTTCACGAAAAGAAAATCCCTAACCGATAAAAACTCTCGAAGGCCAAGCCCAGCTCGTCAAATTCACTATGAGAACAAGGTTGTAATACACTCTATTTACAATACCACCAATAAATGAAAGCGAACTCTGTACGTGAGCCCTCAAGCTCCTACTACAATCGATTGCACCATTTTTGTCTTCTCACTAGCTCTTTGGCACAAAAGTGGATTCCGGAGACCGCAAGATCCTCCTCGGACCACTCCAAGCCTACTTAAAGATTTGAATGGTGATTTCCTCTATGATCTACTAGTAACTCAGAAACACACAAGCTCACAAGGATGGTGTTTGGTTACAAAAAAAAAATCTGTCAAGGATTTAGAAATGGGAGAGGATGAGATTGAGATGAGAAACCATTGATCCTAAAATTGAGCTCTTAGGCTAGAGAATATGGGTCTCTCTTCTTAGGCTCTGCAGTCTCTACAACAAAATATGATATAAGGTTCTATTGGTAAGTGACAGAATAAGAGGTTGTTTAGAAACAAAAATCCAAGATATTATGTCTTAGCGTCAAACTTGTTCAACTGAGATTTCAGGCAAGGGTCAGGCGACCTTTACTGACCAACTAGAGAGTGTTGCCTGAAACTCGCATGACATCTCGCTCGAAACTTCCAAAATCAGTTGATGCAGCAAATTCTCTGTAAATCGCGCTCGCTCGAATCTTCTTGCCTGTCCCAAGTTGCTCGCTCGATCAAGATTACCAAAATCATAACAATAACAAGCTCTTACCACAATTGGCCACCAAGTAATTACAACACAAAAAATATTGATTACATTATATGCTCTTTGTAATTACAGAGAAATGTTTGGATGAAATAAATCCAACACCAATAATCCTAACAAATTGGAATATCCTAAGTACTGAGGGTAATGGTCTACGATCTGAAGCAATTACTGACCAATGACGAGGAGCCAAGTGGCAGCAACAAAGTAGGACAAAGCTCAAGATAACTATTAAACCTCAAGTATTAATAGAGCCTCACTTCTTCCCCGAGAAGGATTAAAAAAAAAAAAGCGGCAAACACCCTAAGCACACCCAAGAGATCAAGAGGTCATTTGAGAGATCGAGAGATCATTTAAGAGATATTCTGAAAGTTTTGTAGAGATAGAGTATGGGAGTATGTTCTTTGGTATTTGCTTAAATGCGAATAATTGATCTTTCTAGTTAGTTTCCTCATTTGTTCATGTGAATATTGAGAAGCGCAATTCAGTTTATTAAGTTGTTTATCAATTTTAATGCACAATGCATGTTGTTCAATGGAATGATGTTTGTTGTAGTTACGTACGTTACTGGTTTAATTGTTCTTAACATATTCGAAATGCATGGATATTGTAGATTTTGAGATTTAGAGTAATCTGTTCCTTGGAAATTGCACTTGTGATTATTTATCATGGCTTAGATATTGATGAGTTCGATTTACATTTTGCTTAGTTCCTCTTACGATTAATTTGACAACTATTATTGAAATTATGAAACTATTCACTAATTAGAATGTAGTATCTACTTGGAACTTAGGGTTCAATCTGGCTTTCTTTGATGAGAATATGAATAATTTAGCTTATTCACATGCAATGGTAACTTAAAATTTGACTCGGTGACATAGAACTTTGCCCATTTACTTTTTTTTTTTCCTTTACAATTTTGCACTCTATTTCGTGTACTTTATTATTGCTTGCAATTTAGTTTAAAGTCTTCTCATTGAGGTGTCACTAAGTCTTTCCCTTTTGTAATAAGCATTGGACCACTCATAAATTTAAAACAAATTAATTATTTCTTTCCTTCAAACAAAATGGCGACCATGCATACTATATAGAAGAATTAAGTTTGCTACAAACAAACATTTTGTACAAGCATTGTTTTCATTGACACGAAAATCTAATTCAGCATAAAGTCTAATAAATTCAATTATGAGGAATGAAAGTCACCTTTCCGTGTTCACTGACGAAAAAATTGACGTGCCTTAATTTAAAATATTATACCTACATTTGTAGGTTAATGATCCGAGCTTTAAACCATATGGATCATGTTTATTTAATATAAATCATGAACAACATCGAGGCTATTCCTCTTATCCAAAAAAAAAAAAATTGATCGAGGCTATTCAACAAGAGGCAATTAAAAAGTAAAAAAATAAACACACATTAGGCATAGCGATATGACCCATTTAGACGGTTTGCTGGGGGAAGGTTTGTGCAATCTAATATTAGCGAAAAAATACCCTTTTATTATTATGTTTGTTGATTCTCTTGGTGGCGATCTTGTTGCAACAGTTCTGATGATGGTGCACTTGCAAAAGAAATCGGTTTAATTCTAGCAAAACTTTTGCTAGAACCATGTTGGGTTCACTGGGAATGCTCTTGTGAAGCAAAAAGATATGATGACAGCTGCAGAAATCCCCAAAGAATGTGGCATCACTGCATATGTTCCGGAAATATAAGAAATCAGCAATGCTTTAACAGACCAGTGTACCAAAGTACGAGCACGTATTGAAATTTCACTTCTGTCAGAGTCGCGAAGAGCCGGTCTACTAGCCCAAAGCAAGAATACAAATATTGAGGCAGTGGAAAGACCAAAAGCAAAAGTATTAGCTATCATAAATGCATTGAAAGCCGCCTTTTTGCTTAACACTGCCAATCCTTGATTGATACCTCCGCTTTGGTAGTATCCACCAGGCACCGTGAAAGCTGCGGTGAATGTGACAGTTGCAATGAGCGTGGCAACCAACAAAGTAGTTTGATTGGCAGAGCTTATATCTGATGATGGGGACACATTGTGGCCTGCCAATTCTTCTTTCCTTCCAGACACAACATACATTACATCATTTTCCGTTGCAAGCTGTGTTGGTTATGTGGAGCACTAGTGCAACACATGAATGGTGCATAACATAGGATTATTGCTCATAATCAACAAACGTGTTCTAAAGAAAGAAGAAATTGCTTCTCACCTTAGAAGATACAAATGGTGCATAACATGAGATTATTTCCCTTAGTCAACAATTGTGGCTTATGAAGAAAGAAGAAAACATGCAAGTAGGTGGAGGCATATGGGATTGCAACTCATATGTCTTACATGTCGGCTACTTCAACAAATGGTTCTCACCTTAGTCAAAGGTGTGGGGGGACAAATTGATGAGTCATTACGGCTGCAACATGTGCAAGAGAAAAGAGAAATTGTCACAGCAATTTCTCTATAAAATGTGTGCAGAGAAGCACCAAGAAAAAACAGAGAGATAGCCAAGGAGAGCAAAAATGTAGTTCAAAGAGAGAGCTACGTTGGAGGGAGAGTGTTGCAATTATGTGCAGCACAGAAGTGCTGCAGAGTGCAGTAAAGAGTTTCCAATGGGAGTGCCACATAAGAAGAAGAATAAAAAGAGATAGCGTTCTTAGTGTTTTATTCTTTATGTGTGAGAGTGCACTTGGGTGTACATGGGGTTTGGGCTTAGAGAGTGCTTTTAAGCTAAACATTGTAATCTCCTTATTATTGTGAAACTTTCTCCCTGAAGTCTCTGGTGGATGTAGGCATGTTGCCGAACCACGTAAATTCTCTGTGTTGTGCTGTGCTTGTTAATTTTTTCTTGACGTGTTCTTCTCCACCAAATATTTTATTTTTTTTCGCTCCCACGGATTCTAGGAATATTGGCTAATATTCCCAACAACTGATTTCATATCAGCTCTTGTGAAGCAAAGAGATGTGCCTAAAGTACCTTTTAGATACCTCAGAATCCACTTGACTGCCTCCCAATGCTGCTTTCCTGGGTTACTCATGTACCTACTCACAACTCTCACTGCATGTGCAATGTCTGGTCTTGTACAAACCATAGCGTACATAAGACTACCAATAGCTGAGGCAGGAAAAGAGATGGTCTGGTTACAAGGTTTCTTGGAAGAGTTGGGTCAAAGGCAGAAGAAAGGTATTCTACACAGTGATAGTCAGAGTGCTATTTTTCTAGCAAAGAATCCGGCATTTCATTCCAGAACAAAGCACATACAATTGAGATATCATTTTATTCGTTCTCTGCTTGATGGTGGGCAATTAACACTTGAGAAGATTCTTGGAGCTAAGAATCCAGCAGACATGTTAACTAAAGGAGTTACCATTGAGAAACTGAAGTTGTGTTCAACTTCAGTTGGTCTTCTAACTTGAGGACAGGTGAATGAGTTGTAGCGATGGCGATTATGCTTGGAGGCATGCAGTTGGTATTGGTAATTGGACCAGTGCTCCAAGTGGGAGATTGTTGGTTATGTGGAGCACTAGTGCAACACATGAATGGTGCATAACATGGGATTATTGCCCATAATCAACAAACGTGTTCTAAAGAAAGAAGAAATTGCTTCTCACCTTAGAAGATACAAATGGTGCATAACATGGGATTATTTCCCTTAGTCAACAATTGTGGCTTATGAAGAAAGAAGAAAACATGCAAGTAGGTGGAGGCATATGGGATTGCAACTCATATGTCTTACATGTCGGCTACTTCAACAAATGGTTCTCACCTTAGTCAAAGGTGTGGGGGGACAAATTGATGAGTCATTACGGCTGCAACATGTGCAAGAGAAGAGAGAAATTGTCACGGCAATTTCTCTATAAAATGAATGAAGAAAATACCAAATAGTCAAGCCTATGTGTGTGAATCACATGGGATGATAACCCATGAATCTCCAAAGGTCATACAAGTTGGCTACTTGTAGATTTGGCCAAAGATTGTGCTGACAATGTTGAAATTGTGTGTGCACTATCGGCTGGCTTTTATTGAAGTTGATATCAAGCCTATTATAAATATAAGCTTTGTACGTGAGAAGAAATAAGGCGCAGCAGTAAGAAAAAAGAAGATATTTTTCAGTGTTGTCCTTCTATAAGTGCTGCGTGAGAGAAAGAATAGAGAGAATATTTCTCTGTTATTATTCTTTAGTACAAAGAGCTTATTGGGTGTATTTGGGGTTTGGGTTAGTGAGAGTGTTTTTCATGCCACCTTTGTAATCTCCCTATTTTATAGTGAAAGATCGCTGCAACTCTGTGGACGTAGCCCAAGTGGTGAACCACGTAAATTTTGTGTCGTGTGAATTTTTTCTTTTGTGTGTTCTTCTCCATTTTGCATCTCACAAGTTCTAGGAATATTGTTTTTTATTCCTAACAAGCTGCCCTTTCTCATCAGTGCCTGTAGCATTTCCTGCATCTCCATTTGTAGCTTCTGTTCCTGTTCCTGGTTGTACTTGTCCTTTCTCCAGCTCCTGAGGGTCCAAATGCCGAATGCCCATCTTCATGAGTGCTCCTTTTAGACTTCTTTGACCGCCTTTCCTCAGTAAACGGCGCTTGAGATCACGCTGTTAAATTAACAAGTCAGACGATTTTGTTTTTTTGATAGTATTAAACGGAAGTTTGATGGAAATCTGACATAAGTGGTTATTTGGCACTTACCCAAAGTTTAAGTAATAAATTGGCTAAAACCAAAGTATAGGGTTGTATATGCAAATACCCTTTCAAAGTTCAAGGAATGTAGATGCATTTTACCAAAAAATATATATCATTTAAAAATAAGATATACTAAAATTCAAAACTAAATTAATGTACATGAAAAATAAAAACCATATCCTATGAATTGCGCATTAATACTACATTCAGCAGGACAAAAGGAGCATACCTTAAGACTGATTCTTAACTCCATAGTTGAAAAAACTTTGTCCATTGTGTTGAAGCCCTCCTTATTCGTCACATTTATGTCGAAGCCCTCCTTATTCATCACATTTATGTCAATATCTCTATGAGTATGACGTGCCAATATTAAGAGAACTTTGTGATGTCCTTTGATGGCTGCGAGATGCATAGGCGTGTTTCCTTCTTGATCTTGCTCGTGGATGAGACCCTTAAGATCTCGCCTTTCTAGAAAAAAATTGACTGCTTCACTCTCTCCATTTTCTGCAGCAACATGAAGAGCTGTCCGACTCTTGTTGTCCAACAACTCATAGATATCTGGACACGCTGTGATGAGTACTTCCATTGCATTAACATTGCCTTTCATGGCCGCAATGTGAAGGGCAGATAAACCTTGTTTGTTCTTTACATATACAGGGGAAGTATCGTTTTCTAAAAACAGCTTGATCACTTTATCATTACTGTTAATGTTATAATTAGTAGTCCATTGGGCTTTGGGCTCTAGCCCGTGTATATGCTTGTACAGCACATTACTTGTGCATCACTCCCTTTCCTTGTACAGCACATTACTTGTGCATCACTCCCTTTCCTTGTATATTCTTATATGCCTCCTATATAAAGGCACTCTACTGTATTGTATTATTCACTTCAATATACAGAGATTATTCATAAATCTAACATGGTATCAGAGCCATTGCTCTAAGTGTTTCGTGCAGTCTTCGTCTTTTCTGGCATTCTTCCGCTGCCTCAACCATCTCCGGTATTGCTCCGCCACCGCCATCAGAATTCCGGTGTGCCCGCTGCCGTCAAAGGTTGAACAATCGCCAAAGACTCACTGCCTTCGTTGGAACTTCCTCTCCAGGATTCCAATCGAAACACCTCCACCACCATTGGAAAGATCTCTCGAAGACGATCTCAGCCGCGCAAAAATCACCGCCATCAGACGCCGGACGCGCCGCCACGCGCCGATCAAAGTTCCTACCCGCCGTCACGCCATGTCACGCGCCCCACGCGCCTGGCTCCTTCCTGTGACGCCACGTCAGCCCTAGACACGTCAGCCCTAACGCCACGTCAGCGACCGTTGACCACCGTTGACTGCCACGTCATCCATTGACCGTTGACTTTTAGGCGTTGACTTTTTGACCGTTGACCGTTGACTTTTGGGTGTTGACTTTGACCGTTGATCGTTGACTTTTTGCAACCCAGGTGTTTCTTACTCAGTTTTTCGTCCTGATTCCATTTTTGCTGTCTGTTTTTGCATATCTTGTGTCTAAATGGCTCAAACTGAGATCTCTCACCCCATTCATGTTACTTTGGATGGTCGAAATTATTTTGTTTGGTCTCAATCTATGCGCAGCTTCATTAAAGGTCGAAAACTATGGTTTTATGTCATTGGTGAGATGAAGAAGCCAGTCAAGGGCTCCTCTGAGGATGAAAATGCTTTCAGGATCCGTCTGATTGAATGGGATAGTAACAATCACCAGATTCTTACTTGGCTACGCAATACCTCCATCCCATCCATTTCTAATCTACTGGGAAATTTTGATGATGCTCGTACTGCCTGGGATATGCTCGCCAAACGATATTCCTCCTCACATGGCACTCGGGAATATCAACTTTCAATTGAACAGTATCAGATTCGGCAAGACCCTGGCCAGTCTATCAATGACTTCTTTGCTCGTTTCCAGTTCATATGGGACCAACTTGATCTCTCTGATCCACCATGGGATACTCCTAATGATGCAATGAAGTATGCTACCCGTCGTGATCAAATGCGTCTCTACCAATTTCTTATGGCCTTGCATGATGATTATGAGCCTGTCCGTGGTCAGTTGCTTCACCAACTACCTACTCCATCTTTAGACGCAGCACTCAATGACCTTGTTCGTGAGGAGACTCGTCTCCAGACCTTACAAGCTCAGAACAAGCTCAATGTCTTGGCTACTACATCACCTCTTGCACCCCTTCAACAGTCCGACTCTGATCAGTTTAGCCCGAATACTCGTTGTTCAGATCGGAAATCCAACAAATTCTGCCGATATTGCAAGAAGCATGGCCACACTATTGAGACTTGTTTTCGCCGTAATCGAAGCACTGCTGCTGTTACTCATGGTGATACTGATCAGACACCCACTGCTGCTGTTGCTCCTGCACACTCTGGATCCGCCATCACACTCACCACAGATCAATTAGAAGACATCATCGCTCAGGCTCTCGTCCAGGCTGGTAATGCATCCTCTTCCTCTGCTCTTTCTGTCCTGCCTGGTAAGTTCTCCTCATGGCTCCTTGACTCTGCCTGCTGCAACCACATGACACCTTATCCATCCTTTTTCTCCCACACTAGCTCTGCCCGTCATGCACCTACTATTCACACAGCTAATGGCTCCACTATGCTTGTTCGTAGTATAGGCACCGTTTCTACTTCCAAACTCTCTATTTCCGATGTCTTTCATGTGCCTAAACTTTCTTATAATCTACTATCTGTGGGTCAATTAGCTGAACTTGGTTATCGCATTATTCTTGATTACTTTGGTTGTATTGTGCAGGATCCCCGGACGGGGCAGGAACTTGGGACCGGCCGTAGAATTGGGCGTCTGTTTGAGATTTCCAGTCTTCGTCTTCCTGCTACTGGTGTCTCTGCTGCTACCTCATCTTCACCTTCCTTATCACTTTGGCATTCTCGGCTCGGGCATGCATCATCTTCCCGGGTACAACAGCTAGTCTCTAGGGGTTTATTAGGTCCAGTGTCTAAGGACAATTTTGATTGTGTTTCATGTCAATTAGGAAAACAACCTGCTTTGCCTTTTCAAAATAGTGAGTCCATGTCTACTGGAATTTTTGACTTAATTCATTCTGATGTTTGGGGACCTTCCCCTATTAATAGTCTTGGTGGATCTCGTTATTTTGTTGTGTTTGTTGATGATTATTCTCGTTATAGTTGGGTTTTTCTTATGCGTTCTCGTGATGAATTACTAAACATTTATCGTAACTTTGCAAACATGGTCAAAACTCAATTTTCCAAAACAATTAAAGTTTTTCGTTCTGACAATGCACGTGAACTTACCCAACATGCATTTGAACACATTCTATATTCCCATGGAACTGTACATCAATTCTCATGTCCAGGCACCTCTCAGCAAAATGGAAGAGCCTGAAAGAAAACTTCGACACATCCTTGACACAGTTCGTGCTCTCCTCCTATCTTCCAAAGTTCCTGTACCCTTTTGGGGAGAAGCTGTCCTCACTGCTGCCCATGCCATCAATCGTATTCCAAGTCCAACCATTTCTAATCAGACTCCTTATGAGCGCCTTTTTGGATCTCCACCCCACTATCAACATCTCCGATCCTTTGGCTCTGCTTGTTTCGTCCTTCTTCAGCCTCATGAACACAACAAACTCGAGCCTCGTTCTCGCCTTTGTTGCTTTCTTGGTTATGGTGAAACTCAAAAAGGATATCGATGTTATGATCCTATTGCTCATCGCCTTCGCATTTCCCGTCATGTTGTCTTTTGGGAACATCGTCTATTCACTGAGGTATCTCAATTTCGTCCCTCTTTCTCCCTCTCTTCTCTCTCAGATCTTTTTCCCGAAGTGTCTCCTCCTTCTCTAGAGTCGTTTCCTCCCTCTCCAGCAGTGTCTACCTCCACTCCACAGACTGAGTCATCTGACCACTCTTCTGGCTCATCCTCTCAAGAGACGCCTCATTCTTCGCCTGAATCCCCGGCTCCTGCACCTTCAGAGGATCCTGCCCCTGCAACCACACTTCGTCGTTCCTCTCGGGTAACAACTCTTCCCTCTCATTTACGTGATTTCCATTGTTACACTGCCCTTGCTACACTGCACGAGCCTCACTCCTATCGTGAGGCCTCCTCTAACCCTTTATGGCAGGCTGCAATGGCTGAGGAACTTGATGCATTATCTAGAACCCGTACTTGGGACCTGGTTGATCTGCCTCCTGAAAAATCTGTGGTTGGTTGTAAGTGGGTGTTCAAAATCAAAACTCGGTCTGACGGATCCATTGAGCGATACAAAGCTCGTCTTGTTGCCAAAGGTTTTACACAGGAGTATGGCATTGATTATGAGGAAACCTTTGCTCCAGTTGCTCGCCTTTCATCTGTCCGCACCCTATTGGCTGTTGCAGCCTCTCGTCAGTGGCAGCTATTTCAGATGGATGTCAAAAATGCATTCCTCAATGGAGACTTGAGTGAAGAAGTCTATATGCAACCTCCACCTGGCCTTTCTCATCCACCTGACAAGGTGTGCCGACTACGTCGTGCCCTTTATGGTTTGAAACAGGCACCTCGAGCTTGGTTTGCTAAGTTTAGCTCTACAGTTTCTCGACTGGGTTTTTCCATAAGTTCTTATGATTCTGCCCTCTTCCTCCGTCGCACCGGCAAAGGTACCATTTTGCTTCTTCTTTATGTTGATGATATGATTATTACAGGTGATGACCTCAGTGGGATTCAAGAACTTAAGGCTTTCCTAAGTCAGAATTTTGAGATGAAAGACCTTGGCCACCTCAGTTACTTTTTGGGTCTTGAGATTACCTCCTCTGATGATGGTTTCTACCTCACTCAAGCCAAGTACACCTCCGATCTTCTGTCTCGAGCTGGCCTTACTGATCATAAGATTCTTGATACACCGATCGAATTTAATGCGCGCTTGACTCCTTCCTCTGGAGAACTATTGCCTGATCCTACTCTTTATCGGCAATTGGTTGGCAGCCTAGTCTATCTCACAGTCACTCGACCAGACATCTCATATGCAGTTCATCAGGTGAGCCAGTTTATGTCTGCTCCTCGATCGACTCACTATGCTGCTGTCCTGCGCATCCTTCGATACCTTAAGGGCACTCTTTTCCATGGTCTTCACTTCTCTGCTCAGTCTCCACTTACTTTGAGAGCCTACTCTGATGCCGATTGGGCAGGGGATCCTACTGATCGTCGCTCCACTACTGGTTATTGCTTTCTCCTTGGCTCCTCTTTGATCTCTTGGCGAAGCAAGAAACAGTCTGTTGTGGCTCGCTCTAGTACAGAAGCTGAATATCGTGCCCTTGCTGATACCACATCTGAACTCCTCTGGTTACGATGGTTACTACAGGATTTAGGTGTGTCCACTTCTTCTGCTACTCCTATCTACTGTGACAATAGGAGTGCTATTCAGATTGCTCGCAATGATGTCTTCCACGAGAGAACCAAGCACATTGAGATCGATTGTCATCTTGTTCGGCATCACCTTCTCCAGGGTTCCCTCCAGTTGATCTCTGTTTCCTCTCACGATCAGCTAGCCGACATCTTTACCAAGTCACATCCCACTGGACGTTTCCGTGATCTGGTCTCCAAACTCCAGTTGGTTTCTCATCCTCCACCTTGAGTTTGAGGGGGGCTGTTAATGTTATAATTAGTAGTCCATTGGGCTTTGGGCTTTAGCCCGTGTATATGCTTGTACAGCACATTACTTGTGCATCACTCCCTTTCCTTGTACAGCACATTACTTGTGCATCACTCCCTTTCCTTGTATATTCTCATATGCCTCCTATATAAAGGCACTCTACTGTATTGTATTATTCACTTCAATATACAGAGATTATTCATAAATCTAACAATTACCTATACTTGCGGCAATGTGTAGAGGAGTCCATCCAGAGTCCTCGGCTTGTACAATTGCACAAGGACATTTTTCCATCACCTTTTTCACAAAATCTAAGAACAAAAAGGAAAACCATATTGCTCAAGTTAACACATGTATATGAATATGATGAATTTCTCCTTAAAAA
The DNA here is from genome assembly GCA_907173295.1 of Fagus sylvatica. Lineage (NCBI taxonomy): Eukaryota > Viridiplantae > Streptophyta > Magnoliopsida > Fagales > Fagaceae > Fagus > Fagus sylvatica. The sequence continues at coordinate 28,810,835 of OU015761.1, read as the reverse complement.
TTTTATTTTATTTGATTTTGTAATATATTAAGACCATGCTTAGAATATAAATTGGAAGTAAATCTTTTCTTCCCTTATATTGCCTTAGAATAAGCGAATGCTGGTTTAACACCTAGTTTAATTTAAATCCTAATGGCTGCCGGCCATTGCCATCTATTACCCTAATTATGGGATTTTGTGCATCCATTTATAATTGATGTTGGTAGTAAGATTTAATGGTATTGATTGACTCTATATTTCAAACTTTGATAGGTAAAGCTTTTGGATCTTGCATAGATGATTACAATTAAGCTATTTGAGGGGCATTCCTTCCATTAATAGTTAATTATCTTTATTCATTGCTCAAAACGCTGCAATTTTTAAATTAAAATTACCAGTTTTTTATCATGCTAGTGGGTTAATATTCTTAGAGTCCGTTTGGATTAGCTGGTTGAAAAAGTACATTTTTTAAAAAACTATAATTTTAAAATGTTTGCTAGACTAATAATTTATTTTAATAATTATTGGGTCAATCAATAAACTTTTTATTTTAATAATTTTCTTCTCTTTTGACTTTTAGATTCTCAAGATTTTAAATTCGCAATTTTTCAAATAACGTGGGACCAAACGTTCGGATATTGCTGGCCTAAAAACAAATCTCGCGTTTGCCCCGCAATATGCCAAACGGACTCTAAGATGAAATTACAGTTTAATGAAAATAGAAAAGGGAAAAAGAGTTCTCCAGGTAGATGAATTTACCTTCTGGAACAGGTTTAAATCGGAGCAGTTTACGACTTGGCTGTAACTCCTTCCGACTTGGTTGAAATAGATCAAAACGAAACGTATGAAGAGAAGAGCTCCTTCATTGATTGAATTTTGAGTGAGATGAATTTTGAGTCCTACATTGATTGAATCAAAAGAAGCAGCTTTAACTTCAAAATGAAAATAAGCGGAACATTACATATATCATGTTGTGGCGGAGCCAAGTAAAGCGTTGGGGTCAAATTTGTCGAGCCACAAATTAGTCTTTAAAAAATTATAAGAAAATAAAAACAAATAATTATAATCAATACCCAAATACTATAATCACAAGTAGCAAGAGAAAATTTCAAAGCAATTAGAAACTAAATCAACTGACACACAAAAACATCAAGAAACCACGTGTTGAACTCCGAACAAATCCTTAATGGTAATAAAATTGGTTAGAATATCTTTTTAAATTTTATACTCAAAACGTAAGTTGACAACAAATACAATAGGCCAAACTGTAAATTACATCCTTTAAATTTGGTCAAAGTTCAATTCAGTCCTCTAAATTTTGACCGTGTCAATTCAGTCATCTAAGTTTCACTCAATTTCAATTAAGTATTTCCATCCATTCTCGTTAAATCCCCCGTTAGTTTAAATTGATTTTTAACAAATACCCATAACTAAATACCCAAACCCGATTGAACAAATGCCCAAACCAAAAAAAATCCCCAGCGACATCCATGCTCTAAATGAGAGATCTGTAACCTTCAAAAACCAATCCCCAATTCGCGATCTCCAAAGTACAAGCCCAAATCCTCCCATGTTGATAATTAGTCAGGTGTGGAATGATATTACTAAGACTTGGCAACCACGTGGGAGTTGGTTATTTCTTGAGTTGATTGAGGAATATGAGCAAGAGACCCACCTTGGTGTTTCTGTGAAGCAAATTTGGTATGACTTGCGTGATAAAACATGTTTTGATAAGATTAAGAGTGGACCTGTATGATGAGAGATTTGTGGAAAGGGTTAGTGTTGCAAGTCATTAATGAGAACCTAAATATAATTCTAAAAGATGTGGTCAAGGTTTTAGAATGTTCTGGGGGCTTGTTTCAAGAAACCAATGGAGGATTGGAATTAGCTAGAACTATTGTTGGTGTTGATATTAGCTCTGAAGCAGATTTGGCTAACGCTCTCGCTATTGTACCTGTTGAGAACTCATTTTGTAGTGATATGTAGGTTGATCAAGAGAAATCTGCTACGGATGAATTCATTTCTACTTTGGACGTTGATGGGTTGGATGTGAATATTTTGGCTGACTCAGATGTGAGGATTTGGGCTTGCATTTTGGAGATCGCGAATTGGGATCATCTTTTGGAGATCATACATCTCTCACTGTATTGCGTAATTGGGGATTTATTTTTTGTCTGGGCATTTGTTCAATCGGGTTTGGATATTTAGTTATGGATATTTGTTTAAAATCAATTTAAACTAACGGGGGATTTAACGGGAATGGATGGAAATACTTAATTGAAATGTAGTGAAACTTAGAGGATTGAATTGACACGGTCAAAACTTAGAGGACTGAATTGAACTTTGACTAAACTTAGAGGGTGTAATTTGTAATTTAACTATACAATAATATCACATAATACAATCTTACATGAGATCTTCATTTTCAAGACTACCACTCTTCGTGGTTGGAACCTCCCAAAAACCTCTTTTAAAAGAGAACCTCAGTTTTCTTACTTATGAGTGTCTCACGACTAAAGAAAAGTTCGGATTGTTTTCTTCTCTCACACACACAACATTTTGCACTTTTTATTTTTTATTTTTTCTTCTCTTTTATCATCAAAATAACTAACTTGTGTTTCAACAATTCTCCTTTATTTGTCTATTTTACAAAAACCTGATAGAGAATTCAAAACTTGATGCTCTCTCTTGCGCTACCCCAAGCAAATTTTTATTTTTTTCTATTTTTTGGTCTCTTGGCTTGACACTCAACTCTATTACAGATGGATATATTTCAACCCTAAAACTACTAATCTCCTCTTCAAATAAATTCACTTCATGTTCTTCTAAAGAGTCGTATCCTCTTCTCTAATGGGATGACCTTTGGACCAAAGCTATTAAATCCTTCACAATACTACTTTTATATCCTCGGTGTACAAGAAATACAACATAACTTCTTTCTATAACAAGAAAACCCAAATAAGAATTTGAGGCGATTCTCCAATGAGGATTATTGTTAAAGTATATCGATGCCCATTTTATATATGGTCAATGCTCAAGTCCAATACTTGGTGTATAAGCAAAACATATTACTTGTATTACACTCATGTTAACCCTAGTTAATATGGAGTTAAGTCTAGGGTTAGTCTCCTATAAATACCTTGCTAAGAACTCAATGTAATATGTGTTGTCTTATAGTAAAGATGTAGCCATTAGGAGTTTTCCTTCGTAGACGTAGTCCGTCAGGCTAAACCACGTCACCCTTACGCTTCCACTCTCTCTTTACTCCCTACATACTTTACATATTATTCTAACATACTTTACATATTATTCTATGCTTGCTTGCTATATCCTAACTTGACATCTGAGTTTTATTGCTCAGTATTTAATATGGTATTAGAGCCACAACCTTCTCTCCGGTTTTCTAAGCAGTTTTTGTCTTCACAAACGATTTTCCACTACCTCCGGCTTGTTTGGCTAATTCCAGTCGCCACCAGTTCTCTTTGGTGTTCGACCACCATCATCTGAGTACTCCAGCCACCGTAAAAAGCCTCTACTGCCACAAGACCACTGCTTCCCTCAGAACTACCGTGTCCAGGCCATTAAATCCCAACACACAGTCGTATCCAAACTCAGGGCACAACCACCAGTTCAAACCAACAGTGCTTATCAACCCGCACAGTGACCATCAAACCCAACTCGCCGCAAGTCTTGCTTTCTCTCCTCGTTACAGCCTAAGGACATCGCAAGCTTCTCTGTCAAATATTTTGCAAGACATCTTCATGGTTAAGCTTGGATTGAGCTTTGTTTCTCATTGAGTCAACGTGGACATCAATGGTGGTTTCTATTCTTTTAACTATCAGTATAAGGCCACGTACCCACGACAGATTTTTCTTAGTCAAGCGACTTTGTTTTCATCAATGATGCTGCCAAAATAAAAATAAAAAAAAATAAAAATTATTATTCATTGATTGATTATTTGGGCTTTGCTTCTTTGCTCCTATACCCGTGCAAAGTGAATTCTCTTGATTTTAGAAATAATCTTGGAAGCTTGATTTTCCAAGTTATTTTACAAACTTTTAAGCAATTTGGGACTCATGGACTAAGCCTTGAACTAGCGTAATCAAGCCGAACCACAGTGAAGATTGGGGACAACATTTATTGTCATTTTTCGTTGACCAGCTTTAGCTTTTTCCAGCCGTTCCGGTCAATGGTTTTCTCCAACAAGAGCACCTTTCCACTCCGTTTTCACGTAGATTTCGATTTTATGGTTCTTTTGCTCATCTAGAGCTCCCAAGTCACATATATTGGCCCATTATTAGTTATTTATGGGTACAAGCTATGCGAAATACGTCAGCTCGCTCACAGAGTGTAGCTGTTTTCAGGCCTCTGTAGCCGTCTTTGGCATTCATCAAGGCTTATTCATGATCACTTCAATCATGGTCACTTCATTCATGGTTACTTAATTCGAGGCATATTCACCAGCTCCAGTGCACTGTCTCAGTACCTCTTGCGCCTTCCTTTTGTTGTTGCACAATTCGCATCATGCTCTGAAGACTGTCTTACTTTTTTGTCTTATACGTGCTTAGCCCTCATGCGCTAGAGCTCTTCAGCGATCTTTTTCACGTGCATCATGCATTTCATTGGTAAATGGATTTATTCCTATTCGACGGTGATCCTTTCTAGGCGTTTTCTCTTTGGATCCTATTTCATGTTATTTCAAACTCAAGTTTTCATCATACTATACCTTGACTTTGAGGGGAAATCTTAAAATATAACAAGACACATTCTATGGTCAAGGCCCAAGTCCAATACTTGGTGTACAAGCAAAGCATATTACTTGTATTACATTCATGTTAACCCTAGTTAATATAGAGTTAGTCTAAGGTTAGTCTCCTACAAATACCCTGCTAAGGGCTCAATGTAATACATGTTGTCTTATAGTAAAAATGTAGCCATTAAGGACTTTCCTTCGTAGATGTAGACCGTCAAGCTGAACCACGTCACCCTTGCGCTTCCACTCTCTCTTTACTCCTTACACGCTTTACATATTATTCTATACTTGCTTGCTATAATCCTAACCTGACATCTTAGCTTTATTTCTCAATACTTAACATTGGGTAGCGTTACTTATAAAAAAATGATAAACTAATCTCTTCAAACTAGTTCTGAGCATGTTCAAACACTATATATATATATATATATATATATATATATATATATATATATAATAACTAATCTTTCATACTAGTTCTAAGCATGTTCAAACGCTCATTTTATATGTATATATTGAAATTCCAAACATCTCATATGATTCATCTTGAAAGAGATATTAAATAGGCCAAAATATATTATTGGTCTCTAATGGTTACACAATTTGCACATTTGGTCCCTAATATTTGAAACACGCACAATTGATTTTTAACATTTCAAAAATGTGCACCGTTGGTTCTTAGGGATCAATAGCGCTCACTTTTTGAAACTTTGAGGACTAAAAATGAGTATTATTAGTCCCTAAATTGCACCATTTAAGGACTAATAGTACTGAATTTTTGAAACTTTAAAGATCAATTGTGCTCACTTTTTGAAACTTTAGGAACTAAAAATCACCGTAGAGACCCATAGTGCACGTTTTTTAAACATTAGAGGCCAAATGCATGCATTTCAAATATTAGGACCAAACGTGCAACTTATATCATTAGGGACCTACAATGTAGTTTGGCCTATTAAATATAGAGAAAAATAAAATAGATGTAGACCGTCAAGCTGAACCACGTCACCCTTGCGCTTCCACTCTCTCTTTACTCCTTACACGCTTTACATATTATTCTATACTTGCTTGCTATAATCCTAACCTGACATCTTAGCTTTATTTCTCAATACTTAACATTGGGTAGCGTTACTTATAAAAAAATGATAAACTAATCTCTTCAAACTAGTTCTGAGCATGTTCAAACACTATATATATATATATATATATATATATATATATATATATATAATAACTAATCTCTTCATACTAGTTCTAAGCATGTTCAAACGCTCATTTTATATGTATATATTGAAATTCCAAACATCTCATATGATTCATCTTGAAAGAGATATTAAATAGGCCAAAATATATTATTGGTCTCTAATGGTTACACAATTTGCACATTTGGTCCCTAATATTTGAAACACGCACAATTGATTTTTAACATTTCAAAAATGTGCACCGTTGGTTCTTAGGGATCAATAGCGCTCACTTTTTGAAACTTTGAGGACTAAAAATGAGTATTATTAGTCCCTAAATTGCACCATTTAAGGACTAATAGTACTGAATTTTTGAAACTTTAAAGATCAATTGTGCTCACTTTTTGAAACTTTAGGAACTAAAAATCACCGTAGAGACCCATAGTGCACGTTTTTTAAACATTAGAGGCCAAATGCATGCATTTCAAATATTAGGACCAAACGTGCAACTTATATCATTAGGGACCTACAATGTAGTTTGGCCTATTAAATATAGAGAAAAATAAAATAGATATTAAATGATGAATATAAATTATACAATTGAACTTATAATAAGTTTTTATTATTTAATGAAAAAAATTTATCCCTGCCCATACTCTTGTCCTCGCCTATAATATAATATCTTTTCTTATAGGTAAGAAATAAAGATTTATGGAAAACATTATTTTGAATATTCCAAAATCCTTCGCGAAAGTTCAAGCATTACTTGTATCTCAAGGGTTGTATTTTTCTTTTTCTACCATCAGATAGCAACCTCTTAGTACCAAAAATCTTAAGATTGACCATGTTTATAGGAAAAATAGATTTTCAAAATACATTCGTACGTACAAACATCTTAAAATTTATAAGTCTCATATATGTAATATGCAAGATTTGAATGAGTCGCACATCGCTTAAGTGAGTGTCTAAAACTTGGTTTATAAGGGAGGACGCCTCACAACCATGCAAGACGCGTTTTACCTGTGGACATAATGAAGCCCTAGGTAGGAACAAATTCGTAAGACATCGGACCAAAGTAGACAACATCTTGCTAGGTGGGTATAGGTTCTAACAAATGGTATTAGAGCCGAGGATGGCCCACAACTGAAAACTACAGACATGACAATTTTCACAACATTTTAAAACAGTTGAGTTGACAGTTTTTTATTAGGTTTCATCTAAACCCACCACTTACATCACTTTGTTATCTACCATTTATAACTTCATACCTTGGTAGTTATGAAATATTATGTGAAAATTGTTGTGCCTCAAGACTTATTGCTCCTAAGTTAATGTTAAAGTTTTAAAAGATATCATTAGAATGGAACCAAAACATAGAAAATGATGGTCCATTTTAAAACCCAAATCTTAATATTCATTGGGTAGAATTAATTTTTGTTAACCCTTTATACATCCCAAAACGCAAAACCCAATCTTCCTCAAACACCAAAATGGTGGTGACTAAGACCAATTCTAAGAGACTCGTTTGCCTACCATGCTCCAAACCAAAGCCGCGTATTATAAGACTAAAGAAGCGAACCAATATCTACATTCACTCAGGTGCATGTAGTCCCACATGCATTAAATATTCTAGGGAGGAATCCCTTGTGGGTGGATCCAAGATGTTGGGAAAAGATTTCAAACACAAGATCACATGGATCTCATGACACCTTAAGAACCACTACGCAGTTATAACTACTACAACAAAGTGCAGATGTTAATGACTTCAACTGGAGGTGCCCATTCACCAAAATTAGAGTGATTCGTATTATATAATAAAGAAAGAATAAAAGAAGCTATAAAAAATAATGCTTTAAAAACTGAATCGTTTAAAGAACCGAAAAATGGAAATGTTCAAGATTTTGAGGTTAGACTAGGGGTGCAACCGAATATTAGACCGTGATGACAACGTGCAAATTTTAAAATTTTAAATAAAATACAAAAACGGAATAAAAATTGTAAAATGAGCAATCGTGATTTTTTATTTTATTTTTTTTTATTTATTTATTTTTTTTTAAATCTGAAACAATCATGTTTGGTTGCATTCTAAAAAAAGCTCCGCAAAATATTTAACAGTGCTTGGCACAACGTTATAAAAATAAAAAATAAAAAATAAAAGGTAAATTACACTGACACCCCTTTCTTTTTGGGAAAATGACACTCTGCTCCCAAATTTGCAAAATAATTAACACTCAACCCCATTTTCCCCAATTTTTAAAGGAACATTCTCCACTTAAACTTAAAATAATTGGAATATAATCTTTCTTTTTAACTTTGGATAGTTAGGCATTGGTTAAAAAAATTAATAAAAAATAAACAAAAAAAATGAAAAAGGGGGCGGAGTGTTAATTATTTTGCAAATTTGGGAGCGGAGTGTCATTTCCCTAAATTAGGGTGTAACGAGTCTAATTTCCTCAAAAGAATGGGATATTAGTGTAATTTACCAAAAAAAAATTATTTAGTCATTTTAGTGGTTTTGTGTGTATTTTTTTAATCATTTTGGAGTATTTTGGTCATTTGAGGGGTTTCAAAGTTATTTGGGTCATTTTGGAGGTTTTACGAGTACTTTGGTCATTTTGGTGATTTCGGGGGGTACTTTAGTCATTTTATTGGTTCTATGGTAATTTTAGTCATTTTTGAGGTTTGAATGGGTATTTTAATCATTTGGAAATTTCGGGGATATTTTGGTCATTTTGGAGTTTCGGGGTATTTTGGTCATTTTATTGGTTCCAATATTATTTTTGTCATTTTAGAGGTTTCAATGAGTATTTTAATCTTTTGGAAATTCTAGGGATATTTTGATCATTTTGGAGTTTCGAAGTATTTTGGTCATTTTAAGGGTTCTAGGGTTATTTTATTCATTTTGAAGGTTTTAGAGCTATTTTTGTCGTTTTAGGTTGTGTTTAGATCCTCTACTCAAAACAACTATCTTGGATTCCAATGCATAAAATGCATTCTAA
>OU015761.1:28769426-28799426 GCA_907173295.1 Fagus sylvatica | reverse complement strand
ATTGGTAAAAATGCCCCCAAGGGGGAACTACGTACGTCCAACCTACAATAAACGGGGGAACGGTCCAACCAAAGGCTTTTAAGCCGTTGGATATTCTTAAAAAATTCGAGAAGATTTGGGCCGTTGGATGGAGAAGGGATACCGGTTGCAACCGGTTTGCTTTCTCTTCTGTTTTTTCTTTTATCTTTTCTCCGTCTCTTTTCTCTCTCTCTCGTTCTTCTTTTCCTAAAAACCCATATTTCCTTTCTATTTTCTTTCTTTTTCTCTCTCCCTCGGCTGTCCAGATCCACACAGCAGGCATCATGTTCTTCATCCTTTTAAGATTTCTACAGCTCGTTACTTCTCATTCAGCCTCAGGTACAGATCTCAGTTTTTTCATCTTCTTTTCTTTCAAATCTTCCAGAGTCTTCAACTTGTTCTACTACTACTTTTTTTGTGACAAAAATTCTGGCTTTTTCTTCTTTTTAAGTTTACATCTTGGTTGTGCTTTGCAGATCTTTGATGGGTTTTCGATTAAGCTGTTTCTTTCCTTGGTATATGCCCAAACCCACTGAGGCGAGACCAGCGCCGACCAGTGAATTCCAGAGCCTCTAAGGCTGCAGATCGACCAGATTGGCGAGAGGGATAAGCAATTTCGGCGCTCCAGAGTCGCTCCAGAGTGAGAATGAGAGCCCTTGTAAGAAATCTCGCATTTTCCCCTTTATTTTCAATTTTTCTTCACCTCCGTTTGAAACCCTAAGACTAAAGCTTGGGGTTTGTTGGTAAATGGTGAGGGTTTGATCTGTGTGTTGGATTGTTGCTTGATTAGTGATGGTAACCTTGAAAGATGGTTATCATATCATTTATATTCATGATCTATTTATTAGATTGTATGTTTGTTCAGTTCTTGCTGTTGGGTGTTCATTTTTATGCTTTTAATACTTACCAAATTCTTAAAGTTCAGGACTTTATGGTAGAATGAGTGCTATTAATTGTTCAAATTCTTTTCCAGTGGTTGATTGTTGTTGATGATTGTGTGGTTACAAGTGTTATTGTTATTTTTTCCTGCCTCTGTTTCTTCCATTCTATGATTTTTTTTTTGTCCTGCTTTGGGCATTCGTGATGAGTAAATTCTCATGATTGCTTCCTATTTTTTTATTGGTTTTTTACAGTTGTAAATGAGATATGATGAAAAACAAGCATTAGTGTACCAATTGTTGCTCGTAGATAGCAAAATCTTATACATGCCGAGTGCTTCTTTTGCTTAAATAGTGAAACACAAAGCTTCGTTTTCATTTTCTTTTTCTCTCGTTTAATGCCTATGCGTGTTTTGTAGTTTACAATTAAATCCTGTGTCAACTAAAGCAACCTTTCATGTATCTCTTATTTAGCATATCATATTTAAATTAGAAGAAATATCTGCTGCGAACTGGGATATTGAATTGGAGCTGTGTTATTCAATGTCAAGGTATATGCTTTGTAAAACATTCATGCTAGATTTGCTTCTCAATGCATATGTTTTTGTGTTTTATAATATTATTTGCTGTTTATTACAATTTAGAATTGATGTGCTTGATTTGCGAAATATCTTGGATTTAGTTCTGGGTTCATTGGGGTTATTTAGAAATTTGATTTTTGGAAATTTTTTGTTCTGTTAATGGTTAGTTTTGTTGTACTGGATTTAGTTAATTTTGTTTAATTGGGTGAAATTTTTTTTTTGATAAGTAGGTTTAAGTGGAGAGATGTTCACGCGTTTGCTTCTTTCGTCCTTCTCTCTGCCAAATATACTATCATCATTTTCACTATGAGTTTCATTGTTATTATTATTATTAATTTTTTCTTATATATGTGTGCATAATCATTTCCATCATTTCGTATAGGTAAATATTTGGTGATGCTAGTTATGGAGTTCCGGAAAGAATATCTCCCCGTTACCGTTTGAAAGAGTTTAGTGATCATCCTCCGAGAAATGAAAAAGAATTATTCAATCTTCGTCACTCTTTGACAAAAATGATGAGGATTCATAGACAATAGTTGTAGAGCTTCTTTGAACAAAAATAGTTGAGACCTTTAAAGTATGTAGGTGATTTTTGTTAGCATTTGGATGGTGCCTATTTGGACAATTTTATTGTAAAATATTTTGAAGTTGTACTTAGGCACATAATCTACTTGCACTTGTATTTTTGTATATATGTATTAACCTAGCTTTTTGGAATTCAATAATAACTAATTTTATTTAGAACTTAATTTGGTTGTTTTCCATATTTTTTGTTAGTTGCATTTCCTCCATCGAGAATTAAAAGTTGAGATAATACCAAACCACATTCCCATAGATATGAAGTCAAATGAATTAAAGTATGTGCAAATGAGATTTGAGATCACTTGGTAGTTTTGAATTATATATTTCATCTCATGTGATGAAAATGATATAATAATAATAATATGGTTCTGGCAGCAATTTAGTTTCATATATGGCACATTATTAGAGGTATGTATTTGGAGATGAATTTGATTTTTAATTGTTTGTGCTGAAATGATCCTTTTGGGAATTTATCACTGAATGTCGTAAGTGTGTAATAAATATAGGCATGATGTTTAATTTTATATATGACAATAAATGATTACGTTATATAAAAAAAATACGCCCAATATTACAACATTACTTTATAGATTTCATGATTGTAGAGAAATTTAAGATCAGTTGAAAAATTGGTAAAAAAGAATTGCGATCAATTGTAAATGATGTAACCAAAATTATGATTGATCCCATTTTTCTTCATTCAAAATGCAATCGATCGCCACTTTTCCAGAATTTGAATAGCAATAGGCTTTAAGTTGGACTGATTGCACAATTCCTTCGAAATTTTTAGGACCGATCGCAAGTTTTTCCAGAAACTGTACAGTACATAAACCGATCGATCGCTAAAATTGAAAGGGATTTTTTGCGATCGATCGGTTTATGCACTGTACAATACTGAACACAATTTCTGTACAGTGAATAAAGCGATCGATCGCGAAAATTCCTTTGAATTTTTTACGATCGATCGGTTTATTCACTGTACAGAAATTGTGTTCAGTATTGTACAGTGCATAAACCGATCGATCGCAAAAAATCCCTTTCAATTTATTGTATTTTAGAGATCGATCGGTTTATTCACTGTACAATACTGTACACAATTTCTGTACAGTGAATAAACCGATCGATCGCGAAAATTCCTTTGAATTTTTTACGATCGATCGGTTTATTCACTGTACAGAAATTGTGTACAGTATTGTACAGTGCATAAACCGATCGATCGCAAAAATCCCTTTCAATTTATTGTATTTTAGAGATCGATCGGTTTATTCACTGTACAATACTGTACACAATTTTTGTACAGTGAATAAACCGATCGATCGTAAAAAATCCCTTTGCATTTTCACGATCGATCGATTAAACTTCATGTTATAATTTGTGAAAGTTGGGAAAACTAGACTCGTTTCACCCTAATTTGGGAAAATGACACCCCACTCCTAAATTTGCAAAATAATCAAGACTCAGCCCCCTTTTTCCCAATTTTTAAAGGAATATTCTCCACTTAAACATAAAATAATTGAAATATAATTTTTCTTTTTAACTTTGGTCAGTTAGACATTAGTTAAAAAATTAATAAAAAATAAACAAAAAAATGAAAAAGTAGGCGGAGTGTTAATTATTTTGCAAATTTGGAAGCTGAGCGTCATTTCCCCAAATTAGGGTGTAGCGAGTCTAATTTCTCCAAAAGAAGGGAGTGTTAGTGTAATTTACCCTAAAAAAAATTCAATATTATAGCGTGACCAGTGGCGGCTCTAGGAAATTTTTTCAAGGTGTTCAATGTTCATTACAAAATTTGAATATAACAACATCACTAAAAAATAAAATAAAAAATAATAGTGGTGACCAGTGGCGGTTTTCTTATCAGAAATTTATTCATTGTACTAGCAATTAGCAAAAGAATAAAAAATAAAATAAATTAATCAAATAGATAAATTAATTAAGTCCAAACAAATAAAGTAACTATAAGACAATTAGACAAATCACAAATAGACAGATTAATCAAAATTTCAAACAAACAATTAAACAAAATAACACACTATCAGTCTATCACTACAAGACAATTAGACAAATATACAGTAAAAACATAAAATATAAACTATCAAATAAATGAATAAATATTATATTAAAAACTAAAATATAAACTATCAAATAAATGAATAAATATTATATTAAAAACTAACATTCGGTCAAATAACTAAAACTAAATTCGGTCAAATAACTAAACAGTCTAAACAACTAACAAGTAACAAAGTAACAAGTAGTTGAAGTAGATAAGAACAAAATAAGAGAGGAAAAGAAAAAAAAAAAAAAACACATACCAGATCTGAAGCCGAACCGGAACGGCGGAACCAGTGCTGGTGCAGCAGGCGTGGGCGCGTGGCGTGACCGAGCGGCGGCAGCAGCAGCAGGCGTGACTCGTGAGGCGGTGCGGTCTGGCGGTGGACCGGTGGTGGCCTTCGCAGCAGGGGTTATCAGTTTTGGGTTTTCTCTCTCTCTCTCTCTCTGACTCTCTGTCTCTCAATTCAAGTATTCAACGATTGGGATTTTTTTTGTCTTTGTTCAGGCCTTCAGGGCACGCACACCGCACGGTAAGTTTGGGATTTTTTTTTTTCCTGAATAGAATAAATTTAGTTAATGGGCTGGTTCAAATATTTGGGCTTAAACAAGTTATTATTTGGGCTTATTTTGTATTATGGGCTTAAATAAGTGTTGTTATTTGGGGTTTTTATTTTTGAGTGTAGTAAATTGGGTTTATTAGATAAGGATGTTCATAAATTATTTGAGGGTGTTCACAATTTTTATTTGAGGGTGTTCAAAAATTTTTTTTAGTTAAGAACATCTATATAAAAAAAAAATTTTCCTTTGATTTTTTAAAAAGTCAGGGTGTGCAGCTGCACACCTTGGCTCCAACGTAGAGCCGCCCCTGAGCGTGACTATAAGTAGGTCATATACTTGAAATTGGAAGTAAACAAAATTGACCATCTATTAGAATTGTCGTAAATCTAAAATTCCACCAGCGTGATTGCATGATCTTAACGGTGGACTTCTTATGAGAGCTTGTTTACGCTTTCCACTTGGATTTGTAAGGATTTCACGATTGACTTCTTAAGTTCTTTCCAACCCATTCCTACTTAATTGCGTTACAATTCTGACCTGGTTAGGGACTCTGCCGACAAAAGAATGGTCTTGAAGCATGGATTCTCAAGCCATTGCTATTTGACTTCGTCAACCATGTCTACTGCTCTTTTTGATTGAATTTGGTTATTTCAAAATTTACTAAGAAAATAAATAAATAAAAGGAGCCACCAATGACGAAAAGCATTGAAGCATGAAATTGTGGAGACTTGCCCACGTTCTACATTCAAAATTGTGGACCTGATCAAGTCTCGAGGGGCATTTGTAGAAAGCAAAAATTTGAAAGCCAATTACAAATTGCCACGTCAAATTTAGTGACAAATCTTAAATTTACATGTGTCACTAAATTAATTAAATTAAATATCAAAGAGTAAAGTAAATAGTGTCGTGTGTCATCAAATTGGCAAATTAAAAATTGCCACATGTCCTTTAGACCCACAAAATCAAGATAAGTGCTTTTTTCAATCAAATTAGGACAAATATAATTGATAATTATTTCTAATAAAATAAATAAAGATGAAGATAAATATCAACGAATCCTAGTGGGACTCTTAGAATTTTGGTCAATCAAAATTGACCATATATCTTTTAAAAGACTAGTTTCAAAAGGACTATTCCTCAAAAAAGACTAGTTTCAAGTGGATTCTTCTTCACGAGACCACTATAAATAGAGGCATCTCTAGCTCATTTCATATAAAACTCAGCCAAAATTGCTCCAAGAGTCTCTGAAGAGCAGAATATCGAGATGAGTATAATTTTGATGATGGTTACAACCCGTATGATTATAAAAAGACAAAACACAAAGGACAAAAAGAGGGGCATAGCAAAAGAAAAAAATATACAATTATTAATTACAGAAGTAAAAGTTGATTTTTCATCCAATACTGATTTTAAGCCCCACCAAAAGGCTAAAATCATTACGATAACGGAAATTCCAATTAACGGAATTGTTAAACGTTTTGCATAGGAGACGACCCAGTCGAACCTTCCACTTGGTGCCATTAGAATAATTAAGTGCAGAAGCATTAACCCTGCTGAGGTACCAAAGGCCAATGAATCAAATATCAGAAAGTATTTGAAGTTATTGTTTTCGCTTAAAACTGCCTTGCCCGTAGAGTTGTATCCACCAGGCACTTGCAAGGATACTGCGAAGGTGACAGTTGTAATGAGTGTGATTGCCGTTAGATGGAATTCGGACACATTCTTAACTTCTTCTTCATTCTTGGACAGATTCTTAACTACTTCTTCTTCATTCCTTTTTTTTTTTGGCTCAAATTCTTCTTCTTCATTCTTAACTACTACTACTACTTCATTCTGAACTTCTTCTTCTTCATTCTTAACTTCTTCAGCAGGTTCCCTTTTTTCTTGAACTTTCGTAGTCTGGCTGTCATCCACTCGTTTCGAACTCGGTAGAACTACGTGTCTATTCCACGTAGACATAATTTCTTCCTGCAAGCTTTCAGAAGGTAAAGTCAGTGACTAATACCTAAAATAGCAATTTCCATCTAAATCTTGAGTATATGGTCCCTCAAGCCCGCCTTATCAGTTTGAGGTATTGATTTGCATGAAAGAAGATTTTAAATTCAAAAATTCTAATCCTTATGAGAAGAGTTATATAGTTCAATGACATGTCCCTTCTCTTACGGAAAAAGATCTAGATTCCAATTCCATTCTTCCAGATGTTTTAAATGAAAAAAGAAAAAGAAAAAAAATCCATAAATGGATACTTTTATAATGATTTCATTTACCAAACTAAATATGAAAGCATTTATATTTTTTACAGTTTGTTTTGAAGGTCTATGTTTTGGGGCTTTTCTGATATATACCAATCGATTATTATTATTATTTTTTTTTTTTGGCTGCTGAGGAAAGTGATTTCGAACCTAAATAATAAATAAATAAAAAAACATATTTACTTAGATATATATATATTACAAGAATTTAGATTTTTAGAATTTGACACTACCAATTTTTTTTTTTTTTTTTTTTTTTAAAAAAACAACCTAAAAGGGGTTGGGCCAATATTAAAAAATTATCATCATATCATTTTTTTAACTCCTGAATACTCCCACAAAAATTACAAATGGATCCATAAAACAAAAAAAAATAAAACTTTACTAATCGGGCCAATCACACACCGCCAATGGTTTAAAAATGCACTTTTCTAAACAGTTAACCTAAACAGGCTCTTTAGTGAATGAAGTGAATGTGAAGTTTCTAGTTCAAGACAATAAAGTGATATAATAATTGAGTTTGAATAATGAATTTGATTAATAACACTAATGAATTTGTTAGTGAAAAGCCTATTAAAAATATAATAAGATAATTAATAAAACTTTTATTTATTTTGTAGATAATGAGAAAGTCAAATTCTTGTTCCGTCTCTCTATTTCTTGTTTAATATAAACATTAATAATTTTTTTATTTGAATTTTTAGTTCATGCTTTGGCCCCCTTAAATTTTAAATCTTAGTTATGTTCCCGCATATGAATTGAATGACTCCATTAAAAGAATTTTCTGGCTACACCACTGCTTCCTTGTGCTTGCAAATTAGACGTAAGAGTAGCCTTTTCTTGAATATCCTTTGGTAAAACTTATATAATTTTTCATCCATATTTAATTACTATACACAGTTTGCGAGGCTTACCTTTTCAGAAACTGTAAACTGGTTATCTAATTGAATAATGTCAGCAATGTTCTTCCCCTCCTTGTTGAAAGCCCACTTGTCAACTCTCTTGTCATCTGCAAGTGTCATTAATATTGGATAAAGCCCATTGATGGCAGCTAGATGCAAAGGTGTGTTTCCATCTTCATCTTGCTCATTTATGAGATCCTGAAAAGCTAATTCCTTGAGGAATATTTCCACCGCTCCTCTATTTCCACTTTCCACGGCAAGATGTAGAGCAGTCCTACACTTGTTGTCCAACAATTCCAAGTATATGGAATTTTCCAATGAGTATTCTCATTCACAAGTCCTTCCTTAGCTGAAATGTGAAGAGCAGACATGCCTTCTTTGTCCTTTTTGTAAGCAATGAAATATTTCTTTCCAAAAATAGTTTGACAACTTCTACATTGCCTACATGCAGCATATGAAGAGGAATCCAGCCAAAACACGTCAAAAATTGCTTGTGGAAATTTTCCATTTTTTGCACAAAGCTGAAATGTGAAGAGCAGACATGCCTTCTTTGTCCTTTTTGTAAGTCAAAATTCATTCTTCTTACTTTTTGGATCCAAAAATACTAATTAATTTTTTGTATTTAGGTTTTTCAAACTTTCTTTTGTCAAAATCCACTTAGTTTGATATTACATAATTTTATTAATAAAACTTAACACCTACATTGCCTACATGTGCAGCATAATGAAGAGGAATCAAAAAAATCTATGGATAAATTTGTTAATAGTATTAAACAAAACACCAAAGCCTCACTTAAAGCTTTCGCCTTAAGCCCCAAAATTCCTTGAGCCGCCCTAGCTAAAATGAGCATACCAAATTGTATCATCAGGAAACAACAGAAGATGCTACACTTGATAATCAGCTCTAGAATAATCCCCATTTCTTTTCAATGGAAGATTTCATTCTATTCAAATTTGTAACGAGTGGTTGTAAGTAATGTTAGAGTGTATTTTTTGCACAACAATTCTGCTTGTACGTTGCCTGTTGTATAAGTATAATCAGCCTACTTCTTTGGATAAATACAAAAAAAGCAAAAGAAAACTTGAGATATAGTTGAAGATACTTACCACTTTCTGCGCGACTAATGACAGCTGCATGCAAGAGATTCAGGCTTTTCCTTCCTCCATAGGAGGAACATTCTGGAACGGCTTCTAGGATGTGAAGAGCAATTTGGTGAAATCCGCGATCCACTGCTAGGAAGAGAGGGGATTCCCCAGCATTATTTGTAATCAAAGCCAACGATGAGTCTACCCTAATTAGTAACTCCACAATGTGATAATGACAATTTCTTATAGCCTCATGCAGTACTGTGTTCTTCTCCAGATTTTGCATCTTTAGTAGCTCCATTTTCTTTTCAACTTTGTCTGCAAAAGTTATTAGTAGCTCTGTCATGTCCAAATACCCTAAGCTTGCTGCAATATGTAGTGCAGTGTTGCCTTTGCCGTTTGTCTTATCCAAAAGTGATGGCTGCAAATTCGAGGACCTTTTCCATGATCTGCACTTTCCCAGATTTTGCTGCCACGTGAAGAATAGAGTTCCCCCTCTCTGTCACATGCTCGAGATTTAAATGCTCAAGCCCAGTTTCTTCAAAGAAACTGACATTCCCAGAAATTACTGCATTGAATAGTCCAACATCCATAGCTATTTTTTCTTGAATCTCCACCTGCCTGGGATTTAAATCCCCAATTTCTTCTTGAATCTCTACCTTCTTGGACGGTCCGGCATCCATTAATGCTACGAGTTTCTTCTTGAATCTCAACAGTGACCTTGTTTCCCAAGATAACTTTGAAGTATAAATACATATATATGGCTATCATCGAATCAATAAATCTTATGATATCATTTTATGGGTTTATATCATGGTCAAATCATTTGAATTCTATAAGAATCTAATGTGACATGTTCAAAAATTATATATATGAGCAGCTTGGAAAAAGACAAAATAGTAAAATTTAAAATGCCTCCACTATCCTAAACAGACTTCCTGTTAGGCATGCAAAGCCCCGATGAATTTGCCCATTGATATAAAAGGAGTAAAGAGCATGAAATAATTTAATGTTAAAGCTCAAAATTCCAACTTTAGCTTAAGGCTGCTTTTTCGACTTTAAGGGAGTAGCTCTTTAGCAGAATTTCCAAACATATGGCAATTAATGTTATCTGATGGTGCACTATAGGCCCTAATGCTTGGAATTCCAGATTTTGCTTAAAATTTCATTTTGGTTTTAATGGGATCCTTAACGCTCTATAGAAAAATGTGTGGTGGAATCTGCTAAAGAATTTTAAGAGCCATAAGACCTTTTTTTAATTTTTTTTATAGATACAATAGGATTTAACATAGGATTTTGTTAATAGGTGCTCTTAGGGTAATGGTTAAGGAGCATTAAATATTTACACTAAATAACGAATTTTTAATATTAAAATAATAAATGAAAAGACTGAAATACCCTTAAAAACTGTTTTTGTATTATTTTAATATTAAAATTTCACTACTTCTTATAAAGTAGAAGCATTAAATGCTTCTTTAACTATTGACTTAAGGACACTCAGTTAATAGAACTGTGTCTACTCCTTGAAAATTGCTTTTGATCATCAAGTCAAGACCCCAATAGATTTTTGGTGTAAACAGGATTTAAACCCATATTCCTAACTTATTCGACGACAAAATTTTTTTACAAGTTAAGCTCACTAAAACCACACCTATATAATCTCTTTTAAGATAGTGTATTACGTGAAATCTCATATAAAATGACTAGTCATTTAACTATTATATTTGCATTACAATCCACTTTATAAGATAACGTACGGTTGAATACATATTAATAGTCGTTGTGGTGTGGAGTAATCAATTTCCTACGTAATAATTGTTAGTCTTAAATGGGTCCATGAATATGCAAAAATTCCAAACTAGTAGAGTGCCTTTGGGAAAGTGGTTCATTGGCTGGAAACTCTCGTGTCTCATCACACTTGCAAGCGGAGAATTATGGGTTCAAGTAGTGATAAGCTTTATTATTGTTCAGATATGTCTCACACCATGTCCAAAGCTCGGAACCAGCCCTTCATACACTCTTAACATATCCTTCTTTATTCTTTTATATTTAAGCTCTGTTTGTTTCACCATAAAATATTTTTTGTAAAACATTTTACGATTTTACGGTGTTTGGTAGCATCATAAAATATGGTCAATGAAAACTATCTTTAATCAATGGAAAACTATTAAAAAAAATACTCTATTTTACTGTTAATTGTTTTACCCTTATCTTTTCGGTAAAACAATCTAAACAATCTCTTAGTCCTCACGCTCACGCGCCTCTCAGACCAGTAAACTATCTCTCTCTTTCTCTATAGCTCTCTCTCTTCTGTTGCTCTGTCTCTTTCAAGCATTTTGTTACCATTTTAATTTTTTTTGGTGGTGTTTTAGCAGCACAAAACAAAACCCAGCTCACACTTCATCTCCTCAAACTTCAGAGATCTCCTTGTGCTGTCTTTTTCCTTCGCTTCTCACTCCATATTAGGTAGCTCTGTCTCTCTTTGTCTCCAATTCTTGCATGAAATTTCTTTTTCATTTTCAGGAAAGCATCTGTTTTTTTGTGACATTCACATGCTTCTTCTCTACTTGGATTGTGAATTGTTATGTTTCTCTTGTCTAACAGTCTAAGTTTTTCACTTGGTTCACTAGAAAGCTTGGTCACTTTGTTTTACTACATTATCCAACTTCTTTTGTGTATAAGGCCTTGAAGGTGTTTGACAAAATGCCGAACTTACTGGGATATTATGAAGATTGAATATGACAGACATGTGTTGGCATTACACACAACATTTAAAGTATCAGAATCTAATGCCACTTCTCCCAACTAACTAAAGGTAAAAACAGAAACTTTATATCTTTATTCTTAAATATTTCCTTTTTTCTTGCTGATGGGTCTGTTTGATTTGTTAACAAGACTTACTGATTGTGATTTTAATGCAAAGTTTGATTTTTTATATGTGCATAAGCTCTTTTGGGTGTTACTATAAGTCAAGGATGGCTTACAATTATTCATGTTTAGTTCTGTTTATAAATATGCTTCTTTGCTTTAAGCTTTGTTTGATTTGCTAGAAAGTGATGGAAAAAAGGTTGTCAAAATTTTGAGTAGTGTAATTTCTTTGATATGGGTCTTTAGAAGTAATGGGTTTCCACTCTATTGAACCAGTAATACTATTTGGCTTAGTAATCTTGATTGATTAAAAGTTTGGAAAACAAAGAGAACATGCAAGATTGAGTTAAGAGTGAACTTACTCTACTCAGACAGATTAGATAAAAAAGAATGAACTTAAAGATCTTCTGCCATATGGTTTTGATTGGATTTTTTTGCTAAATAATGGGCTAGTAAGTTTTGATTGGATTATTCATGTAAAAAACTTGGGCAAAGATTGGATTTTTTGATATAGGATTCTAATTTTGGGTGGCTAGTTTTTCTGTGAAAGATTGAATATTTTTGCTCTACTTAATGTTTTTGGTGATGCATGTTCTGTCTCTTGGACTTTATCTTTAATGTAAAAACCTAGAACTTTTTATTGCATTTTGTGGTTTCTAATTGTGGGTGCTATGCTTTTTCTACTTCAATTTGTGCAGGGAGGAAGTCAATCACTGGGAGCTTTGTTGGGAGTATAAAAGAGACAGAGGAGATGCTTCATTTTTGCAAAGAGAAGGGCCTGAGCTCTATGATTGAAGTTGTGAAATGGATTATGTTAACAAAGCCTTTGAAAGGTTGGAGAAGAATGATGTTAGATACAGATTCGTAGTGGATGTTGCAGGAAGCAGGATTAATCAGTGAAAACAAATACACTCAAAAGAAACGAAAAATTCCCTACTGTTAGACATACCAAAAATGTCATCTTTTTGCCTCTTTTGAGTGACTTTTTCAATGTTTTACTCCATAATAAGAAGCTGAGGTGGTATTTTCTTAAATATTGATTTGATGTTTGTGTTGTGAATTCTTTAATTATAATGAAAATGTGATATTACCAAAGAAATGTAATTAATATGCAATTGTATTAACAGGTTTTTAGAAGTATGGTTATTTTTTAATTATAAAAAATATGGTTGATTTTTGAATTTTTTGAATTATGAGAAGTATCATTGATTTTTTGAATTATGAAAAGCATAAAATTATAATGTTTGTGGATTATGAAAATAACGTTTATACCATACTTATACTAATTTTTAGTAACAAAATGAACGTTAGAAATTTATGGGTATTTAAATATCCTACAAACGTATCGATAAACTCACGACTGCCTAGACACTACTTACTCCTTATCTCTCCTATCTTATCTAAAATATTTTAGGCGAAAATATTGTTTTCGTCCCTAAACTATACGTGAATTTCGTTTTTAGTCTCTAAACTTTTAAAAGTTCTCTTTTCATCCTTAAATTTTACAAACGTCCCATGTTTTGTCCTTCTGTTAACCCACCTTAACGTTAATCCTACGTGTCTTAACTAAGTGCTGACTTGTTATTTATTTAACATTATTAAATCTAACATGAATTTTTGTTTTTTGTTTTTAAAAAATAACACACATGACATGAAATCATTAGTCCACTCATTCTTTGTTTTAAAATACCAATTACCCTCAGTCTCATCCAATCCCCCCTCCTCAGATCTTCAAAAATCCCCAGTTTTCACAATATTTCCTCTTCTATTCTCATCGCCAGCACGATTCTTTTAAACTCTGCTCTCCGACACTCAGAGCTAGAAAACTTGACCGTCCATGGAAACAGCTAAAACATGAAGTTACAACTCCATACAAAAGAAAAGGTAGCAACCTGAGAGTGCGTACTCCTTAACCCAACAACAGAAGGTAAAGAGATCTATAACATTTGCAACATCACAAGAACAAATTATGGAAGATTAATACACGACATATTATTCACTTGCGTCATTGATAACCATGTGAAGCTTTTCGTCCTCAAACACTTCTTGGCTTGTTGTCAAATATGTACAGTAGAAATTCATAACCTCCCACAACACGTTCATGCTCAAAATACAATATTCAAGATTGATTGGTTTTGGCTTGTGAGAATAGAGGGGGAAATCTGGATGAAATTCTGAAAATTGGGGATTTTTTGAAGAAATCTGGTGGTTCTGGCTGGTGGCGGCTACCGTAGATGAGATTTAGTTGAAAGTTGATTTGAGATTTTCATTTTATTTATTACATAATGAATTAATTAGGTGTAAATTTAAGCAAAGTATGCGTGACCCAATGATTTCGTGCCACGTCTGTTATTTTTTAAAAACAAAAAACAAAAAAAATTCATGCCAGATTTAATAATATTAAATAAATAACAAATAACAAGTCAACACTTTGTTAAGACACGTAAGATTAAAGTTAACGTAAGTTGACAGAAGGATAAAACATAGGAATTTTGTAAAGTTCAGAGACGAAAAGAGAACTTTTAAAAGTTTATGGACAAAAAACGAACTTTCAGGTATAGTTTAAGAACGAAAACAATATTTTTGCCAATATTTTATTGATAAGTTTTTATTTATTTTTGCTTCAGTCTTGTGGTCAATATAGTTTTGTCTATATTTTGTTTCTTGCTTCTTAGTGCTCTGTTTTTTCTTCTATAGATCCCTGACTCAGGATTCAGTTGTTGGGTCTTGTAACTCTTGTATTGTCTAGTTTTATTCTTAATAAAATCTTTTCTGAAGTACCAAAAAAAATACATGCATAATATTTTTTGAAAAATCAAAACGAAGAACAAATTAAAGTGGGAACTTGGACAACGTACCTATCTCTCGAATATCAATGAACTGAGTTTTTTTCCTTAACTGCTTAGACCACAGAGCAAGGACGTTCGCTTCGGTTAATGAGAGTAAACGTGAAACTCATTCCTCCTTTTCTTTTTTTCTTTTTTCCTTTTCTCTTTTCTTTCCCTTTCTTTTTCGCCGCAGAAATAAAACATCAACAAGAGCTGCATGCATCAAAGGAATAATCAAAATACATGAATTATAAAAAGGAGAAGTAAGTAGCCATTCATTCAACAACAACAACAACAACCAAGTCTTAAAAATCAAATTTTTGGGATTGGTTATAGATCCTCAAAATTAGAGATGATGACTAGCTGAAAAACACAACAAAAATTAATTCAAAGGATAAATCTAGAGATGCGAACATAACACTTTTTTGACCATTAAAAAATAAGACACATAGTATTTATTTTTTTAATAAACAAAGGATTTGTTTTTGTTTTGGAAGGAGGCCATCAGTCATAGATATGAGCTAGGTGGCTACTTCAATTTTTGTGATTTTCGGATCAAATTCCAATTGTTGGGAGAGGTCTGAATTTATAATGTCACATGATATTAAAAAAAAAAAAATTCACATAAAATTATCAATAATAGATCACCACGGTTTACTTTATTTTGGGACCCGGATACAGCCAATGCTCACCAATAAAGCTTGTGTTTGATGCTGGCCAACGAATAATAAATGTGTACATAATATCTTTTGGGCTCAATTAGGTAGTTGATGATGAGTTTTGCTACTAAAAACTCAGCCATGGATTGGATTCCTCATTTGAATGCTTTCGAATGGTTACCATATCAAACCGCAATATTTAGTTGTCAATATGCCTGAATTGGTCATGCTAAAGAATTTTCTTATGAGCACTGCCTAAAAAAATAAAATTTCCCCAGATAAGGTATAGATTGAAAAAAATAAAATTTTCCCAGATAAGGTATAGATTGAATTCTGCTTTAATGATCATACATCTATGTTACTCAAACCAATATATTGTGTTTGATGAAAACAATCTTTTATCTTTTGGAAAGAAATTAAAGCCTTTAAAAACATGAAAAAGAAGGTGTGAAAATTTATTCGTTTTCTTAATCCAAATATGAAATTTCATTTAAAATTAATTATCATTTTAAATGACATACCATCATGTATATAAACAAATTCCCAAAAAATTATTTCTTTTACCATAAAACGAACCAAATCCAACTTGTAAACTAAGAAGGATTTTCAATTGAGACTTGTATTAACATGTTCGACACTCTGTCGAATCTGTTATATTCAACTGACATCTTACAATATTTGAACTGTAAGACTCACATGTTATGTTACGAGATATCTACATCATATAACGGTTACATAAGATACCTTTTAGTTTGCATTCTTGCCAAAATTTTGACTTATGAATCAAAATTAGCATACATGGCCCAAATCTTTCAGGCCCACATTAACCTTTTACCTTTTGCAAGGAAAAAAAATAATAATAAATAAAATCAGTGCCCCCCAGTAATAAAGCGCTTAGGTGTTCGGTTTAAGAGGGCAAGGGGGAACGAGGATTTAAGGACGGCCGCGTTTTGAAAGTTTTTCATTCAGTCTCTCTTTGGTCTTTACCACCCTTTCGCCTCTTTGCTAGGGTTTTAGCCTTCTTCTTCTTCTTCTTCTTCTCCTCGTTGCTTCATTTCCGTCTCTCTCTCACCAAAATGAGCAACGACAAGGATAACTTCAACATGTCCGATCTCAACGCCGGTACTTTCTATTTCTCTAAAACCCTAATCTCGCTCTCACTCTCTATCTCTCATTGTTTTGAATCTTATTGTTTGATTGTTTTTGTTTCTGTGCGAAGCTCTTAACGAGGAGGATCGAGCAGGCCTTGTCAATGCTCTCAAGGTGAGTAGTAACATTTGTTTTTTTCTTCTTCATTTTCATATTTTCCATTTCTCTGTTTGGAAGCTGAGAAACCAAAGGAAAATGAAAGAGACAATAGCTTGTCTTGGCAACCAAACGAAGTCTTAACTGTGAGAAATCTGTGTTCGGAAATCTTATGCTCGGATTGTGTTTGTGTGTGCAGAATAAGATACAGTCTCTAGCTGGACAGCACTCTGATGCGCTCGAGAATCTTGCTCCGAAAGTCAGGAGACGTGTCGAGGTTCTCAAAGAGATCCAGGCATGTCTATGTCTATGTCTATGTCTATCTTAATGTGCTTCAATGCTGGATTTTGATATTGTTTATTGAACTAGTATGCGTCTATTATTGTTATAAAATGCGCGTGATAAGATCTAGTTGTTGTTCGTGCCTATTCGATTCATACTTTACATTTTACAATAGTCATGATAAGCAAGGAACTAATCATCCCATTGTTTTTGTAAGGGATATGTTGATGTAATATTGTTTATTGAACTCTATGTGTCTGTTGTTATAAAATACGTGCGGTAAGATCAAGTTTTAGTTGTGTGAATGTGATTCATACTTCAACCTTGAGTTCGGAATTTGAAAAATATGCATGATAAGCAAGAAACGGATGATCCCCCATTGTTTGTGTTAGGGGTTTGTTTTGCCGAACGATAAGGACTGTTGAACTCCGTCCTTTGGATTGAGGTGATTGTCCACACTAGAAAAATCTAAAGTTTCAGCAGAACTCAATTTGAAATTAGTATGATTAAGCTAAGTGTGTGTTGGTGAGTCTCTATATGGAGATCTTGTTGCTCTTTCAAATCATAGGCTTGTGTGCTTAATACCATTATAGGATTCCATCGTTGTTTTCTAACTCCATGCTTTGCATTTCAGAACTTCATAAAAACTTTTGTTTTATTGCTATTGTATTTCAGATTTTCATATGAACTTTTCTCTTATTATTCTTATATAATAGAATTCTTGGGATGATATTTTAACATGCCGTTTGTCTTATAGATTTGTTCTTGGTAAAAAATTCGGAGTTTTTAAAAATTTCCTTACTTTACAGAGCCAACATGATGAATTAGAGGCAAAATTTTTCGAGGAGAGAGCAGCTCTTGAAGCCAAATATCAAAAGTTGTATCAACCACTATACACCAAGGTATTAAATTCTGTGCTAAGGATGAGGTTAATTATGCTCTGTCTGTGTTTCTCATATACAGTGCATGATCTTTGTTATCCGGTCATCTTTTAAGTAAATAGGTTGTGAAAAAATGAAGAAAGTCTTTCTAAGATATTATACTTTTGCATTATTTACTTACAAGTTGGTACTTTCTTGTTAAATACATAGCCCTTCTACTAGTTAGTGTGGTACTCCTAAGGCCTATAGTTAGGCACCTAAGAGACGTGCCTCCAGGGTATTGTACCCAGCCATTGTGGTGCCTCTTGCTTTTCTTTCACCATGCTCAGTGTATTGGATGCTGACTTCTTTTTTAACTATTCTGAATGTTTTTAATTAGTGTTTATCTCTATACACTATATATTAATTTACTAAACCCCTGCAGCGATATGAGATTGTAAATGGTGTTGTTGAAGCTGAAGGAGTTGCAGATGAAGCAAAAACGGAAGAAGAAGATAAAGCTGCTGAAGGTACCTTCTTAATATCAATCCAGTACCTGAGAATTCTTTTTGGTGGAATTCATTTGTTGCTTGATAATTTAATCAATGTTTTCATGCAGAGAATGGAGTGCCTGAGTTCTGGCTCACTGCAATGAAAAATAATGAAGTTCTTGCTGATGAGGTTAGTTTTGTGTATAATAATTTCTTATACTTAGTGCTTCTGTAAGAGTGTATGTCGAATTATGTTCCTCTTTTCTGTGCAATCAGATTTCTGAGCGTGATGAAGGAGCTCTGAAATATCTCAAAGACATTAAGTGGGCTAGGATAGATAATCCAAAGGGGTTCAAGCTTGAGTTCTTCTTTGACACCAATACTTATTTCAAGAACTCTGTCTTGACAAAGACATATCACATGATTGATGAAGACGAACCTATTCTAGAGAAAGCAATTGGGTAACTTTGGATATCACCTTTCCTTTCTATCACCCTGAAAAATTTATCTCAAGGTATATTATCTGATGTTCTTGTACACAGTATTTGATTGGTACTTGGTGCATTGCAGGACTGAAATTGAATGGTATCCAGGAAAAAGCTTGACACAGAAGCTACTTAAGAAGAAGCCTAAGAAGGGATCAAAGAATGCCAAGCCAATTACTAAAACTGAAAGTTGTGAAAGCTTCTTCAACTTTTTCAATCCTCCCCAAGTCCCTGAGGATGATGAAGATATCGATGAAGACGCTGTATGACTAAGATTACAACAGTTTCTAAAAAATGATTGACAATAATTGAGTATTTATTTTGTGATTTATTTTATTTTTAATCTTTTTGAGCAGGCTGAGGAGCTCCAAAATCAAATGGAACAAGATTATGACATTGGGTGAGTATATACATTATCTTTGGTCCATGAGGAGATTTTTATTTTATTTTTGATAGGTACCATGGACAGATTTCTTAAGTGATAAAGCTGTTCAAGCTGTGCGTCTATAGCATTAAACTAAAATCCTCAAGTCATCATGAAGCATCTTGTAATTTCATAATAATGCTCTGTGTAGGTCAACTATTAGAGATAAGATCATCCCCCATGCTGTGTCTTGGTTTACCGGGGAGGCTATTCAGGAAGATGAGTTTGGAGACATAGAGGATGATGATGAAGATGAGGACGTTGACGAGGATGATGAAGATGAAGAGGAGGATGATGAAGATGAAGAGGATGACGATGATGATGAAGAGGAAGAGGAAGCCAAGCCTAAAAAGAAGGTGAGTGTTTTAATGATGTTGCCAGATTTTGTTTCTATTTTATTTTATTTTTTTCTGTTTTAAAAACCGATGCTAATCATTATTTGTCAAATTTGTTTGGATTGTTGCTGCAGTCATCAGCTGGACACAAGGTGTGTTACTTGTTTTCCTATTTCCTTCATTTCTATTATAGATTACCCCCTTCCCCTCTTCTCCCTTCCCTTTTTCCCTATAAAAGAAGAATAAAACGTATCCTAATTGATCTTACTGTTCTTTTATCTATTTAATTGTTTTTAATTTAATCGGAATGTCCTGATCACTTGTGGTGTTATAATCCTGTAGAAGAGTGGAAGAACACTAGCTGTGGATGGTCAGCCAGGTGAGCGGCCTCCAGAATGCAAGCAACAGTAGAATATTAGAGTTTGTTGTAGCAAAAGATATTAAATGCATGAGAGTTGTCATGGGGTCACTGCAATGTTGATCAAAAAGGGATTGTCGGGCAGTTTTGGATGGTTCTTATTACTTTTCATTTTTTTTCTCTCATCTTATATGATGAATGATTTGTCTTATTTTTTTTTCTCCGTTTCTTCATTTTGGTTTGGAGGAGACTGGTTTGATAGTGAGAAATGGGCTGTGATTTGTTGGTGCATGTTGGGGTTATCTGAATGTCAATGTATCCAGAAACTCTTCTAGTATATCTATGTTGTCAGTCCTTTTGTTATGATCGTTTTTGTATTCTCTTGAATTCTATTTGTATCCTGGCCTCCTGGGTCATTCATGAGCTGCTGAGATGCTTATACAAAGTACATCCATTTTTCTCTATGTTTGTGACCAGTCCCATCAGTTGTAAAAGAAATACAGCAGAACACTTCGATGGGTAGCACTTCCCTTCCTATTGGAGGGCATTTCTTGGGGTCAAATTCTCTCATGGGTTTTACCAAGTTCAACTCGGGGTTGGTCTAGTGATTTGTAAGGCATAATGAGATTCACGAGGTCTTCGGTTTGAACTCCTTTGCTAATATATTGGGGCCACTCTACCTAGGGGGGAATAGTCAGGTGATTGAAGAGCTCATTAGTCGCTATCTGTTACAACCTAATTGTGAAGAGGGTTGCTAAAGAGATGTTTTTAAACAAAATTTATTCAAAATAATTCATCATTTAGCAACTAAATACCAAACTATCAATACATAAAAAACGAGGACCTAAAGGAGCTTAACAATATTTTGCTTTAATGCTTGAGCTAGTAAAAATAAAAATAAAAAGTTTAAATAAAGTTTTGTATTGTCACCATAAATAAGATCACTTGAAAAAACCATTGTAGAAAAGTAGAAAATCCCACATGCAATTAAGTTTTCATTCTACGTGCAAATATGAATCATCCCAAACCCACAAAAGAGTAAACTCTGAATAAGGTGTTTTGACCGTACTAAATTCATAAAAAATCATTATAATTGAGAAAAAAAAAATAAGTCATGTAATAGAAAAAGAAGAAAAACATATGTATAAGCTTGAATATTTGCATTGTAGTTGTGAAGGACCAAAACTCAAATTTATAGAATGAAGTGAGATCCTTTGATAGGTTAAAGATGATGTGATCTAGTGTTTTTGGGAGCCAAAACCAACTAAATAATTTAAGTCCAACTAGCATAATCCAAAATTTATTTAACCAGAAGGGAAACAAAATGAAGAAAAAAAGAGAGCCCACAACGGCTTGGATGGTAGGATCATTGTCATCATATTGATCCCACTCAAATCCTAGCCCTCCGCCAATTTGAATTGCGATTTATGGTAAACTATAGGGTCAAAAGAGATAAGATTTGTACATGAAAATAAATGGAATCCTCATAAGTTTAAATTGACTTTTAACATTTCAGATGATCCCTATTACCTTCCATAACAATAAGTATAGTGATATAATATTTTCACAACATTTTCACACTTTATTATTTGTTTTATTAATTGAAACCTACTTGTTCTAATCACAACTTACTACCTTAATCAGTTGAGAAAAAAAGTTATGAACTTAGCATTGGTCCTCCAAAAAAGAGTGGATTGTAAAAGTTTGGCTAAAATGCATAATCACCCCCTTGGGTTTGATTTAGTTGCAAACAAACCCCTTGGGGTTTTGATTTTGCAATATAACCACCTGGGGTTTTTAAATTAGTAAAATTGACCCCTCTAAGTATATTTTTTGTCAATTTTGCTAACAAAATTTGTCATATGCATTGCACTTGGGTTTATAATAATGAATTTTTTATTATAAAGTGGTCACATACAATGCATATGACAAATTTTGTTAGCAAAATTGACAAAAAATATACTTAGAGGGGTTAATTTCACCAATTTAAAAACCTTAGGTGGTTATATTACAAAATCAAAACCCCAGGGGGTCTGCTTGCAACTCCAAAAAAGCCAAACCCCAGGGGGTGATTATGCAATTTGGCCTAAAAGTTTGGTATGTTGTTATTTGTCACCCATTGCATTGAAATTGACTATAGGTGAAGATGAAATAGGCCTTTCAATCAAACCCTCCATGTTCATTTTATAACTAAGCCCCAAACCCAAAAAACACATAAAGTTCCAAACTCCAACACTCACCATAGTCGGCCCAAACAGCCCAAACACTATTTAATTATCTCCGACACACTCACTCATTCACCCACTAAACCAGCAGAGTTCAAAAAGGAGGGAAATAAAACCTAAAACCCTAAAAAGTAAAAACCAAACAAACTCTCTCTCTCTCTCTTTCTGTTCTTTTTTCCCTCTCATACTTAACTCTCACACTCATGAACAATCATACTTCTCAAAATTTAACCTTTCCTTCACTTTAATCCTTTTTCTATTTCTTGATTCCGAACAAGTTCATTTCTTTTGGGCGTGGAAGCTCTGAACCTTAAAACGCAAGTTTTGTCCATGGCGAGGCTTCTTCGCAGCGCTTCATTTCTTAAACGCTCTCTGCTCTCACCAGAGGTTACTCTCTCCACACAATATCCCTATACTATTTTGTTAGACCCCTTTTGTTTATTTAGTGCCTCTGTAACTTACACTCTGTTTGGTCACTCAGAAAATGCAGGAAAATTTTAAGGAATCAAACGTTTGAGTGATTGTAATATAATTTTTAGGACCCCAGTACTAGAATTAATCTAACAAATGGAAAAAGTTTATGTTTTTGTTGGAATATTTGGTCAGGGTTGTAATAGAATTACTTGTCTCTTTTTATTGCATTTTATATAGTTTTCTTGGTTTAGACTTGGTGCATTATATTTTGCTGTTTATTTATTTTGTCAAAAAGTCTGTTGTCTGCAGGGCTTGAGGAGAGGGATATTGGGGACATCGTCTCAGCTGTGCGAGTTTTCGACTAAAGGTGCTGAAAACATTTTGGTCTCGACAAAAATGTAGTTTGAGAATTATAGAATTTATGATGTTGTTATCAATGTTGTCTTGAAGTGTTTAAGAAATTATGAGCGAGGGATTGACGCAATCAGTGTTCTATACATGATACATGAGATGAGGACATTGGGTTTTACTTACTATGCTGTGTGATGATGAATGGTGTGGATTGTAATTAATCTGAGGAGTATCATTAGATATAAGCTGTAGGACTAGTTTCAATACTGTCTGTCGTTGTAAAATCTGAGTGAAGATTGTATTCTAGAAATGAGCTTTTTCCCCTTTGTTACATGTGTTAAATAGTGGATCATTAATAATTTTGATATCTCTCTCCCTGAAGGTAAAAAGAAGTCTAAGTCGGATGGAAGTGAGTCCAGTGATGATAACATTTCCAAGAAAGACTTGGCTCTACAACAAGCCCTGGATCAGATTACATCCTCATTTGGAAAGGAATCTATTATGTGGCTTGGTCTGTCCAACCCTGGTAAGCAAGTGCCAGTGGTGTCCACAGGTTCGTTCTCTCTGGATTTGGCACTGGGAGTTGGTGGACTTCCAAAGGTATCAGCTCTGTTCTGAAATTTATGGACTTTGACACTCTTCAGTTTAACGAAAATTCCTTCTTTTTTTTTTTTTTTTATATGGAAAATTCCTTTTTTGAAATGTACATTTATTACGTTTTTGGTGATTAAAAGAAAAAAAAGGCTTTGGGTGGTTTGCTGGTTTTGCTTCCTATGTTGTTTTCAGGCTCTTTCCCTTGTAGCTGCTGTACAATATTGATTGTTCCTATACTTTCATTATCTACAATTGTTACATCTTTCCGTCAGTTACTTAACTCAGAAACCTCTTTTCTTCAAGTAAATGTGTGTTGCGTATTTTACTTGTGTTCCCACATATATGGATGTATGTTTATTTACATATATGGTGTGGGTATGAGGAGGGAAGTAGACGGGGAACAAATCTTTTACTTCAACTGTATGATATGTTTTGGCTGCTCATAAAATGCCTTTATCGGATGTCTGTAGGGACGTGTTGTGGAGATATATGGTCCAGAGGCTTCTGGGAAAACCACTCTTGCCCTACATGTAATTGCTGAAGCACAAAAGCAAGGAGGTTATTCTTATATGCTTCTGTAGTTACTTCTATCTAACTGCATAATAACTGAGAAAAATGGCTTTCACATCTGGTACTATACGCCGTTGCAGTAGAAGGCATAGCTTGTCCTATTGAATCAGCAATTTGATGTTTAAAGGATGTACTTAAACAAAAACAAGCAAATATTTAGGAAGATGTTATGCATGTCTTGTATCACTTGAATTATTCTGGGTTTGCATTTTTAACCTTAATATTGAAGAATCAATTTTGACCATGTGCAGATATTGTTGTACTTTTAATGACTGTTGTAAAAAATAAAAATAAAAAGAATTTGTCAATAGCTTCTTCAAGGAAATTAACTTGGTTTCATGCCATTTCTGTGTAGGTTACTGTGTTTTTGTTGATGCGGAACATGCCCTTGATCCTGCACTGGCTGAAGCTATTGGGGTAAAAACTGAGAAATTACTTCTCTCGCAACCAGATTGTGGTGAACAAGCTCTCAGTCTTGTGGACACCCTAATCCGAAGTGGTTCAGTTGATGTCGTTGTTGTTGACAGTGTAAGTAAGGTGCTCTATTTGTTCAATCTCTTTTTGCCTGGTATTCAAGATCATTGTTGGTAGCTGCAGGAACACACTTGTTTCTTTCTAAATATTTTTGTGGTATTATTTTTTCCCTACTCCCTAGATGCTTCTTTTAAGATGCCCTTAGAGTCTCACTAGGCTTTTCTGGAAGAACTGTTTGCTTTGCATAGCAATGTGTGTGGCCCAAACATACAGATGGGTTACTGATTCGAATTATTTTTTCATATTTAAGTTCTTGTGCACTATTTAATGTTCTTCTATGACATTAATAGCTGAATTTCTAATGTCAGGTAGCAGCCCTTGTGCCCAAAGGTGAACTTGATGGAGAGATGGGTGATGCTCACATGGCAATGCAGGCTAGATTGATGAGCCAGGCACTTCGCAAGTTGAGCCACTCTTTATCACTATCACAGACTATATTAATATTTATAAATCAGGTATGAAATTTGATTGTACAATTGCAGGCTGTTGTATAATTATGATTATGTGGGTTTGAGCTGAAAGGCATTGGTTTGGTTACGCTTGGGCTGAGCATAGGCTGAGGTGTCAGCAACTGGGTTGAGCTAGGGTTGGCCTGGACCTGGCTCAATGCTCCTATACTTTTTGTTTTGTTTTTGCTTTCAAACAGATATGTAGATCTTTGCATTTCTTTTCAAAAAGCATGCATTACTTTTTATTTTGTTTTTGCTTTCAAAATAGATTTGTAGCTATTCTTTGCATATTTTTTGATAACTAAATCCATGCATTTAATTTCTGCTTCTTTTTTTTGTCAATGGCCATCCCCAACTTAAAGATGGTAGTATTCTGATTGATATTTTGGGCTTTTTATTAATTTAAGTTCTGGGCTTGGAATATATATGATGCCTACCACAGAAATATCATTTTGCTTATGGTTTGACTAAGGTAATTACTTCTCAAAGAAGATAAAAGGTTGACTAAGATGACATTGTTAATAGTTGGTATGATGTGAATCAATTTTAGCTATTGGATATAAGATGCTACTGTGGTACTTGTTTTTCACTGATGTGCTGTTGCCATCCTAAAAAGTGCAAACTATAGTTTTGTGTGATGTGTCCTCATAAAAGTGGTTCGATTGTCCTTGTGTCTTTTTATTTTTTTATTTTTTATTTTGGTTAGTTACACATGCATCCCGTGGGTCTTGAACCCACGACTGACCTCCATCCCTTAATTATTGGTTGTCGTGATATCTCATTGAACTATGATGATGTCTGCTTTATGATGAGACCTCCTTATGTTAATTAGATGTATCTTTCAGGTAAGATCGAAGATTTCTACCTTTGGAGGATTTGGTGGGCCCACTGAAGTTACATGTGGTGGTAATGCCTTGAAATTCTATGCTTCAGTGCGCATTAATATTAGGAGGGTCGGGCTTGTCAAGAAGGGTGAAGAGGTATAATATTTCCATCTACTTTTTTCACTTGTGAATTTGAATGTTGTATCTGAAGAAGGTGTTACAATATGTCATGTACCCTATTTGCATCTGTAGTTGAAAACGCTTGTCCGGCCCCCAGAAGATTTGTTTGGCTTTAAATTGACTGCATTAACTTAAATATGCAGTCATTCTCTTTCCTCAATTAAGCAATCACATCAATGTGTAAACAGTCTTACATTGAAGCAACTGAAAGGGGGATATGTGGATTGCTTACTGTTGCTAATCATAGGATCACTATGTGGGTAGTTTACTGAATAATTGAATGCCGAGCCCTTAAAATGTTCTTGGCTTTGGACTTTTCTGTCCCAAGCCAGCATAACAAATTTGGCCTTTTTGGGAGATTGGCAATTCCAAAAGCTTGTTTTCTTGGTGAGAAACAATGCCAAAAGCTTTGATGCTGTTCTGTATAGGGTACAATATCTTGTGTGCTCAGAACAGTCCTTGATTAGAATGGGTTTTTGTTTTGGTACGTTTTCATGCGGTCAATGCACCCTTATGATGTCTTGTTTTGCAGACTTTAGGAAGTCAAATTCTTGTGAAGGTTGTGAAGAACAAGCTTGCTCCTCCATTTAAAACTGCCCAATTTGAGCTTGAGTTTGGAAAGGGTATAAGTCAGGAATCAGAGATCATAGACTTTGGAGTAAAACACAAATTAATCTCTAAGGCTGGTTCATTTTTCAAATATAATGATCAGAATTTCCATGGCAAGGATGCGTTGAAGAAGTTTCTAGCTGAGAATGTAAGTGTAAGAGATGAGATTGCAGTAATGCTCAAGGAGAAGCTACTTCGTGCTGAGATACAAAAGGAACCAGAAACAGAGACTGTGGATGGAAATCTTACAGAAGAAGTTGTTTCACCCGATTCTACTGATGAGGAAGCAGTCACTGCTGTTGAAGCCTAAGTGTGCCATTGACCTCAAAACACAGTTGGTGGTTTTCCTATTTTTCTACCCCGAACAGGGTTCGTCATTCCCTGTGATCTGCAATTGCCTTCTCCTGATCAATTGGTAGTACGTTCATCATCGTTTGTGGGCACAGCTTGGTTTTAGTATTGGGAAGGCCTTTGGTTCAGAATCAATTGCTACTGTTTCTTATGGTCAAATCTTACAAAGGTTTCCAAATGAAGGTCTTGTAAATTAATTTTGTCTATATTTTGTGGGTTATGTATCCATGAGGAAGTTTTGTTGATTCAGGAGCAACTTGGAAGGAGGGCAATTCTCTAACTAATTATAATTTCTTTAGCTACATTTTGTAACAAGGG
Organism: Fagus sylvatica; assembly: GCA_907173295.1. Lineage (NCBI taxonomy): Eukaryota > Viridiplantae > Streptophyta > Magnoliopsida > Fagales > Fagaceae > Fagus > Fagus sylvatica. The sequence continues at coordinate 28,772,261 of OU015761.1, read as the reverse complement.
CGGTGTAATACACATCTTAGCAGTGGATTGTTTCGGAGGGGTTGTTAGTAGTGGAAATTGAAAGTCCATAATACTACCTTATTCCATACTATTATTCCAAGTTGTAACTAGAAAACTATGAACTGATATATCCATGAACTCTTGAATTCACACCCAAAAAATGAAAATGAAAAAAGCTTTCTTTCATTGGCAGTTTAATCTTCTAAGTGTGGGCCTGATCACACAAAGTTGATTGGATCCACGATTATATAAGTGTTTGTTATTGATAGATCATATTTTTCTAGTTCAAGTTGTTGCAAATTCGTTTTCACAGTTGGATTTTCTTAAGGAGTGTTCTAAATGGATGTAATATGTTATTATTTTATTTTTAATCTTCTTTTTAAAAATAAAATAAAATTTTACACAAATATCAAAAAATTGAATCTTGTATTATTAGGATAAGGATCCTCTCCATTTGGAAATCTCTCCATTTGTCCATTTCATGGTTAAGATTTTATTTCACAAATCTAACGATATATAGACTGCCTTGTCATTTAAAATTTTAAATGACGTGGCAGTCTGTACACTATTAGATCTGTGATATTTAATCTGGACCATGAAATAGAAACTCTCCATTTTATTTCAAATGAAGAGGATCCTTATCCGTATTATTATGTGCACAATAAGTATTTTAAAAATATATATATATATATATATATATATAATTATAATTCAGTCTTTTAATAAAAAGAAGGCGTCGGGTGTTCAAGGTACACGTGCACAACACAACCAGCTCCCAAGACACCTACAGCCATGAGTGGGGCTAGGTGTAGTTCAGTGGTTCAATTAATCCCACTCAAATTGAAAAATAAAAATATATATATATCTAATTATATATATCATAAATTTTGGGATTTTTAAAAGTTGATCCCACTAAAAAAAAAAGAATTAAAGATGAGTCAATATTATTAAAGTCACGTGATAATCCCATATGTTATATGCCTTTTATTTTATACTTCCAAAACAATCAATTTTCCAAATATTATCTCTTTCTTACTCTGAGTCTCAAGTCTATTTTTCTATTCTCTCTCTTACTTCTCTCATTGCGAGTTTGTGACTTTGGTTTGGGGTTGGGGTTTATTATTTTTTTAGTCTCATATATTACTGATTTACACTTGTTAGTCATTAGACTTCAATTGTCTTCAAGTAAGGTGTTCATTTTTATTATTTTTTATATATAATTTATTCATTTATATTTTCTTTGTGATTAGGATTTTTATTTCAAAATCTCTATTTTCATGATTATTATTATAGTACAATTTCAAGAAAGTTATGGTATATATGATCTAATTTGAAGAAACTTTCTATCCCTAATCTTAGCGATAAAAGTAATTGAGGTATGTATTATTTTTTATTTTCTTATATATATAATTTGAATGATCACACTGAATGAATTTTCTAACTCCACCAATTAGTGTACTTCAGCAAAATGTTGGCCTTGCCATCAATAATATGAAGGACACTAGTTTTGACGTCAAAGACTCGTGGTCATTGTTGTTTCTTGGGGTTATGGGTGTTTGTAAAATACAAATAAAAAAACATTGTAATTTAATAAGAAAATACAAAAAAAGCTTGGTCTCTAAAATTTGGTGTAGATTTTACTTTAGCTGTTGGAATTCAAAAAATTGTTTTTTAGTCCATAAAATGTTAAAACACCCCGAGTTAGTATTTTCATTCCCTCCCTAGTTTTGACGTTTGTTTAGATAATGAATGTTAAGTTTGAATGCTGGTTATTTTTTATTTCTTTTTATTTTCAGTTGTTTGTGTTTCTCAATAATTGTTGAAAGGATGAGTAAATTTTAGGAGATTAATCTTTGGACCTGGTAGGGTGAGTACATAACACCATCCTATAACTTAAGTCTCCGAAATGCATTATATATTTACTCTTTTTGTGAGTCTTGCTTGGTATTTTATTATGTATAAATTGAAAAATACCACTACACTACAATACAGATTTAATAATAAAAACAATACTGGTATATACTGTAAACACAAAAACCAAAAGCAAAAAAAATTATATAACTGGTTATTTTTTCCATGAGCAGTACCGTACAGATTAACAACAATGGTTATATAGGAAAAAAAAAATAACCAGTACTATACAGATTAAAAACACCAGCTAGTAAACACAAAAACCAAAAGCAAAAAAAATAAATAAATACAGGTATATACTGTAAACACAAAAACCAAAAACAAAAATAATTATATAACTGTTATTTTTTCCATGAGCAGTATAGATTAACAACAATGGTTATATAGGAAAAAAAAAAAAAACCAGTATACTATACAGATTAAAAACACCAGTAAACACAAAAGCCAAAAGCAAAAAAAAAAAAAAAATACTGGTATATGCTGTAAACACAAAAACCAAAAGCAATTTTTTTTTTTTTTTCCCATGAGCAGTACCGTATAGATTAACAACAATGGTTATATAGGAAAAAAAAAATAACCAAGTACTATACAGATGGAAAACACCAGTAAACACAAAAACCAAAAGCAAAAAAATAAATAAATACTGGTATATGCTGTAAACACAAAAACCAAAAGAATTTTTTTTTTTTTTTTCCATGAGCAGTACCGTATAGATTAACAACAATGGTTATATAGGAAAAAAAAAAATAGTAATGTACAGACTGAAAAACCAATAAACATAAAAACCAGTACTGTACAGATTAACAACAATGGTTATATAGGGGGAAAAAAATCAGTATTGTACAGACTAAAAAACTAGTAAACACAAAAACTGGTACTATACAGATTAACAACAATGATTATATAGGGGGGAAAAAATACCAG
>OU015761.1:28682131-28769326 GCA_907173295.1 Fagus sylvatica | reverse complement strand
TCTAAAAGAAGGGGTTTTCATGTTTTCTACATGTTTGTTCTAGGTTGACAAGCAAGGGCGGACCCATATATGTGTATATATAATTTAAAATTTAGGTCCAAAATATATGTTTAACCTCTTTTTCTCAAAAACATTAAAAATGAGTTCGTAAAACCCAAATTTTTTTTACTAATCTGACCCATTACATCCCAAAGAAAACAGAAAAAAGTATTTTAAGCTTTAACAAAACATTAAAAATCCCTAACATTAATTTTTTTTATGTATATTGTTGTGCAAATAAATTATTAGCAATAATTTTGTTTATGATTTGTGGGGACATGAGACATGTTTGTAATTAGCAAAACTAATGAATTTTGTAGTCAAAAGACTGTTGGACACATAATAAAATAATCAATATAAAGTTTAGGCCAAATTACACAATACACCTTTTATGTTTGGTCAAAGTTCAATTTAGGCCTTTAAGTTTTGACCGTTTCAATTCAATCCTCTAAGTTTCATGTTGTTTCAAATGATCATTTTCCGTTAAATTTTGTTAACACCGTTAGTTTTAATTTAAAATTGAATTTTTAAATTATTAATTAAACAATAAAAACCAACAACTAAACCCAATTAAACCCATAACCAACCCGATTAAACAAAATAAAAATCATAACAGTAAAACATTATCTGATATCCCAAAATTCGTTCTGAAATCCGATCCAACCATCTTTGTTTCCTCTACCTTCAACACAAGTTTCCAAGTTCCTTCCCTCTAAAAGGTCATCCATTAACTTGTTCCATTTAAAAATTATAAGCCCAAAGATTGCCTTAGAAAGTGGTTGGTCTCAAAATGGGTTATATGAGCTACAACAAGGTCCCCAACGGCAGGAGATGCAATGGAAGTATGGAAGCAGAGGTTTCAGGCTAAACCCCAAATATGGAACTCAGAGATTTGGGTTTGTGGGGTTTGGGATTGTTGTGAAAGATTTGGGTGTTTTGAGCTCCGCTACAGATTTTGCTCACTTGGCCATTTCTCTCTCTCTTAAACTCTCAATTTGACAAATGGGTTTTGTACATGGGGGTTTTGGTTTTGGTGCACTAGGTGTTTGTTGAATTGACTCACGTAGAGGAGGGTTTACCAAACCAAACTCTGCTACGAGAAATTTGGAAAAAAATGATGAATTTCTTTATTTTGGGAGGTCCAATTCTTTCTATGCCGAAGCTGTTGCAGATTGCTTGGAGTTTATCAAGCGCTCTCCTCTTTCAGTGGATTAAAACCGAGTCATCCAAAGATAGGAAGGAGTTTCAGTTGATCATCATTGCATATTTTAGGGATTTCGGAATGAATTGATGGTAATATCATATTGTTTTACTGTGATTTTTTTTTTGGTTTAATCGGGTTGGGTATGGGTTTAATTGGGTTTCGTTGTTGGTTTTTAATGTTTAATTAATAATTTAAAAATTCAATTTTAAATTAAAAACTAACGGTGTTAACAAAAATTAACGGAAAATGATCAATTGAAACAAAATGAAACTTAGAGGATCGAATTGAAACGGTTAAAATTTAAAAAACTGAATTGAACTTTGACCAAACATAAAGGGTTTATTATGTAATTTGGCCTAAAATTTATTTGATTTGTTGATTAGGTGAAAGTCAACTACAATTTTAGACTTTTTTTATAGAAAAAAAATAAATTCAAAAACTTCAAAATTCAATACTGATTATGCATCGTTGCTAATGTCTAATGTTGATATCCCATTTTTTGAAAATCCTCTAACAAAATTTTGAAAAATCGAAATTGATGAAATTGATATTAATTTGTTGGTATTTTGTTAATATTGAATATATTTTAATTTGGATTTTATGAATTTTTTTTTTATTTATGCTTTAGCCCTCACCAAGTTCAAATCCTGGTTCCGCTTTGTTGACAAGGTTTCCATCATTTACACTTTGATATGGGAGCATATCAACTGCAATCAATGAATATGCAATCTTTGCAATGTATAAGAGATGGTCCAATAAAAATAAGACACATCAATTAAAAATTGTCAACTAAACAATTTAAATTATCTATTTGTCATAGAAACATGTGGGGAGAATGGGATTGTTTGGTTATAGAAACATGTGAGATGTGTTTGTGCTTGGTACAATATGACTGAGTTGGCTTTAAATTATCTATTTGTCATTTTAATTGACGTGTCTTCTTTTTATTGGACACCTCTTATACATTGTAGGGATTGTATATTTCCCAATTGCAGTTGATATGCTCCCTTTTGATATAAGAAATTAATTTATAAAACCACATAAGAAATAAGAACAAGAAGTAATTTCTTTTTTACGAGCAATAAAAATAATTTAATTTTTTATAAATTTAGTACCAAAAATAGATTGAGCATAACACCCATAACTATAAGGAGGAAATGTACCATTAAACTACAATGCTATTAGATAGAAAATCAGCAAAAAAATAAGACAAAATGTTTCTATATTTATAAGCATAAATCCTAAATCCACATAATAAATAACTTGCAATTATAGTTTTGAACAGAACCCAGATCAAGTGCCGAAAACAAACACTGACACAAAGGAGGACAACCAAAAATAAGTTTGTTGCTTTTATAAAAACAGCGTCACTAGTCTTGCTGTCAAGTACTCTGTTCAAGTTTTTATTCAATTCGAGTACTGTTTGGTTATCGAGAAAGTGTGGGAAAGGATAGGAAAATTTAATCTATTGGGTTTTTAGATAACGCATATACTATAGCTTAGTTGTTAGCTGTGAAGGTTAAATAATAAATATCACCATTAATTGAGGCTTTATATATATATATATATATATATATTGTCTGTATTAGGGCCGGCCCTGGGGTAAGCCCAGCAAGCCCTTGGGCTTGGGCAACCCCCGCCATGGGGCAACCACGGGAAAAAAAAAATTTATTAGTATGTATATAAAAATAAAAAATAAAAAATTAGCCTCTAAGGGCAACAGATCTTGGACCAAAGTCAATTGATTTCCCAAAAATTTCAAAAAACAAATCATAAAAATAATTACAAATGGCATAAAACCCAAATCAAAAGTACAAATAAAACCCAAAAAAGAAATACTAATCTCAGCAAACTCAGCAACACAACCAGGGGTCTTAAGTCTCAACTCTCAAAAGGGTCAAAACACAACTTTACACAAGGAAAACAACAAAAATATCCTGATCCCAAATCACTATTTACCACCCGTGAGGCTGGCTAGAACTAGATCTATTGCTTCTATGCCGCCGACTCCGCCATACAGCCATCGCAATCCGGACGGCTGGACACCTAAGAATGAGGATTTGAGGCCTCTGTGAGAGTTGAGACCGTGACTCTGCTCCGCCGTCGGAATATTTTTTCTCCTCTGCTTGATCTGCTGCCGGCTGCCGCTAGTATTTTTTTTCTCCTTCTCTCGCTGACTCTCTGTCTCTCTCTTTCTCATATGTTGTGTTTTTTTTTTTTTTAGCTTATCAATGGTTGTGTTGTGTTGTTATAAATTATAATTTATTAAACAAATTTACTGTTTGTGATTTAGTGTGTGTTGGTCTATCAATGAAAAATGGTCCACGGTTACTGTGTAGTCTTTGTTTGAAAAAATAAAATAAAATAAAAATTTAGATGGTGTTGTGATTGTGTGATTGTGTGAATGGGGATTAGGGACGGCCAATGTAGTCTAATTGTGGACTTTATCAATTTGCCATGTGCTTTGTGGGTAACGCAATTTTTTTTGTATTGTTGTTTTTATTTAATAATTATTTTTATCACTTAGTATTAATTTTGTGTGGTTTGTAGGAAGGATATTTAGATTAAAACATAATTTTTTATTATGTGAAACGGGATGATAATATAATATAGGTTATAGGTACTAATATGATAAAGAATGAGAATAACAAGAATTAAATGAGGTCTCAAAAACAAAATTTCGAGTCTTATAATAGAAAAGTCAAGTAACAAAAAGATACAATAACAAAATCACTAATGGATTCGATTTCTATGTAATTTAAGTTAAAAACACAATTTAACCTTGATTTTATATTAAAAAAAAAAATTAAACTTTTATATTTTTATGTTTTTTTTTTTTTTAATAAGTGGGCAACCAAAATTGGGACGGGCTGGGGCAACCCAAACCTCGGGGCCGGCCCTGGTCTGTATGAACTGTACATGTATATGAGTTAGGTGCTGTTTGGTTGCCAAGAAAGTGTAGGAAAGAAAAAGGGAAATTAGGTTTTTATGCATATATGGGTGAAAATTGTCAACATTTACATAAAAGAAAATGTTAACTTACTATGTTTGGTTTATGAGAAAACTTAGGACATGCAAAGAAAATTGATTTTTTAAAGAAAATTTGTTGCTTTATTTTGTCTGTTTAGGCAGAATGAAGAGAAATTTAAGTTCATAATTTAGAAATTTTGTTTAAGTTTATAAGTTAGAAACTTTGTGTAAGAATACCCAAAAAAATATATGATAGATTAATATGGGTACATTCTGCTAGAATTTTGATTGTTTGGTTGGCCATGTGATCACCAAGTTCAGATAAGAGTTCCCCAATTTTTGTTCCTGTCGTTTAATTGCTAAAAGGGCTTATTGTTTCTTTTTGGGTGTTGGAAAATTTGAGGATTGCAATACAAAGTAGGAGCTCTCAAAAGTGGGAGAAAGACAAGGAAAAATGCCGGTGGAGAAACTAGAATAAGAGAAAGAAACTTGTGTCGGTTTAAAGATTGATTTCTCTGTTGTATGTAGGCATTTCCCTTGGGAAAATGCAAAAGGTCCCATGATATGTTTCAATATATTGCATTGGTGATTATCAATACAGTAAATGTCTGCAAATTGACTCGACTCATCTAGTGAATAATTGTGTCAAGTTTGCTATTGTTTGTATTATGGAAGTGTTGCTTGGTAATTTTTTCTTTGTAGTGATTCCTGGTGTCTTATTAGGAAATCATACCTAAGGTTTTAGGTCTCATAATCTACACTTTAGTTTTGTGCACACTTCTTGTTGCATTATTGGAGAGCATAAGAAGGTAGGTAGGGAGTATTTTGCAACTGTTGTTTGATTACAATATTGATTCAAAATGGTTGATAACATGATGAAATCAAATTATGAATTAATGAATATATATGTGTAACTACTCCAGAGTCATGGTCCAATTGGTAGGGTCTTGTTATCAGATAGGTCATGTGTTCAAACTTTAGGAGGCAACATGGTGGCAACGATTTGGCTTATAGACTATTGCCTTTTACCTCTTTGAGGTAGCACCTACAGCTTCCTTATCATCTAAGCCCCTTGTGTGTCTGTCTTAATTTTCGTTTGTGCCTCTTGGTTTTAGTTGACATTAATTGGCTTATATGGTGTTTGTAAATATTCCAAAATAAATCAGCAATTCATACATTATACAAATTGTTTTAAATCTTTTCTAATTTGTGGTTATTTACGTTTTATCTCTTGGTCAACAACTTTGAAATTATATGGGATATTAAGAGGCCTGATTGAATATTATGTTAAAAATTTCAACAGAACATCAAACTCTTCTATTTTTACTCAATAATGGCCGAATTTTTTGAATCTCAGCACGTTTTGTATACTTTTTTCCAAATATTTGTAATTTGCTTTTGGTGTCATTTCATTTCAAAATAATTTTCATTGATAGAATTGGTGGGGATTAAATCAAAGTGTACATCATACGGCCAGTTGTTGGCTAAATTAAGTTTAAAAGAACTTAAACATTGCATTTATCCTTTTAAATTCTTTACATTTCAAGAAGAAGAGCATTTCATCAAAATTGTCAATATATATTGTAACAATAAAAACTGAAAAGCAAAGGGTGATTTACGAAAAATTGCCCAATAGTCTCCATTATTAGAAACATCTTGGTTTTAAACTGAAAGTTTTCATATAAATTGGTGTAATGCAAGTTTAATTTTGAAATTTTGAATTTGCCAAGATTTGCTTATAAGTATTTTAATTATTTTCTTCACCCCATTCTTGCATTTTGATTGTGCAGTCTAAACCTATTGAACTTGGAAATTTACATTTTAAACCAATGGAAATTATCAAGCAAGCACCTTGGGAAGCCATCTCTTACATTCTGGATCTTTGGTACCAATGCAACGTATTGACAAACCTCCATATATAGCTACAATTGACGTCATGACATTGTAAAGTTCTCATTAATAATAAGAAAAGTATGGATGCAAGGGAAATACATTAAATAGAAAGTTTAAAGCACAACTCTTAAGGAAGCATATTTGTGAATAGAAGTTGGATGCCAATTATGTCACTTTCACATTTATTCGAAACACCACGGGTGCAAGTTGAAATTACACATGGCACATTCATAGGCCATTTCATAGCTAGGGAGACCACATTTGTCACATGGAGGACAGTCCTTAGTCTTATGAACGAGAGTGAGAACGAGAGATGTTGGTGGATGTTGGTGGACTGTGGAAGTGTAAGTGCTTCCCAACTTAATACTTCGGTAGTCACCATATTTTTCTCCAAAATTCTTCAATAATAAAAATCTCTCCAAAAATACATTTGGGATGGGTAGGAAATTTGGGATGGGTACACATTCTTCACAATAGTAGAACCAACACTTTGGATCTCGTTAAATAAAGAAAAAAATTTAAATTTGCAAATATCAAGAAAACAATACACATAGAAACTTAATCCGAGAAAAAACGAAAATGAAGGTAATACTTATGTAACTTTATTTTGCCCAAGCTCTTATTTCTATTTACATTATTAAACATTAGAACAATAATTATACAATAGTAAGTAAATTAGACGCAAACAAAAATAAAATATGCAAACAAAAAGAAAATATAATATAAATTGATATAAACTCAGGGATAGAACCCAAGCATTCATAAAGGGGTGAGATTTTTTTAGGAGAGGAATGACCATTGAGGCAAATGTCCAACATTTTAAATTTTGCATATTTGAAATAACATATATTGTGTTTAACAGATTTGGCTGGAATATATCTATTTATATCTGAATTAATTAATAAGACATATTTAATTTATTAAATATCAGCATTTAATTGGAGCATTTAATTGAGTAGTGGGTTTTTAATTTATTCATGGTGTAGTTTTTATTATGGGGTAGTGGGTATTTAATTTTAGTATTATTTAATCATGTGCCACAAAAGATGAACGTGTCAAGCAAAAGATATTGCCTTAGATGTCACGTGACAGAAAGATAGTAACGTTTTTTTTGCTTTACTTTATTCTCAGATATAGATTATTTAGATTCTCTTTTTTTTTTTTTTTTTTTGAAATAAGTTTTTTTTGAACATGGAGATTATCTTTAATCCTTTTTCCAATCTATTCCATTTTAGTTTAATATTTTCTTCTCTCTAAACTTCCAAACATTTTAAAAAGAAAGAACAAAGAAAAGAAAAACAAGGTGTTGGTCTTGGGCTTTAGTGGGTCCCTTAGTTTCATATTCTATTGCTTAGAATCCTTTAATTTTGTGTATTTTCTGTTCCCTTGCTTCAAAGCTTTATAATTTTATATTCTCATAATCAATTTAAAAATGTTCTGCAAATCTTTAAATTTCATATTTAAATTTAACATTATTGTGTTTAACAGATTTGGCTGGAATATATCTATTTATATCTGAATTAATTAATAAGACTATTTAATTTATTAAATATCAGCATTTAATTGGAGCATTTAATTGAGTAGTGGGTTTTTAATTTATTCATGGTGTAGTTTTTATTATGGGGTAGTGGGTATTTAATTTAGTTTATTTAATCCATGTGCCACCTAAGATGTTACGTGTCAAGCAAAAGATATTGCCTTAGATGTCACGTGACAGAAAGATAGTTTTTTGATAATTTATATATAGATATGATTCTACTCTTTCTTTTTCTTTTTTTCTTAAGTCTATGGAGATTATCTTAAATTCCAATATTGTTTTAGAATATTTTCTTTCTCTCTAAACTTCCAAACATTTTAAAAAGAAAGAAAAGATGTTGGTCTTGGGCTTGGGAGTGGGTCCCTTAGTTTCATATTCTTTGCTTTCCTTTAATTTTGTGTATTTTCTAGTTCCCTTGCTTTACTTTATTCTATTATCTCTACAAATGTTCTGCATTTTTCTTTTTCTATTTCTTTACATTTCTTGATTTTGGATTTTAGTATCACGGAGTGAATCCTTTCTATTAGTTCTCAACTAAGACCATAAACACATGTTGGAACATCACCTGAATACTAATGCTTTACCTTTTCATTCATCTATGAGATTTATTGAACTATTGTTGAAATAGCACCTTAATCCAAAATCTAGCCATACCACCAAACTGGAACTAGTTGGAAATTGACTGACCCAATAAGCTTGGCTCGGTTTCAACTCTTGAACAGTCCTAATTCTTGTCACAATTTTTATTCTACCTTTCGTAATCAATTGAAAAAGAAATGTACCAAAAATTTTCATAATTTTCTTTTAATGTTAGTAGTTTATACTCAAGGGAGAGGTTTTTAACTCTATAAGGAATTGTGGAATTCTTGTAAATGCATGACACATTAGTTGTTGAACAGAAGCATGCAAGTTGATAATAGGGTATGCTCAATTTGACATGTCTATTTTGTGGTGATTTTTGGGGTGCACTCTCTAAATTCTACACTGACATTAGGTGGAAGAGACAATGAGGCATGTGGGATTGGCCCTAATTTTTTAAAATATAATGTTGACTCAACTGTTTTGGAGCATCGAGGTATGCTAATAATGGAGCATCGAGGTATGTAATAATGGTGAAAGAGCCTAGACAAGATGCCTAGACAAGATGGGGCTTTTTTTGTCGTCTCCGCATTATCCTATAATCAGCTTGTTTAAGAAAGTTTATATTGCAATCCAAGTAGGTTCTAGTTAGCTCAACTGGTAAAATCACTTGGGTTTCAAATGCTATCGTATTAAAAAAAAAAAAAAAGGAGAGATTGCAATCAGCCAGGGACACATCCATTTTCACAACTGGCTGAAGTAGTGGTGATCCATCTTCTTCGTTGTCACCAAACAAAAATGTATTTACTACAAAGAGCTCAAATTACATTTCTAAAAGAAAGGTATTTCATGTTTTCTATGTGTGTTGTGTTCTAGATTGACAAGGTTTCCATTATTTACACACTTTGATATTATACAGTGAAGCAATAATAAGAAATTAAATTTTATATAAACCACATGAGAAATAAGAACAAGAATTTTTTTTCTTTTATTTAGCAAAAAAAAAAAGTTATTTCTTTTTTACAAGCAATAAAAGAATTTAATAAAAGAATTTAATTTTTTTATAAATTTAGTACCAAAAATAGATTGAGCATAATACCTATAAGGAGGAAAAATACCATTAAACTACAACACTATTAGAAAGAAAATCAGCAAAAGAATAGACATAATGTTTCTATTTTTATAAGCATAAATCCTAAATCCACCTAATAAACAAGTGTTCAGCTTCCTTGCAATTGTAATTTCGAACAGAACCCAGCCCAAATGCCCAAAACTAACACTATGCCAAAGGAGCAACAAGACCCCAACACAATCCACTTATGGGTATTTAAAGCCCAAATGAAGCTCCATAAGGAAAAAATAATAATAATAATAAAAACCAAATGAAGCTTTTCAAAGTTTTTTTTTTTTTTGATAGAATGTAAAAAGATTTATTCAGAAAACCAAGAAAAATATTACACAATAGAAGCCTTTCAAAGTTTATTGCTAGCCTTTCTATCAAAAAAAAAAAAGGTTATTGCTAGCCTATCCTTGCAAAAAGTTCACCAACGCCCAATAATTACTCCAATCCTCTACCCGATTCCTCTGTTGAGCCCAGTGGGCTTTTAGAATTGCTTTTGGGAATTGAGAAAGGAACATTTTTTTAATATATTTTAATATCAATTAAATCATACTTACTTAAATTCATATATTATAAATATTTAAAAAACTTCTTTCGGTAAAAACAACTGCAAGTCTGCAACAAGTATCGTCGATAGAATTTTGTAAGCAATACATACATTTGAAAAAGAATCTAAACTTTTATATAATCAAGATCTATTATATTATTTGTTTGAATACTGTTATGATTATTTTCATTGTATTGTTTTATTTTCTTCCAACTCTTTTTGATAATTTTTTTTAATTTGATATTTTCATATAAATTTTCTGTTTTACTTTCTATATAGCTAGCAACAAATTATTCAAAAGATTCTATTTGATATTCAACTAATTTTTCTATTCTTTTTTTTGTTGATAAGTTTTTCATATCGAGATTGATATTTTCTAGTAGACATTTATAACTAAAAAAAATACTTATAGATAAAAGAAACACTACCTACAAAATAAAATTATGATATGAGAATAGTAAAATAAAATTTAAAGTGTACAACAATAGAATTTAATTTATCAAAGTCACTATCGCAAATCGCAAAATCACTTAACAATTGAATCACTTAATAGTCTCAACCTAAAAAAAAGATGGATTCAACACATAACTCGATAAATTAATACTAACAAAAACTAAGATTAATTTTATATAGAGAATCAAATATCATGGTTCAAGAGTAAATTTCACAAAAAGAGTAAATATCATGGTTCAAGATTATCTCAAAAGGAGTAAATTTCACAAAAAGAAATGAAAATTTATTATTTCATCACTAATGAGTTTTCCTTTAACTTGGGTTAGGCAATACATGGTGAAGAAAATTTCAAATCTAATTTCCTTGGTGTTGAGAGAGAGAGAGAGAGAGAGAGAGAGAGAGAGAGAGAGAGAGAGAGAGAGAGAGAGAGAGAGAAAGATTGGTGTGTGACTCCATGGGAGATTGAGAGAGTATTATCAACAATTTACTATGTTGGAGACTGACTTGCAAAAATTGAAGTGTCAAGCCGTTATAGAAAATTGATCGTTAATGATCATTCGGTACAATTATGGAATTTTATTTTATTATTATTATTATTTTTTTTATGAAACAACTTAAGCTTTCAATTGTATTAGATTTCTATTAGTTCAAATTTTTTTTAGCCTTTTTGGAGGCGGAAAAGACAGCACACAACACATTTTTTTTCCCTACTGAAATCAATTATTAACTCACAATTTTGGGGATTTTGTTTTTCTAATACGAGGGCTTGCATTGGCCTAGAGTAGGCGCCTCTTACTCACATAATCCAATTATATTTATTGAATTATTCAAATGTAAGTAGATTTTTCATTCTTTGTAGTTTGAGACTTGTGCTTCTTTCTTTTATTAAATTTTAATGATCAAGGTTCTCTAATCAAGGCCATCCCGAACTCACTCAAAAAAAAAAAAAAGCACATGGATAAAGGCAACATTCTCCAGGTATGTACTGCTTCGAATGTGAAAGGAATTGATTGGGAGCGGAGATGAAGGCAGTTCATCCAGTAGTTCAAGAAGGTCAAAAGTTTGGAGTGAACTAATTATTTTTGAGAGAGACTTTTTATTTATTTTAATAATTGGATAGTTGATGGAGTGGAGATTTGAATCTTGATTCTCCTCATAAAGAAAAATAAAATGAAAATTGAGCTACACGGCACCATTAATTGAGGCTTTTATATATATATACCTATAATGTCTGTAATCTGTATGAACTGTACATGTATATGAGCTAGGTGCTGTTTGGTTGCCAATAAAGTGTAGGAAAGAAAAGGGAAATTAGGTTTTTAGGTGATTCATATGCAGCTTAGTTGATATTACTGTTTTTTTTTTTTTGTTAGCTGTGGTGCATGTGTATGTATATATATATATATATAGGTATGTTTATGTATGTATATGCGTGAATATTGTCAACATTTACATAAAAGAAAAATGTTAACTCGCTATGTTTGGTTTATGAGAAAATTGAGGAAATGCAAAGAAAATTAATTTTGTTAAAGAAATTTTGATGCTTTATTTTGTCATTGAGAGAGAGAGAGAGAGAGAGAGCATACTTCAAGTAAGTGAAATTATTTGGTGTAGAAATAAATAAAGTACATAAAGTTAGAAATTTTGTCTAAGAATACTGAATTATATATGATAGATTAATATGCATACATGCCTGCTAGAATTGTGATGTTTCTTTTTGGGTGTGGTAAAATTTGAAGATTGCAATACAAAGTAGGAGCTCTCAAAAGTGGGAGAAAGACAAGGAAAAATGCTGGTGGAGAAGCTAGAAGAAGAGAAAGAAACTTGTGTCGGTTTTAAGATTGATTTCTCTGTTGTATGTAGATGTTTTCCTTGGGAAAATGCAAAAGGTCCCATGATATGTTTCGATATATTGCATTGGTGATTATCAATATGGTGAATGTCTGCCAATTGACTTGACTCATCTGTGAATAATTGTGTCAAGTTTGCTGTTGTTTTTTTTAAGTGATTCCTGGTGTTTTGTTTGGAAACCATACCTCTTAAGAAGGTTTTAGGTTTGAATTACCCTGTAGATAGTTTTGTGCGAACTTGTGTTATCACAATCATAGGAGACTTAAAGAAGAAGAAGAAGGTGGGCAGAGGGTATTATGCACAGGCATTGTTTGATGGGAAAATGGTTGAGAGCATGATGAATCAAATAATGAATATATGTTATTATTTATTTTATTGTTTGTTTGGTTGGCATGATTGTGCACACCTGTGTTATCACTATTAGGAAATCATGCCTAAGGTTTTAGGTCTCATAATCTGCACTTTAGTTTTGTGCACACTTCTCTCGCATTATTGGAGAGTACTAGAAAGTGGGTAGGGAGTATTTTGCAACTGTTGTTTGATGACAATAATTGATTCAAAATGATTGAGAACATGATGAAATCAAATTATGAATTAATGAATATATATGTGTAACTACCCCAGAGTCATGGTCCAATTGGTAGGGTCTTGGTATCGGATAGGTCATGTGTTTGAACCTTAGGAGGCAACATGGTGGTGTTGATTTGGCTTATGGACTATTGCCTTACCTTTTTGAGGTAGCACCTACAGATTCCTTATCATCTAAGCCCCTTAGTCATTGGTTCTTCAACCTAGTGGCAGAGCCAGGAATTGACTCCTTCACGAGGGGGAGGCACAATTTATATTTGCTATGTGCACACGAACATTATACTACTAAGCGGTATTTTAATATAGGAAAACCCACAAAAAAAATAGCATATTCTTTATATTGTGTTTATATGTTCGGGGAATTTCGTTTTCTGATCTTTTCAAATTCAAAAATCCACTTATGAATGGAAGGATTTGTAGTAGCTAAATAGACTCCAAATATAGTTACGTGAATTCCCATTATTTTGGTTAATATAAGCTCATAATGTTCAAATTGGAACAATTTTAAAACTATATTGTGAGCATTTTGAAATGTCAGAATTTAACATGAAAACAATATGTCAATATCAATCTCTATAGCTTTTTGTCCCCATTTTGATTAAAAAAATTTGAACCTTTTTTTTTTCTTCTGCATCAACATTGTTAGTCCTAAAAGCTAGTTTGCTCTTCCTCTCCTATACACAGCCTTTGTACTTGTGTGTCTGTCTTAATTTCCCTTTTTGGCTGTTAGCAGGTTATGGACATAAAACGTTTAAACAACATGATGAGCGACCATGGCATATTTTGGTTACGTGAATTCCCATTATTTTGTTTAATATAAGCTCATAATGTTCAAATTGGAACAATTTTAAAACTATATTGTGAGCATTTTGAAATGTCAGAATTTAACATGAAAACAATATGTCAATATCAATCTCTATAGCTTTTTGTGTAATTATCCCCATATTTGATTAATTGTGCACATAAATTCTTCATTAAAAAACAAAAAAAAAAACTCTTATACATTAAAAGGTTTGATCTCTTCTGATGCTTCCAACCATTGGAATAAAGATTAAAAAAAAAACGTTGGATTAAAGGGATTATATATTTATATGTGCCAAAAAAAAGGAAAATGAGGACATAAAAACAATATTTTTAGAAGCCAATCGATATTTAGCGTAGAAGGAATATGAGTATGGCTTCTAACCATCTTCAATCAAGCCCCAAAGTTCAAGCCCTGTTTATAATATCTATATGACTATATGAGAAAGTAAGGAGGAAGGGAGGTTGCATGGTAAGATGAGCAGTAAAAATAATTTTTCTACCTAGGCACTAGCTTGTCTATTTTAATTAATGTTGACTTAGATGAGGAGGTAAAATACAATAGAATCTTTGTTTTATGGGCAGGGATGGAACCAAGATTTCATCTTTAGGGAAGCCAAGTTTGAAAAAAAAAAAAAAAACTATTTTAAGAAAGAGAATTATATAGAGATTTAACACTAGATTAATACATGAAAAAAATAAAACTAATGTTTATTTAGTTTTAACAAAATATAAATAAAAGAAAAAACTTAAAAAATTGTTTGTTAATACATTTCAAGTTTCAGCTTAATCATCTATGAAGTTGTAACTCGACGTCTTTTAAATCTTGAAAATCTTCTATGATTGATTATGTACTAAATTTGGCAACAATTTTTCTTGATTATAAAGTTAAAGGCTATCCTAAATTCTCTAATATAACAAAATTATGTTGTCATATATATCTTATTCAGTACATAATTCCAAAACCAAATAAAAAAATGGAAAATTACTTTTTTACCCTAAACTTCCTCCCTATTCACACAATGCCCCCTCCCAAACTATCAATTTGCCTAATTGACACCCTAAATTTAGAGAATTATATTCATATATCCCCTACATATCATCTAAATTGAGAGTTAAATTAAACATAAATTGTGATTTTTCATTGCAATCAATTAGGGTAATTTTGTAATTACACCAAATTTCCATCTCATTTAATACCTAATTTAGATGACAAGAGGCACATTAATACAATTCTTTCAAATTGGGAGGTCAATTGTACAAATTGATACTTTAGGGTGACATCATAAATAAAGTGAAAGTTTAGGCTGAAAAAATGTAGTTTTCCCTAAAATAAATCAACTTTACGAATAGGAAAATATTAAAGGTATTATCAATTCCATTATAAAAAATTTGCAAACTAATGTGACATTAAATGTGATTAGTACCATATCAATAAAATTATAAATAAATGCTTTAAAATAAACATATTTTTAAACATTGACACATTATTGTGATAAATTTGAGTAGTAAAATTTATAGTTTTCGGAACAATAGTATTAAATGGGGCATGCTACATAGTAAAAAAACCCATAGAGGAAGTGGCAATATTTTTTTTTTTTTTGATGAAGGGACATTTTTATTAGAAACCAGAAAAACAGAAGACAATATACAAAGGCTAAACAACAAAAGCACCATCCTCCAAAACAACTTATAATAACAGAATTGTAGAGAGAAAAGATAGGCAAAGAATTTGGTGCTTTGTATTACTCTCTCATAAAAGCTTTGGCGGGAATTAGTAACTAACTAATTAACAACCTTGTAAAAAACTACAAACTAATGCAGTTACAGTAATAACTAATTTACAATCAATGGCTAATTAACGGTGTGTAATAAGTAAGCAATATTTTTGTATTTGAAATGTCTAGATGTTTACGAATTAACGGTGTGTATTTAAAGTTTAATTTTATATATATTTCCAATTTATTGTTTTCTCTTTTCAAATGCAGCAAAGCAATACATGTCCATCATTCATTTCGTCACTATTTCAAATTCAGTTGTAATAATAAAGCCCAGCCAAAAAAATGAAATGAGAAAGAAAATGATAATTGCTAAATAATTACATGAAAAGGATAATTCTCATTAACAATAAGAATAATTTTTGGTATAGATGCAAGGGAAAGACATTAAATAAAATTTTACAAACACAACTCTTAAGGAAGCATCTGTCCTGATAATTAGGAGTTAGATGCCAATTATGTCACTTTCACATTTATTATACACACAAGTAGTGAAAACTGAAATTACACGTGGCACATTCAAAGAACCATTCATAGCAAGGAATACCACATTTGTGACAAGGAGGGAGGTCCTTAGTCTTATCAACAAGAGTGAGGAGATGTTGGTGGACTGTGGATGTGTATGTGCTCCCAAGCTTAACATTTCGCAAGTCTCCTTCATCCCCATACTTTCCAAAAATACATTTGGGATGAGCAGGATAACTACATTCTTCACAATAGTAGAACCAAAGCTTTGAATCTCGTTCTTCTTCACAGATATCGCAATAATATTCACTTGAGTCGTCTTCAGCAGTATAACGAAGTGTAAAAGGATGCTCATGTTGTTTGTATTCTATGGTGAGTGGTAGCGTAGCACATCCAAAATCCAGGGTAAATTCACATTTAGTACAACGGAAGATTTTACTTTCAGATTTACAAGCACTACACTCCTCAGCATTAGTTGTGCTTGAGAGGATGAGGGGGTGCTCATGACCAACATGAGTAAGCATGTCTGAGAGCAAACTACATGAGACATCAAGTTCAAAATGGCATACGTCACACTCATAGGTAAAACCATTAGTGGAATTGTCACAAGCTCTACACCAAGAAAAAAAATTACTAACTCTCCATGGGTGTAGGGTGAGGGAGTGTTGGTGAAGTGGGTGTCGCTTTTTACAGGGTAATTCTGTACAAGATTTATGAAGAAAAAAGTTACACTGAGCACAACTGTAAAATGGAGAGAAGATAGGTCGTATACACCCGTCACATATTTTGTAGTTCTCAACCTTGTCAGTAAGCTCTAAGTCATGCTCATGAAACAAATGTTTGATTTCTATGGGTATTTCAACTTTATCCTCACCCACCTTTGTTTTTGTGACAATATAACATAACTCATCAAGTCCTAAATCTTCGTCATTCATCACGGGATCCTTATCTTTAGATTCCCGCCCCATAAATCTTTCATCCCTGCCTTCCTTGTTTGTAGCACAAACAAGGTGGGCAACATAATCACAACTTGAGCAATAATAAATCCCGTATTTTATGTCCACCTTTTTGACACAGAGTTGGCAAAGTCGGTACTCGGAATGATCGGTGGTCTTAAGAGAGTAGGTAAGATTGAGAGGGTGATTGTGCCGTATATGTTTGACTATGCTTGGAAAGGAAGTACAATTGTGGTGGGCCACAAATCCACAAATGCCGCCACATAGGTAGGGCATTCTTTTACCTTCTTTACCACAAATATCACAAGTGAACGTAATCAACTTCCTAAATAAGGTCAATGAGTGGTCGTGGGCTTCAGATTTTATGGTGAGTGGTAGTAAAGCACATTTGATATCAATGTCAAATTTGCAATGGGGACAGTGATAAACAAACCCTTTGCAAGGGTCACCGCAGAAATTGCATGTGCAGGTCCCCTTATCATATGGTGGTGTTTTGTGAAGAATGAGAGGGTGTTTGCTGTCTATGGGGTGCTGTAAGTACTCGTGGGATAGTTGTTCAACACATGACTCGTGAAGTAAAAAGTGAAAATTACAATCTTTGCAACCGTAGCATGAATCTTGTATGCCTTCACCACACCCATTGCATATGAAAGAGCCTAAATTTAGAAGTACTTTACAGTAGAACAGAGGATGCTCATGGATGAAGTACTGAAGCTTCTTTTGTCTATCTGTCAAGACACACACACACAATTAATTTGACTACAAGACTTGAAAATGGTGGATGCTCTGCTTTTGTCTATTGGACTTGATAGTCGTGGGTGTTTTGCTTTTGTCAATATAAATGTGAAAAGTATTAAAGGATCATTATCTTAATATACTCACCTGGATAATAACGCAAACTCATTTTTTCCGTGCTCTTCAACAGAATGCACTCTTCAGTCACTTCCTGCACTAAAAAGGGACAATCATCGTCAAATGAAACTAGGCTTGTATCTCTCAATTTAGTGAAAGAAATTGGAGTAGAACTGTAGAAGTAACTAAAACATAAAAATGCTAGCTAAATCATCATCATAAATTGGAATTTATGCTTGGCAGGGACAAAAGAAACAAATCCTTATTTTGTTTGAAAAACAAAAACAACTAAAGAAAAAAAAGGAATGATTTAACACTGCTTTCACACTTGATCAAGAAAAAATTATTTTTTTTTTTATTTTTATTTACATTCATTTTTTTTTTTTTTCATAAATTATGAACATGGGGATTATCTTAAACATTTTTGTTCCAATCTAGTCCATTTTAATTTACTATTTAATTTCTCCTTAAACTTTCAAACAATATTAAAAGAAAGAAAGAGAAAAAGAAAAATATAGTGGGGTCTTGGTCTTGTGAGCGGATCCCCTAGTTTCATATACTTTAAAATCCTTTAATTTTTTAATTCATTTATTTTTATTTTTTTTGCATTTTCCTTTTCGATTTCTTTACATATTGCCATTATCTCTTTCATTTTCTACCTTTTTTCTATTTTTATTTCTTTACATTTCTTGATTATGTGTTTTAGTATCACAGAATGAATCTTCTGTCTGTTCTCAAGTAAAGCCATAAAAGACTTGTTGAAACACTACGTGAATACTTACACTTTACCTTTTCATTAATTCATCTATGAGATCTTTAGAACTTGTAGTTTCTACAGCAACTACGAAACAAACATTTTCAAACCATGAAGATTTTTCAAAATACTCAAAACTAACCTTGGCAATAAAAAGGAAAATGATTTTCTAAATTACTCTTTGATATTGTACATCAAAAGAAAAATTACTATGAAATTTAGTATAAAATCAATCAAAGATTATTTTTCAGGATTTAAGAAAAGGGGAGTATTGTTTTGATAAATGATTGATTTCAAATGTATTGAGAAAAAATTATTGTGTTATTTTCTTTTGTTATATTTTATTAAATCCGAATGGATGCTAATTTATTTTTATTTATTAATTTAGTCCTGCATTTTATTATATTTTTCATTTCTAAATTCTATCTGTTTTTATTCAAGATTTGGCCCCAAAGCTAAAATTATGGTTATATGGTTAAGAAGAAAAAAACGAGAGGATAGATGGTAGGATTATTTTAGGAAATCCTAGCCCTCCAAGAGTTTTGAGTCTAAACAAAAGTTCGTTGATATTATTTCCATGACAAGACTACATATTTTATACACAAAATGCAACGTTCATAAACGTAAAAGAATGATGACCAAATTTCCTAAACTTTTAGCTAACACAACCATGACTCTCAAAAACTAGGAGCCTCTAACGTTAATAATTTAAACAATAAATAACAACAAAACAACAATTTAAACATGACCCAAAAACTCACCTGGCAAATAAACGCTACGAGCAAGTACAACTTTCCGTGCACTTTAACAGAACGCACCTCTCCCTGCAATAAAAAATGGTGATTATCTTCAAATGAAACTGAGTTGTAATTTTCAATTTAGTGAAAGAAATTATCATAAATTGAAATTGCAAAATATATAGTAGCAAAATCTTATTGCATTTCACTTCTATAATACACCCTAATTAATCTACTTTTATTATTATTTAAAAATATATATGTATAACAGCAAGCAATACTCACGTAGGAACAAGAACTTGGATATGGCTTCAAAATTTCGTTGGTCAAGGTACCAAGTTGCCTCTCTTAAATATATATTGGTCTGTTTTGTTGCATGAATTAAGGTTGGGTAGATCTATATTTATAGCTAAACTTTTGTCTTCCTTTTCTTTGGGTTTCTAAAATAGAATCTGGATAGCTTAAAGGAGTGATCAGGAGGCAAGGAATGAACCAATTAAAGTGTGATGAAGTAAGAAAGAAAGGAATCCAATGATCTCTTTCTTTTCTTGGGAGTTAACAAAGGAATAGAAAAGAAAAAATATATACATAGAACTTTAATATCATTTATATTCTTTATTCTTTATTTTTTTATTTTTATGTGCGCTTTAGTTGAATCATTGAGGTAAACATAAAAAAAAAAAAAAAAAACCATATAATCATAATCAATTGAGATTGCTAATAACAATGAGACACATTTTACTCCACCATTTAAGATCAATTCATTAATGTATCTCATGACATAAGAATATCCTTTTACATAATTTTAGCTAGAGTCATATAATTTACGAAAGAATTTCATATAATAATTCAAATGAATATTTTAAAAACATGAGATTCTGCCTCATGCTCATTTTCAGTTTTCACGAAGGTATATTGTCATACAATGACTATCATCATTGATTTAACTTTTAAAGTAAAAAGGAAACGAAACTTTTATGGCCAAACCACATATATAGTTAAAGTACTATTTTTCGACGTATTTGCAAGTATTAATAGCTATTTAGCATTCAACTTGGAAAAAAACTCAACCTAATTGTAGCAGTTTATAATCTAAACAAATCTTTGCTCTTTAAATAATGAATATATAATTTTCAAATATGCAATTATCAACATAGCAAACACATAGAAACTTAACCTTAGAAAAGATGAAAATGAAGGTAATACTTATGTAAACTTTATCTTGTCCAAGCTCTTATTTCCACTTAAATATTAAATATTAGAAAATAATTATACAATAGTAAACTAATTAGACGCAAACAAAAATAAAATATGCAAACAAAGAGAAAATATAATATAAATTGATATAAACCCAGGGATTGAACCCAAGCACTAATAAAGGGGTGGGATTTTTTGGGGAGAGGAATGACCATTGAGGCAAGTGTCCAAATTGTAATTTAAATACATATTTGAAATAACATATATTGTGTTTAACAGATTTGGCTGGAATATATCTATTTATATCTGAATTAATTAATAAGACTATTTAATTTATTAAATATGAGCATTTAATTGAGTAGTGTGTATTTAATTTAGGGTAAATAATTTTCCACCCTAAACTATCACCCATTTTTCACTTCACCTCCTAAACTTTAAAAAGTAACAATTGACCCCCTAAACTATTAAAATTGCACGGCCGTACCCCCTGTACCAAAATCCAGTTAAAATTGACGGAATGGAGCCACATGTGACACGCACGTGCTCCTGACCCCACCAGATTAACTTTACCAAATTATTTTTTTCCAAAACCCCGAATTACCCTTACCCAGCCATTGGATCTCTTCAAGTATGGTTGGTCCTGGACCCACTTCAGCATATCCCGTAGTGAAGATCGCGGTCTTCGGCGGTGGAATTCGACCAGAGATACTTCCCCACCGCGAGTCCAGCGTAGAACGGTATGTGATTCAACATACGGTTGTGGAAAACGATCTCGGACACGATGGTCCGTCCATACCACGCCGGAACTGATTCTCCGGCACGATCCCGGATAACCCAGTGGCAATCGGTCCCAACCCGCCGTTTGCCAGAGCATCGCAGCGTGAGCTCCACGGGTTCAAGCGGTCGCATTTGGCTAGAATCTCCGAGTTAAAATTCGGGCAGATCGTAGCAGACCCGACCCGAACTGATGGCTTCGGGTTCGGGTTTAGGGACTGCGGAGGTGAATTGGCGTTTTTGGAGCTGAAAGCTTTGGGTGGGGTGGGGGAGGGAGAGTGAGAGAGGGACAGAACGAAGGGTTAAGAGGAGGTAAGGGGGTAAGGGTAATTCGGGGTTTCGGAAAAAAATATTTGGTAAAGTTAATCTGGTGGGGCCGGGAGCACGTGCGTGTCACGTGTGGCTCCATTCCGTCAATTTTAACTGGATTTTGGCATCAGGGGGTAACGGCCGTGCAATTTTAATAGTTTAGGGGGTCAATTGTTACTTTTTAAAGTTTAGGGGGTGAAGTGAAAAATGGGTGATAGTTTAGGGTGGAAAAGTGTAATTTACCCTTTAATTTATTAATGGTGTAGTTTTTATTATGGGGTAGTGGGTATTTAATTTAGTTTATTTAATTCGGACCTAAGATTATCTTAATCCTTTTTATTCCTTCTCTTTCTTTTTCTTTTTTTCTTAATCACGGAGATTATCTTAATCCTTTTTATTCCAATTATTCCATTTTAGTTTAATATTTTCTTTCTCTCTAAACTTCCAAACATTTTAAAAAGAAAGAAAGAGAAAAGAAAAACAAGGTGTTGGTCTTGGGCTTGGGACTGGGTCCCTTAGTTTCATATTCTTTGCTTTCCTTTAATTTTGTGTATTTTCTGTTCCATTGCTTTACTTTATTCTATTATCTCTAAAATGTTCTACATTTTTCTTTTTCTATTTCTTTACATTTCTTGATTTTGGATTTTAGTATCACGGAGTGAATCCTTACTATTAGTTCTCAACTAAGACCATAAACACATGTTGGAACATCACGTGAATACTAATGCTTTACCTTTTCATTCATCTATGAGATTTATTGAACTATTATTGAAATAGCACCTTAATCCAAAATCTAGCCAACCACCAAACTAGAACTAGTTGGAAACTGACTAAGCCAATATGCTCGGCTCGGTTTCAACCGATTCCGTTCTTTCTGTCAGCTCTTAAACAGTCCTAATTCTAGTTACAATTTTTATTCTACCCTTCGCAATCAATTGAAAAAGAAATGTACCAAAATTTTTCATAATTTTCTTTTAATGTTAGTAGTTTATACTCAAGGGAGAGGTTGTTAACTCTACAAGGAATCATGGAATTTGATAATAGGGCAGCTCAATTTGACATGTCTATTTTGTGTTGATTTTTGGGGTGCACTCTCTAAATTCTACACGGACATTAGGTGGAAGAGACAATGAGGCATGTGGGATTGGCCTAATTTTTAAAATATAATGTTGACTCAACTGCTTTTGGAACATCGAGGTATGTAATAATGGTGAAGAAATTTGAAAGGCCTAGACAAGATGGGGCTTTTTTTGTCGTCTCCGCATTCTCCTATAATCAGCTTCTTTAAGAAAGTTTAGATTGCAATCCGAGTAGGTTTCAGTTAGCTCAACTGGTCAAATTCACTTGGGTTCAAATGCTATCGTATTAGCAAAAAAAAAAAAAAAAGAGAGATTGCAATCCGCCTAGGGACACACCCATTTTCACAGCTGGCTGAAGTGGTGGTGATCCATCTTCTTCATTGTCACTTGTCACCAAACAAAAATGTATTTACTACAAAGAGCTCAAATTACATTTCTAAAAGAAAGGTATTTCATGTTTTCTATGTGTTTGTTCTAGATTGACAAGGTTTCCATTATTTACACTTTGATATACAGTGAAGCAATAATAAGAAATTAATTTTATAAAACCACATGAGAAATAAGAACAAGAATTTTTTTCTTTTATTTAGCAAAAAAAAAAGTTATTTCTTTTTTACAAGCAATAAAAGAATTTAATTTTTTTATAAATTTAGTACCAAAAATAGATTGAGCATAATACCTATAAGGAGGAAAAATACCATTAAACTACAACACTATTAGAAAGAAAATCAGCAAAAGAATAGACATAATGTTTCTATTTTTATAAGCATAAATCCTAAATCCACCTAATAAACAAGTGTTCAGCTTCCTTGCAATTGTAATTTCGAACAGAACCCAGCCCAAATGCCCAAAACTAACACTATGCCAAAGGAGCAACAAGACCCCAACACAATCCACTTATGGGTATTTAAAGCCCAAATGAAGCTCCATAAGGAAAAAATAATAATAATAATAAAAACCAAATGAAGCTTTTCAAAGTTTTTTTTTTTTTTTGATAGAATGTAAAAAGATTTATTCAGAAAACCAAGAAAAATATTACACAATAGAAGCCTTTCAAAGTTTATTGCTAGCCTTTCTATCAAAAAAAAAAAAAAGGTTATTGCTAGCCTATCCTTGCAAAAAGTTCACCAACGCCCAATAATTACTCCAATCCTCTACCCGATTCCTCTGTTGAGCCCAGTGGGCTTTTAGAATTGCTTTTGGGAATTGAGAAAGGAACATTTTTTTAATATATTTAATATCAATTAAATCATATTTATTTAAATTTATATATTATAAATATTTTAAAAACTTCTTTCGGTAAAAACAACTGTAACAAGTATCGTTGATAGAATTTTGTAAGCAATACATACATTTGAAAAAGAATCTAAACTTTTATATAATCAAGATCTATTATATTATTTGTTTGAATACTGTTATGATTATTTATAATACTGTTATGATTATTTAAATATTTATATATTATAAATATTTTAAAAACTTCTTTCGGTAAAAACAACTGCAACAAGTATCGTTGATAGAATTTTGTAAGCAATACTGGAGGTGGGGAAATTAAGGTATGAAATAGGCCCATAAAAAGAATAGCCCTTACCAGAACTTGAGACATAAAGCTCGGCCCAAGCCCATATCAGAGGTCAAGATATAAAGCTCGGCCCAAGCCCAAACCAGAAGTCAAGATATAAAGCTCGGCCCAAGCCCATATCAGAGGATTGAGATGATTAAAGAATAACAAGAGACAAATAGAATGTTGTACTTTTTGGTAGGAGTTTTGTACTTTTTTGTAAAGGACTGTCCCACATTGAGAATAGGGAACAGTACACGAAACACGATGTAATATAAAGTCAAAAGTAGTCATTAATAGAAAGGGATCTTTTTTCTGGAAAAGTCTGACAAAAATACTTCTTACTACTTTAAGAAATTAATTGTAGCTTAAAAATTTACCCACTACAATTGGCGCCGTCTGTGGGGAAGTACTTTTACAGATACAAAATTCCGAAGAAAATGACTAGCCACACCGAAAAAGTAACCGTATACTCGGGCCGAGGGAAAGACCCAATGATAATCCCAGAAGAAGAAAATCCCCTGCTAGAAACCGACCTCTCCTCCAACAACGATAAGAGATGGCCCGAAGGTACTCCTTCAGAAAAAGCACTCCGAAGCCGAAGAATAGTCGTTAGGTCGGAAATCAGGAAAGAACAGAAGCCTGAACCATCCCACCGATATCGTAAACCCTCCAAAATGAACCGAAGAACTAGAATAACCGAAGAACCCAGAGCGGGCAGTTCGACTAGTGACCGAACCTGGGACGAATGTAATGAAGATACGGTGGAGGCACTACAACAACAGGTTCTTGACTTGAAGAAGAAGTTAAAGAAAAATAAACAATCCGGAAGACCACAGCATTCTAGCCGACCGA
The DNA here is from genome assembly GCA_907173295.1 of Fagus sylvatica. NCBI lineage: Eukaryota > Viridiplantae > Streptophyta > Magnoliopsida > Fagales > Fagaceae > Fagus > Fagus sylvatica. Next base: position 28,744,427 of record OU015761.1, on the reverse strand, counting down.
AGATTAGAACTAGACATGAAAGATATTTGTCATCCGAAAGCTCAAGCAGGTCAGCCGCGGAAACCGACGAAGAAGAAAGCTCTGACGGAAGGAACAAAGGGGGAAGAACTCTGGATAGAGGATCCAGGGGCAACTGGTCTGAATCCCCCTCAACTGTAAGACAACCATACGGAGAAAGGAGAGGACGGGAAATAGTGTGGAAAGCCCTTCATCAAATATCACATTCTCCCTTTTCGAAAGAAATAGAGAAAGCCCGTCTGTTAAGAAACTTTTCAGCCCCGAACTACGTGATGTACGACGGCAAGGCCGACCCTGTCGGACATATCAGTCATTATAGACAAGGCATGGCTTTACACCTCGGCAACAACGCTTTAATGTGCCGAATGTTCCCTTCAAGCTTAGGGCCAATGTCCTTTAGATGGTTCAACCGCCTACCACATTCCTCGATTTATTCTTGGAACGAATTAGCCGAGGCATTTGTCTCCCGATTCATAACCAACAGTCGGAAACCTAAGGAGTTTGCCTCCTTAATGTCTATGAGAATGAAAGACTCAGAATCGCTAAAGAATTATTCTGCAAGATACTGGGAAGTATATAACGAGGTAGACAGTGGTACGGAAGATATGGCCATGAAGACCTTTAAAGAGGGTTTACACCCAGAATCCGAATTAAGACATAGTCTCTCCAAAAGGTCGGCTAGAAGCATGCGAGATCTTATGTCGCGAATCGAACAATATGTACGGGTGGAAGAAGACAGAGCAAGAACTGGGGCAACATCTACACAAAGTCGACCCCCAAGAAGGCCCAACAATACGGAGCAAAAAAGGGCTGAAATACCGCCAAGAAATCCTACCCGTTTTCCACGATCCGAAAGAAGCAGGCAGAATATATACGGTTTTTAACCAACCAATCTATCGCATCATGGGTGACATAAAGAATGAACCTTTCTTCATGTGGCCTGCTCCCCTGGGTGGAGATCCAACGAGAAGAGATCCCAACAAATACTGTTCTTATCACAGAGAAAAGGGGCATATGACTGAGAAATGTTATACGTTGAAAAAACACTTAGAAGACTTGGCTAAAGCTGGACACCTGCACTGCTACATAAGTGATGGCTAGAGACAGCATTACCATGAGGGGCCAACAACCGCCCACAACACCAAGCCTGTTGCAAGGGTCATAGAAACGATCCATACATCTCGGTCGAATGGGCATTCATACGATCGATTGAGGTCCGATTTGAAGAAAGCTTAACACCTTCGGGAAGTCTTTCAAGTATCCGAAGGATCGGTTATGTCCAAAAAACCGAGGATGGATTTCCCAAGAAATGAACAGCAGATTTTCTTCTCCGACGAAGATTTGAGAGATGTCCAGACTCCACATGACGATCCATTGGTGATCAAATTAAAGATTGGAGACTCAGATGTCAAACGGGTATTAATAGACCAAGGTAGTTGTTCTGAGATAATGTACCCAGACCTGTTTCATGGGCTCGGTCTCAAACAGTCCGACCTCCAATCTTACGACGCACCCCTATTTGGATTTTCGGGAGAAAGCATTCGGCCAATGAGCCGGATTACATTGAATGTCCATACCGGACCAATCAGTTTGGAAACCGAATTCATAGTAATAAATGTGCCGTCTCCCTACACAGCAATCATGGGACGAAGATGGCTCCACAGGTTGAAAGCTGTGCCATCCTCTTTCCATCAAAAACTCCGTTTCCCAACAGATTTCGATATAATGGAGATTAAGGGTGACCAAGTTGCTTCCAAGCAGTGCATCATGGCTGCCATCAAACAGAATCCCCCAGAGTCTAAGCAGAAGGGGAAAATGGCGGCACAGTGCTCCAAAGGCTTATAGCAGTCAGAGAAGGCGGGAGACGCCTACACAGAAACATACACGCCCTGTGAAGAATTAGAGACAATAACTTTCTCTTCTGACCCGGAAAAGTATTTTAAGATCTGTCGAGAACTGAATCCAGTCGACCGAACCGAACTTATAGACTTCCTCGCGAACAACGTGGACGTGTTCGCTTGGGACCCCTACGAAGTACCAGGAGTGGATCCCAACTACATCGAGCATCGGTTGAATACAGATCCTCACTCCAAACCAGTGCAGCAGAGGGCAAGAAGATCAGCTCCAGTGCATGCAGAAGCAGTACAAAAGGAAGTAGAGAGACTATTGAAGGCAGGAGCAATACGAGAAATTCAATATCCTACTTGGCTCTCTAATACGGTGGTGGTAAAAAAGAAAAACGGGAAGTGGAGAGTATGTGTAGACTTCACTAATCTCAATCAGGCATGCCTAAAGGACCCTTTCCCTTTACCCAAGATCGATCAGTTGGTGGACGCAACAACCAGGCATGACCGAATGAGTTTTCTAGACGCATTCCAAGGGTATCATCAGATTGCCCTATCAATCGAAGATCGAGAAAAAACCGCCTTCATCACTCCGCTAGGGATATACTGCTACAAGGTAATGCCATTCGGTCTAAAGAACGCCGGCGTCACATATCAGCGGATGGTCACCAAAATGTTCAAAGATCAAATAGGGAAGACAATGGAGATATATATTGATGATATGGTTGTAAAAAGCAGGTCGTCCCAAAACCACTTAAAAGATTTGACGGAGACATTCCAGGTATTAAGACTACATAAGCTACGATTGAACGCTTTCAAATGCGTATTTGGGGTCGGCTCTGGAAAATTCCTAGGTTTCATGGTATCACATAAAGGTATTGAAGTAAACCCAGATCAAATCAAGGTCATCCAAGAATTGAAAGCACCGCGAACTCACAAAGAGGTCCAACAGTTAACAGGTATGACCGCGACTTTGAGCAGGTTCATCTCGAGGTCGGCCGATCGATATCAGCCTTTCTTCCAGCTCCTGAAAAAGAACACTACTTTCAAATGGGACGACAGATGCGTTTCAGCTTTTGAAGACCTAAAGAAATATCTCTCTTCCTCCTTGCTTTTGTCTAACCTAACACCAGGTGAACCGCTTTTTCTGTATTTGGCCGTGTCCGATCGAGCTGTAAGCGCCGTGTTGATTCGAATTAAAGATACTGTCCAGTGTCCGGTATACTATGCAAGCAAAACTATGATAGAGGCAGAAACGCGCTATCCCCCTCTAGAAAAGGTCGGCCTAGCATTGATCACAGCGGCCAATTGAACAGCGGCCAATAAGCCGCAATATTTCCAAGCACACACCATTTACGTGGTAACGCAATATCCGATACAAGCCATGTTTCACAAGGCCGACTTTACGGGACGGATTTGGAAATGGGGAGCAAAGATTAGTGCCTTGGGCGTAAAATACCTCCCAAGGACTGCCATAAAGGGGCAGGTGCTGGCCGATTTCGTTGCAGAGTTCACACCGACCTCTGAACAAAAGAACATAGGCGAAACAACGCCCCAAGAAGATTCGCCCGAATGTACGGGGTGGTGGAAAGTGTATGTAGATGGAGCTTCCAACGCCAAAGGGTCAGGAACCGGGGTGGTCATAATAACACCGGATGAGACAGTGATTGAACAGTCGATTCTTCTTGATTTTAAAACTTCTAACAACGAGGCCGAATATGAAGCGGTCCTGGCTGGATTGAAGTCGGCAAAAACATTGGGAGCCAGACGTCTGATCGTCTACTGCGATTCATTGTTGGTAGCAAGTCAAATCAATGGGAAGTACATGGCTCGAGATGAGCGTATGGCAGCCTATCTGTTGAAGGTCCAAACGGCCATGCTCGACTTTGAAATAGTAAGAGTCGAACAGATCGACCGAAATTTGAATAATCACGCGGATGCATTGGCGACGTTGGCATCTGTTCTTAATGCTGATTTCAAACGATTCATATCAATTGAGACCCTTGCAACGCCCAGCATTGACCAACCTGCAAACTTCGTAAACACTATTATGGTCGGTCCATGTTGGATGGATCCCTACGTCATCTACTTTAAAGAGGGTGTCCTACCAGAGCAGAAAAAAGAAGCCGAGATCATCAGAAAGGAAAGCTGCGAGATTTTGGTTGTCAAAAGACTCGAAGCTCTACAAACGGTCCTTCTCAGGACCCTATCTTTTATGCGTCCATCCTGACATCGTCGAGGACTTATTATATGAAATACATGAAGGCATATGTGGAAGTCATACTGGGGGCAGATCTCTGGCACACTGAGCCCTTACCCAGGGATATTGGTGGCCCTACATGCAAAAAGACGCTGTGAATTACGTAAAAAAGTGCGATAAATGTCAAAGATTCTCACATTCGGTTCATCAACCAGCCGGTGAGCTACAACCATTAATAAGTCCGTGGCCATTCGCACAGTGGGGCATGGACCTAGTCGGACCCTTACCAAAAGCAACGGGTAATAGACGCTGGCTGATTGTCGCTACAGATTATTTCACAAAATGGGTCGAAGCCGAACCACTGGCAAACATCAGGGACAAAGATTCAATTAAGTTCGTCTGGAAGAATATTATAACCAGGTTCGGAATACCCAAAACTATCATCTCGGATAATGGGACACAATTCACCAGTAAACCTTTCACGAAGTATTGCTCAGAACTTGGCATAAAAAACGTTTACAGTTCGCTGGCATATCCTCAGAAGTAATGGACAAGCCGAAGCCTCGAACAAAACCATGTTAGACGGGATCAAGAAAAGGCTGGAAGATGCTAAAGGAAGATGGGTGGAAGAATTACCTAATGTCCTATGGACTTTCAGAACCACTCCACGGAGATCAACGGGAGAAACCCCGTTCTCGTTAGCATATGGTTCGGAAGCAGTCATCCCACTAGAAATCGGACTTTCCACCCTCAGAACGTCGGAATGGGATCCAACAAGAAACGATCTGGCCCAATCTCAGGCTCTAGACTTACTAGAAGAAAGAAGAGAACAAGCAATGATCAGGCTAGCCTCCTACCAACAACAACTGAAAAAAGGATACAACAAGAATGTTCGGCCGAGGTCCTTCCAACAAGGTGACCTGGTCCTCAGAAAGGTTTTGGGCAACACTAAGAACCCGACCGACGGCAAGCTTGGACCTAACTGGGAAGGACCATACCGGGTGCGATTTGTCACGGGAACAGGGGCTTATCACCTAGAAGACTTAAATTCCTTACCCCTGCCCCGGCCATGGAATGTCAGCAATCTTCGAAAGTATTTCCATTAGTTCACATCTTTTTCCTCCCTTCTTAAAAAAAAAAAAAAAAAAGAAGAAAGAAAAGAAAAGAAGAAGAAGAAGAAGAAAGGAAAAAGGGGAGATATATGTGTATGGATAGTGCAAGTTGTAAAGAAAGATGGATATCAATGATGAATAAGAAAAGAACTAGGTGGACGTAGGCCCCATTGGCCGAACCACGGTAAATCTGGTGTCACTCCATTTCATTACCTTTTTTCATATACACCTCAATAAAAATAAACTTGACTTAGGCTTCGGTCAACCTAAACGGTTCCCAAGCACTGAGGCCCAGGGGGACTGGCAAGTTAAAAGTTAAAACTAAACTTGACTTAGGCTTCGGTCAACCTAAACGGTTCCCAAGCACCGAGGCCCAGAGGGACTGGCAAGTTAAAAGTTAAAAATAAACTTGACTTAGGCTTCGGTCAACCTAAACGGTTCCCAAGCACTGAGGCCCAGGGGGACTGGCAAGTTAAAAGTTAAAAATAAACTTGACTTAGGCTTCGGTCAACCTAAACGGTTCCCAAGCACTGAGGCCCAGGGGGACTGGCAAGTTAAAAGTTAAAAATAAACTTGACTTAGGCTTCGGTCAACCTAAACGGTTCCCAAGCACTGAGGCCCAGGGGGACTGGCAAGTTAAAAGTTAAAAATAAACTTGACTTAGGCTTCGATCAACCTAAATGGTTCCCAAGCACTGAGGCCCAGGGGGACTGGCAAGTTAAAAGTTAAAAATAAACTTGATTTAGGCTTCGGTCAACCTAAATGGTTCCCAAGCACTAAGGCCCAGGGGGACTGGCAAGTTAAAAGTTAAAACTAGGCTTCTGACAACCTAAACGGTTCATAAGTGCTACAGTTAACCTAAGGGTTCCTTAGTACTAAGGTCCAGAAAGACTAAACCAACCTGAACTTCGGTAAACCTAAACGGTTCTTAAATACTCATCTGGTTCGCAAGATATAACTTAAATCATAAGCATGATCGCACAAATATCAAATTCAAACAAAGGTACTAAGTCATCGAAATGTAAAATAACAAAATATATATTTTCCCCCCTTCTTATGAAGGAAACGGGGAACATAAAAACAGATTGTATCATTCCCCCCTTCTTATGAAGGAAACGGGGAATACAAAATAAGTCACAGTATGAGAACTGTACTATATCTAAGCTAATCGATTACATCTATGTTTTCATCATCCGAACCGTCTTCCCCTTCTTGAGACTCAACCGTCTGGATTTGATCGTCAGCCTGATCTTCGGGCATCTCAGGATCTTCAGCTAATATGGGCTCGCTCAAGACTTCATGGGACACAGGGATCATAGGGTCCTCAACGGCATCCTCTCCGGCCTCCTCATTGCGCTCCTCTGGCGCAGGATCCCCGAAAGGTTGATGTCTCCACTCCAAGTCATATAACTCAGACGCGTCATCAACCTCGGCATTGTCGAGGGCCTTATGCCATCCTTGGATGAAATATTTGTTACACTCACCTTTGAGTTGTAACTGTAAGGAGTCGGCCGCCTCACTGAAGCCTTGATCATAGTAAGCCTGAGCCTGCTCCTCAGATTTTTGAACCTTCGTCTCAGCCTCGGTTAGGGCGTCTTTAAGCTGGCTATTCTCGACTCGAACTTGAGAGGCAGACTGGTACTCCCGGTCCAGTTTTCTCTAGAGCTCGGTCACCTGATTCTGCAAATTTAGCAAGCCGGCCTCAGCACTCTTTTGGGCGCTCTCGGCAGCACGAATTTTTGCAGAGGCTGACTTCTCAAAATCCGTGAGACGTTTGATTTCCTCTCGAGACTGGTTGAGGCGACGTTCGGTCTCCAAAAGTCGGTCGCTAGCCTCAAATATACCTTGAACGGCCTAAAAAAGAAATAAAGAATAAAATAAAGTGAAATATATACATATGTATAAATAATTCATTTAACATGTATAATGAGACGTTTGAATACAAAGCTTCAAAACTCACCAGGATAGAGTCGCGCTTTAAGTTCTCCAGCATATGCTTGGACCTCTTCTCCTGCCAGACCTTCATGTCTTCTGGAAGGAGAAGAGCCTTTCCAACTGCTTCGGCCACTTGTCCACCTCGAACTCCTTTTCCACTCTTTAAGACCGAGTCTCCTTCATCGACTGGTCGGTTCTCAAGAAGAAAAGTACAGCTCCACGGCTGTTTCGAGTCGTCTTGATGCATATGCCTTTGAGAGACTTGACCTGTGGCCTTCTGAAGAGCTCGGTCGTTCTTGCTCTTTCCCTTTTTTGGGGCCTTAGCCTTTGGAAGTCGAGACGGAGATGACCCCTCCTGGCCGCTGACGTCATCATTCTGCTCCTTTCCTCTCTTTCTTTTCTTCCCCATAACATCCTCTCCTTGAGAAAATCCAGGGGGAGGAGCAAGAGGAGAAGCAAGGGGAGAAGTCTCGGACGTCTCTAGGGCGGACGTCCCAAGCACAGTCGATATGTTGATTGATCGTTTCTGGATCGGCATTTCTTCGATTGGTTTGGGATCGGGGTCAAAAAAAGACGGGAACCGAATAATTGGAAGACCGACCTCTGAAGACTCGAGGGAGGGAACTAATTCAGGATTACTAAGAGGTGGCACAAGCTGAGGTACCTGCACTCCTCTTCTAGCTGTCACGGGGACCGCTTGAATGATATCCTCCTAATCCTTCCCAGGGCGCACGACTGTAACCTCCTCATGTCTAAAATGTTTTATGGTGGGTCCTTTTTGGAAAGACTTATACGAAGGCACGTAATCCAGCAAGATGGATGCCGCATGTGGACAACCACCCGAATCAATGAAACAAGGCCTTTTCAAGAGATGTTCGACCGTCTTCCTTTCCACAAGTTCTACTTTCTTAGCAGTAAATTCCTTGTCTGAAAAGAGAGAAGGAAAACACTCAGTCAAAACGGACAAAAAGAAACAAAAATGCATTGCATAAAAGACATAAAACAGTGAAAACCTGGTACACCGGGCTTCAAAGGGCAATTAATATGGGGGTTTTGCCAGTTCCCCGTGAACACCAAAAAATCTTCATCTTGGCCCTTGCTGGAGTCCGGAAGCCCGGTCACTAGTTTTCTATCGACATTACGGGCAACTAAAGTATACTGATCCCTACCGGTCGTTTGAAGACTATACACGTAGGTTATATCATGTACAGTGAGATTTAGGCCGAGTTTTTCCATTAGAACGGCCGTCCCCATTACTATCCTAAAAACATTGGGGGCACACTGGAGAGGATTTAGCCTAAAATGAGTTAAAAACCGAAGTAGGAAAGTATGCATGGGTATTCTAACCCCTCCCTCAACTATTGCTACTATTGGAAGCACGAGATCTTGACGCTGGAGAAGCGCAAGATCGCCGTAAGGAACGTACCGAATATGTACGTCCTCGGGAATACCATAACGACTTTTAAATTGTGCGATTTTCTCTTCGGTATTTACGAGTTTGGCAAATTTACCCATGACTTGAAAACCTAATGGGCCGAAGAGCACAACTAGGATAATGGAAGGTAAATACAAGAGTAAAAAGAGACTTACTGACGTGAAGACGGCACAGAAGAGTTAGAGAAAAGGTTGACTTAGAGGTTGAGAGGGATGTTTTTTATCTCTGGAAGTGAAAGTAAAGAGTGAAAATGAAGTGGGGTCTCCCCCTTTTTATATACAAGATTGGATAGGCTACGGATACCGGGACCTAGCCGGTCATGGGCCGGTAAAGACTAAGGAGTCATTAAAATAACTTCTCCCGGCCCCCAAGAAATCTCATAATGATTTGATGGTTTGGGGAACACCTAACGGCGTAATAAATGAAGCAAGCCGTCATTCATTTATCAGCCGTAAGTCGAAAAGACACCAACGACAGATCTCCATTAATAAAGATCTGCGGTATACCGAAAAGGTGAAACTCTGCCTTTTCGTGTGTCATTTCAAATTAAGACCGATCTGGTCAATAATCATTTGGTTTTTTAGTTACGTCATTAAGGGCGGTCTATTCAGACCGAACACTCGCTCGGAGGACCTTATGGTGGACATGAAGCGTGTTTCAGTCCATATATCCCAATTCAGACAAAATACACCCAAATTATATCAACCGAAGATAGTTTGGGGCAACGAAATAAACTCGGTCCACCCCCTAGCGATAAACGGACTTGTCTTTTCGAAGTAAAGATAAAACGAACCTGTACATAACTCGGTCCAAATCCATAGACAAAGTGATTGGTCCAGCCTTTTAAGAGATTGCTTATGAAAAATTTTAAAATGATTCCCAAATATTGAAATTAAGAGTGACAGTCAGATTAGGAACGTGACAAATCCATTTGAAGTTATGAAAAGATAAATTCAGAAGAAATTGAAGATCAGTCAATATACGGAAATGTTAAATTAAACAAAAATGATGAAGGAAAAACTTCTATTCATAAAACAGAACAACAGATTACATTGTGGCGCCCCCCCTTTTTCTTATGAAGGAAACAGAAAAAACAAAAAGTAAAATTTATCAGTTCCCCCCTTTTTTAAAAAAAAGATAAGGTCTGTTACATAGGTAAACTCTCCTTAATCATCAACGGCTTCGCATTCTTCCAAAACCTCAACATTCGTCTCTTCAAGATTCTCAGTAGCAACAAACTCTCTGGAAGTTCTGTTGTTGGTGTACATGGAAACCTTTATGCTGATCTCAAGGACATCCTTGAGACTTGGAGGCTGAGAACTCCAAATGAATGGGATAATATGTCTGTTTGGTGCGATTTGCTTCAATGGAGAAATGAAATGTATAATGCGGTCATAGATGCATTCAAGGATCATAGGTAAACTCTCCTTAATCATCGACGTTTACATTGTCTTCTTTATCGGAGATACCTTTCTCCACATCTTGAACCTTTTCGGTCTGAGCTCGCTCTTGATGATCAAAGACTTCAGCGGTTTCCAGAGCCGTAGGGTCATCAACGGCTTCGCGATCTTCCGAAACCTCAACATTCGTTTCTTCAAGATTCTCGGGGGTTCCTGAATCGAAAGGCCGATAATGCCGGCCCAAAACATAAAGCTCAGAGTTGTCATCAACCGCAGCCTGCTCAAGAGCCGAAGCCCACCCTTTCAGAAAATAGATATTACACTCCCTACGTAGTTGAAGCCTCAAAGATCCTGCAACCTCTTCAAAACCCCGGTCATAGAAAGCCTAAGCTGCATTCTCAGCATTGCTGGACACCTGTTGGGCTTCAGTTAACTCGGCCCTGAGTTTATCAATTTCCGCCTGAAACCCACTGGAACGTTCGCACTCTCGTTCCAATTTTGCCGAGATCTCCACCAATTGGCACTCAGCTGTTTGAAGCCCCTCCTCGGCAGTTTTGTGTTGACTCTCGGCCTCCCGAATTCTAGCGGACGCCATCTTTTCAACTTCGCGCAATCTATCGTTCTCAATGAGAGACTCATTAAGAAGACGTTCGGTTTCTATCAACCGATATCCGGCTTCAAAAATCCCTTGGACAGCCTAGAAATAATCGTCAGAATAAATAATGAGAATGATAGATTATTATAATAAAAGAGAAAATAGAGAATAAAACTCACCACGACCGAGTCACGCTTCAAATTTTCAATCATCTGCGTCGAGTTACTTCCTTTCCAAGACTTCATGTCCTTGGGAAGGAGAAGAGCACTCCCAACGGCATCAGCTATTTGTCCACCCCTGACATCCTTACTTTTCCAGACCGAATCATCTTCGTTCACCGGTCGGCCGTCTACATAAAACTCACATTTCCAAGGTGCTGGTAGTTCTTTCTGATGTTTGCGTTTATGTGAAACGTGACCAGCGGCCTTTTGGGGTGTTCGGCTATCTTTGCCTTTCCCTTTTTTAGACAAGGACTTGGTCACGGAAGGTTCGGCTTGGATCAAGTCCTGTTGTTCCTTTACTGCTTCAGCTTCTTCCTCTCCCTTCTTCCTCTTTTTCATAACGGATTCCCCCTCAGAGAACCCGGGAGTAAGAGGAACGTTAGAAGTTTCCGACGGCTTTGGGGCAAGCGTCCCGAGCACCGATCCTATGTTGATGGTCCTCCTTTGTATAGGCATGTTTTTACTTAGTAAGGGTGAACTAAATAGAAGAAACAAGATTCTAATCAGTAAAAAAGTTCACAACTTGAGGAAAAGAATAAATTTAAAGGTAAAAATATAATGTGGGGGGTCTCCCCCCTTCTCTTATATACTACCAACGGGACCACGGGCAACCGGGACCTAGCCCAGCCGGTCATGGGCCGGTAAAAAACCTATAGTAAAAAAAATAAATAATTAAAATAAATTTTTTAGTTCGCAATAAATCCTTAGAGATAGAATGTCTTTGGGAACGCCAAACGGCGTATTAATTATGGTAGACGGCCGCTTCCAAGATAAAATTGAATTAAATTGTCACCAACACGTTTTATCATCCAATGGACGATAAAACGTTAAGTTGGAAGGATTTACTTTATTGCCACAACATTCTGGTTCGGACTTCTCGGAATTAGTAACTGAATTTTCGACCCATAGAACCGAATGATTTGTTCTCATCCGAGGTCGATAGCGGCGAACCGAACCATATTCTTTGATAAAATGACCGACCACATTATTCTCAACTGCGTTTCATTCAAAACTTTGAATGGCGATATATATTTCTCCACCGTTTCGGTCAAATCTCTCTCTTTGATAAAGAGTAAAGATTTGAAGGGCAATTGGAGGTGGGGAAATTAAGGTATGAAATAGGCCCATAAAAAGAATAGCTCTTACCAGAACTTGAGACATAAAGCTCGGCCCAAGCCCATATCAGAGGTCAAGATATAAAGCTTGGCCCAAGCCCAAACCAGAAGTCAAGATATAAAGCTCGGCCCAAGCCCATATCAGAGGATTGAGATGATTAAAGAATAACAAGAGACAAATAGAATGTTGTACTTTTTGGTAGGAGTTTTGTACTTTTTTGTAAAGGACTGTCCCACATTGAGAATAGGGAACAGTACACGAAACACGATATAATATAAAGTCAAAAGTAGTCATTAATGGAAAGGGATCTTTTTTCTCTGGAAAAGTCTGACAAAAGTACTTCTTACTACTTTAAGAAATTAATTGTAGCTTAAAAATTTACCCACTACAAATACATACATTTGAAAAAGAATCTAAACTTTTATATAATCAAGATCTAAATATTATTTGTTATATGAATCATACTGATTATGATTATATTATCTTGTTTGTATTGTTTTATTTTCATTGTTCTTATTTTCTTCAACTCTTTTTGATAATTTTTTTTTTATTTGGTATTTTCATATAAATTTTCTGTTTTACATTTTATATAGGTAGTAGCAAATTCATCAAAAGATTCTATTTTATATTCAACTAATTTTTCTATTCTTTTATTTGTTGATAAGTTTTTCATATCGAGATTGATATTTTCTAGTAGACATTTATAACTAAATTTTAATGATCAAGGTTCTCTTAATCAAGGCCATCCTGAACTCACTCAAAGCAAATAACAAAAAAAAAACCCAAAAACACATATATAAAGGCAACATTCTCCAGGTATGTACTACTTCAAATGTGAAAGGAATTGATTGGGAGCAGAGATGAAGGCAGCTCATGATCTAGTAGTTCAAAAAGCTCAAAAGTTTGAAGTGAACTAATTATTTTTGAGGGAGACTTTTTTATTTATTTTAATAATTGGATAGTTGAGGGAGTGGAGATTTGGACCCTGATTTTCATCATAAAGAAAAATAAAATGACAATTGAGCTACAAGACTCTTGACATTTTTTAATGGGACTCTAAAAATGCAATTGTGGGGTGCCATATTATATTAGGGCCTAAAAGCCCAATCCATTGTATTTTTAGGCCTAACGCATTTAAGTTGGGCCCAATTGTTGGTATATCTCTCTCCCTATTTCCCGTGTAGCCTATATAAAGGCCTCTCCACTCTATTGTAAAGGATGGCGAATAATGAGTAAGAAAGACTAGGTGGACGTAGGCCCCATTGGCCGAACCACGGTAAATCTTGCGTCATTTTCCCATTTTGTCCCCAACCACGCCAAAGCCCGAACTTGCGGTTCCGACCCTAGAAATAAATGGGAGGAGCTATTTTGACCTCCTACATTGGCGCCGTCTGTGGGGACCGCATTTCCCGGAGTTTTTGGTATGAACGGGGGCTATTTCCGAGCATCCAAGCTCCGCCAAGCACGGCAAGCCTCGGAACTCGAGCTTCCAAGCATCCAATCAAGCAACCACCTTAACCATTGGGTAGATAGTGGCTTGATCTACAAATCCCTGTGAGATTGTGGTCATTAGAGCCTTCACGCGCTCTCACGCGCCGTTAGAATACTCGGCTGGGTTGCCCACGCGCCACCACGCGCAGCCGAGCCACCACGATCTCCGAAATCATTCTTCCAAGCATCTACTCGGATCAAGACCACCACCAACGGATAGATCGTCCTCTGATCTATCGTTGTATGGTGGAAAAAACTCCAACGGAGAAGACACGCGCTCCCACGCGCTAGAGAAGAAACCGGCGACACTGTTCACGCGCTCCAGCGCCGCCGCACGGTTTGAAGCCTAGAACACGAGCTTCCAGGCTCCAAAACGGCATAACGGCAGCCATTTCGGACTCCTCTCCGGCCGATCTACCATTTGGCGGTGGAACCGCCTCCATCTTAGGCTGCACGCGCCTCCACGTGCCGGCAACGCTCCGCCAGCTTCTCCCACGTGCAAGCACGTGTCTGCGTGTGCGCGACACACGCCAATGCATGGCTGGCACACGCCTTCTGCCACCTGTCTCTCCACGGTTTCGCCACGTCAGCATGCCACATCATCATGCCACGTGGCAGAAAAAAAAAAAAAAAAAAAGGAAAAAATTGGGAAGATGGAACGGGGCTTTCTACGGTCCAAATTCATCCTCAAGGCCTTTATGGCCTCGCCTCGAAGCTAAGTTTTCTTAACTTGCCTTTTATATACCTTCCTTTAGTGAATTGCTATGATTATTTCATATAATGTCATTCTAAATGCATGATCTACACAACGGTTTTACGTTCACGAGCATGAGAACATAGTCTTAATATTTATATTTTGTGTTGAAATATAAATATCGTTGAATTTAAACGACAATCGTGCTAAGGCTTTGAAAATTAAAATGAAATTATTTTCATTTTTTTTGTTTGCGGTGGGAGGTGGTTAATTCTCAATGATTAACCACCCAATTATTCTTACATAAACAGGATCATTATTATGACAAAATAAATGATGAGAATACATGTGATTTTTATAACGCGTAGTTATATTTGCTCAAATATGTTAACACTTACATGCTCATTACACACGGACGTGCCATTTATGCAAAACTCCCCATGCAAATATTTTTTGCAAATAGCTATTATTATGTGTGTTTGCATTGACATGCATTCCATGCAAAGTGTTTATTTAGCACGTCGAATCTATGAGATGACATGGCAAAAAAATGATAAATTCTACTCGAATTGTTTATGCACATTCTAGACTTGGTTTTGTCTTTAGATGCGTACCTTCTATGGTAGAATGATTAAGTCTAATCTTTTCCACCGAAGTCTCGATGCTTATAATATATTTTAATATGGAACTAGAAATTGTTAACAAGTTGTGCATATAGCATAATAGTTTATATATGGAACACGGACCATATCACATGACTTAACATGCCTCCTAGAATGCACTTGCCTGGAAACTTGCTTGGAATCAACGACTATGTGTTAGTCAATGCAGCACTTTATTGATGAATGCAGTGATTCATTTGTCTATCTAACAGCATCTTTCATTGGGGTGGTCATATTTTCTTGAAAATGCTTCGCAGGGCCAACACAGTTGCGAATGCACTCAAAATTTGAAGGATTTAAAGCTTGAAGAAACTTGACTTAGACTTCGGTCAACCTAAGGGTTCCCAAGTACTGAGGTCCAGGGGGACTGGCAAGTTAAAAATAAAAGCTTGACTTAGGCTTCGGTCAACCTAAACGGTTCCCAAGCACTGAGGTCCAGGGGGACTGGCAAGCTAAAAAAGAAGACAACTTGACTTAGGCTTCGGTCAACCTAAACGGTTCCCAAGCACTGAGGTCCAGGGGGACTGGCAAGTTAAAAATAAAAGCTTGACTTAGGCTTCGGTCAACCTAAACGGTTCCCAAGCACTGAGGTCCAGGGGGACTGGCAAGCTAAAAAAGAAGACAACTTGACTTAGGCTTCGGTCAACCTAAAACGGTTCCCAAGCACTGAGGTCCAGGGGGACTGGCAAGTTAAAAATCCGACTTGACTTAGACTTCGGTCAACCTAAGGGTTCCCAAGTACTGAGGTCCAGGGGGACTGGCAAGTTAAAAATCCGACTTGACTTAGACTTCGGTCAACCTAAGGGTTCCCAAGTACTGAGGTCCAGGGGGACTGGCAAGTTAAAAATCCGACTTGACTTAGACTTCGGTCAACCTAAGGGTTCCTAAGTAATGAGGTCCAGGATGACTGGCAAGTTAAAAATCCGACTTGACTTAGACTTCGGTCAACCTAAGGGTTCCCAAGTACTGAGGTCCAGGGGGACTGGCAAGTTAAAAATCCGACTTGACTTAGACTTCGGTCAACCTAAGGGTTCCCAAGTACTGAGGTCCAGGGGGACTGGCAAGTTAAAAATCCGACTTGACTTAGACTTCGGTCAACCTAAGGGTTCCCAAGTACTGAGGTCCAGGGGGACTGGCAAGTTAAAAATAAAAGCTTGACTTAGGCTTCGGTCAACCTAAACGGTTCCCAAGCACTGAGGTCCAGGGGGACTGGCAAGCTAAAAAAGAAGAAAACTTGACTTAGACTTCGGTCAACCTAAGGGTTCCTAAGTACTGAGGTCCAGACTTAGGTTACTTCAATAAAAGCTTAAACTTAGTTCTTAACTACGGTTCAACCTAAGCACTGAGGCCAGAGGTCCAAAGGGTACTGGTCAAGCTAAGAAGAAAACTTGACTTAGACTTCGGTCAACCTAAACGGTTCCCAAGTACTGAGGTCCAGAGGGACTGGCAAGTTAAAAATAAAAGCTTGACTTAGGCTTCGGTCAACCTAAACGGTTCCCAAGCACTGAGGTCCAAAGGGACTGGCAAGCTAAAAAAGAAGACAACTTGACTTAGGCTTCGGTCAACCTAAACGGTTCCCAAGCACTGAGGTCCAGGGGGACTGGCAAGTTAAAAATAAAAGCTTGACTTAGGCTTCGGTCAACCTAAACGGTTCCCAAGCACTGAGGTCCAGGGGGACTGGCAAGCTAAAAAAGAAGACAACTTGATTTAGGCTTCGGTCAACCAAAACGGTTCCCAAGCACTGAGGTCCAGGGGGACTGGCAAGTTAAAAAAATCCGACTTGACTTAGACTTCGGTCAACCTAAGGGTTCCCAAGTACTGAGGTCCAGGGGGACTGGCAAGTTAAAAATCCGACTTGACTTAGACTTCGGTCAACCTAAGGGTTCCCAAGTACTGAGGTCCAGGGGGACTGGCAAGTTAAAAATCCGACTTGACTTAGACTTCGGTCAACCTAAGGGTTCCTAAGTAATGAGGTCCAGGATGACTGGCAAGTTAAAAATCCGACTTGACTTAGACTTCGGTCAACCTAAGGGTTCCCAAGTACTGAGGTCCAGGGGGACTGGCAAGTTAAAAATCCGACTTGACTTAGACTTCGGTCAACCTAAGGGTTCCCAAGTACTGAGGTCCAGGGGGACTGGCAAGTTAAAAATCCGACTTGACTTAGACTTCGGTCAACCTAAGGGTTCCCAAGTACTGAGGTCCAGGGGGACTGGCAAGTTAAAAATAAAAGCTTGACTTAGGCTTCGGTCAACCTAAACGGTTCCCAAGCACTGAGGTCCAGGGGGACTGGCAAGCTAAAAAAGAAGAAAACTTGACTTAGACTTCGGTCAACCTAAGGGTTCCCAAGTACTGAGGTCCAGGGGGACTGGCAAGTTAAAAATAAAAGCTTGACTTAGGCTTCGGTCAACCTAAACAGTTCCCAAGCACTGAGGTCCAGGGGGACTGGCAAGCTAAAAAAGAAGAAAACTTGACTTAGACTTCGGTCAACCTAAACGGTTCCCAAGTACTGAGGTCCAGGGGGACTGGCAAGTTAAAAATAAAAGCTTGACTTAGGCTTCGGTCAACCTAAACGGTTCCCAAGCACTGAGGTCCAGGGGGACTGGCAAGCTAAAAAAGAAGACAACTTGACTTAGGCTTCGGTCAACCTAAACGGTTCCCAAGCACTGAGGTCCAGGGGGACTGGCAAGTTAAAAATAAAAGCTTGACTTAGGCTTCGGTCAACCTAAACGGTTCCCAAGCACTGAGGTCCAGGGGGACTGGCAAGCTAAAAAAGAAGAAAACTCCAAATCTAGCTTGACTCAGGCTTCGGTTCAACCTCCGAGGTTACCAAGTGTTGAGGTCTAGGATGACTGGCAAGCGAAAACTCAAAATCAAACTTGGCTTAGGCTTCGGTCAACCCAAGGGTTCCCAAGTGCTAAGGTCCAGGATGACTGACAAGTTAAAAATCCAACTTGACTTAGGCTTCGGTCAACCCAAGGGTTCCCAAGTGCTAAGGTCCAGGATGACTGGCAAGTTAAAAATCTAGCTTGACTCAAGCTTCGGTTCAACCTCCGAGGTTACCAAGTGTTGAGGTCCAGGATGATTGGCAAGCGAAAATTCAAAATCAAACTTGACTTAGGCTTCGGTCAACCCAAGGGTTCCCAAGTGCTAAGGTCCAGGATGACTGGCAAGTTAAAAATCTAGCTTGACTCAAGCTTCGGTTCAACCTTTGAGGTTACCAAGTGCTAAGGTCCAGGATGACTGGCAAGCAAAAAACTCTAAATCCAGCTTGACTCAGGCTTCGGTTCAACCTCTGAGGTTACCAAGTGTTGAGATCCAGGATGACTGGCAAGCCAAAGCTCAAAATCTAGCTTGACTTAGGCTTTGGTTCAACCTCTGAGGTTACCAAGTGCTGAGGTCCAGGAGGACTGGCAAGCGAAAACTCAAAATTTATCTTGACTCAGGCTTCGGTCAACCTTTGAGGTTACCAAGCGCTGAGGACCAGGATGACTGACAAGTGATAGATGTGGTTCTATCCAAGCATAGACTATGAAAAGCCACTTAGCTAACAAAATTGAAACAAAAGAATGAGCGTGAAATAAGTACGAATACGAAATAAGCGAAACGCTGAATGAGAAACCAAGCGTATTGAATATGGCTCCAATGGCCTCGAACCGAATGGCTCCAACGGCCTCGAACAAAAAATTGTGTATGATTTATGAAAAATTGCGTATTTCCTCTATATAAAAGTAAGAAGCCAACAAAATTGACTCACACATCTTGTTTTTTGAGCCTTAAAGGCCTTGTTCGGCCTCTAGTGCCTCACTCGGTCTCCAAGACCCGATCTCGGCCTCCAGTGCCTCACTTGGTCTCCAGGACCTGATCTCGGCCTCCAGTGCCTCACTCGGTCTCCAGGACCCAAGCTCGGCCTCAAGGGCTACTTTTGGTCCCAAGGACCTAAGGTCAACCTGCAAGGCCTCACCTCGCATCCAATCAGATCCAGTCTCCACTTCCCTCTCTACATTCGACAAGCGAAGACTGGGGGGCTATTGTGGGGTGTCCATATTATATTAGGGCCCAAAAGCCCAATCCATATTATATTAGGGCCCAAAAGCCCAATCCATTGTATTTTTAGGCCTAACGCATTTAAGTTGGGCCCAATTGTTGGTATATCTCTCTCCCTATTTCCCGTGTAGCCTATATAAAGGCCTCCCCACTCTATTGTAAAGGATGGCGAATAATGAGTAAGAAAGACTAGGTGGACGTAGGCCCCATTGGCCGAACCACGGTAAATCTTGCGTCATTTTCCCATTTTGTCCCCAACCACGCCAAAGCCCGAACTTGCAGTTCCGACCCTAGAAATAAATGGGAGGAGCTATTTTGACCTCCTACAGCAATCATAGAAGAAGATCAAAAAGACTTGGATGCAAGTACTTATGTAAAGACCCACTCACAATGGGTCTTTATGGGT
Organism: Fagus sylvatica; assembly: GCA_907173295.1. NCBI lineage: Eukaryota > Viridiplantae > Streptophyta > Magnoliopsida > Fagales > Fagaceae > Fagus > Fagus sylvatica. The sequence goes on along the minus strand of OU015761.1, from coordinate 28,725,254 downwards.
GAGAACAAAAACCTTGAGGGGGGCTGGGCCCTACCAAAGAGGACAATATCATACCAATTGTGAGTAGATCTTTACAGATGGATCAAAGCCAACCTAGTAATCTCATGTGGGCTCAGACATAATGGGCCCTAACGAGGACGTTAGGGATTTAAGTGGAGGAGATTGTGAAGCCTCAAGTTCTGAGAAGTGTGTGTGCTGAGTCCCACATTGGGTATATACTGGGTAGAACTGGGCTTTATTAACAATTGCAAGAAGCCTCAATTGTAACTTGATTAGTCATTTTGATGTATAAGCGCAGATGTGGTTAGCGTTTTCCTTGGATTGTTACAAATTATAAAGCTAACATCCAATTATTTAAATTTTTAATTTTATTTTTTGTTAAGTAGATGAAGGTCCTACAAGTGTAAGACTTCAAGCTCATCCCAAAAAGAGTACTTAAACCATCAAGGTAGCTTAGACACTTATAAAGTCAACACTCAACTCCTCCTTGACAATATGGGACAAACCTCACTAGGGAATCCTTTAAAGAGTTTTTTCTTTCTTTTTCAAAGTAATAAAGGAGAATGAGAGAAGTAGATGAAAACTTTACGGGTGTAAAGCCCAAGTCCACCCCAAAAGGAGCTCTAACTCCCAACGTAGCTTAAACAGTTATAAGAACAATCTCTTGTTTGTTTATTTCTTTCGCTTGATGTTTCAGACTAGTGTATTTTGATTTTTAGTTTCATAGTTGTTAAGTACATTCCTTTAGTCTCAAATTCGTATTACCTTTTCTACTCATTTGTTTCCTACTCATTCCCCTAAACATGTTAAACTCGACAGCAGTGGCCTAAACATGCTCCAGAAACGACAGCTTTTTTCAGGGTGGTCATTAAAAAAATTAAATTTTCATTAAAAAAAATTTAAAAAAAATAAATAGCCGTGAAAAAACTTAAATTATACTAGATGTAATAAAATGAGAACTTGAATATACTGATATCATAAAAAAAAAAAAAAATACATGAAGTTTTACAATTTCCTTTTAATTATAAATAATAAAACAAAGAGAATAAAAAAAAGTGTTTAATATTTTATTTAAAGGGTGGAGTCGTTTTGATTCCTAAGACAAAGAGAAAAAAAAAAAATACACGGTGAAGTTGAATATTAAATAGGATTAAGTCTTTAGAATTTCAAGTAAAAAGTGTTTAATATTTTATTTAAAGGGTGGAGTCGGAGGCAATGAGTTAATACTAAAAATCGTTTTGGTTTCATCAGGAAAACGAAATATTTTGATATCAATTAGTATCAAGATTCTTTAAATTATAAGCTCATATTTCATGTTAATCTTTCGTCTAAATGTTAATACACTTATATTATATAATGAAAAAATAGAAACACCAAAATTCATTTTAATATTTGAATAAATACTTTTAAAAAAAAATTCAAGAAAAAAAATAAAAGAAGAAGAAGAAGAAGAAGAGAGCACTTGAACAAAAACCAAAAAAGAAGGCACATAAAATTCAAGCTTCACACGTGGGTCAGCAAAACTGTGGGTCAGAAAAATAGTTTTACTTTCAACCTTAACTTTTTAAATTGAAGCTCCACACGTTGCTTTGCTCTAAAATGTTTCAACCTCAACTGTTTCCAATTTAAAGTTGTGACACACGTGGAGGGACAATAACCACAAACAAATTAAAGAAGGCACGTAAAACAAAGACAAAAAAATAGAAAACAGTGGGTGGTTGGGCAAAACAAAACATGAAAAGAAAGAAGAAAGAAGGCAGAGAAGAAGCAGAATGGATTGGGCGGAGACGCAGAGGAGAAGAAGGAGAAGAAAAAGAGGAGGCAGGGTGTTCAACATCTCAACTTAGGGTGTTCAATATTATTTGAGAGTGTTGAATATATATATATATAAATTTTTTCCTTTGATTTTTCAAAAAGTCAGGGTGTGCAGCTGCACACCCTGCCTTCAACGTAGCGCCGCCCCTGCTCGACAAGGCTATTCAAGTTAAATGAACTAAGCTTTAGAAACCCTCAATTGGACTTCATCCATAGTCCAATTCAATGATTAATGGATTTATGTTCTCCCTAAATAATTAAGGAGAATGAAAGGAGTAAATGAAGACATTATAAGTGTAACCCAACTCCTTTGAAATGATTAATGGATAAGGTTAATAGAGTTAAAGCCTTTTAAATGAGAGAGAAAATCCAATGTGCCGAATAAAAATTGTATTCCACTTTATACGCTATTAATTACAATATATAAATTTTTGTTCATTTTAAATTTCAGTTATTTTATAAGGAAAGAAAAAATAACACGTTGTATTTTATAATTAATTGAGCGTAAAATGAAATACAAAAAGTGGGACATAAGATATGTATGACAAATGTGCCAAAAAGAGTTATAATGCGTACATCTGTTTTTTTTTTTTTTTTTTTTTTTAATAACCTTGGGTGTCCAGGGCCTGCGTTCCATAGATATGCGCACCTTGACTAATCATAGGAGGACACGCAACACCCTTCTAGCATGTGTACTACGATAGACGCAAGGCTTTGGTTTAGGTAGGTAGCCCTGAGGAGACTCGAATTAGTGACCATTGGGGAGCACATCCCAAGGGACCAGTTAAGCTACCCTCAGGATTACATCATTTTTTATTTAAGGATGATAACTTAAGTTGAAAACTTGAGTCGTTCTAGGTGGCTCATCATATATATTATTATAGTATGATACACAACTTATATAATAAGAAAAATCTAACCTAATTCTCTTCTAACAACTAGTCTAAAAGCCACCACAAGACTTGCCACTTGCGTAATTATAAACTCAACAGAAAAAACACATTTGGAAAAAGGCTTTTATTTCTTTAACCAAGTTCTCGGCCCTCACCATATATTTCTCCTTTCTTTGGACAAGGTTTCCTTATCTGAAGGCAACTCTATTCAGAAACTACTATTGGTCACATGCATGACTGTCCACCATTCTCCTTGACTTTCAGATATCATCATAATTGTTATGGCAGGTCATTTTCAATAGCTTATATTTGTGGGGATCGTCATCATTCCTTTAAATGAATAAACATTGACCCAAGAAAAAAGCCAAAAGGGTAATATATGATTAAACAATTGCCCAATTGAACTAAAATATATAAGGTTTCATTTTCTCATGAGAGATGTGGCATAAAGAAGGTAGGATCAAATTTAATTTGTAAATTGTAATCAACCAAGTACAAGGAATTTAAGTATTTCTATTGTCATTTGGTTTTTAAATTGGATTTTATGCAGATTCAGTATCACAAAGGAAATTTTTTAAGAGTTAACAGTTTGATCATTTATCCATAATTTTTTTTTTTTTTTAAAAGGCCAGGAGTTTGAACTTTGACCTGTTTTCCCCTTAATTTTGATATAAGAAAATGATTTCTCAATCAGAGACACAATTTTCTCAGTCATTGATTTCATATTTTAGAAGTTTTTCGAAAGTTAGCCCTTTTGTATTTAGTAATTACTAATTAGTTTGAAAAGATAATGAAAGTTAGGCAATTTGGATCAAAATATAAGAAACCTGGAAGTTAGGCTAGCCTGAATTGGTCATAAGTTGGCAAATCATGCCAAACTATTTGATTAATTTGCTTAACTAATTTGGAAATTAAAGACGAATTCTAAGAGATCAAATAACCTTGAAGTAATGTTTATATATATATATATATATATGGTGTATTTTAGCCCATTAAGCATTTGACTCAGTAGTGCAGCCCCCCTCCCAAAGTCCCCACCCCTTCGAGCCTCATTCTATATAAAAAAATGTGTATGTATTAGCACCCATGCATTACCCAATTTTCCAACTAATATGTCAATTTTGACATAATTTAGTCAAGGGTGTAGACATTATAAATTAATCTTGAAATAAGGTGTTGATTGCAAACATTTATAATGTATGATGAAAAGTACAAAATAACCCTATAATGTGAATAATTGCAATGGACCAATGAAGGACCTTTGAGTGTTCCATTAATTTCCCATCAGCAATTCGATCTTCTAATGAAAAAAAAAACGTGGGATTTCACTTTTTCTATTAATGCTAGGCTAGGAGATTAAATGGACCGCAAATATAGAAGATCCAACATAACAATGACAATTACAATTAGTTCATCTTTAGCCAAACTCAGTAACGTGAGCATATAATCAAGAGGAGCATTGTGGTTGGAGGTTTCTTGATCAACTCAATTTGAATGTGGTAAATGGTGATTGTTTAACGATGGGATGTAGAAATTAATTAGAATTTAATCTATCTCTCAGCCTGCCCCTCATTCTCGGTATAGGTAGCAATATTTAACCTGATCACATGTGCCTTAAGGCTTAAGCACACACACATTTCCATCTTGATGTACAATTAATCAATTATCATTCACTTACTTCATATCTCACCGTTCCTGATTAGGTTTTTTTTTTTTTTTTTTTTTTGAAAGGGGATGAAAATTATTCAGTGAACTTAGTACACTATCTCATCTCACATAAAAATAAATCCTATCTTGTGGATTCTTTACATGGGATTTATCTATATGTGAGAGAGATGTATATTGTATAATACACTAATTAAATGTATAGAATAGTTGCTTAAGAGTGTAAGAAAGTTGGCAAATGTACATTTTTAAAATGAAAGTTTGAAATGATTTTTTTCTAATCCAAAGTTTAATTTGTATCCAATCATACTATTGAGGAACATGCTATTTGTCCCTTTTTTTTTTCCTTGCAATATAACTTGTAAAAGCTGAAACCTTGACGGCTTAAATGCTTAACTTAATCCATCTAGATCCATTAAACCAGAATCTGCCTGCGTTTTAAATAAAGTGGCCCACTTCATAGATTTCGTAATAAACAATCTTCCATAATCTAATACATGTTGATTCTCAATTAAACTAAAATATATTTGAAGTCGTTAATTTGACTTGTCACATAGTAGATTGTACAAAATTTCTTCCAAATCGGTTGAAAGATAAATTCAATCCATTTCGAAATTTTCATGATTATTTTATTATGGAATTTTTAAAATGTCGACAATTCATTAGAATAGTGGTTTAGATTTTCTCACATCATTAATAAGTTAAGATGTCATAACATTGATTATTAAATAATATTTGTTTAAATATTCTTGACAAAATCTAAGAACTCTAAATTATCGATCAATGAATAGTCGAGATTTTAAGAATTTAATGATAGAGTTATCTTAACAACTCTAAATTCTTCGGTTTTAATTTCCTTAACCCTTAAAGTCAATTTGCGGCAAAATGTTTCTGACCATCACATAATTGTGAAAGCGTATACGTATGCTTAGATTAAATGCAATTAGAATAATGCCAAACGATGCTAAACCATACTGGAATTAAAAATGTGTGACATAGAGAAAGAAAATTATTTCTTGGAATGCCAATCTTGCCAGCTATATATGCCATACAGTAGTGATAAGATTGAGCAATTTCTTTAATTTCTTTTGTCAATGAACCACTTGCCCATACATGCTAACATGCGTGCTCACACACGTAAATTGGGTCCTTTTTGTACAAAAACTGTCCAATATTGACTCTTTTTTTTATGGACTCAGCTTCCCCTAAGTTTTTTTATGTTGAAATTAACTAAAATGCACACCTTGTTAGACTACTTCTCAAACCAATCATGGTATGGGGGGCACATCAACTATTAAATACTAGAAGAGAGACGTGTTCAACACAATACCCAAGCAAAGAAAGGGAATTTTTTTTTTTCTTCATAGGAAAGTGGATTTGGAACATTAAATTAAATTGAAATGCCGTGTAAAGATTGTGAAAAGGGTGGTTATAATATATATTAAGTATATATATAATAAGAAGATAATGATATCATGTAAAGGATGTGTGAATAATGGTTTTTTATTGGTTATAAAAATAAGATAAAGTAGCTTCTTATATCTCTTATCTAGACAAACCACACATATGTATAGATGTACATTTAAAAGGTGCTACAAAAAGTAAAGAAATTCCCACTTAGAAAAAGAACATGTTTTTGTGCTCCAAAGAAAAAGAACCTGTCGAGGGATTACAATTCACAAAGAATAGTAATTAAAAAGTAGCATAAAGTTATTGGAAGAAGAATAATATAAGCAAACCAAAAAAAAATTGGTACACATTGAGGTACCTTATAAGCCAGGGCAGAATCGTAGAGTCATTTAATTAATTTTTCTTTTTTCTTATCAAGACAACGTGGATTCAATAAGGCCACATTTTCCCCTTTGTTAATGGCCATGCAAAAAATAGACACATCACCTGTATGGTTAGCCTACGTTTTTTTATATTTTATTTTGGCCAAATTACATAATTACCCACCAAATTGGGATTTGGGTCAGTTGCAAACAGATCCCTAAAGTTTAAAGCTTCATGATTTTGATTTTGCATTTTTATATATATTATACGTAGCATTATTATTGTGAGCGTATCTATTACGTCCTTTGAAAGGACTAGGTATATAAAAGTCATCTCAAGAAAAGAACAAGAAATTATCTTAAGATAAGTTAAAAAAATAAATCCCAAATTTCGCACCAAGTCTTTGTAATGGAAAATAAAAGGAACGTACCCCACATGCACAAATGAAGCTTCATTGTAAATGCCACATTTTTCAATCTTCTTTCTATAAATATCACTATCTCCTTCTCTTATACATTCCTCACAATATATCCAACAAACTTTTCTCTCTCAAATCAAACTTTCTTTACTTATCAAAAAAAAAGAAAAATCAAACTTTCTTTTATCATATTATTCTTTGCTTAGTGCTTGAACCAATAATTAGAGATGCTTCAAAACATCATCAACAAGATCACTGGAAATGATGATGATGATAATGGGAACAACAAGAAGATTGAAGGGACAGTGGTGTTGATGAAAAAGAATGTTTTGGACTTCAATGACTTCAATGCTTCGGTTCTTGATCGTTTCCATGAGTTGCTAGGCAAAAGGGTTTCTTTGCAACTCATAAGTGCTGTTAATGCTGACCCTGGTAATAACTTCTTAATTTTCTCCAATTTTAATTACCAAGAACCACTTTTGGCTCTTTCTTTCTTTTCTTCATGATAATTTTTCTTGTTATTTTGGTATGAAATTTGTTAGACAAGACATGTGAATTCAGTTCAAGATTGGCTGGTGATTTTGGTCTTTGTGTTCTTGTTCTTGCTTTTGCTTTTGCTTTTTTAATTTGTTTTTTTCCTGAAAACTCTCTTTTTTCTTTTTCCATGGAAAATGGCAAGAACTTAAAGGCAACTAGCCAAGACCCAATGTGTTTCCCATCCCAACAGCCATATATATCATTATCGTTGCTAATATTCAATATTGACACTGACCTTGGTTAGTTAGCTATAGCCTATAGTCTTATAGATTACCAAAAGTCTAGGGGAACTTGGTTGGTTATAGATCACAAAAAATCTAGATGCACCCAAAATTTCATATATTCCTTCTTATTTTTATATTGTGGTGGATCAAAGTAAAGTGATAGACAATTCATCTCAAGAGAACGTATGAAATTTTTAATACAATTTTTGATTGCTATAGATTTATTGACTAAATTATATCACTTTTTTTCTTCATCAAGATTATCATCATCATCAGCTTCTTAATAAACTTTTTTTTTTTAAAATAAATTATCATCTACTTTTGCTTTTTTTCTTCTTCCACTTCTTTTCTTTATATTTCATTCTTTAGTACAATTACAATAAAATATTTCCTAATATACTATGCTATGTATCACACTGTTCAAGACTCAAAAGGCCATCGAGAATAGGGCCGACAATAATCCTCTTGTTTATTCAATCCAAGGTTGTGGAGGATAAATTATCATATCCCAGCCAATGTATCTTAGATTTTTATTGAAAATTTTTATATTATTTACATGATTTTTATCTTGAAAGGGAATGAAAAACGTGATGAAGACTTTTTGAATGGGCCACAGTTGTCATAGACTCATGGCACTTTACTATCTTCCAGTCAGAGGGATGTTTTTTCTTTTTGCTTTTATATTGACTAGAAGACGACAAGTAGTTTTCAGCATGCCTAATCCTCTTTCTTTATCATGATTGATGGAAGCCCATATATGAGATGTGTTGGCCCATGTATGCATATGGACCAATTCATATAATTGGGTCCATTCATTTGGTGAATGTACGTCATAATTGGCTATTATTATTTTTATAATAATAGGATTTGAGCTTATTGGTGTCATGGTAAAGAAAAAAAATTATTGGGTTATAATTAATAATTTATTGATTTGATGATAAAAAATAAAAAATAAAAAAAATAGGTTTTCAATTGTTAGAGATGCTATGATAAAGAAGGTGGGACTTTAATCAAACACCATGACACCGACTATGATATCACAAGATTTGTAATTGTATGTGATTTAAGTCTCTATCACATTGGAGAGAAATGTATAATTCCATAGCCAATATTATTAATCAATATCATTTTCTAATGGACTAGAAAATGATAACATACCTTGTAACATTCTTAATGTTGATAACAACTATAACATAATTAAACTGACATTTTAGTCCAAAAGGAGATTGAAAATGATTTTTCAAAAGAATACAGCTATTCATTTGTGTGTTATTAGTGGTTATGTTATTAAGTGACAATGACAAGCTGACTTTTTCTTTGAACCGCCCATCATCTGACCTGAATATGAAGCATAAGTCTAGTTATGAAAAGTTGGTGCATAATAAAAGTTGTGATTGGTGCATAAGTCCATATTTTCACAATTTCTGATATAATTTATTGTGATTGGTGCATAATAAAAATTGTGACAGTTGTGGGCTCAAGTGAAAATAATGATGTTCCAATAACTACTTGCCAACTTAGCAAGTTATGAAAAATAGTGTCCCTAGCATTACTCGAATATGAAATAACTTAAGTGGAGTTTCTTTAGTTCATATGACTATACTTTTTAAAGCAGCTAATATTCAGGATTCTATTATTTTCTTTTTCTAATTCCCAAAAATCTAAAAACCAGCAATATTCTTTTTATTGGATCCATAATCAGTATTTAGAAACCTTTTTCAGATCAAACTAGGTAAATTCTTTAATGACTTCAAGCAAATTTTAAAACCATGTTTATTTTTCATCATCAACTGTTTGGTTATGTCAAATTGTTGCATAGGATGGTTGTTAAGAATTAAGACAGTAAGGCTCACTCACAAAGTGGCCTTGCCTGAACATTTAGAAAAGCTTTACACTAACTCATCAATCTTGAGCTCAAGCTAAATGGTATGGTAAATCTTAAAGTCAATAACAAATATAGTATGTTTCACTCTCTATAGTATAACTAGTCATTGCCATGTTTGGACCAAATTGAATATCAGAGGATGTTTATGGCTGAAGTGTTGAAGCGCCATTTCTCTACGTCTCTGTTAGACACAAACACACAAGTAATTTTCCAACGGGACTTGAAAGGGGTGGGTACTCTGCTTTTGTCTACTAGACTTTTGTAGTTGTGTGTGTTTTGCTTTTAACTGAACTAGGCATAGACCCGCGTGATGCGCATGAAATTTTAAAATTGTTAGCTTTTAATAGAGTATAATTGAATAGTAAAATATAGATTTTATAGATTAAATAATCCATTTGTGTTAAAAAGGTTTTTTATTTTTGTAAGTTTTGCATTGAAACATAATATTTTTGCAGTAAACTATAATATATAGTGAGATACGTAGTAACGAATGAAAAATGTAACACTATGAAAAGGCTACAGATTATATAATTTTGGTCAAAATATGCAATGGAACTTGGTTATCTCATATGGAATGTAACATTAGTATCTTGCATTTTTAGATAAGTCTAGCATTTTGTAAAGCTTTGTTTTCATTTTAGGCGTGTTAACAATTCATCTTTTGCTACACTAAGTAGATATATGAAAATCGCTTTGTTTTCATTGTAGGCATATGAAACCAAGTAGTAACTGTTTATATTTTAATACACTAAATTAATTTATATGAGAATCAACTGTAATAGATATGTTTCTCCTTGGAACATATTCTGATATGTTTCCCTTCCTTTGCACTATTTGAAAACTTGAGGAAATGTAATAAAGTAGACCTTAATCAATCAATAACATAGCATACTGAAAAAAGAAAAGAAAAATTCATTGATGCAAATAACCAAAGAAATATGTGGAAAGAGCTTTGATTAATGGACATGATTTTCCCTTATGATAATTATCAAAATAACTGTACACATTAAAACAAAAGATAGTATCAAATGAGCTTAGCATTTGGATAGGAAAACAAAAAACAAAAGATAGAACCAAAATAGTTCTTCAAATTTTAAGATTGGCTGAAACATTTAATTTGATATTAAGTTAACCACAAAAACACATTTTCATTCTCAGATATACATCGAAAATTTAACAATTGAAGTACTTGAGAAATGCAAAATTATCAATAGTCAAACATAACATTTAGAGCCACATTTTAACAAAAGATGGTCTCTTGTTATAAAAGAATGAGGAGAAATACAAACAACAATAGACTTCATCTTTTGACACAATTCAAACCCTGAGTCATACAGATCTCTTCCTTCAACCACCTACAATAAAAAAAATAAATAAAATAAAAAAAAAAAAAAACTATAATGCCTACAACAATGAAATTCTAAAAGTTATGTGAAAAATTGAATTTCGTTCAATAGACAAAATTGTTTCCAGTAGTAATAACGGGATAACTTTTCCTACTTAATTTCATTCCAGCACTGCCACTATCACAGTATTAAAACTTCACCAACAACAATATGTTTACATATTCCACAACCACCAGGAAAATACATTGATGGAAGGAAAATGTGTAAAAGGTAGATTGAAGAGGTCTGGACCCCAATGAGGTGCAATACTACAATGAGATGAGAAAAATTGTCCACAGAGCTTAAGCTATCTCTTTTTCACAACAATTACCTTCATGGTATTTGCTACTATTGCTTCATGAAGTTCCTGCAAGAATTTAGAAACTTTCTACCGTGATAAAGCCAAAAAATAGTTTCAAATGATTTTGATAATATATCACAATAGATGAATAACATGATGTATACCAGATAAAGAACCTTTTCCAAGGAAAGCTGATGCGCTGTGACTGTGAAGCCACGAATTTATTCTCTGTTGAAGAAGTGGCCGGCTGAATAGGAGGTGGTGATAGTTTTTGGATGGTGATGCTAATCTACCAGAATTACTAAATGACAATGCTTGTTTTGGTAACGTTGCATGTGTTGAATCAATCTGAGACCTTAGTGTCAATTCCTTCTTCATTTGGCAAGGGTTCTACGCCTTCCATCTCTAGCACTGATTCAATCCTCACTATTGGTCAATGAATTACCTGCATATCATGTTATGGGGTAGACCAGATCATAGAACTATGGTTGGGACCAAATAGTTAGTTCGTCTTCCTTATAACATCCCACAAAAACTTTGGATCTTTACTGTGCCCACCCCAAAATAATAAAGAAAAATTTGAGAGAGAAAGGGATGGTTTTCTAGAGATTATAGATCCATGGCAAATACCCATCTAGATAACATAGAATACAAAGAGAAGAAAAGAAAAAAGGGAAAAAAATACCTTGAACTTTGCAAGGAAGGCATTGATGGATGGGGAAGGAAGGACACAGACACGGTGAGGGTGAGGGAGAACAAATCAGAGGTATATAATGAGATTTGAGTTTCTACTTGGAAGAACCATTACACCGGTTTGCTGCCCTCTGTCTAGCAAGCTGTAACGGTAAGGCAAGATAATAAGCAATTAAGGCCTTGAAGAAGAGAGAAGAGAGTGAGGAAGTAATAAGTGGAGGCTTTAATGGCCAAACAGAGTGGGAAGAGAGAGAGACGCACAGAGAAGTCGAAAAAGTGGGAAGAGAGAGAGATGCAGCAGTTAGAATGTCTAATTAAATGGGGAAGATGAAAAAAATGAAAGCGTAAAAAGCCAAAAAAAAAAAAAAAAAGTTGGTTTGATGTGGATTTCTATGAGAGGGGTGTGGCTGTCGTGGCTTCTTTTGAGAAAGGCTAAACAAAACACCTACAATGGTTTTCACTATTAAATTGAAAATTTTTATCCTCAAACTATTTCTAACCACAACTCGATAACCCTACCATCTATAAAAAAATAATCAGTTTAAGGAGAGTTCAAGTATTCTCAAAAAACCTAATAAATATTTATTAAAAAAAAAATTGAAAATTAAGCCAAATAGGGCGAAATGGTTTGGCATGAAGCTGCTAGACTATCAAACCCCAAATATCAGTAACTAATGTCATACACAAATATCAGTCTATTTAGTTGACACATAATGGGTTGGAGGAGGATTTATCCAAACCGGATTGAAGGTAAACTCTGTCCATATTCAAATACACACTTCTCTATACACATTCTTAAGAGCTCACACTTCCACTCATTTGGTAATGACCTGGCGTACTTCTACTTAGTTCAACAAACATAAAGTTGTGAAGATTATACTTCTACTTAGCTCATTCGCCCCACAATAGTAAAAGTTGTGAAGAGAATGATAAGATAGAGCTGATATAAATTACACCATCATCACGGCAATCAAACCAATAGGGAAACATATAAAGATCATCATTTCATTCTCCACCAACTTAACTAATCACGTCTAAGATGAATAATAAAATTATTAGAAAAACCACTATGAATTCAGAAAAAGTATCATGGTACCCAGGATAAGATTCATATGAATCCATAAGTTGCTAGTCAGATCATAACCCACCTTATTCGTTTGATCAAATACACAAATGCAAGATGGGTCAAAAATGATAAAAAGGCTAAACCTTATCATTTTTTTTTTATTGCTAAAATCTTGGTTACATATCAAAACAAAATTACCATTATACTCCAACATCAAATATTCGCAATGGCAGAGCATTCAACATTGTTTCCTGATTCCATATAAAGAGAGAGACTGATCAGATAGGGCTAATACATATTGATACCATCATCACGACAATCAAACCAATTAAATTCGTAGTTTAAGAACCAAAAAAAGAAAAGAAAAAAGACACCTACAAAAAATAAGAAATACATGTGTGGAGAACGATTAGCTAGAGCTAATACATGATTGACACCATCATCTCGGCTATCAAATCAAAAGGGAAACATAATCATCATCATCTTGTTCTCCACCACTGCTATTTCAAAATTTACAGTATTATATTATAGTATCATTGTATCAACAACAACAAAATACCAAAATCGTGAGAGTTAAAAAAAAAAAAAAAAAAATCAACGCATTGTGTCGTTAGTCAAAGTGAAAAAGGAAAGCCCAATGGGAGCTGTAACAGAACGACGGCGTACTTAACATCTCAATCGCTAAAAAATTAATTGGGATTTGTCAAACGAAATAAAAAGGAAAAAAAAAAAATTTGAGAGAGAGAGAACCAAAACTGTGTGATCGAAGCATGTAGAGGGCTGGAGCTCAAATCGTCTATGTCTCGGCGATTGGCGCTGCTTGTTACGAAGGCGACAATGGGTTCAAACTGAGAAAGAGAAAGACAGAGATCAGAGGGCAAGAATCGAGATGAAAAATTGAGAGCTTTATTCAGTTTTGAGAGAAAGAGAGGAGTGAGGTAAACACACAGAGGGTTTTGAGAGTTTGAAGAGAAAGAGAGGTAGTATAATCAAGTAGAAAATATTTAGATTGTGAAGAATTGGAAGAGACTTCGGAGCTCGGATCGGAAGAAATCTTTGAGTTTGAGACGCAAATAATATAAGAGAGGGAGGCGAAGAGGTTTAATTAAGAGATAGAGAGAGGAAGTGGGGAAGATGAAGCTCTTCGCCTCCTCAGAATTTGCAATTGTAACGAACGGGTGAGGAATGGCAGGAAAACGATTTAATTGAGAAAGAAATCAAGGCTCAATACGACGTCGTTTTGGGGCTGGTCTTTGTGCAAAACTTTATCACAAAGGGAGTGATTTGATTATTTTGTTAATTTTATTTATTGATAAATAAAGGCTCGATACGACGTCGTTTTGGGGCTGGACTTTGTGCAAAACATTATCAGAAAGGGAGTGACTTGATTTTTTTGTTAATTTTATTATTGATATGTGACAAACAGCTAATCCAAAAATTGAATTGATATGTGCAAATTACTTTTCTCCATACGGCATATCCAAATCTTCACAATAAATGCAATTTCTTGTGGGAGAGATTTGAGGAGAGAAATATGCATTTAATTTGAGTTTTTTTTTTTTTTTTGCTAAATTTAAGAAATAATATAAATGCAGTCATTTATAATTTTTTTTTTTTTACCAATAATGTACATTTAGTATTCTCATTAGTTTTCCTCAAAAAAAAAAAATTCTCATTAGTTAAATTTAGGAGTAATTTAAGAATATCATTAAGTATTTCATAATAATTAAATACCTTGACACGTGGCAAACACGTTGCCAATAAAATTCTGCCACGTGGTTATTTTTCCAACTAATATGCCACATGTCATGTTGAAGACATTACCATATATGCCACATGGCAGATAAATGGCAATGTCTTCTGGTTTCATATATATATAGATAGATAGGTATAACGTTCTAATTCTATATATGTGAATAATTATTAAAGGATTATCTTAGATACTCACCTCGAAAATGAACGCTTTGAGTAGGTACAACTTTCCGTGCACTTCAACAGAACACACCTTTTAATCACTCTTCCTGCATTAAAAAGGGAGGATCATGTTCAAAGGACTTGGATGTTAATTTAGTGAAAGAAATTGGAGTAAAAATACTCGCTAACTCATCATAAATTGAACTTGCAAAATAGTAACAAAATCTTATTGCATTTCACGTCTATAATACAACACAAGCTACATCTTTTATTTATAGAAAAAAAAATAGCAGCAAGCAATACTCACGTAGGAACAAGAACTTGGATTTGGCTTCAAAACTTCGTTGGTCAAGCTAACAAGTTGCCTCTCTTAGTGGTCCCTTTGGTTGCATGAATTTAGGTTGGGTAGATCTATATTTAAACCTCCAATTATGTTAAACCTTTTCTTTGGATTTTTAAAATGGAATCTCGATAGCTTAAAGGAGTGGGAAGGAATGAACAAATTAATGTGTAATGAAATTAGAAAGAATGGAATCAAATGATTTCTTTCTTTTCTTTGGATGTTAAAGAAGGAATAGAAAAGGAAAAAAATACAACTTTAATATCATTTATTTTCTTTACTTTTTAGTTTTTATCTGTTCTATAGTTGATTGATCAAGACAAAATTAAACTTTTATTCCTATTTTTATTTACAATACTATTTTTCATAAATTATGAACATGGGATTATCTTAAACATTTTTGTTCCAATCTATTCCATTTTAATTTGTACTTTATTTCTGGCTAAACTTCCAAACAATTTTAAAAGGAAGAAAGAGAAAATGAAAAATATAGTGGAGGCATTGGTCTTGTGAATGGGTCCCCTAGTTTCATATTCTTTTATTTCCTTCCATTTTTTTTTTGGCATTTTCGTTTTCCATTGCATTACATTAGGCCATTATCTGATCTTTAATTTTCTACCTTTTTTCCTTTACATTTCTTGATTATAGGTTTTGGTATCACAGAGTGAATCTTCTATCTATTCTCAAGTAAGACCATGAAAGACTTGTTGGAACACCACGTGAATATTGGTACTTAACCTTTTCATTCATCTACGAGATCTATTGAATTAGTAGTTTCTACTACAACTACGAAACAAACATTTTGAACCATGAAGATTGTCAAAAAAACTCAAAACTAAGCTTTGCAATAAAAAAGAAGATGATTTTCTAAATTACTCTTTGATTTTGTACATCAAAAGAAAAATTACTATAAAATTACAGAATCAATCATAGATTATTTTTAGCATTTAAAAGAATGTCGAGTATTGTTTTGATAAATGATTGATTTGAAATGTATTGAGAAAAAATTATTTTGTGTTATTTTATTTTGTTATATTTTATTAAATCAAATGGATACTAATTTTATTTTTTTATTTATTTAAGTTTAGTCCTGCATTTTATTATATTTTTCATTTCTAAATTCTATTTGTTTTTATTTAAGCTTTGGCCCTAAAGCTAAAATTATGGCTTTTTCCTTGGTTTCAAACATTAACTTTTCTTTCTACCACTCATTTTTGCATAATATTGTACCTGAAAACTAATACTTTACCTTTCATGGGCCTATAGTTTGTATTGTCATCACTAGTGATCAATTATTGTTAAAAAAGAAACAAATTACACAACATTATGAACTCCAAGACTATGGCCCACTGAGCATTTGGCCTAGTGGTGCACGCCTCCTTGTCCATCTAATTAGGCGTATGTTCAATCCCTCTCCCCCCTCATATAAATTGTGTGTGTGTGGTTGCAGTAGGATTTCTGACCTTCGAAAAAATAAAAAATAAGGAAAGACCTAATGTTGAAGCAGATTAATTGATTTTAGTAGGACTTTGTCAACAATTTTCTTACTCACGGGATCATTATAATATTATAATTACTACTTAAAACTAAAGAGTTCTATGGTTACCCTATGGTGGCTAATGGATAAGGATGTTAAGAAGAAATAAAAAAAAGATAGATTGTAGGATTGATTTGAGGAAATCCATGCCCTCCAAGAGTTTGAATCTAAACAAAACTTCTTTGATATTATTTCTATGACAAGATTACATATCTTATATATGCATAAAATGCAACGTTCATAAACGTAGAAGAATGATGACCAAATTACCTAAACTTTTGGCTAACACAAACATGACTCCTAAAAACTAGGAGCCTCTAACGTTAATAATTTAAACAATAAATAACAACAAAACAACAATTTAATCATGGCTCAAAAACTAGGACCCTCACCTGGCAAATAAACGCTTTGAGCAAGTAAGCACAACTTTCCGTGCACTTCAACAGAACACACCCACCTTGCACTAAACAGCGGCGATTATCTTCAAAAGAATATAGGTTGTAATTCTTCAATTTAGTGAAAGAAATTGGAGCAGAAGCAAAGTAAAAATGTTCACTAACTCATTATAAATTGCAAATTGTAAAATAGTAACAACAATCTTATTGCATTTCACTTCTATAATACACCCTAATTAATCTACTTTTATTATTATTTAAAAATATATATGTATAACAGCAAGCAATACTCACGTAGGAACAAGAACTTGGATATGGCTTCAAAATTTCGTTGGTCAAGGTACCAAGTTGCCTCTCTTAAATATATATTGGTCTGTTTTGTTGCATGAATTAAGGTTGGGTAGATCTATATTTATAGCTCAACTTTTGTCTTCCTTTTCTTTGGGTTTCTAAAATAGAATCTGGATAGCTTAAAGGAGTGAGGAGGCAAGGAATTAATGAACCAATTAAAGTGTGATGAAGTAAGAAAGAAAGGAATCAAATGATCTCTTTCTTTTCTTGGGATGTTAACAAAGGAATAGAAAAGAAAAGAAAATAAAATATGTAGAACTTTAATATCATTTATATTCTTTATATTTTTTATTTTTTATGTGCGCTTTAGTTGAATCATTGAGGTAAAAATATAATTTGACTCAATTAATTATAAGCTGTGCTTTGGCCAAAAGCCGACAATACAGAATGAGTGATTCTTGAGATATTACAAATTTTTCAAACTGATGTATCAAGTTTTAAACACAATTAAAACAAAAAATATATACAATACAATTAATTATGTTGTTGATGTCATATCCATTATTATGTCATTACTTTTGAAGTAAAATTATTAGTACCTTTAGTTTTCCATACAAAATTGAAGTGAGACAAATTTAACAATTCCATTCATGTTGCTATTATATCCCCCAAAATAAGTAAAAAATATATCATTTCCTTCCATTTAGTTCTTTGTAGATTTCTTCCATCCAAACACTTTTCAAAGAGTTGATGGCCGTAACTTTGCAAGGATCAAGTCATCAACAATGTCTTCATCAAATTATGACTATGCCTTTATGTCAAAAAATTTATGAAAAAAACAAAGTGACAAACGAATTTTTTATTTATTTTATATAACCTTGGGTGTTCAGGCTAGCGTTCAGTAGATACGCGCACCTTGACTAATCTCAGGGGGACACGCAACACCCTATTAGCATGTGTATCACAATAGGCGCAAGACTTTTGCCTTGGTTAGGTGGCCCTGAGGGGACTCGAACTAGTGATCATTGGAGAGCACACGGTCTGACCAGTTGAGCTACCCCTTAAGCAAGCATATCTACTTGTTATCATTCCAAACACCAATATGGAAAGATTTTATGCTTGGGAGGGACGAAAGCAAGAAATCCTTCTTTTGTTTGAAAAACAAAAACATCTAAAGGAAAAATTGAACAAAATAACAACTCTTTCACTAGACTAATCAATTAATGGAGACAAAATTATTCTTTTATCTCTATTTTTATTCACATTCTTCTTCTCTTTCTTTTTTATTTCTTAAATTTTGAACACAGAGATTATCTTAATCCTTTTTATTCCAATCTATTCCATTTTAGTTTAATATTTTCTTTCTCTCTAAACTTTCAAACATTTTAGAAAGAAAGAAAGAAAGAGAAAAGAAAAACATGGTGTTGGTCTTGGGCTTGGGAGTGGGTCCCTTAGTTTCATATTCTTTGCTTTCCTTTAATTTTGTGTATTTTCTGTTCCATTGCTTTACTTTATTCTATTATCTCTAAAATGTCTACATTTTCTTTTTCTATTTCTTTACATTTCTTGATTATGGATTTTGGTATCACGGAGTGAATCCTTCCTATTAGTTCTCAACTAAGACCATAAACACATGTTGGAACATCATGTAATACTAATGCTTTACTTTTTCATTCATCTATGGGATTTATTGAACTATTATTGAAATAGCACCTTAATCCAAAATCTTGAAGCTAATGAGTTTTTTTAGGCCCAATAGCACGGTTTCGGTTATATATATCGATTGGTTGGTTATTATCGGTTTTAAAAAATCTATAATTAACGCTCAACCACGGCTTGAAATACTGACCAATTGAAAGTTTGTTTGAGCTCGATTTGTTTGATGTACAAATGAGCATGACACTAATTTCAAATGAGTGGATAAGAATGATTCTTTTTTCAATCAAAATACTTGGGCAGTAACTAAATTGTGAAAACTAGCTTCACATTATATACATCTATACTATGAGACTATCTATGGCAAGCAAGAAACCAGTCTATACATAATGGAATGGTCCAACAATCCTGTAGTCCTTGCAAAGTACTCCTTCACATTAGCTGCTTGGTCTTCTCTCCAACAATCTCCTACAGACAGCAAGACTTGGTCTGGTCCTGCTCCTCTAAGATGGCTTAAGTTCAACAACTTTGATGCCTGGTTAAGAAATGGTAAATCATACTAGGGAATTGTTTATATCCCAAAAAAACATGAGCCAGATTGTATAAAATAAAATTGATCACACATATGGCTAATTATTATAGGTCAAAGAAACTATATAAGTAGTTATAAATAAGTGTTACACGTGGGCATGCATGTGATAGGTGGATAAGGATCCTCTCTATTTCATTTTGAAATGGAGAGTTTCCATTTCATGGCCAAGATTGATTTAAAATAATTTTATGATTAAGATGTGCCACATCATTTAAAGATGGCAATTAATGCTAATGGGAAACTTTAACGGAGTATTCTGTCTAAACTTTCGTTAAACTTAGAGAGTGAAGAAAAAAAAACTAACTAACTTAAAACAAACAAATGGAGTAATAGGGAAGAGGGAAGAGGGAAGACAAAAAGACTGAAACCCCTCATCTCCTGTATATCAATGGCACACCTTGCAAGTTGGAAAGAACTCTGTTTGCTTTATTTTCTCATTGTATATAGTCACTGAATACAAGTTGTTAACCAAATTGTATTTGATGATTTTAGAACTATGGCTACTCCTATTAATTTGGAATTATTTGCTGAATTCTCTGCTTCATCTGCTGCTGTAATCTCATATGCATCTGCTCTCTATATCCCATAATCCCATCTGTAAGAGATTGAATATCTGTTAATTTTCTTGATTGATTGACACAGTGCCTCCTCCCAAACTATCAATTTGCTTGATTAACACCCTACATTTAGAGAATTATATTCATATATCCCGTACATATCGTCTAAATTGAGAGTTTTTTTTTTAGTCTGAAGATAGAAAACTTTATTGATAACAATGAATACAGAGTAAAAGAGTACCCCACGGAGCAATGGGGACTCGTTTCCAAACAGGAACGGGTTTGCCGTAAACACTGAAGGAAAACATGTGTTACAGACACATAAACAATCTGATAACCAAACTATACTAGAAACAAAATTGAGAGTTAAATTAAACATAAATTGTGATTTTTCATTGCAATCAATGAGGGTAATTTTGTAATTACACTAAATTTGCATCTCATTTAAAGCCTTATTTAGATGACAAAAGGCACATTAATACAATCGTTTCAAATTTGGACCTCAATTGTACAAATTGATACTTTAGGCTGATATCATAAATAGAGTGAAAGATTAGGCTTAAAAAGTGTAGCTTCCCCTAAAATAAATCAACTTTACGTATAAGAAAATGTTAAAGGTATTATTAATTTTATTACAAAAAATTTGCAAACTAACGTGACATTAAATGTGATTAGTACCATATCAATAAAATTATAAATAAATGCTTTAAAATAAATATATTTTTAAACATTGACACATTATTGTTTGGGCAAGTTGCGTGTGCCGAGTCTGGAACTCGGTCGCCTCGGACCACGAACTCGTCGCCAAAGCATTCAAGGCTCCGTGGAGACTCAATGACGCGATTGGAAAGCCAGTCTCTGGAAGCGTCTGGAGAGACAATGGGATCGGGAAGTTCGCGATTTCGCATCGGGTCGTGAGAGGAGACACCGTCGCTAGTCTCGCTCTCAAGTACTCTGTTCAGGTTTCTATTCAATTCAATTTCTGTTTGGTTGTCGAGAAAGTGTGGGAAATGATAGGAAAATTTAATTTGTTAGGTTTTTAGATAACGCATATACTATAGCTTAGTTGTTAGCTGTGGTGGTTAAATAATAATTAGGACCATTAATTGAGGCTTTTATATATATATATATATATACCTATATTGTCTGTAATCTGTATGAACTGTACATGTTTATGAGCTAGGTGCTGTTTGGTTGCCAATAAAGTGTAGGAAAGAAAAGGGAAATTAGGTTTTTAGGTGATTCATATGCAGCTTAGTTGATATTACTGTTTTTTTTTTTTTGTTAGCTGTGGTGCATGTGTGTGTGTATATATATATATATATGTAAGTATAAAGGTATGTTTATGTATATATATGCGTGAATATTGTCAACATTTACATAAAAGAAAATGTTAACTCGCTATGTTTGGTTTATGAGAAAATTGAGGAAATGCAAAGAAAATTAATTTTGTTAAAGAAATTTTGTTGCTTTATTTTGTCATTGAGAGAGAGAGAGAGAGAGAGAGAGAGAGAGAGAGAGAGCATACTTCAAGTAAGTGAAATTATTTGGTGTAGAAATAAATTAAGTACATAAAGTTAGAAATTTTGTCTAAGAATACTGAATTATATATGATAGATTAATATGCATACATGCCTGCTAGAATTGTGATGTTTCTTTTTGGGTGTTGTAAAATATGAAGATTGCAATACAAAGTAGGAGCTCTCAAAAGTGGGAGAAAGACAAGGAAAAATGCTGGTGGAGAAGCTAGAGGAAGAGAAAGAAACTTGTGTCGGTTTTAAGATTGATTTCTTTGTTGTATGTGGATGTTTTCTTTGGGAAAATGCAAAAGGTCCCATGATATGTTTCGATATATTGCATTGGTGATTATCAATATGGTGAATGTCTGCCAATTGACCTGACTCATCTGTGAATAATTGTGTCAAGTTTGCTGTTTTTTTTTAAGTGATTCCTGGTGTTTTGTTTGGAAACCATACCTCTTAAGAAGGTTTTAGGTTTGAATTACCCTGTAGATAGTTTTGTGCGAACTTGTGTTATCACAATCATAGGAGACTTAAAGAAGAAGAAGAAGAAGGTGGGCAGAGGGTATTATGCACAGGCATTGGGAAAATGGTTGAGAGCATGATGAATCAAATAATGAATATATGTTATTATTTATTTTAGTGTTTGTTTGGTTGGCATGATTGTGCACACCTGTGTTATCACTATTAGGAAATCATGCCTAAGGTTTTAGGTCTCATAATCTACACTTTAGTTTTGTGCACACTTCTCTCGCATTATTGGAGAGTACTAGAAAGTGGGTAGGGAGTATTTTGCAACTGTTGTTTGATGACAATAATTGATTCAAAATGATTCAGAACATGATGAAATCAAATTATGAATTAATGAATATATATGTGTAACTACCCCAGAGTCATGGTCCAATTGGTAGGGTCTTGGTATCGGATAGGTCATGTGTTCGAACCTTAGGAGGCAACATGGTGGTGCTGATTTGGCTTATGGACTATTGCCTTCTACCTTTTTGAGGTAGCACCTACAGATTCCTTATCATCTAATTAAGCCCCTTAGTCATTGGTTCTTCAACCTAGTGGCAGAGCCAGGAATTGACTCCTTCACGAGGGGAGGCACAATTTATATTTGCTATGTGCACACGAACATTATACTACTAAGCGGTATTTTAATATAGGAAAACCCACAAAAAATAGCATATTCTTTAATTTGTGTTTATATGTTTGGGGAATTTCGTTTTCCGATCTTTTCAAATTCAAAAATCCACTTATGAATGGAAGGATTTGTAGTAGCTAAATAGACTCCAAATATAGTTACGTGAATTCCCATTATTTTGGTTAATATAAGCTCATAATGTTCAAATTGGAACAATTTTAAAACTATATTGTGAGCATTTTGAAATGTCAGAATTTAACATGAAAACAATATGTCAATATCAATCTCTATAGCTTTTTATGTAATTATCCCCATATTTGATTACTTGTGCACAAATTTATATGAATGTGAATCATGCATTACATAAAAGGGTTACCTAAAAGAAAATTTTGAACCTCTGGTTAATGGTTATTCATATCTTGATTGTCCTTAAAAAAAATTTGAACCTTTTTTTTTCTTCTGCATCAACATTGTTAGTCCTAAAAGCTAGTTTGCTCTTCCTCTCCTATACACAGCCTTTGTACTTGTGTGTCTGTCTTAATTTCCCTTTTTGGGTGTTAGCAGGTTATGGACATAAAACGTTTAAACAACATGATGAGCGACCATGGCATATACTCAAGGGAGAGGCTGTTAATCCCTATAAGCAATCCTGACATTCTTGTAAATGGAACATGCTACATCGAGCTAGATCCAAATGCAAAAAGGGAAGTGGCAGCATTGTATTTGGAAGGTGGTCCGAATGGAAAGTCTAGCCATTTGTTGAATGGGATGACTACTAAACAAGGCAAGAGAAAGGTTCTTGACTCGCTGAAGAAAAGTATGCAAGTTGATGATGGGACTGCTCAATATTACTTGTCTATTTCAAATGGTAATCCTCGGGTTGCACTTTCCGAATTCTCTGAGGACCTAAAGTGGGAGAGACAAGCAGGCATGGCCTAGTTTCTGAAATAAAATGTTGTTCTGAGCTAATTTTTGTTCATGGAACCTATAAGTATATAATAAATGGTGAAGAAAGGCCAAGGCATGAGGGATATGATTTTTGGTGTCTAGCATTCTCCTTGAACGTGATTCATTGTATTGTTATTAGGAAAGTTTAAATTGTGTTTCCATCCTCGTGGCTGTGCACCTCTTTTAAAGCATAGCGGAAATGAATTTTCATCTATTGTTCTGGGTACCATTTCAGTGATGTAGTTAACTAAATTGCAAGAAATTTGTGGCTCAATTGTGAGAAGTTTGTGACTGTTGTAAATTAAACATAATTTGAGAATTATATATAATCTTGTCTAGCTAAATAATGAAAAGTTGATGTTTAAAGTGCAAGTGCATAATTTGGTTGATAAATCAAGTATTCAAGTGATATCATGGACCGAACCTACCACTAGATGTGGTGGTGTGGTCAACGGGTCAGCCCAACGGAGTATGACTTATTTTAAGTTAGGAGTTTTGCCAAGTGTAATTACTCATTATATTAAAAAAATATGTAAATTACTCTTTAAATTCTTCATCAAAAAAAAAAAACTCATACATTCAAAAGGTTTGATATCTTCTGATGCTTCCAACCATTGGAATAAAGAATAATAAAAAAAAAAGGCCATTGGAATAAAGGGATTATATATTTATATGTGCCAAAAAAAGTGAAAATGAGGACATAAAAACAATAATCTTAGAAGCCAATCAATATTTAGCGTAGAAGGAATATGAGTATGGCTTCTTTTCAAGCCCCAAAGTTCAAGCCCTGTTTATAATATCTATATGACTATATGAGAAAGTAAGGAGGAAGGGAGGTTGCATGGTAAGATGAGCAGTAAAAATAATTTTTCTACCTAGGCACTAGCTTTTGTCTATTTTAATTAATGTTGACTCAGATGAAGAGGAAAAATGCAATAGAATCTTTGTTTTATGGGCGGATCGATGGAACCAAGATTTCATCTTTAGGGGGGCCAAGTTTTAAAAAAAGATTAATACATGAAAAAAAATAAAACTAATGTTTATTTAGTTTTAACAAAATATAAACAAAAGAAAAAACATAATAATTGTTTGTTAATATATTTCAAGTTTCAACTTAATTATCTATGAAGTTGTAACTTGACAGTCTCGGGAGATCCTTTCCCGGAACCCATACGCGTTTCCGTGGGTCTTACTGTAACTGGTTTGTCTGGAAATATACGTACCCATATTTTTCCACTGCGGTTCGCAACAATTTTTCTTGATTATAAAGTTAAAGGCTATCCTAAATTCTCTAATATAACAAAATTATGTTGTCATATATATCTTATTCAGTACATAATTCCAAAACCAAATAAAAAAAAAAAGGAAAATTACACTTTTTTACCCTAAACTTCCTCCCTATTCACACAATGCCTCCTCCCAAACTATCAATTTGCCCGATTGACACCCTAAATTTAGAGAATTATATTCATATATCCCCTACATACCATCTAAATTGAGAGTTAAATTAAACATAAATTGTGATTTTTCATTGCAATCAATGAGGGTAATTTTGTAATTACACCAAATTTCCATCTCATTTAATACTTAATTTAGATGACAAGAGGCACATTAATACAATTTTTTCAAATTGGGAGGTCAATTGTACTAATTGATACTTTAGGGGGGCATCATAAATAAAGTGAAAGTTTAGGCTGAAAAAATGTAGTTTTCCCTAAAATAAATCAGTTCTCCAAGTCTTCCAAGTTCATGAACTGATACATAGTGACTACATAATGTAATACAAGTTCTCCTGTAGCTCTTAGCTTGCATCACAAGTTCTCCAAGTCTTCCAAAACCCCACTCTCAAGTCCAATTCTCCTCTTCTCTTTGCTCCATTGTCATGTCTACTTTGAAGTTTCGCAAGCCTGGCGAGATAACTATACCTGATCAAGAAGAGTACTGGTCGGTCTCCAAGACCCACAAGCGGAGATGGAGGTTGGCTCTGACAGCCATAAACTTCACCAGGCTCCTTTATTCTATGTCCAAGAAAGTCCTTGACAAGAATAGCACTCTCTTGCGCACCCTCTCCTATGTTTCCATTGACATGCAGCAGCCTATCGATGAGGACTCTCCACATGACAAACCAGTTTCGTTGCTTACTGTTGATCCAAGAAAGCTTAGAGATACGGTAAGAGACAAAAACTTTGAGTCTTTGAGTCAGTTTGGTGGGGTTAAAGAACTTGCTTTAATTCTTGAAACTGATGTAAAAAACGGTATCAATGGTGGTGAGGCTGATGTGATTCATAGACAGAATGTTTTTGGTGCCAATAAATACCCAAAGCCCCCAGCCAAAAAGTTTCTAAGATTTGTGTTTGATGCGTTTAAAGATACAACTATTTTGATTCTTTTGGCATGTGCTTTACTCTCTCTTGCTTTTGGTATTAAGCAACATGGATTGAAAGATGGGTGGTATGATGGTGGGAGTATCATTGTTGCTGTCTTTTTGGTCATCACTGTGTCAGCAGTGAGTGATTTCAAGCAATCAAGGCAATTTCAGAAGCTCTCAACAAAGAGTAGTGATATAAGAGTGGAAGTTGTGAGAGATGGAAGGCGCCAGCCGATTTCGATATTTGATGTTGTTGTGGGTGATATTGTGTGTTTGAAGATTGGTGATCAGATTCCTGCAGATGGGTTGTTCTTGGAAGGGCATTCCTTGAAGGTGGATGAGTCTAGCATGACCGGTGAAAGCGACCACATTCAGATTGATGAAGGGAAGCCCTTTATGTTATCGGGCACAAAGGTCACGGATGGTTTTGGTTTCATGCTTGTAACTTCTGTGGGCATGAACACCGCGTGGGGCGAGATGATGAGTTCAATAAACCGCGAATTGAATGAGGAAACGCCATTGCAAGCACGCCTCAACAAGCTAACTTCTTATATTGGGAAGGTTGGGTTGTTGGTGGCTGCACTTGTTCTTGTTGTTATGCTGATTCGATACTTCACAGGGAACACCAGAGATGACAATGGAAACAGGGAATTTAATGGCAGCAAGACAAAGTTTGATGATGTGATGAATGTTGTAGTGAGCATAGTGTCTGCTGCTGTCACTATCATCGTGGTGGCTATTCCGGAAGGCTTGCCTCTTGCTGTAACTCTAACTCTGGCTTACTCAATGAAATGCATGATGGCGGATCATGCCATGGTTCGAAAACTATCTTCTTGCGAGACAATGGGCTCAGCCACAATAATCTGCACAGACAAAACAGGCACCCTTACGCTAAATGAAATGAAAGTTACCGAGTTTTGGCTTGGAAAGGAAGCGGTGAAAGATGACACTTCTTCGCATTTGGCAGGTAATATTCTCAAATTACTACATCAAACAGTTGGCTTAAATACAACAGGTACAATATACAAACCACATTCTACATCACTTCCTACTGAGATTTCGGGTAGTCCAACTGAGAAAGCAATTCTTTCATGGGCTGTGTTTAATTTGGGTATGAATATTGAAGAAGTAAAGCAGAATTATCACATAATCCATGTAGAGGCCTTCAATTCAGAGAAAAAGAGAAGCGGGGTTTTGGTGAAGAGGAACAATGAGAAGATCATTCATACTCACTGGAAGGGAGCTGCTGAAATGATACTTTCCATGTGTTCAACTTATTATGACAGTGCAGGGGTGCAGAAGGTAATGGATGACGAAGAAAGGTTGCAGCTTGGGACTATTATTAAGAATATGGCAGAAAAAAGCTTGCGATGCATTGCCTTTGCCCACAAAGAAGTCGCAGAAGAAAGTGGACAGGTTCTTGAGAAGCTTGAAGAAAATGGACTGACATTTTTAGGATTAGTTGGCTTGAAGGATCCATGTCGACCAGGAGTCAGTACAGCTGTGGAGTCTTGTAGAGTTGCTGGAGTGAATATCAAAATGATCACTGGTGACAATGTGCACACAGGCAAGGGCTATAGCTCTTGAATGCAAGATTCTCAATCCTGATGAGGATTTAGACAGTGATGCTGTGGTAGAAGGAGTACAATTCAGAAATTACTCACCTGAAGAGAGAATGGAAAAGATTGATAAAATCCATGTAATGGCCAGGTCATCCCCTTTCGACAAGCTCCTTATGGTACAATGCTTGAAGCAGAAAGGTCATGTGGTCGCAGTCACAGGTGATGGAACCAATGACGCACCTGCTCTAAAGGAAGCTGACATTGGGCTTTCCATGGGAATCCAGGGAACTGAAGTGGCAAAAGAGAGCTCAGATATAGTCATCTTGGATGATAATTTCACCTCTGTTGTGACAGTATTGAGGTGGGGAAGGTGTGTATACACCAACATTCAAAAGTTTCTTCAGTTTCAGCTCACAGTGAATGTTGCTGCCCTTGTCATCAACTTTGTTGCTGCTGTTTCTTCTGGTAAGGTCCCACTGAGTGCAGTCCAACTGTTTATGGGTGAATCTGATAATGGACACATTAGGAGCTTTAGCCTTAGCTACTGAGAAACCCACTGATGATCTTATGACAAAGCCACCTGTTGGTCGATCAAAGCCACTTATAACCAGAATCATGTGGAGGAATCTCATGGCACAAGCTGTGTATCAGGTAACCATCTTATTGGTTTTACAATTTAAGGGAAAATCCATCTTTGGTGTAAGTGAGAATGTTAAGAACACCCTCATTTTCAATACTTTTGTCCTCTGTCAAGTCTTCAACGAATTTAATGCAAGAAAATTAGAGAAGAAGAATATATTTACAGGGATACTTAAGAACAAGCTGTTTTTAGCAATTGTTGGGATCACAATAGTTCTTCAACTAGGTGATGGTGGAGTTTCTGAAGAGGTTTGCCAATACTGAGAGACTGAATTGGGGGCAATGGGGTGCTTGCATTGGACTTGCAGCTTTGTCATGGCCAATTGGTTGGCTTGTAAAGTGCATCCCAGTTTCAGGCAAGTGGTTGGCAAAACAAAGAGCTTCTGTGTCCTGAAAGACCAACCTATATCAGCTCTTAACCAACAAAATTCATAAGGGGATTGCTTTAGGTACTTTAGTATTTGGCTTTCATTAGTTTCTCAATTCAAGTTTATGTACATGTTAAATCTAATTACTAGATATTATCTCATCATGTCATGAATGGAGTTTTCTTGAATAGAAGGAAAAAAAAAATTCATTCAACATGTTTCTATGGAGCTTCCGCTATTATTTTCAGTTCAGTATTCATATTGCTCTCGAGTTGATATAAAGTAACTGCTTAAATTGCAACCAGTAACTACTTTAGTATTCACCATTCATCCCTATCAATGTTTTCTCAATTCATGTTTATGTAAATATCAATTTAGTTTACTAGCTATTCCTCTTCATCTCATGAAACGTGCCTGATGATGTACAACTCAAAATTCTATTGACGACTACTCATTTCAATATGACCTAACATGCCATTTTCATTTAGAACAGAGAACCAAGTTGTCCAGCATTGTTTTTTCATTAATGGATTGTGCGATTTTTGGACATGAAAGAAGTGTTACTTGCCCTCTGTACTAAGAACTAGAGAGTGTCACATCTTGTATGATGTTAAGGCTTCTTCAATAAATGAAAATGGTACAATGGATGCTATAAATTGATAATAAGGAACAATTGCCATTCTGGACAAATTAATGCTTGTAATAAAAGGGTCATAAAACATGGATCAATAAAAGCATCAAGTTATTCTTTTATATTAATTTTAATTGTACAATGAGAAGAACCGTTATCCTTTATTAGGTTGAATGAAAGATATTTTCTTATGAAAATCTAAAAGGTTGGCAGTGGAGGGAGTATCAAAAACCCATGTCTAAGACTTGTTCGAGCATTCTGCATAGCAGGAATCCACAAAATTTTCCACCTTGTGAGAACCTGTAACATGAAAAGTAATGCATTGATGAGATTCTTATGTTGCAATGAACTTTGTACAAAATGTTTTTTAGAAAAATTTTGAAACCCACAAATGATGTCATAAAAACTTAAAATCCATTAATCCTTGTGAAGAAAAATGATAAATAAATTGTAAGTGAAAGAGACGGGTAGCGAATATAGGACGAAAATTCTCATACCAGATTCCAAATTGTTGGTCTTGGATTGTGCACAATCTTGAGTACAATTATAAGTAACATCCGAAGGTGAAATTCTGCATTCTAACATGCAAAGATTGAAACAAAGCATATATTGGATAGGGACTATTTTTAGACTCAACAAGCATTTTGCACCACACTGCAAAATACAATGACGACCCTTTGAATCAGAAGGGGAAGAATGAGAGTAATCAGCTTGCACTACAGCAAGCAAAAGCATCAAAATCACAACCATAACTCTTTTTGCACCAATTCCTTCCATTGCTCCTCTTTCTTACTTCAACTCTCAAACTTGTTTTTGATTGTCTATTAGTTAAATGAAACAATTATTTATAGTGAACTATTGTCATTGAATTTTGCCAATCAATTTTTCTTACCGTTTAGGTACAGCCGTATAAAAGGAAAACAAATAGACAAAAATCACAATTACTCTTCCTTTGAAGTAGGAAGAAAAAAAAAAAAAAAGAATCATTTAAAATAGAAACCTAATTGATTGGCCAACATTTCTTACCATAACTGCACCATGTTTTCCATGACAATTCCAACTCAAAAAAAGAAACTGTAATTTAAATTCCAATGCTTTAAATGCATCAAATGCCCAATACATTTAGTAACCTACAAGAGTTGCGAAACCCTCTTCCCCCGCAATGATTGAAGCTCTAGCCACCTTTGAGCAAGTTAAATTGGCAAATAAGCTTGGCCTAAGTCCTAACAGAGGTTGAATTCGAAGGGGATGCATCCGTTATCATATCCGCTAAAAATCTCTTCGTATGGTAATATCATTTCGGATACACAGAAAGAATCTTAAACTTTACAATGTAAGGCCAATAGGGTTGCTTATGTTTTAGATAGAAATGCAAAGGATATTGCTGAATTTTTTCTATGGACGCAATTTATGCCTCCTAAAGTGCATCATGTAATCCTGAAAGACATTTTCAATTGATATAATCATCTCTTAACTTTCTCAAAAAAAGAAAAAGAAAAAAGACGAATAAATAATATATCCATTCATGTATTGATAAAAAACAACATAACAATTACTTGTACGTAAAATTACGAATGAACGGCTTTTATTAGTTTAGTATTTGGCTTTAGTATTTAAGGGGATTGTTACAATCCACTTTTTCATCTTCTCATTTTCATCCTATATCAGCTCCTACTAACAAAATTCATAAGGGGATTGCTTTAGGTACTTTAGTATTTGGCTTTCATTAGTTTCTCAATTCAAGTTTATGTACATGTTAAATCTAATTACTAGATATTATCTCATCATGTCATCTCAACATGTGTCTATGGAGCTTTCGCTATTATTTTCAGTTCAGTATTCATATTGCTCTCGAGTTGATATAAAGTAACTGCTTAAATTGCAACCAGTAACTACTTTAGTATTCACCATTCATCCCTATCAATGTTTTCTCAATTCATGTTTATGTAAATATCAATTTAGTTTACTAGCTATTCCTCTTCATCTCATGAAACGTGCCTGATGATGTACAACTCAAAATTCTATTGAGCGGTTTGGCCTTTACTCACCACTACCACCCCCCTTCACCACTTGTTTATACATACATACATGAAACGAATTTTCTTGAATATAAGATTATAAAAGATAGATATACCTTAAAGATGTCTCGAACCTGAGATAAAGTAATTGCTTTAAGAATATCTAACCAGCAACTATCTTTTGGAAGAAGAGTGGAAAAATTCCATTACCCATAAGGTTGCAAGATAAGTACTCTTTTTGCACTTCATAAAGGTAAATTAATAACCCCAGGATGTGGACTACTAGAAAAAATTTGTAATAGAACATGAATATCAAAATTTGCAGATATAGTGGAAATGGAATATAATGCTAAGTATATGACTCGAAACTTCCTGTTAGCCTCCAATTTGAGCTTTAAACACAGAATGGAGGGATAAATGATAACACCAGGTTAGCCTTCATAACCTTAAAAATAATGTTAGACATGGACGTTTTCCATTTCCTCTGAGAAAATAATTCAAGAAGGAGACACATGAAGTTTAGTATTGTTCCAATGAAAAATACCCCATATCAAGTACTAGTCAGTCAATTCTGACTATGAATGATGCAGGGTTTTTTTCTTTTTCTTTTTTTGTTGGATAAGTAGCAAAGTTTATTCATATGAGGAGATATGTCATGTATGTAAGTTTTTGTAAAGAAAAGAGAGTGTTTACAGTTTGAATAGTGCAGAACTTTCTTAATTAGCTTAATGAGGTACAGTATTTATAGTTTGTTATTTAGACAAAATATCTAATAACAAACTTACAACAGATTAGGAAACTAATAACAGATTACAGCTGTTTACAGCTAATGATCACACTAAACACATGCTTAATTAAGAACAGCTAAGACACTTGCTGAGTTAACACACTAAGCTGCATTTGATTCTGAAATGTGAGCTAAGCTACAGGTCGTTTTGGTGAAGACATAATACATGTCTGAATACGACTGTAGTTTAGGCTCTATCTTCAACATCCCTCCTCAAGCTCAGGGGGACGTACAGACGCCATGAGATTGCTGCGAAGAGCAAGAAATCGATGTGGAGGAAGGCTTTTGGTGAATATATCAGCAAGTTGATCGTGTGTAGAAACAAACTTGACTGCGAGATCCTTGCGAAGAACACGCTCACGAACAAAATGAAAATCCACCTCAATATGCTTCGTTCGAGCATGAAACACAGGGTTTGAAGCAATTGCAAGGGCAGAAACGTTATCACACCAGAGAATTGGAGCTTCGGAAATAAAAACCCCAAGATCCTTGAGCAAGGTTCGAAGCCAACAAACTTCAGCTGAAGCAAGAGCTAAAGCTCGATATTCGGACTCAGTGGAAGAGCGAGATACGGTGAGCTGTTTCTTGGCGGACCAGGTAATAGGATTAGGGCCAAGATACACAAGAAGACCAGAGGTAGACCTTCGATCATCTGGGTCACCAGCCCAGTCTGCATCCGTGAAGGCAGAGAGCTTTAATGGACCAGGTCTGAAAGAAAGACCCAAATGGAGAGTGCCCTTGAGGTATCTGAGGATTCTCTTAGCTGCAGTAAGATGAATGGAGGTAGGGGAAGCCATATACTGACACACCTGATGCACTGCAAAGGAAAGATCTGGTCGAGTGAAGGTCAGGTAATGAAGTGCTCCAACTAAGCTTCTGTAAGCATGAGGATCCTGAAGTTTCTCACCATCATGAAGAGAAAGCCTGGTATTTGGGGTGCAAGGTGTAGAAACAGGTTTGGTAGAGGTCATATGGTGTTTATGGAGAAGGGAAGTAGCATATTTGGTTTGAGATAAGTGTAATCCCTTGGAATCTCGATTGACCTGAATTCCAAGAAAGTAATGTAAGGGTCCAAGATCCTTGAGCTCAAAGATGGAGCTGAGATGGTGAATGAGAGTGTCAAGGAAGGTGGGAGTGTTGCTGGTGAGCACTATGTCATCAACATAAAGGAGTAAGTAAGCAATGATGGTCTTGGATCGATAGATGAATAAGGAGGAGTCTGCTGCAGAGGCAGTGAAGCCAAATTGGAGAAGTTGGCCAGTAAACCTCTCAAACCAGGCCCTTGGAGCCTGTTTGAGACCATAGATGGATTTGTGCAACCGGCAGACATAATCAGGATGTTGAGCACTGATGTATCCTTGGGGTTGAGACATATAGACTTCCTCCTTGAGGATGCCATGTAGAAAAGCATTGCTCACATCAAGCTGCCTTAAAGGCCAATTAAGAGACACAGCAAGAGAGAGGATCATCCTGACTGTAGGAGGCTTTATCACTGGACTGAAGGTTTCATCAAAGTCAATGCCGTGTTGTTGATGAAAACCTTTGGCCACCAACCGGGCCTTGTACCTAGCAATTGATCCATCACTATGTGTCTTGAGCTTATAGACCCATTTGCAACCTACAATGTTGTGATGCTGGGGTGGAGGAACCAAGGACCAAGTTCCTTGTCTGATAAGGGCAGCATACTCATCCTGCATAGCTTGACACCATTGGGAAATTGGTTGGGCAAGTTTGAAAGAGGGTGGTTCTATAAGGGTGTAGTCAAGCTGGGCCTTGTAACAAGTCTTAGGCTTAAAAATACCAAGTTTGGATCTGGTTAGCATAGGATGAGTATTCTGGACAGGTGCTGGGAGTGGGGAAGGTTGAGCTGGTGCTGCAGAAGAGGTTGTTACTGCAGAATTGGGTGGTTCTGCAGAATGGGGTAAAAGAACTGGTGGTACTGCAAAATTGGGTGCTGGAATTGAGGTTTCTGCAGAATTGGGGACTGGAAGTGGTGATACTGCAGAAATGGGCACAGGAGTTGGTGTTTCTGCAGAGTTGGGTACTTGAGATGGTGTTTCTGCAGAGTGGGTACTGGGATAGGGGTGACTGCAGAATGGGGTACTGGGATTGAGGTTACTGCAGAGATAGATGCAGGGGACTGTGTGTTTGGAGAATAAGATGCAGAATCAAATACAGAAGTGGGAATGGGGTTTTGGACAGAAGTACTGATGTGAGGGCAGTAACTGCAGGGTAAAGAAGTGCAGGAATGGGTAGAGAGAAGATGTGTAAGCCAATATTCTGGGGAATAGGATTGAGGGTCAGGTGTAGGATTTTGGGCTGGGGTTTCACAAGCTGGAAACTCAGTTTCATTGAACATCACATGTCTCGAGGTGTAGAGCCTTTTGGTAATAGGGTCTTGGCATAGATAGCCTTTTGTGGTAGGGGGGTAGCCTAAAAAGATGCAGGAAGTGGTTTTGGGTTGGAGTTTGTGGGTATTATAAGGAGTGAGTAAGGGAAAGCACTTGCATCCAAAGGTCCTAAGATAGGAAATATCTGGTTTGACATGGTGCAGCTGTTCCCAAGGAGAAGACATGTTTAAAAGAGGTGTAGGAAGCTTATTAATGAGATGACAAGCAGTGGCAATAGCATAGGACCAGTGGGACAGAGATAGACCAGACTGAGACAGCAAGGCTAGAGTGATTTGGATGAGATGCCTATGTTTTCTTTCAGCAACTCCATTTTGCTGAGGTGTGTGAGGGCATGTGAGATGATGAATGATGCCAGAGTTGGCACAATAAGAGTTAAAATCAGTGGAGGTAAACTCACCACCACAATCAGTTCTAAGAAAGTGTATAGAAGAGTTATAGTGTTTTTCAGCCATGACTTTGAATTGTTGGAATGTAGTGAATGTGTCAGACTTGTTTTTAAGCAAATACACCCAACAAAACTTGGTATAGTCATCAACAATAACAAGGTAATATCTGAATCCATTATAAGATTGAATGGGAGCTGGACCCCAAAGGTCAGCATGTAAAACATGTAAAGGAAATTCAGACTTAGGAACTGAAATGGAAAAGGGCAACTTATGCATCTTGCCTGCAAGGCAGTGCTGACAGTGCAACAAATGAGACTTATTATTCAATGGATTACATGACTTTAATGAAGGAAAAACAGAATGTAATATGGAGGCACTTGGATGACCCAATCTGGTATGCCAAAGCAGCCAGTTATTTGCAGCAGAAAGAGAAGTATGTAATGCAGATTTGTGTGAGTTTGACTTGAAAATTCTGGAAGAATGAAGTGGATAAACTCCATTTTCACTCATGCCCTGATAAAGAACTCTCCCCGTAGGTAAATCCTGAATCAATAGCTTGTTAGAGTCAAAATAACAACTACAATTGTTATGAAGACAGAGTTTGTGTACTGACAGCAGGTTACTTGCAATCCTAGGAACATGCAACACATTTCTAAGCTTGAATAGACTAAGTTTAGTATGGAGTTGAGTGTTACCTATATTTTGGATTGGCAAGTTTTGACCATTTCCCACAGAGACTTGTTCAGGTCCTTTGAAGGGTGTTGGCTAGTTGAGGTTATTCAAATCTGCTGTAATATGGTCTGAAGCACCTGAGTCAGTGAGCCAGGTCTCACCCGTGCCTTGAGTCATATTGAGGTTGGATGCATTGGCCATTGCAGCAAGCTTAGTAGGTGGATTTTTGCCTTGGTAAGCAAAATCCATCCTATGATAGCAGTCAATGGCATAGTGTCCAAGTTTTCCACAGATTTGACAAGTTGGCCTGTTGTGCTCAGGTTTGTTGTAACTGCTTGTAGTCTGACCATGAAAGCCAGATTGGTTCTGACCTTGTGAGCCTGGAGAATGATTCTGAGTGAACTGGTTTTGTGGATAGAAATGACCAGATCTGCCATTGCCTCTGCCTCCTCTAGAATAGTGATTTCTTCCTCTGCCCCGATTATAGTTAGAGCTGCCATTGGTCTGTCTATTTGTATTGGAGACAAACATGGCAAGTGAGGAGTTGAGTTCTGAGCTTTCATTAATAGAGAGCTCTTCTGTTTGCAGCAAAACAGAAAGTTTCTCAAAGGTCAAGGAGTCATCTCTTGTCCTTATAGCAGAATTGAAGGAGGAATAATCCTTGGGAAGGCCTTTGAGGACCATGTGCAGCATTTCCTCATCATCAATTTGAACACCTACTGCAGAGAGCTTGTCTCTTGCAGTCTTGACTCGTTGCATATAGGCACTGATAGAGTCAGAACCTTTCTTGACAGACTGCAGTTCCAACTTTAGGTTCAGTACATTTGCTCTAGCAGTACTTGTGAACCTGGTTTCCAAAGTGCTCCACACTTCTTGAGCAGAGTGTAATCCAACCACCATTGATAAAACTGGTGGTGATAGAGTCGAGTAGATGAGAGTAAGAAGAGCCTTATCTCTCTTCTTCCAAGAAAGGAAAGAAGGATTGACTCCTGTTGTAAGAACTCCTGCAGAATCAACCAGATATTGACTTGGCTTCTGCACTGAACCATCAATGTGGTCAATCATAGAATAGGCTTCGAGGATTGTAGTTAGTTGCAGCTTCCAGACCATGTAATTCAAGCTGTCTAGCTTGATAGACATCAAGTTTGACATATTCGACAGCAACATCAGTGGTGAAGGAAACTGTGGTGAGGATGGTGGTTGAGGACCATTGGAGGTTGGCGAATCAGCCATTAGAGGCTCTGATACCATGTAAGTTTTTGTAAAGAAAAGAGAGTGTTTACAGTTTGAATAGTGCAGAACTTGATTAATTAGCTTAATGAGGTACAGTATTTATAGTTTGTTATTTAGACAAAATATCTAATAACAAACTTACAACAGATTAGGAAACTAATAACAGATTACAGCTGTTTACAGCTAATGATCACACTAAACACATGCTTAATTAAGAACAGCTAAGACACTTGCTGAGTTAACACACTAAGCTGCATTTGATTCTGAAATGTGAGCTAAGCTACAGGTCGTTTTGGTGAAGACATAATACATGTCTGAATACGACTGTAGTTTAGGCTCTATCTTCAACAATGTACACATCGATCATGTGTACACAACATTTAGAATTACAAATGATGAAGAGTTACAAATGAAAAGAGAGAAAGAATCTACAAAATCAACAATAGAAGTCAGAAAAGAAGCAAAAATGGGACGGAGTATTTTTTAAATTACTTCCTCCAGAGACATTTTATTTTCCCATGGAAGATCCAAAAGTGATGTTACTAACTCACATAATATTTGACAGGCATATCCTAAGAAAGGATCTTTTCCAGCTGAAACCCAAGACTAATTAAAACAGTGACAAAGTGCCTGCAATTGACAAAAATCTACGAATTAATTGGAGTTCATTTGAACCAAGCATCTAAGGAAAGCAGTTCTTGAATAATTCTTTCTAAGTAGCCTACTTTAAATGTTTTCAGCAAAAACAAATACTGAGTCCACTTGTGGCATATGCTACATGAACATGTTAAGTCAATCTGTTTGATTTTTTAAATTTGAATATGAATTATATTGCCATCATATTATTTATCTCTCTCTCTCTCTCTCTCTCTCTCTCTCTATGTGTGTGTGTATGTGCGCTTACACACACATATGTATTATTTTTATTCTTTGGCTGAAATAAAAAAACCAGTTTGACTCACAGTAGTGAAATAATTAATAAAATAAAAATAAATAAACCAGATTTATATACATAAGAAGATTATTATGTTAGTATGCTTATAAAAATGATAAAAACAATAGATAAACAATTAAAGAGAGACACATATAGATAGAAGGTGAGGATGGTTGATGTAACTGGCTTTGATGTTTAAAATTGCTAATTTAGTATGTCCAACCACTTTTTTGATGCTTCACATAGTGGGAACACATAATATGGCCTAAATATTCCCATAATATGCTTCCCATAGTGGGCATTTTCTTTTTAAAAGTCTTTCTGACCTTTGAGTGAATTCAGTGCTACTTTGATAATGGCTTATACAAAATTCCACAATCTTAGAAATCCTTCCAGAGTTCCAGCAGTCTAAACTGGAAAGGAAAATTGGGGTAAAGATAATTTTATGTGCATTTGTTTTGAGGTCTTAGTGACAGTGGTACTAACAGAGTTAACTGAATCGATTTTTTTTGCTTGTAATTCTTTGGTAGAAATTCTTTACGCTATCTTGTGTTATTTATTGTTCATGAGGTAGCTCTTTTGTAATAAAATCTCTTACTCTTGGATTGTTTCATTTCTTTGCTTTTTGACTGGTCTACTGCTTTGGGTTTTACTTCTAGTACCTCGGCTTTAGATTTTGTTGTTTCTTTATCTTTACACTCTACTAATCCACACCATGTAATTACCTGATGCTCTTTGTGTTCATGCTTTATGCACACTAAGACATCTTTTTCTAATAATATTCATCTATTACCTAAAAAAAAAAATCTTTAGTTATAAAAAAGAAGTTTGAGATCTTTTGTTAAATCAAGATGCATAGAGACTAGAGGGCAATAGATATATAATTATGGACCTTCCCTAACCATTCTATTGAATCTCATCAAGTAGAATTTCGTATGAGCAGACTGAATATGATTGATGCATGTGGAAATAAACAAGCCAAGATTAGAGAAAGTAAATCTGAAGGATTCAAACTTTAAAATCCGCATTTTCCCACCTCAATTAATGTAGGAATAAACATAAGGATCAGCTAATCTTTCAATATAATATGCAAAAATGTAAAAATAAAAAATCTGGGATCACATGCATCCTTCAAAATAAGGATGGAATCTTATTTGTGTGAACCAGCACATTTCATTGGCATAGGGAACGTTATGGTTTTATTTTATTGGTAAGTCAATGTTATGGATTTGAAGACATAACCACAAACCAATATCAATATTTCATGGGATAGGACCAATCAATTGCTTTTAATGCCATGTTCCCATGTAGACCAGGAGTACAGAAGAAGCACTTGCGCACCTATTATTTGGGTATCTCCTTTGTGAGTCACTTTTTGTTATCTCCACTTGCTGTTTCTTGTATTGTCAATTTCACTTTTCCAGTATGGCTGAGGGAATAGTTACTGATCTCATGAAGCAGTTGGTTTCAATCGCTGCTCGGGAGGCCGAACAAGAGATAAGGTTGGTTGTTGGTGTTGACAAAGAAATCGAAAAGCTGAAAGACAATCTACAAACCCTGGAGGCAGTGCTCAATGATGCTGAGAAAAGACAAGTTACAGACAAAGCTGTGAAGCTTTGGTTAAAAAAGCTCGAAGGCGTATCATATGAGATGGATGACGTGCTGGACGAGTGGAACACTGCAATGATCAAATCAGAAATTCAGAAAGAAGACGAAAATGCTGAGAATGATCTTGTTGTGAAGAAGAAGGTATGCTCCTTCATCCCTTCTCCTTCGTGTTGATAAACTTGTTCTACACCACGACATTGCTCACAAAATACAAGAACTGAATGGAAAATTAGATGAGATTGTAAGAGAGAGGGGGGTGTATGGGTTTGAGTTGACTACTAGGGGTAATGCCTCTGAGGTAGTTAAGAGACCAATAACTACCTCATTTGTTGATGTGTCTTAAATATGTGGTCGTGATATGGTTAGGGATGATCTAGTGAACATTCTATTGGGGAATAAGGGTAGTGAAGAAGAAAGAAGCCCCTATGTCATCTCCTTAGTGGGCATGGGCGGTATTGGAAAAATTGTTCTTGCCCAACTAGCCTACAATGATCATGAGGTGAAGACGCATTTTGAGAAGAGAGTGTGGGTTTGTGTGTCTGAACCATTTGACCAGCCTAGGGTTTCCAAAGCAATCATTAAAGCTTTTGGAGGTGGTGACTCCAATAGTATTGAATTGCAAGTTCTATTGGAAAAAATTTGTGAATTGATAGAGGGAAAGAAGTTCTTTCTTGTCTTAGATGATGTGTGGATTGAAGACTCCACATTGTGGGAGCCATTCAAACTTGCACTTAAATACGGTGCCCAAGGATGTAGAATTCTAGTCACCACACGTAAAAGTAGATTTGCAAAGATTATGGGTAGCACTAGTGCATGCGTGATCAATTTGGAGGTGTTGTCTGATGAAGATTGTTGGTTGATGTTTAGTAATATAGCATTTTTTGATAAGGATCCTGAGCAATGTAGGCAACTAGAAGTCCTTGGTAGGCAAATAGCAATGAAGTGTAAAGGTTTGCCGCTTGCTGCGAAAACTTTAAGGAGTCTCATGCGCTTCATGAGAAGTAAAGAACAATGGAAGAATGTTTTGGATAGCAATTTGTGGGAATTAGGAGACGTTGAAAAAGTTGTTGAAAAAGATCTTTTTGCACCGTTGTTATTGAGTTATAATGATTTGCCCTCTAATTAAAAATTAAATATATAAAAATAAATAAATTAAAAATTGTACCAACAAACTAGAAAAGGAAAACCGTAAAGTTGGTTAAAAAAAAAAAAAAAAAACGTAAAGTTATGTGTAACAAATTATATATTTATCAACCGTCAAATTTTGTTCCACAAATTATATAGTTATGTGTAACAAAAAGAAAAAGAAAATATTAATATTTTGAGTGGATATTGTGGAACAATTGAGGATTATCAACTGTCACCCATAGCTATATCAAGAACTGTTCGAAATTGTAAAAGTAAATGTGACATTTACAAGTATAAGGACCAATCAAATTAATAGTACAATGGACGCTATAAATTGATAATAAGAAACGATTGCCATTCTGGACAAATTAATGATTGTAATAAAAGGGTCATAAAACATGGATCAATAAAAGCATCAAGTTATTCTTTTATTTTAATTTTAATTGTACAATCAGAAGAACCTTTATCCTTTAATAGTTTGAATCAAAGCTATTTTCTTATTAAAATCTAAAAGGTTGGCAGTGGAGGGAGTATCAAAAACCCAGGTCTAAGACTTGTTCGAACATTCTGCATAGCAGGAATCCACAAAATTTTCCACCTTGTGAGAACCTGTAACATGAAAAGTAATGCATTGATGAGATTCTTATGTTGCAATGAACTTTGTACAAAATGTTTTTTAGAAAAATTTTGAAACCCACAAGTGATGTCATAAAAACTTAAAATCCATTAATCATTGTGAAAAAAAAATGATAAATAAATTGTAAGTGAGAGAGACAAGGTAGCGAATATAGGATGAAAATTCTCATACCAGATTCCAAATTGTTGGTCTTGGATTGTGCACAATCTTGAGTACAATTATAAGTGACATTCGAAGGTGAAATTCTGCATTCTAACATGCAAAGATTGAAACAAAGCATATATTGGATAGGCACTATTTTTAGACTCACCAAGCATTTTGCACCACATTGCAAAATACAAAGACGACCCTTTGAATCAGAAGGGGAAGAATGAGAGTAATCAGCTTGCACTACAGCAAGCAAAAGCATAAAAATCACAACCATAGCTCTTTTTGCATCAATTCCTTCCATAGCTCCTCTTTCTTACTTCAACTCTCAAACTTGTTTTTGATTGTCTATTAGTTAAATGAAACCATTATTTATAGTGAACTATTGTCATTGAATTTTGCCAATCAATTTTTCTTACCATTTAGGTACAGCCGTATAAAAGGAAAACAAATAGACAAAAATCACAATTACTCTTCCTTTGAAGTAGGAAGAAAAAAAGAAAAAAAAGAATCATTTAAAATAGAAACCTAATTGATTGGCCAACATTTCTTACCATAACTGCACCATGTTTTCCATGACAATTCCAACTCAAAAAAAGAAACTGTAATTTAAATTCCAATGCTTTAAATGCTTCAAATGCCCAATACATTTAGCAACCTACAAGAGTTGCGAAACCCTCTTCCCCCGCAATGATTGAAGCTCTAGCCACCTTTGAAGAAGTTAAATTGGCAAATAAGCTTGGCCTGAGTCCTAACAGAGGTTGAATTCGAAGGGGATGCATCCGTTATCATATCCGCTAAAAATCTCTCTTCGTATGGTAATATCATTTCCGATACACAGAAAGAATCTTAAACTTTACAATGTAAGGCCAATGGGGTTGCTTATGGTAATATTGCTGAATTTTTTCTATGGACGCAATTTATGCCTCCTGGAGTGCATCATGTAATCCTGAAAGACATTTTCAATTGATATAATCATCTCTTAACTTTCTCAAAAAAAGAAAAAGAAAAAAGACGAATAAATAATATATCCATTCATGTATTGATAAAAAACAACATAACAATTACTTGTACGTAAAATTACGAATGATAACACCACCATTACATTATAATATCATGTATCTTAAAAATTCTATTGAGTAGTTTATACTAATACATTTTACATAAGATTAAGGAAAGCAAAGAGATGGGAAGCCAAAACTAACCCATAGCACGAAATTAATTCTAAATCCAAGTGTCTAAAATGTTTTAAAATTATTAATACTCGTATAATAAGCAATACTCGTATTATAATCATGTTGTAGTAAAATATAGAATACAGATTCAGGGTTCTATTCATGTGTTGTCACCAAACAGATGAATGCATGGTAATAGTTATTACATTACAGTTTTTTTTTTATTCCTTATGATACTGATTCATATTACAGTGTAATAACCATTACATCATACCAAACGTGCCCTAAGTTTCCAACACAAATCATTTCACAAAAGTTAATTATCCAATCTATTTTCCTTGTCTATGAAGCTTTTTATATACACATTTTATCATGCTCCCAACTAGTGGCTACCAATGCGTTAGTTGGATGTATGCTTGTGGTGGTAGGTTTATAGATTCTAGTAATAATACAAAAATCTAATAAAATATGTAACTTACGAAATCCAGAAAATTCAAATAAACTGCACTATTTGGTCTTTATAATGGGAAATGTCATAGTTGATTGAGCATGTGAGTGCAATGTCTTCAAAATTCTACCTAACATAGTTACATTGCTCTACAAAAAGCATCTAGTAACAGATGCTAGAAATCCATAACAATTAGAGCTCTAATATCTTTCTTAGATCTGCCACTTGTACGACAGTGCAAATCCCCTCTTCATTACAAATGCCACAGATTGCATTCTGTGACTGGAATTTCTATCAGTTGAAGAACTATCTATGAAACGTTTTGTATACACATTTCATCTCTGAGACTAACCAATCATTTATGAAAATTCTAGTGTTCTGTTTTCTAGGTCCCTTGAATTGGTGAAGTTTTGGTTCACTTG
>OU015761.1:28520501-28682031 GCA_907173295.1 Fagus sylvatica | reverse complement strand
ATCTTCTGGATCAACAAAATTTATTGTTAATAATTTCACTTCAGGTGGTAAGGTGTAATATCCCTTTTGAGAGAATATTTGAGTACATCCTTCTTGATTTTGTTCACACCACTTCTATGTCCTTTAATTATCAAATGAGTTTCATTCACTTTAGGGAATGGTATATAATTGGTCGGATAGAATTTGTGGATTTTCAATAAAATCTTATTATTTTGTTTAACCAATAGAAGGCAATATTAGTTCAGAGTTCTTCTTGAACTTACGTTTTGGATATTGCTACTTCAGGAGCACTTTTGAGACATGATATGTAATATATGATTGTCCTTTTTCCAACATGTCTTCTTTAGAGGTTCTCACTCACTTAATTTTAATTGTGAGCTGATTT
This sequence comes from Fagus sylvatica, assembly GCA_907173295.1. Classification (NCBI taxonomy): domain Eukaryota; kingdom Viridiplantae; phylum Streptophyta; class Magnoliopsida; order Fagales; family Fagaceae; genus Fagus; species Fagus sylvatica. The sequence continues at coordinate 28,681,646 of OU015761.1, read as the reverse complement.
AGAAAGTGCAGAATTTTACTCACTTACACCTTTTAAAATTTTGCAACTTCAGGTGCATCAAGTGTAAAGTTGTATTCACTTGCACTTTTATAATTTTGCAACTTCAAGTGCATCCATATCTATAATGAGTTATTGTAAGATGCAGCTTTTGGTGCATCCATACCTCTCTTAAATCATTTCAGAGGATTTTATAATCCATAAACATAAAATTTATAGACTATAGATCAAGATAATAACATATAAGTAAGATTATCAATTCTTAAGAATAAAACTTATAGATCAAGATATAGCAAAGATATTAAGATATCAATTAGTATTTAGATCAAGATATAGCAAAGATATCAAGATACTAATTCTTTAAAGAAAAACTTACAGTGGGTTGAAGACAAAGTGAGTACAACTCCTTTCTTAGGATTTGGTTAGAGTTTCGTGCTGATAACGTGTTATAAAATAACAAGATTAATAGCAAGAGAAATGAAGAAGAGAAACTTTCTTATTTAGTGGTCATCCATACTAGAGAGAATTCTCTTATGGAATTCATTAGTTTTCTTCTTATCATCTTACAAAACTAAAACCACATATATATAGTGATTAGATGATAGGAGTGGTTAAGACATTGATAGGAGTGGTTGAGCAATGTGATAAGAGTGGTTGAGCACATTGATAAGAGTGGTTGAACACAGAGATTTAAAATATGGGGTTATTTTTGTCCGTGCACTAAAGTGGACATTTTCCTATATAGTGATGAGACTATTATACCCTTTTTTGTAAGAGATATTATTAATTGAAATCCATGAATAAATTTGTAAAATTTAAGATGTGAGTGGTATTTTTGGCAGTTTCTAAAAGTGGACATAAGGGAGCAATCCTCTTAATAGTAATAAATGATAATAATAGTAATAATTAAATAGAAACATCCAATACTTGATATGATTATAATAATAATAAAAATGATACAAATAAAATCAACAACAATACTAATAATAGTATTAAAAATATTAATTTTGATAAAATTTCTATGATTATAATGAATATACAAATAACAACACCCACCTAACCACTCTGTTTATTTGGCAAACTTAATTCCTTCGTTTTGGGTGCCATAAGTGCAACAACACTGGTTGGACCTATCTCAGACAAACCTTTAGAAAATTATAAATACTATACTAAGAAAATAAAAAACAAATGATACACATCCGAAGAACTATGACAATTAAATAAAAATTAGTAAAAAATTATCACTTTTGAATAAATGCCAATCAGTATGATACTAATACATATAATAAGAAGAAAAAAAAAAAAATTCCTTGCCTACCCACATAAAGCATAATAGTAGTAAAATTATTACTATCATTATTACTATTATGTACACCATCGAAAGCATTACATGGACTTTCTGTACAATTTCTTTCAAACTTGCGATCGGTCCTAATATTTCAAAGGAATTTTTGCGATCGATCGCCTTATTCTCTGTACAATTTCAGGGGACCTGCGATCGATCGGTCCAAATTTTCAAAGGAATTGCGCGATCAGTCCGACTTAAAGGCTATTATTGTTTAATTTCTGAAAAAGTTGCGATCGATCAGTCCAAATTTTCAAAGGAATTCGGCGATCGGTCCACTTAAATGCTATTACTATTGGGAAAGTTGCGATCGATCGGTCCAAATTTTCAAAGGAATTGGGCGATCAGTCCACCTTAAATGCTATTACTGTTGGGAAAGTTGCGATCGATCGGAAAATTTTCAAAGGATTTGGGCGATCGATCACAAAATATAACTTACAAAATTAAGACTGATGGCACATTAGACAGTGCTAAAATTGGACAATTCCTACCTTTCTACACACATTTACATTCTTCTTTCTTGGTTGATTCGGTTTTGTTCGTTCAAACACAATACGAAGCAGATATGAACCTCCTCATAATACTTATTTTCTAGTAATGATACACTTTTTTAAGAACCATTTCAGGAAAAAATATATATATATATATATAATATATACTTATTTAAGAAATTTAATATATATATATAATAATACATATATAAAAATTCATAACCACAATACTTGCTAGGAATTTCCAATTCATACATTTTATGAATAAAAGTACAACTACACAAACATATACTTGCTCAATTTTTTAACTTAGAAACCTACATGTAATGAATGTGCCTCAGTAGAACGGCAAGTACATGGTTTCCAACTACAAAAAAAAAAAAAAAATTCTCTTCGAACATCTACATAGAAAATTCAATAAAAAATACAAAAACACTAGGAAGAACTACAAATTTTTACTCATGCGAGACTATCAAAATACACATTTCACACCATCTTTACACCTGTACAGTACATAACTTCTGCAACTTACAATACAAGTTCATAAATGACCATAGCCAATTTAACAAAGGGAAACTCAGGACTCCATGTCATCACACCTGCAAAATAGCAAGCAATGAATTATACATATGACTAAAAAATCCCAAAAATATAGCCATCTTTTTTTGCAAAATATGTATTTACCTATAACAAATCATATTCACAAATATATGAGACTATTTACATGGCATACTTCAAGATGTTGCAAACATGGTATGATACATTTGTAAAAGGAAAATACGCATATAATTAGGGATTGGTAACACCAATTCGGTGGAAACACTATATATTTGGTATTAATCAAATAATTGAAATTTAGATTTATGCCAAAGTTGTGCATTTTTATGTTCTTGATGCTTTTATGTCAAATTGATCGTGTATTTATAAAATTAAAATACATAATTATATGTTTGAACATATAATTGGTTGAGATGACCAAAGTTAGGAATAATTTAAATTTATAATAGATTTTTTAGACTGATATATGATTTGATATACCAAATAAGCAAGGCACAAATATATGATAGGTATTGTAATATTGAAATTTGGTTTGGTGGCTATATGGATTTTAGTGTTTATTAATAAGAGTTTAGTAATAACTTGTTAATGTTTGTCAAATATGATATTTTGTTACACGAGTGATATACGCTTTGTCTATTGTTGTTTATATTTTGTCGAAACGTGTACTCTTTGTCAAAATTTGTAAACTTAAGAAAAGTTTTCGTATATTTTTGGACTTTAGTAACACTTAGTAAATGTTTAGTAAATATAGATAACTGTTGTGATAATGTTTGTAAATTTGTCCCAAGATATGTAAAATTGTCTCTTTGTTAGTAAAAATGGTATTTTGTTTTGTAAGGTTTGTGTCAAAATATGCAATAGTTGACAAGTATTGTAATATTGAAATTTCATTTGGTGGATATATGGATTTTAGTGTTTATTAATAAAGGTTTAGTAATAACTTGTATATGTTTGTCAAATTTGAAATTTTATCTCACGACTGATATAAGCTGTATCTAATATTGTTTAGATTTTGTTTAAATGTATAATCTTTGTCAAAATTTGTAAATTTAAAAAAAGTTTTCGCTTACTTATGAACTTTAGTGAGGGTTAGTAATAGCAGATTACAAGTATGTAAAGATTTTGATAATACGTGTAAACTTCTCCTACGTGTTGTAAATAGCCTCTTTGTTGGTAAGGATTGTATCTTCTATTGTAAGGTTTGTGTCAAAATATGCAATAGTTGACAAGTTTTGTAATATTGAAATTTCGTTTGGTAGATATATGGGTTTTAGTGTTTATTAATAAAGGTTTAGTAATAATTTGTATATGTTTCTTGTGTTTTGTAATTTGTCTCTGAATTCGTAATATCTTTTATGATTATTGTAATTAGTGTGTTATAATATATTATTTTAGTTAGTTTTTGTAAATACTGGACCTTTGTAATTGTTAGTAATGATTGAGTAAATATTTGCAAAACTTCTCATAAAATGTTTAAATGATTTTCAAAGTTTGTAATTTCTCTCACGTTTTAGATTAATATTCTTTAGTGTGGTAAAACTTATGTCGATATGTGTCAATAAGTCACTCATTCTCATAAAAATAAGTAAATAGGTATATTAAGGTAAAAATTGTTATAATTGTTGTAAGGTGATTGAAAGTTGTGATAATATTTTACTTTATTATAGTACAATATTTGTTAATAATAATAATTTTATCTTATTCTTGTAAGAAGTCCGTCATACTTTGTAATCATTATGTCATTTATTGTAAAATAGGTCACCTATACAACCGGTTACAACTTTTTCTTAATTATTTTTTTATACTGGCGGGAAATAAGAATTGCCCCAATGAATTTCAGCCAAAAAAAAAAAATGCCCCAATGAAAGTCTACCCCATAATTGGCTTTATTTATTATTAATTTACTACTTGGCTACCAAAAATAATAGTGACTCCATCCTTTGCTTCATCAATCTTCATAGTCTGAAGAACATAAGCAAAGTCTTTACATGTCAATATATATATATATATACACCTCTTTCTACCAGTGGCGGCTCCAGGAAATTTTTTCAGGGTGAGCATTACAAAGCTTGAATATAACAACATCACTAAAACAAAAAATTACATAAAGTTTTATACAATCCTTTTACAAGTCTTCGAATATAACATCACTAAAAAAAATATAAAATACATGAAGTTCTATAAAATCCTCCTACGAGGCTTCATAGCTTGATATCGTTGCATGATAGCTTCATTATCAATGCTATCAAATACATCACTTTCAATGTACGTAACCAAGCAATCATTCATCCATTGATCTCCCATTCGATTGCGTAGTACATTCTTTATATATTTCATTGCTGAAAAACTTCTTTCTACTGTTGCAGTCGCGACAGGAAGGGTCAAAACTAATTTCACAAGCATATAAACTAATGGATATGTGACATCCTTCTGCGCCTCTACCATCTTTCTAGCAAGCTCATCAATTCCATTTAGTTCTAAAAACATGTCATTAGATTGTACTTTCAATTAGCAATTAGCAAAAGAAGAAGAAGAAGAAGAATCTTGCGGTTTCCTTATCAGAAATTTATCCATTGTACTAGCAATTAGCAAAAGAATAAAAATAAAATTAATTAATTAAATCCAAACAAATATAGATAAATTAATTAAATCTAAACAAATAAATAACTATAAGACTTAGACAAATTACAAATAGACATTAAGACATATTAATCAAAATTCCAAACAAACAATTAAACAAATAACACATTATCAGTGATTAGTCTATCACTACAAAGACAATTAGACAAATATACAATAAAAACTAAAAACATAAAATATAAATTATCAAATAAATGAATAAAGAATAATATTATATTAAAAACTAAATTCGGTATTTCGGTCAAAGTAACTAAACTGCCTAGTGCCTAAACTCTAAACAACTAACAAAGTAAGTAACTAAGTAAGTAAAAACTAACAAGCCAACAATCAGACTAAGCAGTAGATAAGAACAAAACTAAGCAGACTAAGCAGTAGATACTAGATAAGAACAAAATAAGAGGAAAACTGGAAAAGAAAAGAAAAAAAAAAAACCAGATTTGACTTTTGAGACTGAGTCGAAACCGGAACCGGTGAGGGGCGTCTGGCGTGGTGACCGAGTGAGGTGAGGAGCTGAGGGCGGCGGCAGCAGGCAGCAGCAGCAGGCGGACCGGTCTGGGCGTCTGGTGGTGGTGGCCTTCGCGGTTCGCAGCACGGCAGCAGCCAGCAGGGGTTTGGACCGTTTGGTTTTTGCTTTTTGGGTTTTCTCAATTTCTCTCACTGACTCTCTGGCTCTCTGTAACTTGCAAAGAATAAATTGGGGATTTTTCTTGGATAAGCTGATAAGCACACCGTAACTCCGTAAGTTTGGATTTTTTTTTTTTTTGAATAGAATAAATTTAATCAATGGGCTGGTTCAAACATTTGGGCTTGGGCTTATTTTGTATTACGGGCTTATAAGTATTGTTATTTGGGCTTATTTTGTTATTATGGGTTTAAATAAGTGTTGTTATTTGGGCTTATTTTGTTATTGTGGGTGTTATTTGAGTTATTTTATTATTATTTATCTTTTGTTATTTAAATTTTTTATTTTTGGGTATGGTAAATTGGGTTTATTACATCAGGGTGTTCACAAATTATTTGAGGGTGAGCAGAATTTTTTTTTGAGGGTGAGCAGAATTTTTTTTTAATTGAGAACATCTATATAAAATTTTTTTTTCCTTTGATTTTTCAAAAAGTCAGGGTGAGCAGTTGCACACCCTGAGTTCAACGTAGAGCCGCCCCTGTTTCTACCCCTTTTTTCTTGCAAGTTGAGGCTCTCCAAGTTCAACGAAAATGGCTCAGATGGTTGGCACAGACGAGATAGAGTCACCGAGAATTGAGTTGGCAGAGATAGGAAGAAGCATTCGATCCTCTTTTCGGCAGCATACCTCAAGTTTCCGGAGCAGTACTTCGGGATTGAGTTCTACAAAGGGTGATGTTGATGCTGAATTTGCCCTGCAGTGGGCTGCAATTGAGAGATTGCCTACATTTGAGAGGCTGAGATTATCCTTATTTGATGAGGATGGTGATGTTGGTGATACTGATAATAAAGAAAAAAGGGTTACTGATGTTACCAAGCTTGGACCTGAAGAAAGGCATCTCTTCATAGAGAGGCTTCATCAAGCACATTGAGCATGACAACCTTGGCTTGTTGAGAAAAATTAGGAACCGTATAGACAGGTAATTAATTAAGCGTAAACCTTTCTTCTTTTCCTAGTAAAATCATGCATAAGTATTTACAAGCAACATATGTATGTAGAATCAATTTGAATGGAATTGATGCCAAGTAATAAATAGAGAAACAAAAACTTGCATGCAATCTGTGAACATTCATATTATGCAATATTTGAACATTCATATTAACATGACATCTGATGGTGCCAGAAACTTCTATAAAATGTTAAAAAATCACTTTAAAACAACTAGAGTTAATTTTCAACCTTTTAGTATACCATGTTGCTATTAATTTCACTTGCTTTTTCATAGCTCCAATGAGCTAATGTTTAGATTCTACTTTCTTCTAAAGTCTTCATTTATATAGAGTTGGTTACCTTGTCCATGTATGTACCAATGAACATTTCATTTTGAACCTGAATTGCTTTTGCAGAGTTGGTGTAGATTTGCCCACTGTGGAGGTGAGATACAAAAATCTATGTGTGGAGGCAGAGTGTGAGGTGGTTTATGGAAAGCCCCTACCAACGCTTTGGAATTCTCTTAAAAGTGTGCTCTCTGTAAGTAATTTTATTTTCTTTTGAGAGTATCTAGAGCCTGATCATAAATTATACCAATGGATTTCTAGACTACCGTACCATACCGGTTGACATTTACTATATCGACCACTACCGGCGGTATGAATACTCCCTTGAAACGTACTTGATAAAATACCGGCATGTATGAACTTGTACGAGTTGTATTGGGGATTTTTTTAGGTGTTTTGGCCGGTATTAATATTTCAACTAAACAAAAAAAAGAAAAAAAAAGAAAGGAGGTTATAAAACATCCCATCTATAATCTATAATCTATACTATAATGTAAAACCGAAGCTTTTTGACTTTTGGTTGACCTCATCATGTTGCGCCACATAAGCTTTTGAAATCTCACAATTTTACACCTCATTATTTTAATATATATTTTCTAATTGAATTTAAATTTTATTCTATTATTAAACCTTCCATTAGAATTTTGACACATCATATTTTCTTTAATATAAGAATATATTATTCCATATATAAAACACAATCATAATTAATATCTAATACTAAAATATATTCCATATATAAACACAATATAAATATCTTTTAATAATAATCATAATTATCAATTTTCATCAAGATTTTTAGAGTTTTTTTTTTCTTATGTATTTCATTTAATTTTGTTGCTGGCAATGGAGAAAGATGGATGGATTTGTTATAATGAAACCATGTGAGCTTGAAATGAGTTATGAAAATTATTTAGGTTTGATCATATAATCATGTGTCCATGTATTTATTTGTTCTTCTTCTTATTTTAAGTATCCTTTATTTTATTTTTGGATGGAAACATGATCCATATGGTAAATATAAACATGAATCGTGTTTTATAAAAATTGGACTATATTCAACTTATGCCAAAAGAAAAATTACATTATATTAAATTTTAATTATCCTATGGTAAATACTTTCTTAGTTATTTTTTTAAACCAAAAAGTAGGATATATCCTAAATCCGATTCGTAAAGTCTCTTTATCGATCTTGCCTACAACATTTTGAACTACAAAAAAAAAAAAAAAAAAAAAAAAAAAAAAAAAACAAAAAAAAAAAAAGAATCAAAATTAATTTAGATTTTATTTTCAATAATTTTCCTGTGCATCGCACAGGTTTGCGACTAGTATAAACTAAAAACTGAAGCTGAGAGAAAATTTTTAGGCTTCCCCAAATACCGCCACGTCAGATTTGCTACTCCCACACACTTCCACCTTCTCCTTCCCTCTATTTAATTCTTTCTTACACTTTTATTCAAAAATAAATTCTCTCTCTCATGGATGTTCTTCTACCTCACCTCTTCATCTACCTCTCACCTCTTGAACTCCCTGACCTTTTCATCTCCTCAATTAATTACCTCACCTTTTCATCTATCTCTCTCTCTCTCACCTCTTGAACTCCCTGACCTCTTCATTTCTTCAATAAATTACCTCACCTTTTCATCTACCTCTCTCTCACTCTCACCTCTTGAATTCCCTGACCTCTTCATCTTTCCAATTAATTGCACCCCCAATTTCCTATTTAAATCCTATGCTTGAGATTTTCTTTTAGTCTCCATGTGGTCCCTATAGTTCTATTGTTGTTTGAGTCTCAAAGGTGCATTCTTTCCCCTTTGGTTTCTGATTGGCTTTGCCGGATTTTATGCTTTTATTTATTTATTTGGTTTTTCTGCTCTGCTCAATATTTTTATTTTTTTGACTTTTGGTGTTCTTTGTTCCATTGGTTTTATAATTTTGTAGTTCTTAAGCTTTTCTCAAGCAATGTTCTAATTGTTGTCTTGACTTTGTTCGTTTTTCTGTTTATATTGATGTTGTACAACATTAGATTAATTAGATTAGATATATTTCCTGTGCATCGCACAAGTTTGCGACTAATTCTCATTGATAGTGATGTAACGTTAGTTAAAGTTAAAACATTTGAAGCCAACCTTGTAGTTGCACCTCAAGATCCATCCACCTTTTGGGAAATATCTTGCATCCACTTTCTCCTGGTGTCAGCCTGAACAAAGTCTACGTTTGTGCATCACAGCTTGTCGCAATCCAATTATTGCATTCAAACAAAAGGGGTGGGAACCGAATGTGTGCACGACAACTAGCCCGAGATTGGAATCTAAGGAATACAATTTCCACAATCCAAGCTGTGGTTCTGGATGCATAACCATAAAAGATATTCCACCTATTACCTATCATGAATTAGTCTAATCTGGACCACAGCCATCTCATTATCAAAGCCATAGGACAAAGTCAACAACGACACCAAAAAAATTCATAGTTATCCATCCATTGTCTTGTATTGTTTAGAAGTGAAGTTTTGTCTTATCCTTTTAGGTATAAATAAAATATCCTTAAACACGATATTATAAAAAGGTCTATAGTAAAAAATGGTCATTTTTTTTATAGCAAAAAAAGAAAAGCCCTACGGTGTAGGGCCAGCCCTACTAACAACTTCTTAATATCTCAATTAAACTTTCGTTGCAAAAAGATTGTATCAATTACATTTCTTGCCACAAAATATTTGAAGCAATAAGTTTGTTTTATATATATATATATATATATAATCATATGTATTGCTATGAAATCTTTAAAGCATTAATCTAACACGACATTCTCATTGCAATAAAGTTTAATTTAATTACCATTCACATTTACTTTCACAAAAATTCTAAAACAAAAGATTTCATTGCGAACCAATCATTGCCAACTCTTATTGGAAACGATAATTTTGAAACATTATGTTATCACAACAAATTTGTCATTGCAATAATGTTTTAAAAATTCATGCTTAATGTATTTTTGTCACGACCTTTTCGTTGCGGTAGCCGGTAGGCACACGCCTTGCAAATTGCAATAATTTCTTATAGCAATAATTCTGATGTTACACAAATTTTTTTTTTTTTTCTTTCTTTTTCTTTTTGACTACGAGCAATGCAAAAACTTGATGCACTTACCAAGACTCATACGTGGGATTTGGTTGATTTGTTGATGGTTCTATTGAGTGCTACAACATACGCCTTGTAGCAAATGGTTCACAAAAGAGTATGGCATTGACTAAGAAATGACCTTTGCCCTATTGCAATCCTCTCCTGTGTTAGTACTTTCATTGTTGTCGTTTCCTCTAAATATGAGGATCTCCTTTAGATGGACATGAAGAATGTCTTACTCAATAAAGATTTATTCGAAGAGGTTTACATGCAACCTCTTTCAGGCTTGTCTCATCCTCCTAATATAATTATCTTACATATCAGAGATATATACATTATCCTCCTCACAGCATATAGACCCCACAATAATGTGGAGGTTCACTCACTGGGAGATGAATGATTTATATATCTGATGCATGAAATATATATTCTCTATCATTATGACTTGCACAAGACACTAACTTTCACTAAATTTTTGCTGTAACATATTTGTTGATTATATATCTATAATATAAACTAAAAACTGAAGCTGAGAGAAAATTTTTAGGCTTCCCCAAATACCGCCACGTCAGATTTGCTACTCCCACACACTTCCACCTTCTCCTTCCCTCTATTTAATTCTTTCTTACACTTTTATTCAAAAATAAGTTCTCTCTCTCATGGATGTTCTTCTACCTCACCTCTTCATCTACCTCTCACCTCTTGAACTCCCTGACCTTTTCATCTATCTCTCTCTCTCTCACCTCTTGAACTCCCTAACCTCTTCATCTCCTCAATAAATTACCTCACCTTTTCATCTACCTCTCTCTCACTCTCACCTCTTGAATTCCCTAACCTCTTCATCTTTCCATTACCTTTTTCCGTCAAACAATTGATGCCTTAATAGTAAGGAACTTTTTGACATATCAAGTGCTGTTTAAAATGATAGGGACTATTTGGAAACATTCGGTAAAGGTTAAGGACTAAATGTATAATTAAACTAAAAAATAATCATATTGAATTTTCCCGCACATCTTGCGGGTCGACGACTAGTTTGGGATAATATTTTAGGCTAAGGTATGTGGCAACATGTGATAAACAAATAATATACATACTTACATACTTAAACTAAACCAACATAAAATATTGTCTTATTTATTTATATATTTATGTGATATTATCTTAAATTATTTTTGTTGTTAAAATGTTTCTGTTTCTTTCTCTTCTCTACAGGTATTCGCTAGGCTGCCTGGTTCGAAGTCACGTCAAGCCAAGATACTTATCATTAATAATGTTAGTGGTATTATAAAGCCTGGAAGGTAGCTATATAATATATAGGCTTTATTTAATGATGTTACTGTACTAAACCTTTGTTTTTTTTGGGTCAACTTTAAGATTTAGGTTTTAAAGTCTTTATATATATATATTTTTAATTATACAATTACAATTAAGTCACTTGACAAATGTACATAGTATAATTCAATGTTTTTATAAAAAATCAGATGTGATTTCTTAAAATAGATTATAAAATAATTTAAAACAAACAATTTTTAAATATCTTGCAATTTTTAATAATTGAGTTTTATTTGTTGTATTATTTCTTCTTTAAAACTTTGATAATAGAGTTTCGCTTAAAGAAAATGATGTTAATAATTTTAATGTCCTTATAATGAGTCATTGTAAAATTATGTCGTACAATTTGTGATACTTACATTAAGTCACATAGTTTAATATCGATGTGTACACGACCCAACTTTTATTATTAAAATAAAAATAATAATGAAACTATTTTTATTTTATTTTATTTTTTATTTTTATTAATTTTAAATAAATACTCTTGGTAGAAGAATTTAATTGGAGTGGTATTTTTTAAGCTTTTTGAGCTTTTTTTGGTAATAGTTTTTCACTTAGATAAAATATGTTAATTATTTTAAGGAGAAAAAATGGGAAATATTAATTAAAAAATGTATAGGGCTACCACGTGGTGCAACCATAACCTATAAGACACAACTTTAATTTATTATAAAATATATGATCATATGATATGATTTTGGACAGAATCTTATATAATATTTAATTTTATTGTAAATATTTTGGTGATAATAACTATATGACTAATTATTATATAATTTCATAATTCTCATATAAATACTAGAGATTAGAGTTTCACATATATAGAAGGATTTTCTGTGTTTAGATATGTTCTAATCACAACTTATATGATTTTTTTGGTTACTTTTAGTTAATAAAAACTCATTGAAGGTGTGAATTGAAACGATTTAAAAATTTCATTGTTAGATTTTTAGGGTTGGTCCATTCATGACATTTGCTTTGTAAGGAATTTCAAGTTTATTGATGTAATTTAGTTGTTGGAAATCCGGTTAAAGTTTGTATTTGAAGCTATAGCTTAAAGTGCTGATTTTAGAAGTTTGCTTGAATCTCGCTTAAGCGAAGATGAGTCCCGCTTGATGCTCGTTCAAGTCTCGCTCTAGCGAAGATGAAGAGTCGCATAAGAGAGAATGAAACCCCCTTGAGTGAATCATTAATAGTCTAAGAAGCTCGCCTAATCCTCACTCTACCCGAGGCTCGCTAGAGTGAGATTGTGAAAAGTTCAATTTTGATTCTATTTTCCAAATCCTATTTGGACTAGGGTTTTTTTTCCCGTCACTTAAACCCTTTTGTGCACCTATATAAACCCTACTTTGCACTTTTTTCAGTAGAGAAAAGGAGGCCAAATCCTATGCTATTGAGAGAAGAATCATTGTGCCTTTTCTCCTTGTGCTCCATAGAAAAGCCATGTTGGTTTAACCACTCACCTTGCGATCCCAAGAGAGTGCTCGAGAGTTGAAACCACAAATTCTTCTTTCCAATGAGTTCACTATTGAAAAATCATCAAGGCGTTGCCTTGAAGGGATTCATATAAGAGAAGTTTAGAGGCTATTGTGGGTCACATTAGTGAGTTGTCTACTGGGTCGTAGAGTTGATCTACTCATGAAGGTTTTATGAGTAGTCTGTAAACTCCTTTATAGTGAATTGCCTTGTTGGGGTACGTTATCCTCAAAGTGGTTTTTCAATTGAAAATTTTTTTCTTTGATTTTCCACTATGTCACCAAATCCTGTATTTATTGCTATTATATTTCTTGCTTTATGATTTGATATTTATATATGTGGAAAATATTAATTATCTGTGTGAATCACTAATGTAAGATAAATTAATTGATTATAAAATTAATAATTTTGCTGAGTATTTAACATATGGTTCTGAACTAAAATTTTCAATTGATCTTAATTAAAAGCTTTTAAACATTCAAGGTTTAATTTAAAACAATCCCAAACTATAGGAGAATTATGTAGATTATTCAAATCTTTAGTAAATGGTAGCCACTTAACTCACAGAAAGTGTAGCCACTTGCCACATAGAGAAGATAAACACTTGGCACAACTACAACTTCTATGACCTAACTTTTATTATCTAGTACTAGTAGTATGCCCGTGAGTTACAATGATTAGTGAAAAATCTAGTGTAAACTAAATTCACGAAGTTACATGAGAAATGTACATCAATTTTTTTCAAAACTCTTGCTAGTAGAAGTTTAATCGAAGTAGTATCTTTGAAACTTTGGCAATAGAGTTTCACTTGAAAAAAATACAGTAATTAAATTAATTTACTTATAGTGCATCACATGACATAAGGAGAAAAAATAAAAAAAAATGGAGGATATCCACTTGATGGTTGACGCAACCATAGTGTGCAAGACACAATTTTTATTATATAGTATATGATCTCATATTATTTAGACATGAATTTATATAAAATTAATTTTACCGTCACTGTTTTGGTGATAATAACTAAATGACAAATTGTTATATAATTTCAAAATTATATAATAATTGTGTTACACAAGGCGACATCAGTACTTCTCGTTAATATTCTTTCCTTTCCCCCACTATGAATCACTTGTGTTTTGAGCTTTATTTATTAATTTTTAATTTTTTTTGGGTGTAGAATGTGTTTTGTGCTTTCATCTTGCTTCTAATTGCTATTCCTAACTTATTATGGATGCAGTCATTTTTTGTTCTATCATTTCTTGTGCATGGCACCCTTCTCATCTTAGCTGTACTTTGAAATGATGTTTCTAGAATGCCCATTAATCACATAATCTTCAGAGCTTTAAATAAAAATAAAAAAGAAAAAATAAAAATAGCAATTGACAAGGAAAAAAAGAAAACCTGAAAATTTTCTGTTAAAGGAAATTGCAATACTCAAGACTCAAATGATATTTACTGGATGAGAAATGTTAAATATGTGTTTGCTGTTTCTGTGATGCATGGATGAATGGAAACGGTTTGGTTTTAGATGTTGGCTAATTCCATGTGACAAATATAGTGTCAAAGAGGGTTGAAATTGTGCCACATGAAGTAAATTTGAAAGCCTTTTTCCTCGAGTCAAAACAGAAAAATTCATCTTCATGCTTTGATCCTAAAAAAAAAAACAAATTGTGTGATTAATTCACATTGAGCTTTAAACCGCTCTTGAAACCACAGAATTAATTCTTCAAGAGTGGGTCGTTGTTGCTAAGTTCTAGAGTTCTGGGTTGAGGACGAGGTTCATTCGTGGAGTAGATTTGTATAGAAGGATTCCAAAGTTTTGGAGTCACTTTGCTGGGAATGGAAATATGGTGTTTGCAGAGTTATAATAGATAGTCTAGTTTTTTTTTTTTTGGCTAAAATAATAGATAGTCTAGTTGTGCAAAGGTTTTTGTATTTGTTACCTCTAGTTAATTTTCTACAGGGTTGGATCCCCTAGAGTGGTTTTTCTATTAAAGGGGTTCTTCATTAGTTTTTCACTTCATCACTATAATTTGTGTGTGCTTTTACTCTTTTAGATTTGGTGATTGATTACTATGGTTGAATTGCATGTTGGATTATTTATTTGGAATACATTTAACTTGTTGAATAAATTAATTAATTGTTTGGGGTCTAAATAAGATTCTTTAAGAAATACTTAAAATTATGTTTATCACTTTGTTGGTATGTCCTTAGTCCTTATATGGTGCTTTTCCAGCGCAGAACTTTCACTTGGGAAGCCATTATACTGATTTTTGTATTCTTCTTTGATGCCCCACCTTTATACATGAATTTATGATGCTTTGGATTGCGAATATTGTTCCTTCAATTTGCAATACTTTCTAGGATAAAACAACAACAACAACAACCAAATTTAAGTACCAAAATTGTGTGGCTGGCTAATAAATCTTCATAAGCTAATCAGGGCCGGACACATGTATTATTTTCCGTCATTCTATAATATCAAAAATCATACTTTCTATCATCTCGTTGATTGGCATGTTCTCATTCATAATAAACCATGCGGAAATTTTTTTTAGATGGAAAGAAGTTGAAAGAATTACCTTAATAATAGTGGAATTGTATTTACATAGCTTTCCCTTTCTTGCAGAATAACTCTACTGCTTGGTCCTCCAGGTTGTGGGAAGACCTCCCTATTAAAGGCTCTGTCGGGAAATCTAAACCAATCTCTAAAGGTTTCTAACTTCCACAATACTTGCAATGTAAACCAGAAAAATGAATATAGAAAAAATCAGGAAAATATCAAAGTTATAAATATGTACATCCTGAAGTCTTTGATTTTTAAAATTGAAATATGCTTATTCCCTTGCCTTAAAATTAAAATATGCTTAGCACAATGAGAAGAGTTTTTTGAGTTGTTAATTTTTTGTATTATTTGTCTATCTGCTTTTCTCTAATAGATTACTGGGGAAATTACTTATAATGGATACAAGCTAGAAGAGTTTGTCCCTCAAAAGACTTCAGCTTATATTAGCCAAAATGACATGCACATTTCTGAGATGACTGTGAGGGAAATACTGGATTTTTCATCACGTTGTCAGGGTGTTGGAAGCCGAGCAGGTAAGTTTTCCTTAGAGTTCATCTTGAAGATGATTTAGTTATCATCCCTTATCAGTGCACAACAGTGACAATAATAACAGCATTTGTTGTTGGCCTAATGAAGATGTTATGGTGGAGGTCAGTAAAAGGGAGAAGGAAGCTGGAATTATTCCTGATCCAGACATAGACACTTACATGGAGGTACCTGCTGCATCTTCAGTCTCTTTTCCTTCAACTTTTGTGAAGTCATCTGAACTGCTATAGCACGATGGAATTTTTGTTCTCTACATGAAGGTTATCATGGTTATCCTAGCTTTTAACAACAGACTCGGAAATAAATCCCATAAAACTACATTAGAATTCTTTTTGCTTAAATGATGGAAAACTTCAGATAATGAGAAATAAAATGATGAAATCTTGAATGTTCTCTGCTGGACATAGAAACAATCATATTCATAGCGAAAAACTTTGAAATGTGTAGGATTTTGATCATGCTATTGTTATATTGCATGTGGAATGAAAAAAGATAACATCAATTTAGTTTCCTTTCAAATTTAGATTCTTACTTCATGATGTTAGGAGTATTTAGCATCTGCTCTATGTGATTCTATTATGATTCTCATTTTGGGGTTTTAATCAAACTACGATCTATGATGAGAATCGAAAGGTCTAGTCCTATTTTTTGCTAATATGATTGTGAACTCAATGTATTTGAATGTGTCCCTTTATAAGAATATGTTGCATTAGCAGCCATGGGTTACATGTGTGCATTATCCTGCGAGTTGATGTAAAGCAATGTGCAACATAGTATACAAAACTCTAATATCTTGAGCTATAATTCTTTTGCAAGTCCATTTAATCCTTCACATCACAGTCATGTTGATATTCTTTTGTTCCTAACTCTTAATGGTATTCATGAGATTATAAGTTATAATATTGATCATACTATTTGTTCTGACAGGCAATTTCAGCCAAAGGACTAAAAAGAACCCTTCAAACAGATTACATACTAAAGGTCATTCTCTTTTAACAGAGCTGAAAGCAAACATGTACCCTGTAATTCATATATGCCTTACCAGTCTATGTCGATTGCTACCTTGGCTTCTCAGATCCTTGGACTTGATATCTGTGCCGACACTCTAGTTGGAGATGCCATGAAAAGAGGTATCTCTGGAGGTCAGAAAAAGAGATTGACTACAGGTAGTTTGAATAATAGAATGATAGCTGTTCAGCTATCTACTAGTGTTAATGAGATAACTAAATCCCAATTTCAGCTTAGAATTTTGACTACAATTGAATTTAAATTTGACAGGGGAGATGATTGTTGGTCCTACAAAAGCCATGTTTATGGATGAAATAACAAATGGTTTAGACAGTTCCACTGCATTTCAAATTGTTACTTGTCTTCAGCAGTTGGTACATATCACAGATGCTACAGTACTGGTTTCTCTTCTTCAACCAGCACCAGAAACCTTTGATCTTTTTGATGACCTTATTTTAATGTCAGAAGGGAAGATTGTGTATCATGGTCCACGTGATCATGACTAGAATTTTTTGAGGATTGCGGTTTTAGGTGTCCTGAGAGGAAAGAGGTTGCTGATTTTGTCCAAGAGGTAAGTGAATAGAAGCCTTTTCTTGTCTTCTTTTAAAGCTTTTTGTTTGTTTAAAAGAACTCCTTCATCCTATCTTAATGCAGGTTATCTCTAAAAAAGATCAAGCACAGTACTGGTATCACATGGAAGTACCTTACAGTTATGTTTCAGTTGATATGTTCTCAAGGAAGTTCAAGGAATCTCCTTTTGGAAAGAAGCTAGATGAGGAACTCTCAGAGCCATATGATAAATCCCAAAGCCATAAGGCTGCTCTTTCCTTCAGTGTGTATTCTCTTTCTAAATGGGAACTTTTTAGAGCGTGCACATCAAGGGAGCTTCTTCTCATGAAAAGAAATTCTTTTATCTATATATTCAAAACAATTCAGGTTAAGATTTGTATTGCATTTATATTCTTTATTTACTTTGTTTAAGGCCCTGCAAAATCTGAAATATGTTTTGTTCTTTTCTATCTGCAGCTTATCCTCACTTCATGTATCACGATGACTGTATTTTTACGGACTCGGATGGATATTGATATTCTTCATGCAAATTACTATATGGGTGGCCTGTTTTATTCTCTTTTCATTCTTCTTGTTGGGGGGATTCCAGAGTTGTCCATGACTATTCAAAGGCTTGAAGTATTCTACAAACAAAAATCATTTTGTTTTTATCCAGCTTGGGCATATGCAATTCCAGCAAGTCTTTTAAAGGTTCCTATTTCATTTGTGGAATCTCTAGTTTGGACATCTCTTACTTATTATGTCATTGGATATAGCCCTGAAGCCCAAAGGTGAGCTTGACATGGAAATATTTAAATTTATTATTGCAATTCCCCCTTTTTTTAGTTCATCAACTAGCAAATGCATACCCAAAGCTTCTCAAAACAGCATTTTATGCTAGTACTTCTTTTACTCAAGCAGTCTCAGTTTCTTTTAGTTATGAGTCTCTAATCATTTGCTGTGTTCTTAGGTTCTTCCGCCAGTTCATTCTTCTTTTTGCAGTGCACTTATCTTCATTATCCATGTTTCGTTTCCTGGCCTCAGTCTTCCAGACTAATAATGCTTCCAGGACAGCTGGTACTTTTGGAGTGTTATTCCTGCTATTATTTTCTGGCTTCATTATCAGTCCACGTAAGGTTACCTCTTCTCCAATCTCATTCTAATATAATCAATTAAAAGGATGAGCTGAGCTGTGCATTTGGTTGCAGCTTCTATGCCTGTTTGGTTGAAGTGGAGTTTCTGGGTTTCTCCCCTGACATATGGAGAAATAGGCCTTTCTTCAAATGAATTTCTTGCCCCACGATGGCAAAAGGTGAGTCTCTCATTCCATTACCAAAAATCCTTGTCTACTTTATGCTGAAACAGTTACTCACAAATAAGGGGCAAACCTACTGATTGTATGGCTCCTCCAAAGAGATTAACATGGAAAGCTAGTCATCTCAGATCAATATTTTGTTTCTGATCACCAATATTAAATCTTAGCTGAAGTTAATTTCTTACCTGGCTTCATACACTAATCACTGAAGTAATGGACATTCCAATTACAATTAAGCATTATAGACTATAGAACTATGGTGTTATACTTGCTAGTAAACAACTAATTTTGGATTTATGACATGTGCACTGATACTCCTGGTATAAACCTCTCAATAGCTTGCCATTTCTGTAATATTTTTGACATTAACATCCAGAGTACATATGTGGTCTTACCAGCTAAGTTTGCTTTGCTTTCTTGTCTGTAGATGCTGTCCACAAACACTACGATAGGACAAGAAATACTTGAAAGCCGTGGACTAAACTTTGATGGATATTTTTATTGGATATCACTTGGTGCCCTCTTTGGATTTACAATTGTATTCAATATTGGATATATCTTGGCCTTAAGTTTCTTGAAATGTAAGTCTATCTTTATTGTTATTATATTTTAACTTAGACTGTTAGACAGCAATGCAACAATAGCTAGATGTTCATTGATTCTCGTTTAAAAAAAAAAAACAGCTCCTGGATCATCTCGTGCTATTATCTCGCATGAAAAGCTCTCCCAAATACAGGGAAGTGAAGCCTCATGCGATGGTGCTCATGTGGACGAAAAGTCTAGAAATTCTCCTTCACAGATTAGTTTAGAACCAAATAAAGGTTCGATCAGTTGTCTTGCTCTTCTGCTCATTCTTTAGATCATTTCCTCCCATATTTTGAAAAAACAAATGTGTCTTTATAATGAGTGTCGTCTCAATTAACAGGTAGAATGGTATTACCATTTACACCCTTGACAGTAGTGTTTCAAGATGTGCAATACCATGTTGACACCCCTTTGGTAATCATATTTAATTTCATACAAGGTTCTGGTTGCTGCTGGATTGATAGCCATTTACATCACATTATATTAATTCCTGTCATTATTATTTTCTTTTCTTTTTGGCTTCTAGGAAATAAGAGAAAAGGGATTCCCCAACAAAAAACTCCAACTTCTTTCTGATATTACGGGTGCATTGAGGTCTGGTGTTCTTACAGCACTGATGGGTGTCAGTGGAGCTGGGAAAACAACTCTTCTGGATGTCTTAGCTGGAAGAAAGACCAGTGGATATATTGAAGGGCAAATAAATATTGGAGGGTATCCCAAGGTTCAAGAAACGTTTGCTAGGGTGTCAGGTTATTGTGAACAAACAGACATACATTCTCCTCAAATCACAGTTGAAGAATCAGTGATATTTTCTGCTTGGCTACGACTGTCTCCTCAGATAGACTCAAAAACTAAAGCTGTAAGTTCTCGATGTATTGACATCAATCAAAGGTTTGGTTTTATAGTCATCGTTGATATTATTTGGTGAAAGCTGCTGTGTCATGTCATGCAGGAATTTGTGAATGAAGTCCTGGAGACCATTGAGCTTGATGGGATAAAGGATGCATTAGTAGGCATACCTGGCGTTAATGGTCTATCAAATGAGCAGCGCAAGCGGCTGACAATAGCTGTGGAGCTTGTTGCCAACCCCTCTATTATCTTCATGGATGAACCAACAACTGGTTTGGATGCAAGAGCGGCTGCAATTGTTATGCGAGCTGTGAAGAATGTAGCTGATACAGGAAGAACAATTGTTTGTACCATCCACCAGCCAAGTATTGACATATTTGAAGCATTTGATGAGGTAAATTTTTTTTTATTTTATTTTATTTTTTTAAGAATTTAAAATTAAAATTGTAAATATAATTTACTTTTGAAACCAAGAAGCAGATACATTTCTCCTAGGAGTGTTGTTAATCTCAGAAATACATGCATGTGTACTGAGGAAATACACAAAGGCCTAGGAGGTTTGACATTTGGCTGCAATGGAGAATATACTGTACTCTGATGTGGAGCAATCAGATTATAAATTTGTGAGATCCATTCTGGCCTACTACTGAAAAAGAGAATATGTGACCTAGTGTTTGATATGCCACAATTTTCTTCTTATCGAATCTAGAAGAGTTACTTATCTCATGCTCTCTTGCTTTTGCAGTTAATTCTTCTAAAAACTGGTGGACATGTGATATTCTCTGGACCATTGGGACAGCATTCAAGGAGTGTTATAGAATATTTTGAGGTCAGTTTGACATAGAAATACATTTATCTATTGCATTTTTTTTTCCTGCTTTGATTTTCTTTTACTAATTCTATTTTCTTTGAGTTGTTAAGTTGAAAAATCTTCTTGTTACTCAACTTTTATTTAAACAGGGTATCCCTGGAGTTCCTGAAGATTAGAAATAATTACAATCCGGCAACATGGATGTTAGAGGTCACTTCTACATCTGCAGAAGCAGAACTTGGTGTAGATTTTGCCCAGAAGTACAGGGAATCTGCTTTATTCGAGTGAGTTGCTGAGTTCAATTACAATTTTCATTCGTTTTGATGTTGTATAATGTGAAATAATATCATTATTATCAGTATTATGTAACTTCAATGCTGTGGAGTCTCAAACTATTCCAAACAAGTTTTTGCTTAAGTCCAAGAAGAAACTTTAGTTTCCTTATTCAGAGCCAATCAATGTTTGTGATATCAATAAACAATCTTTATTTGCTTTACTACCTTCAGCTCAGGCAATGGGCACAGTATCTCAAACTCAAGTTGTTCATTCAGTTAATTGATGTTCAATTCTAGTGGAGCTTAGAAATATTTTTCTCTCTCTCTATGTATGTTTAAGTAAGCATGCAGGTTGTAAGTTCTTAAGGTTGTGCTAGTCTCTCCTTAGGCCTCTATAGTGTGGAATATAATCATTGTCTTTGACATGAATGATCTTCAAATGAAATCCTTGAATGTGACTTCTTCTATTATCCTATTTGTAGGAAAAACAAAGAGCTTGTACAACAGTTGAGTAGTCCACCTCCTGGTTCAAGAGATCTGTATTTTCCTACCCACTTTTCACAAAATGGTTGGGTACAATTCAAATCTTGCCTATGGAAACAGCATTTGGCTTATTGGAGGAGTCCTGCATACAACTTTATGCGTATCATGCTTACGCTTGTATCAGCTTTAGTTATTGGAGTACTATATTGGAACCAAGGAAAAAACTTGTAAGTTTTAATATGTCTAAGGTTTCTAGTCTTTTTAGAAAAAAAATGCTTATTACATTTGATAATTACTAGTCTTACTTACCTTGGCCAAATTGAGCTTGCATTGTAAGTGTATAGAATAAGAATACCTCTTATGAATTATTTGTTTAATAAGCATGATTCGTGCAGTTGCTAATCTTTTCTTTGCTTAAGACAATACATCCGTAAGATTTATAACTGTTTGTAAGATAGAAGACTTAAGTATTCTGCAAATATCTGAATTTCATTCATTTTTATCCATTAGGAATAACCAGCAGAACTTATTCAATATATTTGGCTCTATGTTCACTGGCGTGACCTTCTTGGGCATAAGTAACTGCGAAGCAGTTCTACCATATATTGCAACAGAACGAACAGTTATGTATCGGGAAAGATTTGCAGGGATGTACTCTTCATGGGCGTATTCACTTGCACAGGTATAATTTTCTTTGGAATTAATGGAATTTATTAGGGACAGCTTTCAGGACATTATGAGTAATTTCAAATGAAGTCAATTTTATGTACTTTGGATTCTTGCTAGATCTTTGTGAGTGATAGCATGAATGTGCTGTGGAATATGGGGTTGTTCAATAACCATGTTCATGTGAAATTTATCACATCTTTGCCAACTACTTGTGGATACTAATTTTGTAGGTGATAGTGGAGGTTCCCTATCTCTTCATCCAAACGGCTATATTTGTGACAATCATATATCCAATGATTGGATATTATGGGTCAGCTTATAAAGTGATTTGGTACTTCTATGCAACATTTTGTTCCTTCTTGTACTTCTGTTATCTGGGAATGCTACTTGTGTCATTGACACCAAACTCCATGATAGCTACAATTTTGGCCTCAGTCTTCTACACACCATTGAACCTCTTTTCAGGTTTTTTGATTCCTAAACCGGTAAGCTAAGGCTAGAAAACTCCTCTCTATTGTGTGTGGGTGTGAAAACTTATAAGAGTACATAATAGAACTGATCATGTTGTACTTCTCTTGCAGCAAATTCCAAAGTGGTGGATCTGGCTGTATTATCTGACTCCTACATCTTGGTCATTGAATGGTTTGCTGACTTCACAATATGGAGATATAAATAAGGAGATTGTGGTATTTGAAGAAACCAAAACAGTTGTTGCATTCTTAGAAGATTACTTTGGGTTTCACCATGACCGCTTAGCTCTTGTGGCAGTTGTTCTCATTGCATTCCCCCTTGTTTTTGCCTCCTTGTTTTCATATTTTATTGGACGGTTAAACTTCCAACGTAGGTAGAGGATGAGACGTATGCAGCCTGCAAGCCATTATTAACTAGTCACAAACCTGCGCGTGCACGGAAAATTTCAAAGTTGTATGATGAATTTTAAGAACTTATATTTGTAATTTTTGAAAGTAAAATTAGACCAACCATGTAATAATTATAAAGTCAAGTTTGCAAATGAGATTTTTCATGAAGAAAATTTTCAAAAGTGATATCAACCAAGTTATGGTTAAAGTTTAATAATAATGATCAATTTTTTATGCTTTATGTTACATTTTTTTTTTTTTGTTTGTTTGAGATAATGCTTTATGTTACTTAATGAGTTATGAATCAAAAGATATTGCACTTGTAATGAGGGTCTATCCCAATGGTTTGTAAGTTGTTATTAATTTCTTTAGTGGTAGTTTTTGAGAGATAATTAATTGATATTTCAGCCAACTGACAAAGAAATGATGCTGAAGAAGAAGAAGAAGTTACCTGTGACTGGATCAGATTTGCTAAGCCGAATCAAGCCAAGGATGAACTTTTTCCACACTCACCAAGAGTTGCTGGTTTCATCTAAATGCCCAAAAGAAAACTATATGAGTTATTTGAGATTAGTCTTATTCAGAGCCTAAATCAAGAAAATACACAGTTTTTTCTTTTGTCACATATCAGTAGATCACCACTTGGCAATGATTTTTGGACAAATTCACAACTATGTTATATGGATTTTCTGCATCACTGTAAAAGCATATTAAAATTAGATGTAAGATGGTATTAAGTTTTGACACAGGAAAGATCCTACTCAAAATAAAATAAAAAGAGAAACATTAAAGAATAAGGCCATATGCAAATAATAAAAATCTACTAGTAAAATTTCAGTAGCATTCATTTTGGTACTTTTTTCTTTTCAAATAGATAATCTGCCATACATTCACACATCCCTGTAATGTTGCACATAGTGGGTATATTAGAATGAACCATTGGTGTTAGTGTCTTTGTGATTTTTTGTGAAAACTTGATAAATTTTTCAACCAAAGTTGCTATTAATTTCTTTGGTAGGAGTTTTTGAGTGATAATTAATTGATATTTCAGCTAAATGACAGAAGAAATAAGTCACACGTGAGAATTTGATAAATTCATCAACCTATGTTGTTAGTAAGTTCTTCTTTGCAAAATAAAAGAAGAAGCCCAAGGATAAGAAGAAGAAGAAGCAAAAGAAGTTACCTCTAAGTAATTAAATATTCCAAGTTTGAAGGGGGCTCTATGGCATTCAAAAATCAAAACTAATGCATCATTCTCTATTCTCTCTCCATATTCTCCATCGAAATATAGAAACAAATAATGAAGGTGTAACTTCTTCTTGAGCTGTGCATTCTCAGCCTCACATACATCTACTACGTTCCCCAACCCTCTTATTATAAGATTCCCTTGAAGTTGGTTCAAATTTTTTAATTCACCGAGATTACATCCTTTGCTATCATCCTTATCACTTATACAAAAATAACTTAATCTTCTAAGGGAAGTCAATCTCCCAAACCCTCTTGGAAACTCTAGATGTGGGCCAAATATACTTCCTTCCAAAATAAAATGTCTTAAGTTAATTAATTTATTCATCCCATGTGGTAATTTCGCGAATCTACTCCTATAACCAATAGAAATATTCAAAATTTGCAAATTGAATAGATTAAAGATGGTTTCAGGCAATCTCTCTGCGTCAAAATAAATTAAATTGAGATACCTTAAATGTATGAAATTTGCCATTGCATTTGGAAGTTCCTTTAACTCAGCAAATTGAAAACTCAAGGTTAATGTCCATAAACATCTAAAATGCTGGAATAAATTGGATAAGTTATAATTCCTTGGAAGGTCTAGAATGAGAGTGCGTAGATTTTTTGCATTGTAGATGGAAACAGGAAATTGGGCTTCTGGAATTTTTAAAGACAAATGACAAGCATTTCTAAAATTTGATCTCAGCTCTGTGACACTTTTGATTGTGAAGCATTCGTTTTTTGTCATTAACTGAGCAAAGTCATGCACTATGTCATGCATTTTGCACCTTCTTATCGTGCTATCATCCTCACGATTCTGAAAATCTTGGAAGAAAGAGCGAATGGCTAAAATTTCAAAGTATTCTCTTCCTATGATCTCCATATTTTCTTTTGAGTCAATATATCCTTGTGCCATCCACATAAAGACCAAGTCATCAGTATCAAATTCATAATCTTTCGGAAAGAAGGCACAAAATGAGAAACATCGTTTCAATGGTGAGGGCAAATCATTATAACTCAATAACAACGGTGCAAAAAGATCTTTTTCAACGTCTCCTAATTCCCACAAATTGCTATCCAAAACATTCTTCCATTGTTCTTTACTTCTCATGAAGCGCATGAGACTCCTTAAAGTTTTCACAGCAAGCGGCAAACCTTTAGACTTCATTGCTATTTTGCTACCAAGGACTTCTAGTTGCCTACATTGCTCAGGATCCTTATCAAAAAATGCTATATTACTAAACATCAACCAACAATCTTCATCAGACAACACCTCCAAATTAATCACGCATGCCCTAGTGCTACCCATAATCTTTGCAACTCTACTTTTATGTGTGGTGACTAGAATTCTACCCATTGGGCACCGTATTTAAGTGCAAGTCTGAATGGCTCCCACAATGTGGAGTCTTCAGTCCACACATCATCTAAGACAAGAAAGAACTTCTTTCCCTCTATCAATTCACAAATTTTTTCCATTAGAACTTGCAATTCAATACTGTTGGAATCACCACCTCTAAAAGCTTTAATGATTGCTTTGGAAACCCTAGGCTGGTCAAATGGTTCAAACACACAAACCCACATTCTCTTCTCAAAATGCGTCTTCACCTCATGATCATTGTAGGCTAGTTGGGCAAGAGCAGTTTTTCCAATACTGCCCATGCCCACTAAGGAGATGACATAGGGGCTTCTTTCTTCTTCACTACCCTTATTCCTCGTTAGGATGTTCACTAGATCATCCCTAACCATATCACGACCACATATTTCAGACACATCAACAAATGAGGTAGTTATTGGTCTCTTAACTACTCAGAGGCATTACCCCTAGTAGTCAACTCAAACCCATACAGCCCCCTCTCTCTTACAATCTCATCTAATTTTCCATTCAGTTCTTTTATTTTGTGAGCAATGTCGTGGCGTAGAACAAGTTTATCAACATGATGGAAACAACATGGAGAGGGGATGAAGGAGCATACCTTCTTCTTCACAACAAGATCATTCTCAGCATTTTCGTCTTCTTTCTGAATTTCTGATTTGATCATTGCAGTGTTCCACTCGTCCAGCACGTCATCCATCTCATAGGATACGCCTTCAAGCTTTTTTAACCAAAGCTTCACAGCTTTGTCTGTAACTTGTCTTTTCTCAGCATCATTGAGCACTGCCTCCAGGGTTTGTAGATTGTCTTTCAGCTTTTCGATTTCTTTGTCAACACCAACAACCAACCTTATCTCTTGTTCGGCCTCCCGAGCAGCGATTGAAACCAACTGCTTCATGAGATCAGTAACTATTCCCTCAGCCATACTGGAAAAGTGAAATTGACAATACAAGAAACAGCAAGTGGAGATAACAAAAAGTGACTCACAAAGGAGATACTCAAATAATAGGTGCGCAAGTGCTTCTTCTGTACTCCTGGTCTACATGGGAACATGGCATTAAAAGCAATTGATTGGTCCTATCCCATGAAATATTGATATTGGTTTGTGGTTATGTCTTCAAATCCATAACATTGACTTACCAATAAAATAAAACCATAACGTTCCCTATGCCAATGAAATGTGCTGGTTCACACAAATAAGATTCCATCCTTATTTTGAAGGATGCATGTGATCCCAGATTTTTTATTTTTACATTTTTGCATATTATATTGAAGGATTAGCTGGATCCTTATGTTTATTCCTACATTAATTGAGGTGGGAAAATGTGGATTTTAAAGTTTGAATCCTTCAGATTTACTTTCTCTAATCTTGGCTTGTTTATTTCCACATGCATCAATCATATTCAGTCTGCTCATACGAAATTCTACTTGATGAGATTCAATAGAATGGTTAGGCAAGGTCCATAATTATATATCTATTGCCCTCTAGTCTCTATGCATCTTGATTTAACAAAAGATCTCAAACTTCTTTTTTATAACTAAAGATTTTTTTTTTTTTAGGTAATAGATGAATATTATTAGAAAAAGATGTCTTAGTGTGCATAAAGCATGAACACAAAGAGCATCAGGTAATTACATGGTGTGGATTAGTAGAGTGTAAAGATAAAGAAACAACAAAATCTAAAGCCGAGGTACTAGAAGTAAAACCCAAAGCAGTAGACCAGTCAAAAAGCAAAGAAATCAAACAATCCAAGAGTAAGAGATTTTATTACAAAAGAATTACCTCATGAACAATAAATAACACAAGATAGCCTAAAGAATTTCTACCAAAGAATTACAAGCAAAAAAAATCGATTCAGTTAACTCTGTTAGTACCACTGTCACTAAGACCTCAAAACAAATGCACATAAAATTATCTTTACCCCAACTTTTCCTTTCCAGTTTAGACTGCTGGAACTCTGGAAGGATTTCTAAGATTGTGGAATTTTGTATAAGCCATTATCAAAGTAGCACTGAATTCACTCAAAGGTCAGAAAGACTTTTAAAAAGAAAATGCCCACTATGGGAAGCATATTATGGGAATATTTAGGCCATATTATGTGTTCCCACTATGTGAAGCATCAAAAAAGTGGTTGGACATACTAAATTAGCAATTTTAAACATCAAAGCCAGTTATATTAACCATCCTCACCTTCTATCTATATGTGTCTCTCTTTAATTGTTTATCTATTGTTTTTATCATTTTTATAAGCATACTAACATAATAATCTTCTTATGTATATAAATCTGGTTTATTTATTTTTATTTTATTAATTATATCACTACTGTGAGTCAAGCTGGTTTTTTTGTTTCAGCCAAAGAATAAAAATAATACATATGTGTGTGTAAGCGCACATACACAGAGAGAGAGAGAGAGAGAGAGAGAGAGAGAGAGAGATAAATAATATGATGGCAGTATAATTCAAATTCAAATTTAAAAAATTAAACAAATTGACTTAAAATGTTCATGTAGCATATGCCACAAGCGGACTCAGTACTTGTTTTTGCTGAAAACATTTAAAGCAGGCTATTTAGAAAGAATTATTCAAGAACTGCTTTCCTTAGATGCTTGGTTCAAATGAACTCCAATTAATTCGTAGATTTTTGTCACTGTTTTAATTAGTCTTGGGTTTCAGCTGGAAAAGATCCTTTCTTAGGATATGCCTGTCAAATATTATTTGAGTTAGTAACATCAATTTTGGATCTTCCATGGGAAAATAAAATGTCTCTGGAGGAAGTAATTAAAAAATACTCCATCCCATTTTTGCTTCTTTTCTGACTTCTATTGTTGATTTTGTAGATTCTTTCTCTCTTTTCATTTGTAACTCTTCATCATTTGTAATTCTAAATGTTGTGTACACATGATCGATGTGTACATTACATATCTCCTCATATGAATACACTTTGCTACTTATCCAACAAAAAAAAGAAAAAGAAAAAAACCCTGCATCATTCATAGTCAGAATTGACTGACTAGTACTTGATATGGGGTATTTTTCATTGGAACTATACTAAACTTCATGTGTCTCCTTCTTGAATTATTTTCTCAGAGGAAATGGAGAACGTCCATGTCTAACATTATTTTTTAGGTTATGAAGGCTAACCTGGTGTTATCATTTATCCCTCCATTCTGTGTTTAAAGCTCAAATTGGAGGCTAACAGGAAGTTTCTAGTCATATAATTAGCATTATATTCCATTTCCACTATATCTGCAAATATATATATGAAAGATAACTATTACAAATAGTTTGATATCTGACATCATTAACTGAATTTTGATATTTGAACAGAGTTTTTTATCATATCTATGTATGCATGTGCAAATTTTTTCTAGCTTTTTTAGTACAAATTTTTTAGTACATAGATATATATATATATTATATCTATCTATGTATGCCTGAACTTTGATATTCATGTTCTATTGCAAATTTTTTCTTGTAGTCCACATCCTGGGGCTGTTAATTTACCTTTATGAAGTGCAAAAAGAGTACTTATCTTGCAACCTTATGGGTAATGGAATTTTTCCACTCTCCTTCCAAAAGATAGTTGCTGGTTGGACATTCTTAAAGCAATTACTTTATCTCAAGTTCGAGACATCTTTAAGGTATATCTATCTTTTATAATCTTATATTCAAGAAGTGGTGAAGGGGGTGGTAGTGGTGAGTAAAGGCCAAACCGCTCAATAGAATTTTGAGTTGTACATCATCAGGCACGTTTCATGAGATGAAGAGGAATAGCTAGTAAACTAAATTGATATTTACGTACACATGAATTGAGAAAACATTGATAGGGATGAATGGTGAATACTAAAGTAGTTACTGGTTGCAATTTAAGCAGTTACTTTATATCAACTCGAGAGCAATATGAATACTGAACTGAAAATAATAGCGAAAGCTCCATAGACACATGTTGAATGAAATTTTTTTTTCCTTCTATTCAAGAAAACTCCATTCATAACATGATGAGATAATATCTAGTAATTAGATTTAACATGTACATAAACTTGAATTGAGAAACTAATGAAAGCCAAATACTAAAGTACCTAAAGCAATCCCCTTATGAATTTTGTTGGTTAAGAGCTGATATAGGATGGTCTTTCAGGACACAGAAGCTCTTTGTTTTGCCAACCACTTGCCTGAAACTGGGATGCACTTTACAAGCCAACCAATTGGCCATGACAAAGCTGCAAGTCCAATGCAAGCACCCCATTGGCCCCAATTCAGTCTCTCAGTATTGGCAAACCTCTTCAGAAACTCCACCATCACTAGTTGAAGAACTATTGTGATCCCAACAATTGCTAAAAACAGCTTGTTCTTAAGTATCCCTGTAAATATATTCTTCTTCTCTAATTTTCTTGCATTAAATTCGTTGAAGACTTGACAGAGGACAAAAGTATTGAAAATGAGGGTGTTCTTAACATTCTCACTTACACCAAAGATGGATTTTCCCTTAAATTGTAAAACCAATAAGATGGTTACCTGATACACAGCTTGTGCCATGAGATTCCTCCACATGATTCTGGTTATAAGTGGCTTTGATCGACCAACAGGCGGCTTTGTCATAAGATCATCAGTGGGTTTCTCAGTAGCTAAGGCTAAAGCTCCTAATGTGTCCATTATCAGATTCACCCATAACAGTTGGACTGCACTCAGTGGGACCTTACCAGAAGAAACAGCAGCAACAAAGTTGATGAAAAGGGCAGCAACATTCACTGTGAGCTGAAACTGAAGAAACTTTTGAATGTTGGTGTATACACACCTTCCCCACCTCAATACTGTCACAACAGAGGTGAAATTATCATCCAAGATGACTATATCTGAGCTCTCTTTTGCCACTTCAGTTCCCTGGATTCCCATGGAAAGCCCAATGTCAGCTTCCTTTAGAGCAGGTGCATCATTGGTTCCATCACCTGTGACTGCGACCACATGACCTTTCTGCTTCAAGCATTGTACCATAAGGAGCTTGTCGAAGGGGGATGACCTGGCCATTACATGGATTTTATCAATCTTTTCCATTCTCTCTTCAGGTGAGTAATTTCTGAATTGTACTCCTTCTACCACAGCATCACTGTCTAAACCCTCATCAGGATTGAGAATCTTGCATTCAAGAGCTATAGCCCTTGCTGTGTGCACATTGTCACCGGTGATCATTTTGATATTCACTCCAGCAACTCTACAAGACTCCACAGCTGTACTGACTCCTGGTCGACATGGATCCTTCAAGCCAACTAATCCTAAAAATGTCAGTCCATTTTCTTCAAGCTTCTCAAGAACCTGTCCACTTTCTTCTGCGACTTCTTTGTGGGCAAAGGCAATGCATCGCAAGCTTTTTTCTGCCATATTCTTAATAATAGTCCCAAGCTGCAACCTTTCTTCATCATCCATTACCTTCTGCACCCCTGCACTGTCATAATAAGTTGAACACATGGCAAGTATCATTTCAGCAGCTCCCTTCCAGTGAGTATGAATGATCTTCTCATTGTTCCCCTTCACCAAAACCCCGATTCTCTTTTTCTCTGAATTGAAGGCCTCTACATGGATTATGTGATAATTCTGCTTTACTTCTTCAATATTCATATCCAAATTAAACACAGCCCATGAAAGAATTGCTTTCTCAGTTGGACTACCCGAAATCTCAGTAGGAAGTGATGTAGAATGTGGTTTGTATATTGTACCTGTTGTATTTAAGCCAACTGTTTGATGTAGTAATTTGAGAATATTACCTGCCAAATGCGAAGAAGTGTCATCTTTCACCGCTTCCTTTCCAAGCCAAAACTCGGTAACTTTCATTTCGTTTAGCGTAAGGGTGCCTGTTTTGTCTGTGCAGATTATTGTGGCTGATCCCATTGTCTCGCAAGAAGATAGTTTTCGAACCATGGCATGATCCGCCATCATGCATTTCATTGAGTAAGCCAGAGTTAGAGTTACAGCAAGAGGCAAGCCTTCCGGAATAGCCACCACGATGATAGTGACAGCAGCAGACACTATGCTCACTACAACATTCATCACATCATCAAACTTTGTCTTGCTGCCATTAAATTCCCTGTTTCCATTGTCATCTCTGGTGTTCCCTGTGAAGTATCGAATCAGCATAACAACAAGAACAAGTGCAGCCACCAACAACCCAACCTTCCCAATATAAGAAGTTAGCTTGTTGAGGCGTGCTTGCAATGGCGTTTCCTCATTCAATTCGCGGTTTATTGAACTCATCATCTCACCCCACGCGGTGTTCATGCCCACAGAAGTTACAAGCATGAAACCAAAACCATCCGTGACCTTTGTGCCCGATAACATAAAGGGCTTCCCTTCATCAATCTGAATGTGGTCGCTTTCACCGGTCATGCTAGACTCATCCACCTTCAAGGAATGCCCTTCCAAGAACAACCCATCTGCAGGAATCTGATCACCAATCTTCAAACACACAATATCACCCACAACAACATCAAATATCGAAATCGGCTGGCGCCTTCCATCTCTCACAACTTCCACTCTTATATCACTACTCTTTGTTGAGAGCTTCTGAAATTGCCTCGATTGCTTGAAATCACTCACTGCTGACACAGTGATGACCAAAAAGACAGCAACAATGATACTCCCACCATCATACCACCCATCTTTCAATCCATGTTGCTTAATACCAAAAGCAAGAGAGAGTAAAGCACATGCCAAAAGAATCAAAATAGTTGTATCTTTAAACGCATCAAACACAAATCTTAGAAACTTTTTGGCTGGTGGCTTTGGGTATTTATTGGCACCAAAAACATTCTGTCTATGAATCACATCAGCCTCACCACCATTGATACCGCTTTTTACATCAGTTTCAAGAATTAAAGCAAGTTCTTTAACCCCACCAAACTGACTCAAAGACTCAAAGTTTTTGTCTCTTACCGTATCTCTAAGCTTTCTTGGATCAACAGTAAGCAACGAAACTGGTTTGTCATGTGGAGAGTCCTCATCGATAGGCTGCTGCATGTCAATGGAAACATAGGAGAGGGTGCGCAAGAGAGTGCTATTCTTGTCAAGGACTTTCTTGGACATAGAATAAAGGAGCCTGGTGAAGTTTATGGCTGTCAGAGCCAACCTCCATCTCCGCTTGTGGGTCTTGGAGACCGACCAGTACTCTTCTTGATCAGGTATAGTTATCTCGCCAGGCTTGCGAAACTTCAAAGTAGACATGACAATGGAGCAAAGAGAAGAGGAGAATTGGGACTTGAGAGTGGGGTTTTGGAAGACTTGGAGAACTTGTGATGCAAGCTAAGAGCTACAGGAGAACTTGTATTACCTTGAACAATTTGCCCTTTGTATATAGATTCTACAAAGCGCGTAAAATTAACATCAGAAATTTCACTGTAGATTCTTATTTATAAGAAATAAATATTCGTTTCCTTTTTTTATGGTTAATTGAACGTTCGTAGAATTTTCATCACTAGTTATGCGTTAATAGGAAAACTTGATTTTTAATCAATTTTCTATAATATACTATATTTTATTGGTTTTTGAATTATATATAATAAATATATTCCTAAAATAAAATCTTTGAACCTTTTGGATTTTTTGGATTTTTTCTTATTATAGACTTTTGGAATTTAGTTGGAAATTTGTAGCATTAATTACTTCCTTTTTTGATTTCCAACAAAAAGTATTTAATACTTATTTGGTTGTTTAAGCAATTAAG
Organism: Fagus sylvatica; assembly: GCA_907173295.1. Lineage (NCBI taxonomy): Eukaryota > Viridiplantae > Streptophyta > Magnoliopsida > Fagales > Fagaceae > Fagus > Fagus sylvatica. The sequence goes on along the minus strand of OU015761.1, from coordinate 28,647,897 downwards.
CCCAATTGATCCCTTATTTATCGGCCAAATAAAAGGAAAAGAAAAATAAAACACGCTAACCTTTATTTTTATTTTTTTGTACTAGTTATACATATATGTTTCATTTTCAGTTTACTACTGTTGTAATTTTCCTTAAAAAAAAAAAAAAAAAAAAAAAAAAAAAAAAAAAAAAAAGGGTTAAATACATTATTGATTCCTAACGTTTACTCACGTTGTACATTTGGTCCCTAACGTTTAAAATAAGTGGAAATGGTCCTTAACGTTTCAAAATCATGCACCATTAGTCATTCCGTTAGTTTTCGTTAATTTTGTGTATACGTGATTAATAGATTGATGACGTGACTAATTTTTTTTTTTCATTTACAATTAGGACCTGACATGGCATACTCATTTAAAGTAAAATAAAACCCACCCAACCCACCCAACTGAATTAAATTAAACTTCAAAATCAAATAAGCTTGTTGTGATTAGCGACATTGACCTGATCTGTAACGCTCTGAACCCAAAGCATGAGTTCGACACATGACAACAATCACGCACCCATAAGGCGTGCCTTACAAGTGTGCCAGACCTTACTAACAAATTCTAAAAAGAATGATGTCCTTGATCTAAAATCTCCAAATAAACATATTAACTCATAAGTTCACTTGATATAAAAATCTCTAAATAAACATATTAACCAGTAAGTTCAAGTGAATTACATCCATGCATTACTATTCCAAATCCTAACAAACAAAAGTCTATCATAAAGTCCTTAATCAACAAATAAGAAATACTAATATTATTCATGCCTAAAAGTCCTTCTCACTCAATTCCCAGCAACGTCTGAGCTAGCTAATCTTTAAAATCTGAAATGGGAAAGAAAGGGGGGTGAGCTGGGAGGCTCAGTAAATAACTATAGTTTGAAAATGGTGGATCAAGCATTTCTTCAAATAAAATATGACAAAGTTTAAAAAATAAAAAACCACTTCTTGTCGTTTTCCACACCCATCAATTGAGTCCTGTTTTTCTTTATCAGATTCCTCAAAAGACTTGGACCCTTAGGGTCTAATGCATTGAGGTGCAAGGACTATAGGTCAAAGATTTGAGAGAGAGAGAGAGAGAGAGGAAGAAGAAGAAGAGATGATTTTAGGATTTAATTTAATTGTGGGTAATTGGGTTTTTTAATTAGATTTGGGTTTGTGGGATTGGGTGGGTTTTATTTGATTTTAAATAGGTATGTCATGTGAAATTTTAATTATAAATGAAAAAAAAAATGTCACCTTTATCAAAAATCAACCACATCATCAATCTATTAACCACGCATACACAAAATTAACGGAGACTAACGGAAAGATTAACAGTTCATGATTTTGAAACGTTAGGGTATATTTCTGCCCGTTTCAAACGTTAGGGACCAAACGTGCAACATGGGTAAACGTTAGGGACCAACAATGTATTTAACCCAAAAAAATTATTGTAATTTCTTAATATGTTTTTTCCATTAATGAAATGTAAATTTAACCTTATTACATTATATAATTGGAAACTATTAAGATTTGATTATGGCTTATCTATAAATAAGGTTTAAATTTATGCCAAAATTGAACATTAAATAAGATTTTTTTTTTTTCCCTAAGAAAAAAATAAATAAAAGAAGAAGATTTTTTTAAGAAAATTTAAATTTTGATAACAATGTAGCTTACTGTCAGAATCACATTTTCTTTCATCACGTAATTTACATGTTCCTCAACCTCCGTCATGTAGCTATTAACATGTTGCTCACATGAATCAAGTTTAATTTCTTTGTACTTTGCAGACTTTTTTCTTTGCTATGTTGCGTTTCCATTTGAAAGAATTGTATCACGTAACATAACCCCTTATACGGTTATACTTATGTATACCATTAATTAACTCTGTAACTAAAAAGGCTGTATTAGCCCATGTATCATGCTCTTTATACATGTTACTGACTCACAACCCATGCTTTTTTTGTTCTATATATATATATATATATATGATATATTTTAGTCATAAAGAAAGTTGTATTCCCCTTTAAGATGCTACAAAGCAGAAGTTTCACAATAGCTTCTTCTTCTTTTTTTTTTTTTTTTTTGGATTTTGGCAAGGGGATCATGATGGGTTCAGATCTGGGCCAAGACCACCATGCCCAAGGTGGCTCCGGCGCTTTTTCCAGAATCCGGCGTGTCGGAGGAGGAGTCTCTGTTGCTGACTTTGCAAATCGCGCCGTTCCGGTTTAAGCAATTTACAACATTTTTCTTTTTTATTTTCTATTAATATTTGGAATGTTTTGGAAGTGTTGTGATAATGTGTGTTATATCCTATTGTTTTGTTTGAGAAAATCTGATGTGACATCTTTTTATTGGAAGGTGTAAATATGAGGTTATACACGTCATCTTTATTGAATTTATTTTCATTTGTTAAATACTTTAGAAATTGTTACTTGGCAAATATTTTATTTTACTGTTAATTTGATTGGTCCTTATACTTGTTGACGTCACATTTACTTTTTCAATTTCGAACAGTTCTTGATATAGCTATGGGTGACGGTTGATAATCCTCAATTGTTCCACAATATCCACTCAAAATATTAATATCTTTTTTTTTCTTTTTGTTACACATAACTATATAATTTGTGGAAGAAAATTCGACGGTTTATAAATATACAATTTGTTACACATAACTTTACGTGTTTTTATTTTTATTTTTTTTTAACCAACTTTACGTTTTTCCTTTTCTAGTTTGTTGGTATAATTTTTAATTTATTTTTACTAATTATACATATAAGCATCATTTTCAGTTTACTATTGTAATTTTCCTAAAAAAAAAAAAAAAAAAATTATTGTAATTTCTTAATATGTTTTTTCCATTGAATGAAATGTAAATTTAACCTTATTACATTTATTTATATATAAATGGAAACTATTGAGCCTCAAGTGAGGAAGGGTTAACACTAAATAATTGTTTATTTATAGATAAGGTTTAAATTTATACGACAATTCCTAACATTAAATAAGAATTTGTTCCTAAAAAAAAAAAAAAAATTAGAAGAAGATTTTTTTTTTTTTTCTTATGAAATGATCCTTGCAATCTTGTTTTGCTCCCATGTGTTCCATCATTAAGTAAAATTCCTTTTATTCTTTTTTATCAAAAGATAATTGAAATGATGTCACTTCACCATGTCAAGAACACATATTTTAATTATTAATTTTTTTTTACAACATATATATGTAATATATAAAAAGTTTATTACTACATTTTTTTTTTTAATGTAGTTTTGGGTAAACATTACAAGATGTTCTATCACCGCTATAAGATGGCTAATGGTCTTTTTCTTTTTATTATTCATTATTTAAAATTATCAATATAAGTTGTTTTGGATAAAACACAATTACTAAAATTTTCAAAAAATATACAAGAATATTCCAGTTGAAACTCTATTACTAATTTAAACTTTCAAGAAAATATTACTAAATTTATTATTTATTTTTATGATAATTTAAATTTTGATAACAATGTAGCTAGCTTAGTGTCAGAATCACATATTCTTTCATCACCTAAAAAATTGTATTTATTTATTGCTCAAATTTAATGAATACACACCCATTAGGCTAATATTTCGCCACGTCTGCAACACTCAATAAGATTTTTTTTATATTTTTTTTCATAAGATGATTAAAATTACAATCCTTTCGCTTACATTATTTAAAACTATTTTTCTAAAAAATAGCAAGAAACTAAATAGACTATTTCACTACAAAACTCTACACGACTACACCACTTGTGTAAATAAACCAACATCCTTCTTATTATTTAATGAAAAATATTACTCGTTCTTTTCTATTTTGTAGCCAAATACATTATTTAATGAAAAATATTTTCTATTTAATGAAAAATATTACATTATTTAAAACTATTTCTTTTTTAAAAATAATATGGTTATCCGAAGCTTGGACCGAATTAATCTCATAGACACATGCAGTTTTCTTATCCAACACACACGGGATAATTACAAGCAATGGCAGCTCCAAAAAAATTTTCTAGGGTGTTCATTACAAAAAAAAAAAATAATAATAATAATACATAAATCTTGCGGTAGAGAAGAATTTAGTCTACTATTATAATCATCTTGTTTATTTTGGGTAAAAGATGAATCTTTTAGTATAAGTGATTTTTTTTATCAGAAATTTCTCCATAGTATTAACAAAAGAATAAAAAATAAACTATAAGGTATTCAATATATGATGTACGAATAAATAGATAAAAATAATTCAATTTAATTAAGTTAAATAATTACTTAAATTATTAATTAACACACTATTATTTCAGTTGTTAATACTAATTACAAAGCCACAAGCCACAAAATGACAAAACCACAAACAACCAAATAAATAAACCACAAATCAAAGTACAAAACCACACAGTGGAGACAGTAAAACTGTGAAACAAACAAATCATCACATATCAAACTATCACCAGTAGTTGTTATTTGGGCTTATTTTGTTGTTGTGGTTGTTGTTTGAGTTAATTTTTTGTTGTTATTTGGGCTTTTTTTTTGTTAAGTGGATTGAGTTTATTAGGATTAAAGGGTTCAAAATTTATTTGAGGGTGTTCAAAATTATACAACACTTATATATATTCTTTTGCTTTTAAGAAATCAATGCACACCCTCACAACAATGTGGCACCGGCAATGATTACAAGGCCCAATGGGCTTTAGAGTGGTCCAAGATGGATTCAATGTCATAGGATGTCAAACTCTCAACTTACACTTAGGTGCATATTATGACTTGTCCTACCACTAAATTGCCTCTTTAAAGTTAAGTATGCAAATTGTGGGAATTGATACTCGCTAGGTTAGTTTATAAATAGGGGCGGAGCTAGGCACTAAGTGTCAAATCATAAGTTTTGTTAAGCGGTCCATGCTTTATCTAGACAAAACAGTAAAAAATATTGTCATTTTATTTTTAACAAAACATAATACTACTAAGTGTCAAATCAAAAGTTTTGTTCAGCAGCTCATGCTTTATTTAAACAAAACAATAAAAAATATTGTCAATTTATTTTTAACAAAACATAATACTACTAAGTGTAAAATCAAAAGTTTTGTTAAGCAGCCCATGCTTTATCTAAACAAAACAGTAAAAAATATTGTCATTTTATTTTTAACAAAACATAATACTACTAAGTGTCAAATCAAAAGTTTTGTTAAGCAGTCCATGCTTTATCTAGACAAAACAGTAAAAAATATTGTCATTTTATTTTTAACAAAACATAATACTACTAAGTGTCAAATCATAAGTTTTGTTAAGCAGCCCATGCTTTATCTAGACAAAACAGTAAAAAAATATTAAATTCATGTAATTTATGTATATACCAATTTATGAGATTCTTGTAAAACATTCCTATGTGGTAGAGTTAAATTGTAAATGTTATGGAAATGAGGATGAAACTAGAATTTCCGAAAAAAAATTATAATTGAATCATAATTCGCACGGTACTAAACATACAAACTTATAGTTAAGGAATAAATCTTATTTGCAAACCAAGAAGTATAAATGAAATTGATACCTACCCCTGTCATTTTAGAAAAAGTTAGTGTTCTTGCTTTTGAAGAAACCAAATTTAATGTCAATTCCCTCTTTTCTAACTCAAGCTCTTTGCTCCTCCACTTCATTTTCTCAACTCAGCTTGATATATCTGAAAATTTACTTTTTCTCTTGGACAAACATGCAACAAAGAGAATTGCATAAAAGGAAACTTAACGTCAAAATAATGAAGCCTGAGAGAGAGAAAGAGAGATTATGAAGAGATAGATATAGGGATTTTTTAGAGATTTTCTACCCATAGCGTCATGGATTTCCATAATCATTTTTTTCTAATTTATCTACAAAGCAACTATATTGGATTTGTTAGAATTTTCACATTAACTAACTAATGATAATGAGATCTTTAATGAATCAAATCTCATTTCTAGAAAAAATTCTTATAAACATCGCATTAGAAAACCCGAATATAATTTAGCCATGGGTGAGTATATACATACCTTCAGTTGTTTAAGAAACTCGAAGAGCTTCTCAACTGCTTCTCAACCTCTTGTATCTAATAACAAAGAACAACAAGAATATTGGGGAAGAAAAAAAGAGAGGGGAGTAATTTGTTAGAAAGCAAAATGCCTATTGAGAGAAACACCTTGCAAAGAAAAAAAAAAAAAAAATGAAACAAAAAAACTATTGGGAATGCATTGTAGCCTATAGGATCATGTGTCTATTTAATTATTTCTAAATAGAGACATATTGAGGTTTTAATGGAGAATTGAAACTTTAGGGAGAAAGTGAGAAACCAAAAAGTCACAGAAGAAAAAAAGACTGAGAGATCAGTGAATAAAGTAGAAGGGCAATGTTGTTTAACAATGCGATATAACAACAAAACGACGTTGTTTTAGAGGGCCGGTTATGTAGGCCATTTTTTTGTTTATTCTTTTTTTATAATGTATGTAGGCCAATTGACCTATGTAGTTAGTAACAAAATGAAATGGGTAAAAACATTATTAAAGAAATTTAAGGTATTGCTGAAAAAAAAAAGAAAAAAAGAAAAAAAAAGAGGAATTTGAGAATACATTTTTTTTCCCATTTTTTTTTATCTATTACTATTAAGAGGATTCTTTCCACTGTGTCCACTTTTAAGGACTCTAAAAAATACTCCTATTAAAATAATTACCCTCTATTGTATTTTAATCTATTCTAAAAACAATTAAGGGCATATATGGAAATCGCTACACTCATTTATGGATATACAAAGATATTCATCAACTTAGTCTACGTACACCTATAATTCCACATTCAACTCCTAGAATCCCACTATCTATAGATTCTATACACATTTGGAACCCACCTTTAACTTCACATAGTCACAACCCAAGTATAGTTTTTTTTTTTTTTGAAAAAAAAAAAATAAATAGAAACCCACGCATTATAGTTAAATTCAAATACTATTGGCTCAAAATTGGATAAACATGGGACACCTATAGTAACAAAGAATTTTTTTCTGTTTTCTAAATTTAAATTTAAATTAGATTTAACTTCTAGGAGTATGGATTCATCTTCATGCCTATTTAGACTATTTTAAGCTTTCAACAAAAAAAAAAACATTCTACTACTTCACCAATTCATCTTCACCCCTAAAAAATATAAACATTCCTATATGGATATAATTTGAACTCTAAACTTGATAATAACTTCCTATCCTTATCCTTTTTTTATTCTTTACAATTCTTAGAATTCTCTGGTATTCAAACTTCCTCTATTTCCTTTGTTCCACAAGTCTATGTTATCTTTTTAGTTTTTTACTTCCATATCCACGGTGAAAATTTAAATACGCTTGCATATTAAATTGGTGGGTGAAAACCCATGGACATTACAAAAAATGAGAAAAATGGTAATTGTACCAAAGGTATGTATAACTTTGATCTATTAAAAATCCATTAAAATCATTCAAAGTTTCTGATTTTCTTGTTAGTTTGCTTTGACCAAAATCTCCTCTCTGTCTTAAATCTTTCAATTCTTTATGATTTTTTACTCTAAGCCGTAAATGTAACCATTGAGTGGATGTAACTTCTTCTTTTTCTTTTTCTTTTTTGGGTTGGATACGCCAAGAATGAAAATGGTTAAAACCTCAGATGCCAAGGGTTGATGTTGTGGTTGTGTCATACAAGGCTTCAATTATTTAAGTTTAACGTTAAAAGTAAATTGTGATTAACTTTCAAAGAAAGTGTTGTGACAGACAAAAGTATTGGTACGATGCAGGTTCGTATTTTGTGCTCAAATCCAGTAATGATTCCTGAGAATTTTGTCATAGAGTTGATTTGTAGAGTTTCTTAGTAGGTTAGAGATATTGAAAAGTAATTTGATTTTGGAGATAGGAAAATTAAAATGGCTTTTAATGTGAATTGTAACCTTTATCTTTGATTCCTGAGAATTTTTGGATTGATTTTTCTCTGTTTGGTTGCGGAGAAAATGTAGGAAAACTTTTACCAATGGCTTTTAGTTTTAATGTCGAATTGCTAACCTTTGTCTTTGATTGCCAAAAAAAAAAGGTGGATAAACGCATTTTTCCTTTTTGGAAAAAAAGTGTTATGATTTCACTCTTAGGTTTTGCTCTTTATGCTAAATTAATATATTGTATATCCAAATTTTTACTCAAAGGTGAATTTTATTTTTTCTCATAATTAAACGTTTTTGTTATTAATTTAAAGTTTGTGATCTTGGTAGCTATAATCACATTTGGTTAGAATCAGTGGTTTTATCAATTGATTATGATACAGTTGTGGCTTCTTATAACATTTTGTTTGATTAATTTTATGATTAATTAGGTTCAGGTTTTGTTTCTGTTTGATAAATACTTTTTAGTTCATTGGTGATGCAATCAGTTGATGAGGACAAGAACAAGAATCTTAAGCGATCAAAAGCTATCCTACGCTCTTTCTTAATTGGGATTAATCTTATGTTGTTGGGTTCTCAATAATATTTGTAATGTGATAACATATTATGAATTAATTTTGGTTGTATGTAATTTTTTATATACTTTTTAATGAGATACATATTTCTAAGGCATAATTACAGTTAACCTACATGTGGTTTGGCCTAATGACACTTTGCCTACACGTGGTTTGGAAAGTGTCACTTAACCCACCTGAGATATACTCTGTTATGCAACTGTTACCCACCTCACATTTTATGTTTAAAAAAACAAATAAAACATGTAAACCATAAAAGAAAATGGATCAAACAAAAAAAAATCACTTCCACAAGAACACCTAAAAAGTCCAAATTGAATAATATTTAAATAGCTATACATGGTGTCCTTCCGATGCCCTGAGAGTAGCGACTCTGTGTGGACTGCTCACATGCCACACCAATGGTTGATGGTGGAGAAAAAGAACTAGAATTGAGTCCCATTAGAGCACGACCGCTTTAGATTCACCAATTCTTCCATCAGAGATTTTTTATTTTTTTTATTTTTTTTGTAAGGTTGCTATGGCAATATGGCATGGATACTAAGAGAGAAAATGTAAAAGATATAAGGGATATGGCAGACTAAAAAAGCTTGTAATAAAGGATTAGTTTTCTTTTGGTTAAAAGAAGGAAAATTTAAAAGTGAAGGGAGTGAAACAATGAGTCTTAGCGTTGAAAATTGAAAAGTATAAGTTAGATCTGGTATAGCTATACAGTGTCCCTACTCTCTGGTTGATTTTCTGGAATATATTGGTTGATTGTTGGCTATTGGTTGTTGATTTATAAGTTAAATCTAGTATTGTTGTTGAATGATAAGATTTACAAGGTTGGGTTTTTTTTTTGGGATATTAGATTGACTTTGTTCAATGTTTTGTCAATTATGAATGCATATCAGGTTGAGTACTATTGGCATATATGGAAATTTCTACATGTGTGTGTGTGGATTTATCTCTTTGAAACTTTGTCTCTTTAATATAATAATGATATAAAGGTTAAAGACAAAACAAAATAGTGTGGCACATTAATACACATTGCACAACACCCCATTGGGCCACCCAATTACCCAATTAAAATTGTAAACTTATACCCAAAAATATGTTAGTCACTAACCTATCATATTAGCTCAAACCCAATAAAAATATACCTTTATCAAAAAGACTCAAGCCCAAAAAAAAATCTACACCAATAGATGATTGAAGAGAAAAACAAAAAACCAATAAAATTATTAAAAAAAAATGTGATAAGTCGACTAACAAGTACGTCATGTGCGGGTAGCGTCTCTAGAAAAAATAAAAGCTGAGGAGGGAGGGGTAGTGTTGAAAAATTGATTTGTTACTTTTTTCACCCCACCCACAGATTAAAGGGTTTATTTTAAGAGAGAGGGAGAAGAAAAGAAGTAGATGAAGCAAGAAGAAGGGCCCATATGCAGCTGTGCTGTGTGACACAAAAGAACAAATAAAATTGAAGGCTGACATGTAGAAGAAAACGCAAGAGAACCATTGGTGTTTCTGAATAAAAAATAGAAAATAAAACGAAGAAGAACAAGAAGGGTCATGTTGTGCTTTGTTGTGTTGTGTGCAAGGCTCTTTTTTCTTTCTCTTTATCCCAAAGTTCCTTTAAATTGGGCCCTATGAGCCTTTTCCTTTTATAATTTGAGGGCTTTGTTTAATAAGTTTTTTTTTGGGTGGCTCAAGCGATTGCCTATTTCGCTTAAGGACTGGGCTAGCCCTCCCACTATCTATAGATTCTATACACGTTTGGAACCAACCTTTAACTTCACAGAGACACAACCCAAGTATAGGTTTTTTTTTTTTCTTTTTGAAAAGAAGATAGAAACCCACGCATTATAGTTAAATTCAAATTCTATTGGCTCAAAATTAGATAAACATGGGACACCTATAGTAACAAAGGATATTTTTTCTCTTTTCGAAATTAAAAATTTAAATTAGTAATAACTTCTAGGAGTATGGATTCATCTTCACGCCTATTTGGACTATTTTAATCTTTCAAAAAAAAAATTCTACTACTTCACCAATTCATCTTCACCCCTAAAAAATATAAACATTCCTATATGGATATAATTTGAACTCTAAACTTGATAATAACTTCCTATCCTTATCCTTTTTTTATTCTTTACAATTCTTAGAATTCTCTGGTGAAAATTAAATACGTCTACATATCAAATTGGTGGGCGAGAACCAATGGATAGTGGTGGCGCCACATATTTTAGTGAGGGTGTGCACACCCTGGTTTCTTAAAAGTAAAAAGGAAAAAATATATAAAATATATATATATATATATATATATATATATATATATATATATATATATATATTATATATAAGAGTTGTATAGGTGTTGAACACCCTTCAAATAAATTTTGAACACCCTGATCCTAATAAACTCAATCCACTTAACCCAACAAAAAAAACAAAAGCCCAAATAACAACAAAAAATTAACTCAAACAACAACCACAATAACAAAATAAGCCCAAATAACAACAACTGGTGATGGTTTGATATGCGAGGGTTTGTTTGTTTCACAGTTTTACTGTGTCCACTGTGTGGGTTTGTGCTTTGATTTGTGGATTTATTTATTTGGTTGTTTGTGGTTTTGTCACTTTGTTTTGTAATTAATATTAACAACTTAAATAATAGTATTTAATTAATAATTTAATTAATCATATAACTTAATTAAATTAAATTCTTTTTTTCTATTTATCCGCACATCAAGTGTTGAATGCCTTATGGTTTATTTTTTATTCTTTTGCTAATAATGTGGAGAAATTTCAGATAAAGAAATCACTTATATAGAAAAGATTAATCTTCTACCCAAGATAAATACAATGATTATAATAGCAGACCAAATTCTTCTATACCGCAAGATTCATGTATTATTTATTTTTTTGTGATGTTATATTCACGTTTTGTAATGTATACCTTGGAAAAAGTTTCTGGAGCCGCCATTGCCAATGGACATTACAAAAAATGAGAAAAATGGTAATTGAACCAAAGGTATGTATAACTTTGATCTATTAAAATCATTCAAAGTTTCTGATTTTCCTATTAATTTTCTTTGACCCAAACTCTCCTCTCTATCTTAAATCTTTCAAATCTCTCTGATTTTTTTACTTTAAGCCATAAAGGTAACATGTGAGTGTATTTAACTTGGGGGTGGGGGGTTTGGATAGGCCAAGAATGAAAATGGTTAAAACCTGAGATGCCCACAGTTGATGTTGTGGTGGTTTCTTACAAGGCTTCAATTATTTAAGTTTAACGTTAACAATAAACTCTTCTTCTTCTTTTTTTGGATTTAATAATTTTGCATGTAATTTTTTTGAGAAAAATATGGCAATGGGGTCTTTCTTTCGGTTCTCTTCATTTATGCTTCTTATTTTAGGCTTTTGTTAATGGTTGTCTAAATTTTTTTTTAATTAAAGATGAGTCTCAAAGTGTCTCACAAGATATATTCAGAGTTTTTGTTAGGTGCTTAAAACAGGAGCACATGTGCTTTATCTATGAAACGTTCCAAACATCAATAGAACTACCAAATATTTTGCTACAAGTGAACCAAAACTTCACCAATTCAAGGGACCTAGAAAACAGAACACTAGAATTTTCATAAATGATTGGTTAGTCTCAGAGATGAAATGTGTATACAAAACGTTTCATAGATAGTTCTTCAACTGATAGAAATTCCAAAGTCACAGAATGCAATCTGTGGCATTTGTAATGAAGAGGGGATTTGCACTGTCGTACAAGTGGCAGATCTAAGAAAGATATTAGAGCTCTAATTGTTATGGATTTCTAGCATCTGTTACTAGATGCTTTTTGTAGAGCAATGTAACTATGTTAGGTAGAATTTTGAAGACATTGCACTCACATGCTCAATCAACTATGACATTTCCCATTATAAAGACCAAATAGTGCAGTTTATTTGAATTTTCTGGATTTCGTAAGTTACATATTTTATTAGATTTTTGTATTATTACTAGAATCTATAAACCTACCACCACAAGCATACATCCAACTAACGCATTGGTAGCCACTAGTTGGGAGCATGATAAAATGTGTATATAAAAAGCTTCATAGACAAGGAAAATAGATTGGATAATTAACTTTTGTGAAATGATTTGTGTTGGAAACTTAGGGCACGTTTGGTATGATGTAATGGTTATTACACTGTAATATGAATCAGTATCATAAGGAATAAAAAAAAAACTGTAATGTAATAACTATTACCATGCATTCATCTGTTTGGTGACAACACATGAATAGAACCCTGAATCTGTATTCTATATTTTACTACAACATGATTATAATACGAGTATTGCTTATTATACGAGTATTAATAATTTTAAAACATTTTAGACACTTGGATTTAGAATTAATTTCGTGCTATGGGTTAGTTTTGGCTTCCCATCTCTTTGCTTTCCTTAATCTTATGTAAAATGTATTAGTATAAACTACTCAATAGAATTTTTAAGATACATGATATTATAATGTAATGGTGGTGTTATCATTCGTAATTTTACGTACAAGTAATTGTTATGTTGTTTTTTATCAATACATGAATGGATATATTATTTATTCGTCTTTTTTCTTTTTCTTTTTTTGAGAAAGTTAAGAGATGATTATATCAATTGAAAATGTCTTTCAGGATTACATGATGACTTCAGGAGGCATAAATTGCGTCCTAGAAAAAATTCAGCAATATTACCATAAGCAACCCTATTGGCCTTACATTGTAAAGTTTAAATTCTTTCTTGTATCCGAAATGATATTCCATAGAAGAATTTTTAGCGGATATGATAACGGATGCATCCCCTTCGAATCAACCTCTGTTAGGACTTAGGCCAAGCTTATTTGCCAATTTAACTTCTTCAAAGGTGGCTAGAGCTTCAATCATTGCGGGGGAAGAGGGTTTCGCAACTCTTGTAGGTTACTAAATGTATTGGGCATTTGAAGCATTTAAAGCATTGGAATTTAAATTACAGTTTCTTTTTTTGAGTTGGAATTGTCATGGAAAACATGGTGCAGTTATGGTAAGAAATGTTGGCCAATCAATTAGGTTTCTATTTTAAATGATTCTTTTTTTTTTTTTTCTTCCTACTTCAAAGGAAGAGTAATTGTGATTTTTGTCTATTTGTTTTCCTTTTATACGGCTGTACCTAAATGGTAAGAAAAATTGATTGGCAAAATTCAATGACAATAGTTCACTATAAATAATGGTTTCATTTAACTAATAGACAATCAAAAACAAGTTTGAGAGTTGAAGTAAGAAAGAGGAGCTATGGAAGGAATTGATGCAAAAAGAGCTATGGTTGTGATTTTTATGCTTTTGCTTGCTGTAGTGCAAGCTGATTACTCTCATTCTTCCCCTTCTGATTCAAAGGGTCGTCTTTGTATTTTGCAATGTGGTGCAAAATGCTTGGTGAGTCTAAAAATAGTGCCTATCCAATATATGCTTTGTTTCAATCTTTGCATGTTAGAATGCAGAATTTCACCTTCGAATGTCACTTATAATTGTACTCAAGATTGTGCACAATCCAAGACCAACAATTTGGAATCTGGTATGAGTCTTAATTTTCATCCTATATTCGCTACCTTGTCTCTCTCACTTACAATTTATTTATCATTTTTTTTTCACAATGATTAATGGATTTTAAGTTTTTATGACATCACTTGTGGGTTTCAAAATTTTTCTAAAAAACATTTTGTACAAAGTTCATTGTCTCCTAATTCCCACAACATCCAAAACATTCTTCCATTGTTCTTAACTTCTCTGAAGCGCATGAGATCTTAAAGTTTTCGCAGCAAGCGGCAAACCTTTACATTATTGCTATTTGCCTCAAGGACTTCTGTTATTGCTCAGATCCTTATCAAAAAATGTTCTCACAAGCACTAGTGCTACCCATAATCTTTGAAAATTTTGTGACTAGAATTCTACATTGGGCACCGTATTTAAGTGCAAGTTTATGCTCCCACAATGTGGAGTCTTCAATCCACACAATAAGACAAGAAAGAACTTCTTTCCCTCTATCAATTCACAAATTTTTTCCAATAGAACGAACAAGTCACCACCTCCAAAAGCTTATTGCTTTGGAAACCCTACTGGTCAAATGGTTGACACACAAACCCACACTCTCTTCTCAAAATGGTCTTCACCTCATTTTTGATATTTTTCCTACCGCCCTCCTAAGGAGATGACTAGGGGCCAACCTTTTAGATTTTAATAAGAAAATAGCTTTGATTCAAACTATTAAAGGATTTTGTAAATGTCGTGGTTAGAACAAGTTTTCAACACGAAGGAGAAGGGATGAAGGAGACCTTCTTCTTCACAACAAGATCATTCTCAGCATTTTCGTCTTCTTTCATTTCTGATTAATTGCAGTGTTCCATTCCAGCACGTCAATCTCATAAACGCCTTCGAGCTTTTTTAACCAAATAACTTGACTTGTCTTTTCTGCTTTTAGGGTTTTGATTGTCTTTCCATTTCTTTGTCAACACCAACAACCAACCTTATCTCTTTTCGGCCTCCCGAGCAGCGATGACCCTTTTATTATTCCCTCAATCTGGAAAAGTGAAATGACAATACAAGAAACAGCAATGGAGATAACAAAAAGTGTCCAAAGGAGATACCCAAATAAATGGCAGTGCTTCTTCTGTACTCCTGGTCTCGTTTAAAAGCTTATTATCAATTTATAGCGTTCCCTATCCAATGAAATTGTACTATTATCCTTATTTGATTGGTCCAGATTTTTTATACTTGTAAATGTCTGGATTAATTGAGGTGGGAAAACGGATTTTAAATTTACTTTTACTTTCTCATCTTGGCTTGTTTATTTCGCATCAATCATAAGTCTGCTCAGTTCTTGATTCAATATAGGGAAGTCCATAATTATATATCTATTGCCCTCTGTCTCTATGCATCTTGTAACAAAAGATCTCAAACTTCTTTTTTATAACAGTTGATTTTTAGAAAAAGATGTCTTATTGTGCATAAAGCATGAACACAAAGAGCATCAGGTAATTACATGGTGTGGATTAGTAGAGTGTAAAGATAAAGAAACAACAAAATCTAAAGCCGAGGTACTAGAAGTAAAACCCAAAGCAGTAGACCAGTCAAAAAGCAAAGAAATGAAACAATCCAAGAGTAAGAGATTTTATTACAAAAGAGCTACCTCATGAACAATAAATAACACAAGATAGCGTAAAGAATTTCTACCAAAGAATTACAAGCAAAAAAAATCGATTCAGTTAACTCTGTTAGTACCACTGTCACTAAGACCTCAAAACAAATGCACATAAAATTATCTTTACCCCAATTTTCCTTTCCAGTTTAGACTGCTGGAACTCTGGAAGGATTTCTAAGATTGTGGAATTTTGTATAAGCCATTATCAAAGTAGCACTGAATTCACTCAAAGGTCAGAAAGACTTTTAAAAAGAAAATGCCCACTATGGGAAGCATATTATGGGAATATTTAGGCCATATTATGTGTTCCCACTATGTGAAGCATCAAAAAAGTGGTTGGACATACTAAATTAGCAATTTTAAACATCAAAGCCAGTTACATCAACCATCCTCACCTTCTATCTATATGTGTCTCTCTTTAATTGTTTATCTATTGTTTTTATCATTTTTATAAGCATACTAACATAATAATCTTCTTATGTATATAAATCTGGTTTATTTATTTTTATTTTATTAATTATATCACTACTGTGAGTCAAACTGGTTTTTTTATTTCAGCCAAAGAATAAAAATAATACATATGTGTGTGTAAGCGCACATACACACACATAGAGAGAGAGAGAGAGAGAGAGAGAGAGAGAGAGAGATAAATAATATGATGGCAATATAATTCAAATTCAAATTTAAAAAATCAAACAAATTGACTTAAAATGTTCATGTAGCATATGCCACAAGTGGACTCAGTATTTGTTTTTGCTGAAAACTTTTAAAGCAGGCTATTTAGAAAGAATTATTCAAGAACTGCTTTCCTTAGATGCTTGGTTCAAATGAACTCCAATTAATTCGTAGATTTTTCTCAATTTCAGGCACTTTGTCACTGTTTTAATTAGTCTTGGGTTTCAGCTGGAAAAGATACTTTCTTAGGATATGCCTGTCAAATATTATTTGAGTTAGTAACATCAATTTTGGATCTTCCATGGGAAAATAAAATGTCTCTGGAGGAAGTAATTAAAAAATACTCCGTTCCATTTTTGCTTCTTTTCTGACTTCTATTGTTGATTTTGTAGATTCTTTCTCTCTTTTCATTTGTAACTCTTCATCATTTGTAATTCTAAATGTTGTGTACACATGATCGATGTGTACATGACATATCTCCTCATATGACTAAACTTTGCTACTTATCCAACAAAAAAAGAAAAGAAAAAAACCCTGCATCATTCATAGTCAGAATTGACTGACTAGTACTTGATATGGGGTATTTTTCATTGGAACAATACTAAACTTCATGTGTCCCCTTCTTGAATTATTTTCTCAGAGGAAATGGAAAACGTCCATGTCTAACATTATTTTTAAGGTTATGAAGGCTAACCTGGTGTTATCATTTATCCCTCCATTCTGTGTTTAAAGCTCAAATTGGAGGCTAACAGGAAGTTTCGAGTCATATACTTAGCATTATATTCCATTTCCACTATATCTGCAAATTTTGATATTCATGTTCTATTACAAATTTTTTCTAGTAGTCCACATCCTGGGGTTATTAATTTACCTTTATGGGTAATGGAAATTTTGATATTCATGTTCTATGAAGTGCAAAAAGAGTACTTATCTTGCAACCTTATGGGTAATGGAATTTTTCCACTCTTCTTCCAAAAGATAGTTGCTGGTTAGATATTCTTAAAGCAATTACTTTATCTCAAGTTCGAGACATCTTTAAGGTATATCTATCTTTTATAATCTTATATTCAAGAAAATTCGTTTCATGTATGTATGTATAAAGAAGTGGTGAAGGGGGTGGTAGTGGTGAGTAAAGGCCAAACCGCTCAATAGAATTTTGAGTTGTACATCATCAGGCACGTTTCATGAGATGAAGAGGAATAGCTAGTAAACTAAATTGATATTTACATAAACATGAATTGAGAAA
Organism: Fagus sylvatica; assembly: GCA_907173295.1. Taxonomy (NCBI): domain Eukaryota; kingdom Viridiplantae; phylum Streptophyta; class Magnoliopsida; order Fagales; family Fagaceae; genus Fagus; species Fagus sylvatica. The sequence continues at coordinate 28,630,268 of OU015761.1, read as the reverse complement.
ACATTGATAGGGATGAATGGTGAATACTAAAGTAGTTACTGGTTGCAATTTAAGCAGTTACTTTATATCAACTCGAGAGCAATATGAATACTGAACTGAAAATAATAGCGAAAGCTCCATAGACACATGTTGAGATGACATGATGAGATAATATCTAGTAATTAGATTTAACATGTACATAAACTTGAATTGAGAAACTAATGAAAGCCAAATACTAAAGTACCTAAAGCAATCCCCTTATGAATTTTGTTAGTAGGAGCTGATATAGGATGAAAATGAGAAGATGAAAAAGTGGATTGTAACAATCCCCTTAAATACTAAAGCCAAATACTAAACTAATAAAAGCCGTTCATTCGTAATTTTACGTACAAGTAATTGTTATGTTGTTTTTTATCAATACATGAATGGATATATTATTTATTCGTCTTTTTTCTTTTTCTTTTTTTGAGAAAGTTAAGAGATGATTATATCAATTGAAAATGTCTTTCAGGATTACATGATGCACTTTAGGAGGCATAAATTGCGTCCATAGAAAAAATTCAGCAATATCCTTTGCATTTCTATCTAAAACATAAGCAACCCTATTGGCCTTACATTGTAAAGTTTAAGATTCTTTCTGTGTATCCGAAATGATATTACCATACGAAGAGATTTTTAGCGGATATGATAACGGATGCATCCCCTTCGAATTCAACCTCTGTTAGGACTTAGGCCAAGCTTATTTGCCAATTTAACTTGCTTCAAAGGTGGCTAGAGCTTCAATCATTGCGGGGGAAGAGGGTTTCGCAACTCTTGTAGGTTACTAAATGTATTGGGCATTTGAAGCATTTAAAGCATTGGAATTTAAATTACAGTTTCTTTTTTTGAGTTGGAATTGTCATGGAAAACATGGTGCAGTTATGGTAAGAAATGTTGGCCAATCAATTAGGTTTCTATTTTAAATGATTCTTTTTTTTTTTTTTTCTTCCTACTTCAAAGGAAGAGTAATTGTGATTTTTGTCTATTTGTTTTCCTTTTATACGGCTGTACCTAAACGGTAAGAAAAATTGATTGGCAAAATTCAATGACAATAGTTCACTATAAATAATTGGTTTCATTTAACTAATAGACAATCAAAAACAAGTTTGAGAGTTGAAGTAAGAAAGAGGAGCAATGGAAGGAATTGGTGCAAAAAGAGTTATGGTTGTGATTTTGATGCTTTTGCTTGCTGTAGTGCAAGCTGATTACTCTCATTCTTCCCCTTCTGATTCAAAGGGTCGTCATTGTATTTTGCAGTGTGGTGCAAAATGCTTGTTGAGTCTAAAAATAGTCCCTATCCAATATATGCTTTGTTTCAATCTTTGCATGTTAGAATGCAGAATTTCACCTTCGGATGTTACTTATAATTGTACTCAAGATTGTGCACAATCCAAGACCAACAATTTGGAATCTGGTATGAGAATTTTCGTCCTATATTCGCTACCCGTCTCTTTCACTTACAATTTATTTATCATTTTTCTTCACAAGGATTAATGGATTTTAAGTTTTTATGACATCATTTGTGGGTTTCAAAATTTTTCTAAAAAACATTTTGTACAAAGTTCATTGCAACATAAGAATCTCATCAATGCATTACTTTTCATGTTACAGGTTCTCACAAGGTGGAAAATTTTGTGGATTCCTGCTATGCAGAATGCTCGAACAAGTCTTAGACATGGGTTTTTGATACTCCCTCCACTGCCAACCTTTTAGATTTTCATAAGAAAATATCTTTCATTCAACCTAATAAAGGATAACGGTTCTTCTCATTGTACAATTTATATTAATATAAAAGAATAACTTGATGCTTTTATTGATCCATGTTTTATGACCCTTTTATTACAAGCATTAATTTGTCCAGAATGGCAATTGTTCCTTATTATCAATTTATAGCATCCATTGTACCATTTTCATTTATTGAAGAAGCCTTGATGTGACACTCTCTAGTTCTTAGTACAGAGGGCAAGTAACACTTCTTTCATGTCCAAAAATCGCACAATCCATTAATGAAAAAACAATGCTGGACAACTTGGTTCTCTGTTCTAAATGAAAATGGCATGTTAGGTCATATTGAAATGAGTAGTCGTTGGAAAAAAAAAATGAAGGTCATAGGCTAATTTCATTAGGAAGAAAAATAAAATGTAATGTAGCACATTATTTGCCATTGGCTTCCATGCAGCATTGCCAAGCTATAATTGTCTTGCTTAATCACTCACTTTCATGATCATTGGAGAGACCTTCGCTTTGTAATAGAAGCCCAAACATCTCTTACACTCCAAACTTTAATTTAACTTTTAAAACTATTGACTTCACACCCATTCTAAAGTTTCGTTCTTTACTCTGTTTTCATCACCAAGAAAGGACTGGGTTTTTGTTGCTTTAGTATCATATAGGAATTGGTAGACTAAATTTCCAACTCAATGGTGTCTCGCCTTGTTGAAGACATGTATTTTCAAATAGTGATCAAAGTGGTAGACTCGATTTCATGGTTTTTAAATAAGAATAACAAGATGTGACTAGTAACTTGTACATATATTTATTTCAAATAACTATCTAATCATGAGTTACCAATATCGGAGTGATTTGCTTTTTTTAACAAAAAGTTTTTTTTTTTTTTAACTGTATATTGTTTTGTATGTATTGTAAGTTTTATTGTTTAACTGTGTGTATAATGTTTTTGTATATAAAATTATATTATATTTAGTTGTGATACTTATAAAAAATTATATTTGGTTATGATAAAAATAAAAATGGTTTAAGAAATTAAATTAAATTATTAATATATGTTTGTTTATTATATATTTATATTTGATAATAGTAGCATATGTAATTATTGTACTAAGATAGCTTTTGATTAAAAAATTAAATTAAATTAAAAAATTTGGATTTTGATTTTAGCTTCTGATTCTCATTTTTGCCTTGTGTTTGTATATCCAAGATTTTTTTTTTGAGGATTTTATTTTATTTTGTTAATTTTGTATTGGTAGTAAAAATATTTATAGCCTTGTATTGAGATTTCTTAAAAAAAATATTGTTAATTACATACTACTATCCTAACAATATATTATTTAATAGAAAAAATGCATTCTCTAAAATATATATCAACCAAACACAATTTCATTCAGCATAATCACTTCTTAGCAAAAGTTTCAGTATTTTACTAAACACACCATTTTCAGCAAAATGCATTCTCTAGAATGCATTCTAACGGGAATAGAATTCTCAAAATAGAGGATTCAAATGCAGCCTTAATCTTGTTGTTGATATCAAAATTTTGTTACTTTATTATTCTCTAATCATAATAATGAGATTTAGGATGAGAAACAATAAAAAGAACTCTTAGTATTTACCTATATATCAAAACAAAGTAAGATAGATAATTAATCAGCATTGTTGCCCAACTTTAGCTGGGATATGTTTAATTCGATGAACAAATTGATGGCTGAATTCTGTCTAATTAGGAAAAGCAAGTGTGTACTTTGTTAGCTACTTCTTGTTTGTGATGTTTAGGAGTGTCAGTGCAAGATGCTTAAAATTGATCATATATTCGATGAACAATTTGTATGGGCCTTTATTCGATATACCACATTGAAAGAATTTAAAATTCATATTATATTGTACTACTTCTCTTTTTCTTGTTCTCGAATCATCTGTCTACTTTTACTAGTTGCTTTTCTTGTCTTTTAGTCATCCAGCTACTTATCAAACTGACTGTGTACTTTTGTAAACTTTGATACTAAAACAAAAGGCTTTAAAAGTATTATTGATCATATATTCTTCTTGAAGTTCTTAAAAAAAGGCCATAAAAGTATTGTTGATCAACAATTGACAATACTAGTTACTAACAAGCTCGCATGAAATTTAATTCACTATAATTTTCCTTTTATTCTTAGAACAACATATCTGTGGAATATGAAATAATGGACAAAACACCTTATATTTTATTGTGGTATGCTTAAGAAAATTTTCATAACTTAGCAGGATTCAATGCTCCTAAAAGCAAATTCCTGCAAAGACACTGCCCTTACTCCAGCATCTCAGTATTGGCAAAGGTATGTTTCTAATTATTACTTTATATATGTTACCTTTCTCTGGTTTTGTTCAATTAAGCCAATGAAAACTTATGGAAGGTCAAAGATATTGATGATGTTGGTATTCTATCCTTTTTTGAATGTTGAAGATAGAACTTCCTCTAAACTTGGGATGGGCGTATAGATAGTCATGAGATTTTGGTCACAGTGGCTTCGCCAGATATGGTTTTGAAGGTCACTTTATCTAAGGGGTGTTTGGTAAAACACAGAACTGGTTCAGTTCTGATATAACTTGAACAAAAACAATAAACTAGTTCAAAATTGAACCAGTTTCATTTTATATCTAGTTTGATGGAATTTTTGAATATGCATTGAAAGAACTGAATTTAAAACTAATTTTCCTATAGGAAAATATCTAGATCTTGGCCCTCTAGAATTCATTGATAACTGAATTTTGGCCCCTTGGAGAAAGGGAAAGGGAGTTTCTAAATAGTGATCTCTACTTCACGAGGTGTGGTCCCTAGACATTGGCTATGAGATGAAACTGGACAACTTTTGAATGTTTTGTTAATGTTGTCATAGTACACACATCTTCAACACCTTAATAAATATGTAAGTTTTTCAGCTTATAACTGTATCTGAACTCTCCTTTGCCAATTTAGAGCCTTGTATTCATGTAACTCAAATTCATTCATAGCAGGTCAATCAATTGGTCATGGCCTTTGAAGGCGTTTCTGCTTCAAGCGCATGTACCGTCAAAGTCCTGTCCAAACTCTAGGATCTTGTTTTCCATCTGCTCTTCAGGCAAGCAATTTCTGAATTTACAATGTCTGTTTCTGCTTCACCATTTAAATTAGTAATATGAGGTTTTGAGAATCATGCGCTTTAGAGTGACTGTCTCTAGTGATCATCTTGATGTTGACTCTGGTACTTCAAGGTCGTCATGAACCTGATCTTTTCCTCCTGAAGTTTTTGTTGGGCAGAGGTGCTGCATTGCAAGCTCATAGCTGTCAATCATTTTGTTAATGATTGTCCAAAAGCTGTTGAGACTAACACAAAATATGCAGCAATTTTTCAAAAACAAAACGGAGCTGTATTAACAAGTAGCAATTGCTTACTATTGCAAGTATTTCCAAGAGGGAGGATTCCAGCTGTTCATGCATAATCAGATCCATATAAGGATATCTTTTTTAACTGATTTCCCACAGTAAGAAACAAAGTTGTGAAGTGGAAAACTGGAAACTAATTATCAAAATTGTTAGATCAAACACAAATGAAAGAAACCAAAAGAAATATTGTGTATCCTGCAGATAGTGATGTCAAAAAATCTTCCTAGAGGTTATTATTTAAGGTCACAACTGTTTTCACTCAATGTCAACATCCTCATTCTTTAAATGATTCAAACTTATGATTCTCAACTAACTTAAAGAAGCATGTTCATTAAACGGAAGAATGATAAACAGAGTATAGTTCAAGTGCAGCAAAACAGAGTATAGTTTAAGTGCAGCAGTGTATCAGCTCACTCTAGCATGCACCAGCAGCTCATGCTTATCATGTCCACGTCAGTGATCTTATCTGTCCAAGTCATTGATCCTATCCAGTCTATTCCAGACTCTTCTAGAAGAATCTCGAAGGATCTCGGTGCATCTAGAGCTCTACATGCAGTCAAAATATCTCAGTTATTGTTAGAGAGGCTTCCGTGATTATTGGGTTTTGTTATAACAAACCCAAATCTGTTAAATCACTAAAAGCCTATAAATTCTCATACTGTTCACATAATTATGAATGCAATAATATTACACCTTTTACATTAGCCATTCTCTCTATATTTCTCTGTTCTCATTCTATTCTCCATTTTTCTAAGTTTTCTGTTCAGAGCCATCATAACCACGCTTCCATTCCTTACTATTAATTCTCCTAGCCTCACTACCTCTCAAACACCAATGATCATGCTATCCAATATCTCAAACCTTGTTTCTGTTAAACTTGATCAAAGCAACTATGTTCTCTGGAAATACCAAATTACCTCTATACTGAAAGCTTAATCTGTTCTTGGCTTTGTTGATGGATCGCAACAATGTCCTCCTCAGCTTTCAACTAACAATGAAGGTGTTCTTCAAGATAATCCATTATACCAGCAATGGATCTCAAGAGATCAAGGTTTGTTAACCTTGATCAATTCCACACTATCACCAACAGCACTCTCTCTTGTTGTTGGACAAACCACAGCTCAAGGAGTGTGGTCGATCTTGGAGAAAAGGTACACCTCAGCCTCTCGATCCAACGTTCTCAATCTGAAGATGGATCTTCACAATATCAAGAACGAAACCACTGATTCAGTTAACACTTTTCTTTAGAAAATCAAAGATGCACGTGATTGTCTCGTTGCCATTGGAGTCCAGATTGACAACGAAGAGATTCTGCATATTGTTCTCAAAGGACTTCCACATGAGTACCATGCTTTCAGCACTACAATACGTACTCAAAACGATGCAACAAGTTTTGAAGACATGCATGTCTTGCTCACTGCAGAAGAGCAGTCTCTTAAGAGCTCTATTGATCTTTCTAAAGATCACTCTCACATGGCAATGTTTGTCAATGCTAACAATCAAAACAACACTTTGTTTTCATCACAAGAAAATAGAGGTAGAGGCAGAAATAGCTTTAATCGTGGCAGAGGAAGAAATTTCAATAATAACTCAAACAGAGGTGGTTACAACAATGCCAGAAGGTCTTCAAATGGAAATAATGGATCTTCAAGTCAATTTAGTGCCTTCAATGGGCCTAATCAGTCCTATACTCAGAGGCCTTCATGTCAGATATGTGGCAAAACTTGTCACGCTGCTTTGGATTGCTATCACCGCATGGATTATGCCCACCAGGGCAAACAACCTCCAACCAAACTAGCAGCTATGGCAGCCACCTCCAATGCTTAACATTCTGATCAGACCTATTGGCTTTCTAACATAGGAGCAACAGATCATTTTACTCCTGATCTAACAACCATTCCTAATCAACAGGACTATGCTAATGGTGATCTTGCCACAGTTGGTAATGGACATGCACTTCCTATAACTCATATAGGCAATTCTCAACTCAAAGCTTCAAATCATCTCTTTCATTTACGTAAAGTCTTGCGTGTCCCATTTATGGCATCTAATCTTCTGTCTGTTAACAAATTTTGTCGTGATAATAACTGTTGTTTTCAATTTGAGGCAACTCAATTCAAAATAAAGGATTTACCAATGGGGAAACTCCTTTACAGAGGCCCCAGTAAAAATGGTTTGTATCCTCTAGGTGGAGATCATTTGCCTCTACAATCTCCATCAAGTCATCAGTCCAGTTTTTCATCTCTTCAGTCTACCAAGTCAGTTTCTTCCAAAGTGTGGCATGACAGACTCGGTCATTCAAACTCTCAAGTTCTTCAAGGTTTTCTTCCTCATGTAAATACATCTAGTTCTAATAAAACAGAGTCTTTAGCTTGTACACATTGTATTCAAGGCAAGATGACTAGACTTCCATTTACAAAATCACTTTCTCAAGCTTGTAAACCTCTAGATGTAATTCACAGTGATGTATGGGGCCTTGCTCCAATTGATTCTAATGGAGGTTATAAATACTATGTCATTTTCATTGATGAGTTTACACGTTTTACTTGGTTTTATCCAATTAAACACAAGTCACAAGTTCTATCATGTTTCATTTCCTTTGCCAATACTATGCAAAATCTTCTTAGTGCAAAGATTAAAATCTTGCGCATGGATTGTGGTGGTGAGTATAACAGTACTGAATTTCAAACTCATTGTATTAATCATGGCATACTTCATCAATACACTTGTCCACACACCTCACAATAGAATGGTCTTGCCGCCAAGCGCAAGCATCATCACATTGTGGATATTGCCCTCACCTTGATATCTCAATCTTCCTTGCCTCTCACATTTTGGCCTTATGCTTTTAGTATAGCTGTGTTTCTCATCAATCGCATTCCTCCTACTCATCTTGGTCACTGCTCTCCATGGGAGAAATTGTTACATCGTAGTCCTCCTTATGACACTTTTCGCACCTTTGGTTGTTTATGTTATCCCCTGCTTCATCCATTCAATACTCATAAACTCCAACCAAGATCCCTTAAGTGTGTTTTTCTGGGTTATGCTACTCATGCTAAAGGCTATATATGTTATCATCCTCAGTCCAGAAAATATTACACTTCCCGTCATGTAATCTTTACAGAAAATGTCTTTCCCTTCCATAAATCTTCCCCAAGTCCAGCGTCTTCTTTTGCTCCTACTTGGCTTCAATCCAAGCTTTATTTCCATGAGTGTCCCCTTACCTCAGTTTTTGGTTTTGTTCCCACTATATCCTCACCATCCATACTTGGTCCAATCCCTTTTAATATTCCTGTGTCCTTTATTCCTTCCAATGTCTTTATTCCTCTAATAGATATTTCTATCCCTGTTGAACCCTCCATTACTCCAGAGACTACACCAATTCCTCCAGAAATTACACCAGCACCACCCATTACTCCAAACACTGTCCTCGACCCTTCTCCAATTCCTCCTTGTCATCCTACACAAACTCGAGCCAAATCTAGCATTTTTCGACCTAAGTGTATACTACACTCTTCTGTTACTAATTACCTTGAAACTGAACCTCCCACCTTCAAAGTTGCATGTCAATACCCTTAGTGGCAAGCTGCTATGACCAGTGAGTATGAAGCTCTCCAGTGCCAAGCTACCTGGACTTTAGTTCCTCCATCCTCTAATCAGAATTTAGTTGGTTGCCAGTGGGTTTACAAACTCAAGAGAAATTTTGATGGCATAAAAGCTCACTACAAGGCACGTCTAGTTGCTAAAGGTTATCATCAACAACACGGTATGGACTTTGATGAGACATTCAGTCCAGTTGTGAAACTAGCAACCGTGCGTCTTGTTCTTTCCATAATTGCTCAACAGAATTGGTCCCTTCGCCAACTTGATGTTTCAAACGCCTTTCTGCATTGCTTTCTCAAGGAAACAGTGTATATGGAACAACCTCCAGGCTATGTTGATTCCCAGCAACTTCATCATGTTTGTAAATTGAAGAAAGCACTCTATGGCCTTAAATAGGCTCCCCGAGCATGGTTCAATAGATTTACCTCTCATTTACTCACCATTGGCTTTACTCCTTCCTTAGCTGATCCATCATTGTTCTTGTATCGCCATGGTGAGACTGTTTTGTTTCTCCTATTGTACGTTGATGACATCATTGTTACTGGGAACAATGTTGCTGCTCTTCAATCCTTAATTGTGACTCTCGGCAAGGAGTTTGATCTCAAGGATCTAGGCCCCTTTAAGTTCTTTTTGGGCCTACAGATTAAGTATAAAGCTACTGGGTTCTTTGTTCATCAAAGCAAATATGCCACTGATCTTCTTAGCAAGTTAATATGTCCACCTACAAGCCTTGCTTTACCCCTTTTGTTTCTCTCTCCAGACTTCGCAAAGATGATGGTGTTCTCTTAACTGACCCTACTCCCTTTCGCAGCATGGTTGGCGGCTTACAATAACTCACCTTCACCAAACCAAATCTCTCTTATGCCGTTAATCATATCTGTCAGTTCATGCATCAACCAACTGATCAACACCTCATCACTGCTAAACATATTTTAAGATCTGTTCAAGGCTCGTTAGATCATGGACTTTCATTTTGGCCTGGCCCTTTAACTCTTATAGCTTTCACAGACTCGGACTAGGTTGGTGATCCAATGGATCATCGTTTCACCACAGGCCTTATAGTCCTCCTTGGTCACAACCCAATCACGTGGCAATCCAAGAAGTAGCCCACTGTGTCTTAGTCTTCCATAGAGGTTGAATATTGGGCCTTAGCTAATTGCACTACAGATTTGTCTTGGGTTCGTATGATTTTCAAAGACCTTGGCATTTTCCTTTGCTCGTCTCCTACAATCTGGTGTGACAATCTCAGTGCCTTGGCATTAGCTTTTAACCCTGTGTTTCATGCTAGAACCAAGCACGTTGAAGTCGACTACCATTTCATTTGGGAAAAGGTTACCAATATGGATGTGCAACTTCGACATATCTCCACTGACGATCAATTGTTGATATCTTGACTAAAGCTCTCTCTTCTCCCCGATATATCAGTCTTCGATCCAAACTCATGTCGTCTTCCAATCGTCATGTGTTTGCGGGGGGATGATAAACAGAGTATAGTTCAAGTGCAGTAGTGCATCAAGTCACTCTAGCATGCACCAGCAGCTCATCCTTATCATGTCCACGTCAGTGATCTTATTTGTCCAAGTCATTGATCCTATCCAGTCTGTTCTAGACTCTTCTAGAAGAATCTCGAAGGATCTCGGTGCATCTAGAGCTCCACGTGCAGTCAAAATATCTCAGTTATTGTTAAAGAGTCTTCCATGATTATTGGGTTTTGTTATAACAAACTCAAATCTGTTAAATCACTAAAAACCCATAAATTCTCATATTGTTCACATAATTATGCATGCAATAATATTACACCTTTTACATTAGCCATTCTCTCTATATTTCTCTGTTCGTAGCCATTACTATTCTCCATTTTCTCTATGTTTTCAAAGAACTCATAATGTTGGTCTTCCTCATGGTTTTGCTTCAATAGAGTTACACCAGAAATTGTGCAAAGAATGTGAAGTTTTGCTTCAATCAAACTTATGCCTCTCTCTCTCTCTCTCTCTCTCTCTCTCTCTCTCACACACACACACACACACACACACACACAAAGCCTAATCCCTTTCTTCATCTTGTGGTGGTATGCAGTTGCAAGAGTAATCATCATATGATTACAAAATGACTTCATATGTTCTTAAAACTTCTGTTTCTTATACTATAATAATCAGTTATGGCACTACAAAAAATATGCTGTCAATTGATATAAAAGAATCTAAACACCGCACACAACCAAAACATCGAATCGTCTTTTCAATTGATCTTTTCCTATTTATGCATGTAATGCCTTGCTGAGTGACACTAAAAAGAAGAAGAGGATGAAGAAACTGCTTGGGGACAGTTTCATCTATTTACTTAAGGTCAGTTTCATTCACAATTTCACATCCTCTCATAAAACTCCCCCTTGGTTTCAACTTTCATCTTTTGTGTTTGTGCATGTGTGTTTTAGGTTCTTGTTGTTTCATCTCTACTTTAAAGGTATTCTAGAAGAATAAATCGCGAACTTAACATCTATTAATGCACAATTACAAATACATGAAGATTTTGAGATATACCAATATGCAGATTTTCATGTCTTGAATTGAATTCCTTCCTTCTTACAACTGGCACTTGAAATTATGTTATGGATAGAGTTTACCTCCACCAGTTTTTTGAATCTTCCTCCAACCCACTATGTGACAATTCATTGGAATAGGACGTGGCAAGTCTGTACACTGTTAGATCTGTAATATTTAATCTGAACCATGAAATGGACAAATTGAGAGATTTCCAAATGGAGAGGATCCTTATCTCAATTCATAAGATCATCAAAGTATACTTTTAGCCACATGAGCTATTTAATGAGTCGTGTGACATGTTTAAATAATTTAACTTTTTCTTTTTTGTAAGTTATTCACGCATCTAGTGGGTCTTAAACTCTAATAAAGAAAATTGGTGCCATTTGAGCTAGAGCTCAGCGTATGAGTGAAACACCAAAAAATGTTTTCTAGAGCATTTTCCGGAACACAACTAAATACCAGGAAACAAGTAGTTTTTTGTTGACAACATTTTCTATCATAAAACATTCTACATCGAAACAAACATAGCCTAAATAGAGATATATTGTACATCTCCTATGAATTGGAGCCTATACTATTTAGAAACACAATGTGATTTTTGCATGTAAAATTTTAGATTTAAATGTAAACAAACCCATTAAGTTGCATTTTCATAAGCTTGGTATTGCTTATTGTCAACATTTGTAGGAAATGGTCATTCCAAGGCATGTATATGTTGATGTAATTTTTCCCCCCTTAATTTTAAAAGCAAATATATGGCGGTGATAATGTGTGTGAGATTTATATTTATATTTAAAAAAAAAATTCAATACACATGTCTATACACACATGATAAATGGAAATTGCTAATACAACTAAGCAAAAGAGGAGACATCGTAGCTCCTTTCCCAGAAGATAGTTTAGATTGCTGGAAGGCTTTCCCAGCTTCTGGAATTTTCTTTATCTGAATCTTTCCCCCATATTCTGGAATTTTGATGAGGACCCACTATCATATTTACCATAAAATAATTCAAAGTTAAAAAAGACAGAAAAAGCCCCTTCCAAATCTCTAGACAAATAGACAAAGAATCTTTAGGCTAATCTTAAATTATTGTGTATGTAATATATAATGACCAACTAATTCAAATTATATACAATAAATTGACTTAAAATTTCATTTGTCATACCCCATATAGGCAGAATCAGATAAAGAATACTTGAATTGGGAAACTAATGAAAGCCAAATAATAAAGTAACTAAAGCATTACCCTCACTTCAATGAGAGAAAGGAAAATATGAATTTTGTTGATTAGGAGCTGTAAAAGGTTGGTCTTTTAGGACACATAAGCTCTTTGTTTTGCCAATCACTTGCCTGAAACTGGGATGTACTTTACAAGCCAACCAATTGGCCATGACAAAGCTGCAAGTCCAATGCAAACACCCCATTGCCCCCAATCCAGTCTCTCAGTATTCGCAAACCTCCTCAAAAACTCCACCATCACCAATTGAAGAACTATGGTGATCCCAACAATTGCTAAAAACAGCTTGTTCTTAAGTATCCCTTTGAATATATTCTTCTTCTCTAATTTTCTTGCATTAAATTCGTTGAAGACTTGACAGAGGACAAAAGTATTGAAAATGAGGGTATTCTTAACATTCTCACTTACACCAAAGATGGATCTTCCCATAAATTGTAAAACCAATAAAATGGTTACCTGATACACGGCTTGTGCCATGAGATTCCTCCACATGATTTTGGTTATAAGTGGCTCTGATCGACCAACAGGCAGCTTTTCCATAAGATCATCAGTTGGTTTCTCAGTAGCTAAGGCTAAAGCTCCCAATGTGTCCATTATCAGATTCACCCATAATAATTGGACTGCAGTTAGTGGGACCTTACCAGAAGAAACAGCTGCAACAAAGTTGATGCAAAGGGCAGCAACGTTCACTGTGAGCTGAAATTGAAGAAACTTTTGAATGTTGTTATATACACACCTTCCCCACCTCAATACTGTCACAATAGAGGCAAAATTGTCATCCAAAATGACTATATCTGAGCTCTCTTTTGCCACTTCAGTTCCCTGGATTCCCATGGAAAGTCCAATATCTGCTTCCTTTAAAGCAGGCGCATCATTGGTTCCATCACCTGTGACAGCAACCACATGACCTTTCTGCTTCAAGCATTGTACCATAAGAAGCTTGTCGAAAGGGGATGACCTAGCCATTACTTGAATTTTATCAATCTTTTCCATTCTCTCTTCAGGTGAGTAATTTCTGAATTGTACTCCTTCTACTACAGCTTCATTGTGTAAATCCTCGTGAGGATTGAGAATCTTGCATTCAAAAGCTATAGCCCTTGCTGTGTGCACATTGTCACCAGTGATCATTTTGATATTTACTCCAGCAGCTCTACAAGACTCCACAGCTTTACTGACTCCTGGTCGACATGGATCCTTCAAGCCAACTAACCCTAATAATGTCAATCCATTTTCTTCGAGCTTCTCAACAACTTGTCCGCCTTCTTCAACGACTTCTTTGTGGGCAAAGGCAATGCATCGCAAGCTTTTTTGTGCCATATTCTTAATAGTAGTCCCAAACTGCAACCTTTCTTCCTCATCCATTACCTTCAACACCCCTGCACTATCATAATAAGTTGAACACATGGAAAGTATAATTTCAGCAGCTCCCTTCCAGTGAGTATGAATGATCTTCTCATTGTTCCTCCTCACCAAAACTCCGCTTCTCTTTTTCACTGAATTGAAGGCCTCTACATGGATTATGTGATAATTCTTCTTTACTTCTTCGATATCCATACCCAAATTAAACACGGCCCATGAAAGAATTGCTTTCTCTGTTGGGCTACCAGAAATCTCAGGAACTGATGCAGAATGTTGTTTGTAAACTGTACCAGTTGTATTTAAGCCAATTGCCTGATGTAGTAGTTTGAGAATTTTACCTGCCAAATTCGAAGAAGTGTCGTCGAGCACTACTTCTTTTTCAAGCCAAAACTCGGTAACTTTCATTTCGTTTAGCGTAAGAGTGCCTGTTTTGTCTGTGCAAATTATTGTGGCTGAGCCCATTGTCTCACAAGAAGAAAGTTTTCGAACCATGGCATGATCAGCCATCATGCATTTCATTGAGTAAGCCAGTGTTAGAGTTACAGCAAGAGGCAAACCCTCCGGAATAGCCACCACGATGATAGTGATAGCAGCAGACACAATTCTCACTACTGCATTCATTACATCATCAAACTTTGTCTTGCTCCCATTAAACTCCTTGTTTCCGTTATCATCTCGGGTATTCCCTGTGAAGTATCGAATCAACATAACAACGAGAACAAGTGCAGCCACCACCAGCCCAACCTTCCCAATATAAGAAGTTAGCTTGTTGAGGCGTACTTGCAATGGCGTCTCCTCGTGCAAGTCACGATTTATTGAACTCATCATCTCGCCCCACGAAGTGTTCATGCCCACAGAACTAACAAGCATGAAACCAAAACCATCCGTGACCTTTGTGCCTGATAACATAAAGGGCTTCCCTTCATCGACGTGAATATGGTCGCTCTCACCCGTCATGCTAGACTCATCCACCTTCAAGGAATGCCCTTCCAAGAACAACCCATCTGCAGGAATCTGATCACCAATCTTCAAGCACACAATATCTCCCACAACAACATCAAATATCGATACAGGTTGGCGCCTCCCATCTCTCACAACTTCCACTCTTATATCACTACTCTCTGTTGAGAGCTTCTGAAATTGCCTGGATTGCTTGAAGTCACTCACTGCTGACACAGTGATGACCAAAAAGACAGCAACAATGATACTGCCACCATCATACCACCCATCTTTAAGCCATGTTGCTTAATTCCAAAGGCAAGAGAGAGTACAGCGCATGCCAAAAGTATTAAAATAGTTGTATCTTTAAATGCATCAAACACAAATCTAATAAACCTTTTTGCTGGTGGTTTTTTGTATTTATTTGCACCAAAAATATTCTTTCTTTGATTAAGATCAGCCTCATCACCCTTGATACCTTTTTTTACATCAGTTTCAAGAATTAAAGCAACTTTTTTAGCCCCTCCAAACTGACTCAATGACTCAGAGTTTTTGTCCCTTACCATGTCACCAAGCTCTTTTGGATCAACAGTGAGCAACGTAACGGTTTCGTCAGGTGGAGAATCCTCATGGATAGGCTGCATGTCAATGGCAACGAAAGAGAAGGTTCGCAAGAGAGGGCCTTCCTTGTCAATAACTTTCTTGGTCAATGAAAAAAGAACCCTGGTGACGGATATAACCGTCAAAGCCAACCTCCATCTCCTCTTGTGGGTCTTGGAGACCATCCAGTCTTCGTGTTCAAATATGGTTATCTCGCCAGCTGGTTTTCGAAGCGTCAGAGCAGACATGACAATGGAAGCTAAGAAAAAGAGAGAGAGAATGGAGACAAAAAGGCACAAAGAGAGTTTAGGAGGCTAGAAAGCAGAAAGAGTGCAAATAGAGAATCGTGTTTTGGGACCAGTTTACGAAATCACGAGTAATGCTAAGAGTTATTCGAGAATTTCTACTACCTATGACAATTTCCTTTATATATATGTATATATACTAGCTGTTAGGGAAGAACGTAGATCTTATATATTCGGTCAGAGATTGATAGCAGCTTCTTAGTAATTCAGATAATCAATGGGAAATTTCTTGGAATGTACAGGGTCTAAGTTTTTGGGTGATGTAATAGGAAATTGATGATTTATTCAATATTGTTTCCCTTTATGATTTTGTAATACATAAATATATTTTTAAAATAAAATCTTGATTGAAACTTTTGGTTTGGAATTCTCATTCACGTATACTTCTTTGCCAAGTCTTTAGAAAAAGATGTACATAATTGTATTTTTGCGATTGGTGCTTCTGTATAAATCATGGGTCCTACTAATTAAATTCATGATAGGATTCACCACTATGTGAGAGGGCAAGGGCGGAGTCAGAAAAATATTTTGGGATGGGCTGTAAATATTAAGTAAATTTCAATGGTATGAGAGAATTTTATTTAATAAAAAATGCATTCATTTTTTTTTTTTTAAAGGTTTCCTAATGGGTTGTTAAAATCTAGAATTCTATAGGAACGATGAGGAACGTGAATCGGATCAGGGATTGTAAGATTTTACTTTGAGAGTAGGATAAAAAATGATGATATATGTTAAAGAATAATAGAAATTTTTAAAAGGAAAATAGATAAATTTGACATGATGCAAATTTTATACTCTACTTCTCAACTATTTAAAAAAAGAATATTATATATTTTTTAATATGAATGATTTAGAAATCAAGAATTAATTAATAAATACCAAATTAACAAGAGATTAGAAATGTTTATATATATTATTCTTTATATTGTATAAGTTTATTACTTGTGTATTTATAATTAATTAATATTTATGTTCAATAGAATTGTCATTCAGTGGGCACTCTCAACTTAGTGCTATTCTTAAAATAAAAAAATTCCATACGTGACACTCTTTTGACTAACAAAAATTAAAACTTGGCACTGTTGCTTTAAAAATCTTCCCATCTTTAATGCTTCAACTATAATTGTTTATGACTCTCTCTCTCTCTCTTTAAGATCAATGGTATCTCTTTGAGTCCACTTTTCCTGAATTTTTTTTTTTTTAATCAAGTTTTTTGTATGCTTTAAAACCCATTATGTGCTTTGTTTCTTTTGGGTTATTGTAGCTTGGTTTGATTTTATGTTAAAGGCATAGACATTTGAGCTTGGTTAGAGGACTTAAAAGTGGGCTAATAGCATAATTTGGGTGGGCTAATATTTTTTTATTTAAAAAATATAGGTATAATTTTTATTTTTTTTAAAGGTCAGCCCAGCCTAGCCAACTCATAGCTCTGCCAGTGTAAAAGGGGGACTACACATTTATTTGTAGTCCAGAACTATTCAATAATTTTTCCACAAAAACATTACAAACTAACGTGACAATTAATGTAATGTAATATAGATTAAATTAATTTTGTAAAGCTTATATAGTAAAATTTGTAATGTTTTTAGCATCACTGCTTTGTATTTCCATTTGAATGATGTGTAAATCTAATCCAAATATTTTTTTTTTCTTCTGAAAAGATAATAGATCTATTATATTTATAAATAATCTATAATAATATATATAAATGAAAAACATTTGATTTTAGTTTACTTCATAATATTGTATCATATATATATATATAAGTTTTGAGACTTTACAAATTTTCACGTCATTAATTAATATTTATATATTTATAATTTAATTTTATATTTAAACCCGCTATTGTAATATTGCCACATCAATCGTGCCATATCATAATAAATTCCTATTAATAACTCCATAATTATTAAAGTTCATATTTAGACAAATAATAGAATAAAATAAATCATATTTTGTAAATTTTTTGGTACATTGATCAACTTTATATTATAAAGGCTTTGTCATGTATCACAATTCACAAGACTGTTTTCTTTCCATATAATGTGCCCAAAGATAATGGAAATTATGCTATTTTACTAACATGATAATAACACATTTTAATATTAGTGTTTTTATTCCTTTTAAAAAAAAAAAAAAATTATACGTACATGCAGTGCCCTCAAGCCAAGGAGGGCTCGGGTCTGCCCAGTTCATGAAGAACCAGATAAACCAAACCTTCAAAGACAATCCTGTGCAGTCAAAGATCACCCCCAAAATATATACCTTGTTGGACAAAGCCATAGATGCTATCTTACGGTAAAGGCGACACGTTACTTCCTCCACTATCATAAGATGACTAATGCTCGATAGTAGTCTTCATTTATTTTCTTCTTCAAATTTATTAAATAAAATTAGGTAAAAATATACTTTTACTCCTTATATTATGGACAAGGATCCTCTTCATTTCATTTAAAATGGAGAGTCTCCATTTAAAGGTATAGATTAAATATTACAGATTTATCGATGTACAAACTGCAACATTATTTATAAATTTAAATGACATGGAAGTATGTACACTCTTGAATCTATGAGATATAATCTCAATTATGAAATAGACAAATAGAAAGATTTCCAAATAGAAAGGATCCTATTCCATATAGGGTGTTTATTTTGGACCTTGTGTTTTAAAAAATTTCTATCTCCATAAATTTAATAACAAAAAACAAAACGGACAACATCTTCCCAAATGAGTTTCCAATTATAATATATATATATATATATATATATATATATATATATATATATATATATATATATATAATTTGATAGTTGGAGAATGGGGGGACTTGAACCTTATATGTCTCTATTGGAAACACCAAAAAGTGCCAGTTGAGCTACAGAATTATAACAAATTTAATTGATAATGTAAGTTGAAATCCACAAGTAAACTAATTTGGAAAAGCTTTTGGAAAATGAATAACAAGTCTCTATTATAGATTCTAGGACTTACTATATAGATTTTATCCTCTCTTTCTTTGGTGTCTTCATAAAAGTATCAAATAATAGCTTAATAGCTTGTAAGAGTATTCACATTTGTACCACCAAAATCATTTTTTAGTTAAAATAGAAAGTATTGTTCATAAAAATCACACAAAACACACTTCCATCCGGACCACCAACAATGTTCTTTTTTTTTTTCTTTTTTTTTATAAAATGCTACAATACTCGGAAAAGATTCCAAATACTGTAGCTCGAGTTTTTATATTTTATTTTTTTTCATTTTTATTTCTCCCCTCTCTCTTCTCTAACAGACTGCCTCTTTTTCACACATCTCTCTCTCCTCTACATGTTGTGGCCGTATGACCGAGAACGGTGTAGCAATCGTGGGTTGCTGACATGGGCGTTGCATGTGGGGGCCGATTTGGCCTGGGACATTGTCAATCTTTTGGGTGTTTCCAATCTAGCCTAGGATGGTTCCAATCTGTGACTGTTTATTTATGAGTGGTTTAGATGTTTGTGGTATGGTTTGATGTTGGTTTCATTA
This sequence comes from Fagus sylvatica, assembly GCA_907173295.1. Classification (NCBI taxonomy): domain Eukaryota; kingdom Viridiplantae; phylum Streptophyta; class Magnoliopsida; order Fagales; family Fagaceae; genus Fagus; species Fagus sylvatica. The sequence goes on along the minus strand of OU015761.1, from coordinate 28,610,997 downwards.
TAGCATTCGCATATGCTCTTTCAAAAGTGTTTTTTCTTCAAATTATAGCAAATCAAGCTCAAGACAACCCCTACATCCTACTAGCTATTAACTTTCATCTTTCAAAACATGTTACAGTAACTCTTTACTTGTGAAGAGTCACTATAGCTCTTTCATTTATTTTTAATACTTTTTTTTTCTCACCTATTGAGTCACTCATCCAAGGAAGAACACACTCTTCAAAACTCATCTTCGGCCCAATCTACCATCCCCAACTTTTGGTGGGTAAAGTGTTACTTATTAAACCACGAATTAGAAAAGTGAATTCCTCCCAAACTGCGTACAAGTGGGTAAAATGTTACTTTTCAAATCACGAGTTAGCAAAGTAAATTCCTCCCAAACCACGTACATGTGGATAAAGTGTAATTATTATTATTTTTTTAGATGTTTAAACTATAGAATCTTATGGGCAAATTCCAAGTTAGTATGCCAGATCTAAAATATATGATTTATAAAAGAAAAATAGAAAAGAATTGATGCTTCTCTTTTTGCAAAGATAAAGGACTAGCTATGATTCATCCCATCATAGGTGAGAATCTATCAGTTTCAAAGAAAAATAGTGAACACTAACACATATTTAATTTTCAAATTCGGATATTCAATCTCAAGAATATGGTTGTCCTTACAGCTTGTTTGGGAGAGGAGAATAGGGGGAATAGAATGGAAATAAAATATTTAATATAAATAAATAAATATATATTTATATATATATATATTATTATATTTTTTTTTCATTTCCTCATTTAGGGAGTTTAATAGGAGGTAAAGGATTCCATTCATTTCCCTAATAAGACAATTTTTTAATCCCTCCAAATTTGGGAGGAATCAGAAGGAATGAAATATGCTTTAATGAATTTTTATTGAAGTCCTTATAATACCCATTTTTGTTCCCTAAATGCCTACACCTCTATCATTAATAAAGGAAGGTTTATAATGGTAATGTTGTTATCAAATAATTCATTTCATTACTTTCCATTCAACTCTCAAATATGATTACCAAGAACCTTGTAGCTCAACTCGTACTTCCTGGTATTTCCAACTATCGAATTATAAAAACAAAACTCTCAAACATAGTTACTTTCCATTCCATTACTTTTAAACATCCAAGCAAGAGAGAAATGAATATTTAGTTCATTTCCATTCCATCCCATTATTTTCTTTTCAATCCATTCCATTATTTTATAAACTCTCAAACATAGTGTACGGGTTTGGTTCAAGAGAGTGGGTGAATTTAGAGTAGGTCTTAATTATTTATTTTTTATTTTTTAAAGAACAACAAATCCTCAACCATACATTTTGTCAAAAATTCTAAAAATAATTAATGAGCAAAACTTATAGCAGTTTCCATGCAAGTGTGTGTTTTCACATTAAACGTAAAGGAAAGAATCAAATTGCAAGGAAAAGCATTACACGCAAAAGCTGACTACGTACCATAGCATCTTTATCAAGAAGGAATATCTTTATCTTCTGTGGTTAAAGAATTAGGACTGCTTTACGAAAATCACAAACTGCCTTCCAAGGTAGAATCAATTCCAAGTGTAATGCATAATGTCTTATAACTACTTTTGGAGGGTGATGTATACTATGACCACATCAGTGTGTCTTATACTCAAAGAAATTGAATTTTGGTGGTGTTTTTCTTGTTCCTTTTTCCCTCTTTGGACAAGTTTCAAGTTATGGCATAAGTAAAGTTATTCCTATTTATCGGTGGAGTTTGGCAGAGAAAAAAAAATGTCTATGCTACTATTAGGGTTGTACGCATGGCTAACTAGATGAGTATTTAGGTGATTAATTAAGTTTGGTTATTCAGTATGGTGTCGAACTCGATCGAGCTTAATTAAGACTGAACTCAATTTTTTTATTCATGCATGGCTGGTTCATTAATTTTTTAATAATCTTTAACTTGTTCAAATACATCAACCTCCTATTTTTTGAAATCAAACTTTAGTCCATGTCAAAGGATTCAGTTAACAGAAGATATAAATTGACAATATTAATTATGTAGGCAGGTAGATTTACCTATTTTCAAACAAATAATAGGACAATATAACATGTGCATTGGGTAGAGAATATAAAGTTTGAGCGTTTTGGAGTAGAAAAAGGGTACGTTCAAATAATACCATAACTAATGATATTTCAAATATTTTGTTAGTATTAACAGTTTTAAGATATTTTATATGTTAACAGACCAAATCAACTGGAGGGTTATTTACAATCTAGTGAATTTTGTAGGGCAAACATGGTTAATTCATAAGTCAATTTTTAATTTTTTTGAAAGAATTAATAAGTCTAATTTAGTGAGCTTTAAGCCTCTAGTACCAGTTAATTAATTGTAAGTTGGTATCATTTTATAACTATATATAGTATCATTTATCCCATAAGTTTTCTTAGTGTGTTCTTCAAAATATAATTACATAACCTAAGGCACGCTCTATTTGGTTGCGAGAATGGAAAAGTGAGAGGATATAGAAATGTTGGGAGGAAAGAAAATTATGTAAAAGGGCAAATGGCAAAAAAGTCTTTTGACTTCAATGCCCCACACCCTAACTTATTCTCTCCCATTTTCTCTCCAATTGGGAGAGAAAAATTTGGTGGGCCCATTTGGAAAATGCCCATCCTATTTTCCTTCCCCTCATTTTTCTCTCCTCAACCAAACAATAAAAAACATGTAATTTTCTCTCTCTTCCTTTCTTTCATCCTTGTTTTTTACCCCACCAAACACGGACAGTACTAATGTAAATTAAGGAATCAATTAAAATGCAAATAAATATATGGGAATATTGATGGCGAAAAAATGCATGTAGTTTCCTAACATCTCGAGGAAGAAAAAATCATTTTTTTCTCAAAATCAAGAAAGAGATTCCTAACGCGTTTTGAAACATTCATGAGTCTGTTTTTCTTTCTATTCCATCAATCACGCTATCGTATGAAAATAATTTCGAGGAAGTTACTTCCAAGCATAAGCTAGGCCACTTTTTGGAATCATTTACTTCGTCGAGAGGGAAGATACATTTGAGTCACATTTTGTTGGTTCACAATCACTAAAAGACTTGTTTGGCACAAGAATGTATGCTTTTCTTTGTTTGTTAATAATTTAATAATTGGAGGAAGGGGGATCAAAACTTTGGTTCTCCTCATAAAAGAGAGTAGATAATACCAATTGAGCTACAACGTAATATAATGCAAAGTGCAAACTACTTTAGATTTCTTGCTCCTCACGAAAGCTGGTGACAATGAGATTCATGCATCATTTTATTTTACAATTTCCAATTTTGTGTTCACTTTTGGAAAATTTTTCATATAAAAATTATCTATCTTTGATTTTCACATTGAAAGGCATAAGTTCCTTCATTTTATATCATACATTTAAAAGGAAGATGCGCTATAGTACAAAATTGCATGCGTATAGATCCTTTCCTTCATTGATGCTACATCATTGTGTTCTCACACGCCATACATGCTGGGAATCAAAGTGTTCAACATGCAATTAATTACATAAACCCTCAACCAATCCGGAAAAAGGCACTACTCTACTTCAACTTGAAGATACGCGCATTGCTACATGTATTATAGGTACCACGCGTACTTAGACTCTCTTTTTCTAAGGATGACATCGAAAGGCAACTCAACTTCAACTTGAAGAAACACGCATATATAAATTAAAGTTTGGTTTTCTAGCACTTTGTGACTTTACTTGAACTCAAAGAAATACTCACATACAAAATTTGATTTCTAGCACTTTATGATGGCTTTAAAGAGACATACAAAAAAAAAAAAAAAATTTGGACTTTACTTGATCCTAAATAATTTCTTTTGGCTAACTCAAGGTACTTATGTAACTTCAGAGAGTAAAGAAGGAATAAGACCTTTTGTCTTTGTAAAGCTTTGTACTTTCTCTTGCAATTTCTTTCTTTTTTCTTGATGCCTAAGAAATCAACCAAAAGCCCATCCATATACATGTTGGGACACCACTCCCAACCCAAAAGAATAAGCCAATGAACTTGGGCCTACGAATTTGAACACTCACACAACACAACAAAACAAACATAAATAGAATAAAAATGTCACCCCGAAAGGAGAGAAATCCTTTCTTTAATGTAAGAGCAATCCTGTGAGTTACTTGATTAATTTATTAGTCTATTAATTTTCCTAGACTTGATTGGCATGATATTGTTAGTGAGCTACGGAATTTCATAACATATAATGTTCAGATTTCCCATCAGAACAAGCTTTAATATAACTTTCATGGTCTGCTTCAAGGATTGCAGCACGTGAACAGTATAGAAAAACAACTTTATAAATTTCCAATGTTGTTGGGTTACACGTGTAAGTAGAAATTCTAGGTAGAAAAAATAAAAAAGTAAAGAAGTTAATTGTTTAGGGTGAAAATTGCTAAAATTGACTTAACTATGTTGTTAATGTTATCTTGTCATTTTTTTAATGTAGCATATAAATGTTAATAATTACATTAATATTAATAATATTATTATACTAATAAATTCATAGAAAAAATAATCACCACCTATACAAAATATTAACCAATACTAGTATACAACGCAACAAACATTTCTGTCTAATCCCTATTAAAGAAATTATTTTAATCCTAAATTCTTTAACTTTGTTATTTTGGTTGCTATTTGTTAGCACACCAGCCATCCACGTTTGTGGGCTTAGGTGTTTCCAGACAAAAGGGACTCTCCATGAGTCACGTGTAGCCTTAGATGATCTTCTCAACAAATGAGCTGCAAACTCAAATACAATTATACAACTATACTGCTTTTTTTTTTTTTTTGCTGTGTGGTTGCCCCTATGAGGGGGTTGCCCTAGCCCAGGGGCTTGCTAGACTTACCCCTGGGCCAGCTTTGCACACAATAGACAAGCCCACAAAGCCCAGTGCGAGGTTCATATGGACAAGGTTATTAATTAGGGTAACTCACAGTCTTTTGGTTAAGTGGTGTCTCTATCCACACACATGTATGCAACTCAACACAAATCAACTCTATTATAAACCTTAATTCTAATTAAATTAGCTTGGTTTTATAAATTTTTGTCAATTAATTGGGATTGTCCAAAATCACACTCTCCATTAGACATTACCAAACCATTTTAGATGATTCTTTCTCATTCCATTGGTTACTAAGAACTATTTTTATCTTTGAAAAATTAATAAATTCATTCCTTACCCTTTTTTTAAGTATATATATCCACTAACTCGTCATAACATTCAAATTTTAGTTACGTTTATTTTATGAACAAGTTTCTTCTTAATAATTCAACTTTCTTTACCATAGAGCATGGCTACTGCCTAGTGTTATAGGAGTTCTATTGATATAGTATTGTTTTGAAAAATCAATACTTCTATTGAAAACCAATGAACAAAATATACAAAGCAAAGATCAACTAATAGAAGATCACAGCTAAAACACACAGCTGACCCAACCAGCCTAACCCACTAAAACACAAACTAATCACTACACAGGACGAAATGCCAGTTATTAAAAAGAGTACTATCTAAAATGGAAGTAGGAGCTTTAACAGAATCCATTTTGGCCTTGACATCTCTTCTAATTGCTTTGATTATTTGCTCTTCTGATTTCACCTTACCTTTATGAGTTCTAGAGTTTCCCTGAATCCAAATTTGATACACTATGACCCACCAAGCAACTTTGCAAAAAACAACTCTGAAACTCCTACCTCTCAGATTCTTTAAACCCCACTCCACCAGTAGGTTCCAGTTATCCAGGGCATTAGAAACCAGACATAAAGCCATAATGTGTTGCCAAATTCTCTTAGTAAAAGAGCACTTAAAAAACATGTGATCTCTATCTTCCATAGATTGTATGCAGAATTGACAAATAGGATCTACACTAATTCCCCAATGCAACATTCTATCCTTAGTAGAAAGCCTATTTCTTATAGCCAACCAGTCAATAAACTCATGTTTAGGGATAGTTTCATGGAACCAAATCAACTTCCACCAGGGAATTTGAATCTGTGCTTCTTCCTAAGATGCTGCCAAGTTGTTGCACAAGAGAAGGTTCCAGCTACTGTAAGAGAAAATACTACTCTGTCACTATGAGTAATAGGATTAAGGCTCAGTTTGATTTGAATATCAACCATTTCTTCTGATCTTGTAGGACACCAACACCACTCCTTATCTTGGAGAACATTACTAACTTTAGCATTCAAAAAGCTAGCTACCTCATACACAATTTTGTGCCCATATACTTGGTACAACACCCCATTGGGATGCCATCTATCATGCCACAAGAAAATAGTACTACCATCTCCAACTTCATAAGATATCAAATCTCTGGCATCTCTCCTAAGGTTCAGAAGCTTTCTACAGCCCCAAGAACAAAATTGAGGAATTTTGACACTCTAGAAGCTCATCATGCACTCAATGGCGACTCCAGGAATTTTTTCCAAGGGGTTCATTAAAAAACTTGACTATATAATATATTTTTGGAAGGGTTTAAATACCTATAAAATTTTATTTTTGGAAGGTAAGGGGGTTCAAAAAAAAAATTTCAAGGTGTTCAAAAATCTTTTTGTGGTTGTTCAATATTTTTTAGGAGGGTTTAAATACCTATAAAAAATATATTGGATGGTGAGTGGGTTCATTTGAACTCCCTGGGATACATGTGGCGCCGCCATTGCATGCACCCATGCAACCCAAAGAGATCTAGCTTGAGTGAATAAATGCCAAATGTGTTTCAAAACAACTATTGAGGATAGAACTTTACCAGCAAAAGAGAGATGTCTTGTTGTCCTTCCAATTTTCAATTCTTTACCAAAATCAGAGAGACTAAACCCAAACATAATAACAGTGGTGTCCAAATGTTTCAAAGACATGTTGAGAAAGCCTTTGGCAGGTGACATGATTTTTTTTTAATCTTTCTTTTTCTTTTTTGTTAGTCAAATAGTCTACATATATTCAGATTGATAATTTCTTTTTGGGCTTCTTCGTTTTGGATATAACTTCACACTGAGCATATTATTTTGAGTAAGAAAATTTGGACCTTCACCCAGATTCCTGTCTCATAATTTAATCATTTCTATTGGGTCCAAAAACCCCCACATCGAGACCAACAAGGAAATCACCAAAGTTATGGCATTTGTATTTATTTTTCCTTTAATACTATTCGACCTCTATTAGGAATAGGATTAGGATTTCTTTTTCCTTATAGTCTGTTCAACCGTCACCAAAATTTGATTTGATTTGATTTATTATTAATTACAACTATTCCCCGCAAATATATAGAAACGAGAGTGACCCTCAAATTTTTGAAAAAAAATAACAATTCCTTCCATAATTTTGTGATAAACTTCACAAATATAAAAATATCTATTTTGTTCTTGAGTAACCCAAAGCATTCATAATTTTTTTTGGGTGAATCGGATGAATAAGATAACTCAGTGGAAAAATAAAGACATCATGCCAACAAACCAAGCAAATTGGGATCAATACTGACTTAATTAACTAAGAGCAAGTTAGTACACAGCATATATATTTCAATGTATTTCTTATATATAACACAAATCTTAAGAAACCAACTGTAATTTTAAAAAAACTTTGAGGGTCATCCTCATTTTCTTATATTCCAAGGTGTGGTTGTAAGTAAGCTGAGTTAAGGCAAGTATTAAAATTTCATGATTGATTCAATTAATTTTATTCCAAATATGAATTGGTTTTCTTGTTGAACAAGATCGAGTTTGTTTATAAGCTACTCGATTAATTTATTATCTTCTCATATGGAACTATAGCATTTAGAGGAAACGCATTTACTATGCATGATCTCTAAAGCATGAAATGCAGAATCAAGTTCAACTTTTCTCAATTATGTTTAATTCCTATCTATGGCCAACTTATCATTGGAAAGAGTCACAAGCATGCATAAACAAGTAAACAACATATTCAATAGTACTTCATTGCCAAAAATATATGCCATAGAGCAATTTCTCTCTTTTAATACAAAAGCAAAAAATTAAATTCCCTAGCCTACTCTTCCCCTAAAATCATAATAGTGTGAAATTGAACTTAGAAAAAATCCAAAAGTATTATTTAGTATAGAACTTAAAAATTTATACATCATGTCAAATAAATGGAATAAAACAGGAAAATGGGCTATAAATTAAAAATATGGGCCAGCCGTCAATTCAGTTGGACCCACACCAAATCAAACATTGTTTTTTTTTCTTTTCCCTTGAGAATTGAATCAGATTTTTTCTACTGTTTTGATAGTAACAATTTTCTATTTAGTAAGAATTGTAGGAAGATCTTGTTGTTCTTTAAGTGATCTTGTAGTTCTGAATTTAGAAAAGACTTTTTTGTTTAAGTTTTCTAATGAACAGTTTGATTATTAAAATGTCTAAGAGATATTTATTTAATATATAGTAGGCTTTGGAAGTGTAATAACATGATGTGTATATATGCCATTCATTATGTTTGAACCTCTCTTTGGGCATGGATAGAAAAATAAGATGATAGAGCAAAGATTCAATTATAATCTATCACAGCCCATCAGAAAACGAGAACAAACTTGAAGACCTGGTTAGGATTCAAAGAAAATTGAATCTGGTTAAGCCAAAGGAGAGTGATAAAGCAATCTGGTTAGCTTCTTCATCAGGAAAATTTGGTTGTGCAGCCACCTGGGAGAAGATTCAAAGCAAGAAAGAAGCAATGCCTTGGTGGAAGCTAATTTGGTTTTCTGATGCATCCCCAAGCATAGCTTTTTTGATTGGCTGGCTGGCTGGCTGGCTTCAAAGGATAGATTATCAACAAGAGCTATGCAGTCTTTTTATCCATACCTCTTACTATCTTTCTTTGGACATAATACTTCAAATATATTCCCAGTCTTTTCCTTGAAAGAGATGTAGCATATTCCATGCCCCACTTAAGGATGTCTTTTCTGCATAGTTGGGTGCTTACTAGAACATTCTAAATATTGATTATATGATAAATTTTGTTATACTGCATTGGTGGGTCTGGAGGGAGTTTTTGTGGCTCAATCTGTCTCCTGTCTGGCATGCATTGGTTGCTTTCAGGTTTTGTACTGGATCTTGTTGTGGGTTGGAATGGGACATTTCATGACAGACCTGTCTAAATAACTAGCAATGGAGTTTTGTCGAATTTGGGAGACTCAACAAAGGGAAAAGGGAACAGCATGAACAGGAAGAAGAAGAAAGGACCAAGATGAAAAACCTGATAATCAACAAAGGGAAAAGGCCAAGAAGTTCTCGGTTTTTCCTAAACAAAATAAATGAGCATTTTTTTTTTTCCAGATGTATATGAGCACCGCAGCAAAGAACAGTGAACAGGAAGAAGAAGAAAGAGATCTTTATTCTTTAGAGAAAAGAGAGAGTCAAGAACTCTTCTCCACACACAAAAGCCCTTGGGAAAAAAAAAATGAAGAGACTAACCCTAGTCTAACCTTAAATTAAGTATTGGACTTGGGCTCAGATTAGGAATGGGCCATTTATATACTTCAACAAAAACTAAATTGTGTGTGTGTTTGACATTGTACAGATATGGGGTGTATGTGTGTGTGTGTGTGTGTGTGTTTGACATTGGAAAAGTGTCATTCAAATAAATGGTTAGTTTGAGAGTTTCTGAAAGTGCTTTTTTTGGGATCAAACCATTATCTACTTAATCAAATGTGTTAAATGGAATAGAAATGGATTTTGTTGACTACTGGGAAACAAATGTGTTATACTGTTAGGGTTTTAGCTGAAGACTAGGAAACTAAAAATGAAAAATAAGAACAAATTCAGCAATGTAATCATAATGCACTACAAAAAAAAGGACTTTTTGCAAGGGTCAGAACCCTCGAAATAAATATTAAAAACCTTCAAAAAATGTTGTTTCGACGGTCAAGATGACCGTTGAAAGGCATCGATGGAAACACCGTATATTCTCTTTATTGAGGGTTATTACCCTCAATAAAAGGTGATGGGACCCTCGATAAAAAGTGTTGGATTACTTCACGCATATTACTTGTATCGAGGGTCATAACCCTCGAAATAAGTATTTTTTTCTTTATCGATGGTTATAAACCTCGGAATAAGTATTTTTATTTAAAAAAAAAAAAATTCTTTATTGCTAAATAGGGAACAATTGTATTCTTAGTACACACTGAGTAGGATTGACCTTTCCCTGAAACAGAATAGGCTCAGTCAAGTAATAAGAATTTGGGATTTTTAGTAAATAAATAAATTGTGGATAAGATGGGGCTTTACAACCATAATACTGTTGCCTGGCTCATTTTCAGGAAGAATGAGTTCACCAAGGCCACGACGTGGACCACTGTACAAGAGAAACACAGTGAAAACCTTAGAGAGAAAAAATTATAAATTGTGGGAGGGGGAAATTATTTACAAACAGGGCTTAGAAAATTGATGAAGCAAAGAGAAGTAAGCTAGAGGAATGAGAACAAGGGAGGATGATTGTTTTTTTATTATAAGTTTAATGATAGTTGTGTTTAGAACAATACACATCACAAAACAACAGAAGAGGTAAAGCAAACATACCCTTTCTTTGTGTTCAATCCAGTACCTACAGCAGTACCACCCTGTGCAAGCTGCACAAAAAAACCTCCAATCAATGAGAAATCTAAAAGGAGATAAAAATAAAAAATGAAAGAGTTAACAATCTATGAGTTGCTAACCTGATACATCCGAGGTAGAGTGCACAAGACCCGATCACTATATTCTGATATGTGATTTGCATCTTGAGTGTGAGTGCGTCCAATTTTTACAATATCTTTGAATTCTACAGACTGGTAAAAACAAAATAAGCAGTTAGGTAGTATTGCAAAAGCAGTACACAATAGTTATGAAATGAGGATATGTATTTCTCACTAAGATAGTCAATAAGGCCACATTCACATCATACTTCAAACTATAACATGACACTAATGCCAAGTCAAACCACATGTAGCCCAGAGGGCTCAATCCAAGTGTATGGCTCAAAGATATAAGGGATTTCAATAGATGCAACATCCAACACAGTGTATAATAAGGGATTTCCAAAGATGAAACATCCAACACAGTGTATAAGACATTGAACAGCAACAACAGTCTAATCTGACCATCATGTTTCAATCTGCTCTTGAAAAAAGATGAAATAATCATCAAACCTTTGAATTTAGTGAAGTATGCAAAAACTAATAGATTGGGGATTAGAAGGAAAGCAAAGAATCACAGAGAGTAGTTATGTCCATAAAGCTTCTAAATTCCAGCTACACCAAACCAAAGACCAATAGTAACATAATTATGTGTGCCTGCTAGAAGATGACTAGAAAAGAAGAAGCATACTAATCAACATATTAAGGCTGCAGACTTGAAGTCTTATCGAAAACCACCATCAAACCCGAATAGCAATTTAAGAAATTGAATCCAACTTGACTAGTCATGAAACTATAGTGAAAAAAGAGATGCAGATCACATATCAGAATATACTACCATAGGCCCATAACATAAACTACCTCAACTCATTTATTACATGAATTCAAGGAGCTAAAAAGAAGTAACAGAAATTTTTTTGGTGTAACCTTCTTTGACTGCTCCTCTCCAGTCATGCAAGAGTTGCAGAGTAATATGGCGGACTTTGAAGGTGAAGAAAGAGACTTAGCAATAAATATTATAAATCTTTCCTTTCATCCCAGCCAAGTGAATTATGATTAAGTACAACACGCTAATGGAGATGAAGTACAAACAACTCAAGAACACAAATGACTCCAGCATTAATTTTACACTCCAATACATAAATGACAGAAAACGTAGACCTACTAAAAGTACTACGTTCTCACCTAAAATAGTTACTTCCCCTGATTTTAAAATTTTATACAAGCTCTTCAAGCTTCATTCTTTCCAATCTAAAGAATTCCACAAAATTGTATGCTATTGCAACCATTTTTAATGAACCCTCAAAATTATTGCATTGGAATAGGCCAAGTTTTTTGTAGTGATGTATGATTATGATCTTTGAAGATGAAGATTAAAAAATGAATATGCTGTTAGATTTATGATTTTTTTATAAAGTAAATCATTGAATGGTGGCCAAGATGGCTTTGTTTTGTTCTGATTAGGATCTAGATAGTTGATAATAACATAATCATTGTGTCCACAACAATGGCATACAAACTAATACGAAGATAAGGTTCTTTTTACATTATATTTGGGGTGATAAGTAAGGGAATCAGGTATTGAAGCATAGATGGTAGTTCTACTGAGTTTTTCATCAAACAGTAAAACTCGTTTTAAGATCAAATAAGTTTGTTTCCATTTAATCAACAGAATCCATTCTTTCTGACTCAAATGGTGTCTCCTCTTCTTGTAAATAAGCATATACATGTCTAATATATGTCAATAGGTTTCCAATGAACTCTGACTCAAATGACGCCGCCTCCTCTTGTAAGAACAAGGTGGAGAGTGAGGTAGTGGGTTCAAAATCCATTGTGTAACTTACCAATAATACACACAAACACACGCACACATCAATAATGGGTTCTTTAAACCTCACATTGAGGTGAAATACATAATAATATAACAAATGGAAATAATGATGACAGAACCTAGCAAAAAGAGGATGAAATTATAATTCCTTGGGCAAAAGCCAGTTTAGACTGATGGAAGGATTTCTAAGATTGTGGAATTTTGTAAAAGCCACTATCAAAGTAGCCCTGAATTCACTCAAAGGTCAGAAAGAGTTAAAAAAAAAAACACCCTTTTAAGTCAATAGAGATATAGAAAGGGAATATTTAGGCCATATTCTGTGGTTGGACATACTAATAAATTAGCAATTTCAGACATCAAAGCCAGTTACATTAACCATCCTCACCTTCTTTCTATATCTGCCTCTCTTTAATTGTTTTATCTATTGTTTTCATCATTTTTATAAGAATACTATAATAATCTTCTTATGTATAAAAATCTTGTTTATTTATTTATTTTTTAATAATTATATCACTACTGTGAGTCTGATTGGTTTTTTATTTCAGCCAGAGATTAAAAAGTGCATACATACATAAGAACTTATGTATATCCACATAGAATGAGACATAAATGATATAATGGCCAATAATTCAAATTCAAATTTACAAAATCAATAAATTGACTTAAAATGTTCATGTAGCATACGCCACAAGTGGACTCAGTATTTGTTTTTGTTCTGTTTGGTTTTGCTAAAACATTTAAAGTAGGCTAAAGTGCCCAGAATTTTGTGCAAGGTTTTGGGTGTCAGCTTTTTAGCATCAGATTTGGAGAATCTGAGACCACCCTATTTAGAAAGAATAACTCAAGAACTGCTTTCCTCAGATGCTTGGTTCAAATGAACTCCAATTTATTCCTAGAGTTGTCAATGACAGGTACTTTGTCACTGCCTTAATTAGTCTTGGGTTTCAGCAGGAAAAGATCCTTTTTTAGGATATGCCTGTCAAGTATTATGTGAGTTAGTAACATCAAGTTTGGATCTTCCATGGGAATGAACAATGTCCTGGAGGAAGTAATTACAAAATACTCAGTCCCATTTTTACATAGGAGTTCTCCTCATCTTCAAAATGTTTACCCTGCATCTTTTCTGACTTCTATTGCTGATTTTGTAGACTCTCTCTTTTCATTTGTAATTCTAAATGTTGTGTACATGACATATCTCCTCATATGAAAAAAAGAAAAAAACCGTGCATCATTCATAGTCAGAACTGACTGACTAGTACTTAATTTTGGGTATTTTTTATTGGAACAATACCAAACTTTATGTGTAATTTTTAAGGTTATGAAGGATACCCTGGTGTTGTCATTTATCACTCCTTAGTGTGTTTAAAGCTCATATTGGAGGCTAACAGGAAGTTTCTAGTCATATAATTAGCACTAAATTTTATCTCCTCTATATCTGCATATATATAACAGATAACTATTACAAATAGTTTGATATCTGATATCTATGTATGCCTGTGCAAATTTTTACATAATTTTTTATTATATCTTTGTATGCCTGTGCAAATTTTTCTTGTTTTTTTTTAGTACCATATTTCATCTCCACTATATCTGCATATATAAACAAGAATGAAAATTAAAAGATAACTATACAAATAATTTGATATCTGATATCATTGACTGACTTTGATATTATTACAGAATTTTTATAATAACTATGTATGCCTGTGCAAAAAATTTCTTTTATTTTGTGTTACTAATAACATTTTTTTTTTCCCAATGATTCTCTAAAATGGCCTGTTATGTCAGTTTAACATTCTTCTGGAATCACTTCCCTTGTATATTCTTCATCTTCTTTCTTCCCCCTCTCCCATCTACCAACCTAGTAGGCCACTGTTTGAGAGACTTTATACATATGAAATTCTGTAAATGCAATTACTTTATCTCAAGTTTGAGACCATCATGAATACTGAAATGAGACCAATAGCAAAGCACCATAGACATCTTTAAGGTATATCTATTTTTATAATCTTCTACTCAAGAAAATTCGTTTCATGAGATGATGAGGTAATACCTAGTAACTAAATTGATATTTACATAAACATTGATAGGCATGAATGGTGTATAGTAAGGTAGTTACTGGTTCCAATTTAATCAGTTACTTTATATCAACTTGAGAGCAATATGAATACTAAACAGAAAATAATAGCAAAAGCTCCATAGACACAGGTTGAATGAATATTTGTTTTTCTTCTATTCAAGAAAATTCCATTCATGACAGGATGAGGTAATAGCTAGTAATTAGATTGAATATTTATATAAACTTGAATTGAGAAACTAAGGAAAGCCAACAAATAAAGTACCTATAGCATTCCCCTCACTTCCACCAGAGAAAGAAAAATATGAATTTTGTTGGTTAGGAGCTGATATAGGTTGGTCTTTCAGGACACAGAAGCTCTTTGTTTTGCCAACCACTTGCCTGAAACTGGGATGCACTTTACAAGCCAACCAATTGGCCATGACAAAGCTGCAAGTCCAATGCAAGCACCCCATTGCCCCCAATTCAGTCTCTCCGTATTGGCAAACCTCTTCAGAAACTCCACCATCACCAGCTGAAGAACTATTGTGATCCCAACAATTGCTAAAAACAGCTTGTTCTTAAGTATCCCTGTAAATATATTCTTCTTCTCTAATTTTCTTGCATTAAATTCGTTGAAGACTTGACAGAGGACAAAAGTATTGAAAATGAGGGTGTTCTTAACATTCTCACTTACACCAAAGATGGATTTTCCCTTAAATTGTAAAACCAATAAGATGGTTACCTGATACACAGCTTGTGCCATGAGATTCCTCCACATGATTCTGGTTATAAGTGGCTTTGATCGACCAACAGGCGGCTTTGTCATAAGATCATCAGTGGGTTTCCCAGTAGCTAAGGCTAAAGCTCCTAATGTGTCCATTATCAGATTCACCCATAAAAGTTGGACTGCACTCAGTGGGACCTTACCAGAAGAAACAGCAGCAACAAAGTTGATGACAAGGGCAGCAACATTCACTGTGAGCTGAAACTGAAGAAACTTTTGAATGTTGGTGTATACACACCTTCCCCACCTCAATACTGTCACAACAGAGGTGAAATTATCATCCAAGATGACTATATCTGAACTCTCTTTTGCCACTTCAGTTCCCTGGATTCCCATGGAAAGCCCAATGTCAGCTTCCTTTAGAGCAGGTGCGTCATTGGTTCCATCACCTGTGACTGCGACCACATGACCTTTCTGCTTCAAGCATTGTACCATAAGGAGCTTGTCGAAAGGGGATGACCTGGCCATTACATGGATTTTATCAATCTTTTCCATTCTCTCTTCAGGTGAGTAATTTCTGAATTGTACTCCTTCTACCACAGCATCACTGTCTAAATCCTCATCAGGATTGAGAATCTTGCATTCAAGAGCTATAGCCCTTGCCGTGTGCACATTGTCACCAGTGATCATTTTGATATTCACTCCAGCAACTCTACAAGACTCCACAGCTGTACTGACTCCTGGTCGACATGGATCCTTCAAGCCAACTAATCCTAAAAATGTCAGTCCATTTTCTTCAAGCTTCTCAAGAACCTGTCCACTTTCTTCTGCGACTTCTTTGTGGGCAAAGGCAATGCATCGCAAGCTTTTTTCTGCCATATTCTTAATAATAGTCCCAAGCTGCAACCTTTCTTCGTCATCCATTACCTTCTGCACCCCTGCACTGTCATAATAAGTTGAACACATGGAAAGTATCATTTCAGCAGCTCCCTTCCAGTGAGTATGAATGATCTTCTCATTGTTCCTCTTCACCAAAACCTCCGCTTCTCTTTTTCTCTGAATTGAAGGCCTCTACATGGATTATGTGATAATTCTGCTTTACTTCTTCAATATTCATACCCAAATTAAACACAGCCCATGAAAGAATTGCTTTCTCAGTTGGACTACCCGAAATCTCAGTAGGAAGTGATGTAGAATGTGGTTTGTATATTGTACCTGTTGTATTTAAGCCAACTGTTTGATGTAGTAATTTGAGAATATTACCTGCCAAATGTGAAGAAGTGTCATCTTTCACTGCTTCCTTTCCAAGCCAAAACTCGGTAACTTTCATTTCGTTTAGAGTAAGGGTGCCTGTTTTGTCTGTGCAGATTATTGTGGCTGAGCCCATTGTCTCGCAAGAAGATAGTTTTCGAACCATGGCATGATCCGCCATCATGTATTTCATTGAGTAAGCCAGAGTTAGAGTTACAGCAAGAGGCAACCCTTCCGGAATAGCCACCACGATGATAGTGACAGCAGCAGACACTATGCTCACTACAACATTCATCACATCATCAAACTTTGTCTTGCTGCCATTAAATTCCCTGTTTCCATTGTCATCTCTGGTGTTCCCTGTGAAGTATCGAATCAGCATAACAACAAGAACAAGTGCAGCCACCAACAACCCAACCTTCCCAATATAAGAAGTTAGCTTGTTGAGGCGTGCTTGCAATGGCGTTTCCTCATTCAATTCGCGGTTTATTGAACTCATCATCTCGCCCCACGCGGTGTTCATGCCCACAGAAGTGACAAGCATGAAACCAAAACCATCCGTGACCTTTGTGCCCGATAACATAAAGGGCTTCCCTTCATCAATCTGAATGTGGTCGCTTTCACCGGTCATGCTAGACTCATCCACCTTCAAGGAATGCCCTTCCAAGAACAACCCATCTGCAGGAATCTGATCACCAATCTTCAAACACACAATATCACCCACAACAACATCAAATATCGATATAGGCTGGCGCCTTCCATCTCTCACAACTTCCACTCTTATATCACTACTTTTTGTTGAGAGCTTCTGAAATTGCCTTGATTGCTTGAAATCACTCACTGCTGACACAGCGATGACCAAAAAGACAGCAACAATGATACTCCCACCATCATACCACCCATCTTTCAATCCATGTTGCTTAATACCAAAAGCAAGAGAGAGTAAAGCACATGCCAAAAGAATCAAAATAGTTGTATCTTTAAACGCATCAAACACAAATCTTAGAAACTTTTTTGCTGGTGGCTTTGGGTATTTATTGGCACCAAAAACATTCTGTCTATGAATCACATCAGCCTCACCACCATTGATACCGTTTTTTACATCAGTTTCAAGAATTAAAGCAAGTTCTTTAACCCCACCAAACTGACTCAAAGACTCAAAGTTTTTGTCTCTTACCGTATCTCTAAGCTTTCTTGGATCAACAGTAAGCAACGAAACTGGTTTGTCATGTGGAGAGTCCTCATCGATAGGCTGCTGCATGTCAATGGAAACATAGGAGAGGGTGCGCAAGAGAGTGCTATTCTTGTTAAGAGCTTTCTTGGACAAAGAAGAAAGGAGCCTGGTGAAGTTTATGGCTGTCAGAGCCAACCTCCATCTCCGCCTGTGGGTCTTCGAGACCGACCAGTACTCTTCTTGATCAGGTATAGTTATCTCGCCAGGCTTGCGAAACTTCAAAGTAGACATGACAATGGAGCAAAGAGAAGAGGAGAATTGGGACTTGAGAGTGGGGTTTTGGAAGACTTGGAGAACTTGTAATGCAAGCTAAGAGCTACAGGAGAACTTGTATTACCTTGAACAATTTGCCCTTTGTATATAGATGGTACAAAGCGCGTATAAATTGACATCAGAAATTTCACTGTAACTTCTTATTTATAAGAAATAGATATTCATTTCTTTTTTTATGGTTAATTGAACATTCGTAGAATTTTCATTAGTAGTTATGCGTCAATAGGACAACTTGATTTTTAATCAATTTTCTATAATAAACTAT
The DNA here is from genome assembly GCA_907173295.1 of Fagus sylvatica. Taxonomy (NCBI): domain Eukaryota; kingdom Viridiplantae; phylum Streptophyta; class Magnoliopsida; order Fagales; family Fagaceae; genus Fagus; species Fagus sylvatica. The sequence continues at coordinate 28,592,696 of OU015761.1, read as the reverse complement.
ATTTTATTGGTTTTTGAATTATATATAATAAATATATTCCTAAAATAAAATCTTTGAACCTTTTGGATTTTTTGGATTTTTTCTTATTATAGACTTTTGGAATTTAGTTGGAAATTTGTAGCATTAATTACTTCCTTTTTTGATTTCCAACAAAAAGTATTTAATACTTATTTGGTTGTTTAAGCAATTAAGCCCAATTGATCCCTTATTTATCGGCCAAATAAAAGGAAAAGAAAAATAAAACACGCTAACCTTTATTTTTATTTTTTTGTACTAATTATACATATACGTATCATTTTCAGTTTACTATTATAATTTTCCTTAAAAAAATTATTTTAATTTCTTAATATGTTTTTTCCATTAATGAAATGTAAATTTAACCTTATTACACTATATAAATGGAAACTATTAAGATTTGATTATGGCTTATCTATAAATAAGGTTTAAATTTATGCCAAAATTGAACATTAAGGGTCCGTTTGGGTTAGCTGTTTGAAAAAAGTGCGTTTTTATAAAATAACGATTTTAAAATGTGCGGTTTAAAAACATTAGTTTAGAAATCACAGTTAAGCGTTTGGTAAAATTTATTAAACAAATTGGCGTTTTGGTTGTAAATTACTAAAAATGACTAAATTATGTTATAAAGATTCTCTTATCATTTTTTTAACGGTAAAGTGTAGTCAATTTTTAAAATTGAAAAAAAGAAATTTATTATTATTATTATTATAATTATAACCACGTTATTCATTTTTTCCACTAAAAAAAAGCCAACACAGTAACTTCATAATAAAGATAAAAATAAAATCCAATAGTTCCCCATTCCCCATAACCTTTTTCTAAAAGGTTCCTAAAGCTTCCCCCATAAGCTTTGTTCTTGAAGCTTCCCCATAAGCTTTTTCTAAAAGGTTCTTGAAGCTTCCCCCATAAGCTTTTTACTTAGATCATTGAAGACGTGCTCATGAATTTCTAGCAGATTCAATGCATGAAAAACCTTTAAGCACAACTGTGGTTGTGCAATGGCAAGGAAACAAGAAGGCAAAGAGTGATGGCAGCAAGGCAAGAAGAAAGGAGACAAAGGAAGGCAAGATAAGCAGCAAGGGAATCGGTATTTGATTAATTTTGATGGTCATTATGCAGTTTTGTTTGGGTATTTAAGGAATTGCAAACATAAAAGAGTGTGATAAGAGAGGCAGATTTATGTTAAAAACCAACGTTTTTTAAAAAGTTACCCACCATCACCTCCGTTCCAAAAACACACATATTCATCAATTTTGAAAACGTAATTTTCTAAAAATGCAGAACCAAACATTTGCCTTTCTGAGTTTTTGTCCAAAATCATGCATTTTGGTTCCAAAAACGTGGGGCCAAACCGGCCCTAAATAAGAAATTTTTTTTTTTTTTTCCCTAAGAAAAAAATAAATAAAAGAAGAAGATTTTTTTAAGAAAATTTAAATTTTGATAACAATGTAGCTTACTGTCAGAATTACATTTTCTTTCATCACCTAATTTACATGTTTCTCAACCTCCGTCATGTAGCTATTAACATGTTGCTCACATGAATCATGTTTAATTCCTTTGTACTTTGCAGACTTTTTTCTTTGCTATGTTGCGTTTCCATTTGAAAGAATTGTATCACGTAACATAACCCCTTATACGGTTATACTTATGTATACCATTAATTAACTCTGTAACGAAAAAGGCTGTATTAGCCTATGTATCATGCCCTTTATACATGTTACTGACTCACAACCCATGCTATTTTTGTTCTATATATATATATATATATATATATATGACTCACAACCCATGCTTTTACCCATGCTTATATATATATAACAAAAAAAGCATGGGTTGTGAGTCATATATATATATATATACAAAAAAAGCATGGGTTGTGAGTCATATATATATATATATATATATATATATAACAAAAAAAGCATGGGTTGTGAGTCAGTAACATGTATAAAGAGCATATATATATTATTTTAGATAAGAAAGTTGTATTCCCCTTTAAGATGGTATAAAGCAGAAGTTTCACAGTAGCTTCTTCTTTATGAGAAATAGATATTTCTTTCCTTCTGGGAATAGTCAATTAAGAGGATCAAGATCCATCTAGAGGTTTTAGGGTACTCTACCACATAGAGTTCTCTAAATCTTGACCATTTATTTTAAAATAAAAGGTCAGGATGATGCCATATCATTATTCCACTAACATAACAATAAAATAATAATTATTTTATTTTGGTTTGGATGGGTTAACCTTGGAGTGTTTTAGTTTGGTTTGAAAATCATTATTTTATTGTTATGTTAGTGGAATAATGATATAACATCATCCTAACCTTTTATTTTAAAATGAATGGTCAAGATTTAAAGAACTCTATGTGGTAGAATACCCTAAAAACTCTAGAGGATCTTATGGATTTGGATTTGATCCAAATTCTTTGTTTGGAATTAAAACCAAGATTTGATGCCAAATCCATGATTTTAAAGCCCAAAAATTATGCTTAGGGTAGGAATCATCCTCCCATAGGAAAGCAAAATAAATAAAATAGCATAAAACCTTAATCAAGTGGGGTTTTGGAAGACTTGGAGAACTTGTATTCCTTTAAAATGCTTTGTATATAGATGGTACAAAGCGCGTAAAAATTAAGAGATAAGAAGTTTTACATTAGCTTTTTCTTTATGAGAAATAGATATTTCTTTCCTTCTTGGATGGTCAATTAAGATTTGGTGCATGAGTAGTTATGCATCAATAGGTAAGCAACATTTAATCAATTCCCTATAATAATTTTTTCTTTTTCTTTTTTTGCCTTTTGGGTTTTGAAATATATAAATATATTCCTAAAATAAAATCTTTTGAGCCTTTTGGAAGTTTTTTATTTATTAATTTTTTTGGAATTCATTGGTAATTTGTAGCTTTACTTCCTTTTTGGCCAACCAAAACAAAAAATAAATAATTATGGACCTTTTGGTACTTATTCAGTTATTTATGTCCAATTATTGAGAAATTATTCATTTCTCCCATTGTATTGTATATGTGGTCCTCTCAATTAATACAAATACAATAAAACTACGGACACAACACTTAAACAACAATTCCCAAGTGTCAAGTTGTGAATGGTACATAATAAAGTAAAGTAAATGGTGGATCGAGATGAAAACTAATAAAAACTTACCAACTCAGTATTGTTATGAAAATGTTGTATCTGTTGCATTGCTCTACAAATTAAATAAGTGATTTTTTATACATTCCTAATTTTAAGAAACCACATATAGTTATTCAAACTCAAAATGATTTATTTGTATTGGTTGAGAGAAATATGTGTAAATACAACGGGAATAATGAATAATTTCTCCCAATTATCAATTGGTCCCTTGTCTATTGGCCAAAAAAATAATATATATATATATATATATATATATATATATATAATAAAATATATATAAAAGAATACGTACACCTTAAAAATGTTATTGTTAAATACTTGCCAATTAATTAAGACCATCAATTTTCAGTGAAAAATTTAACTTGTACTGATAAATTGTAACTCGGCACATATTTTATTTTTCTGTTAATTTTTATTTTTTTTTTTGATGGAAAATATTTTATTTTTCTGTTAATTTTTATTCACCCTTACACTTGCATGGGTGCCTCCTCCACGTGGGGCTCACCCAAAGCTTGCATGGATTCGGCTACAAGAAGTGTGGACGGCTGGAGTGTTGATCCAAGACTATGAGGGCCAGGTGTTGGCTGCAAAATGCATGCATGCTTTGTCTCCTCCACGTGGGACATACCCAAAGCTTTGTGTTTGTGTTCAGGTTATTTGCTTTGCATTGGAGATGGGTTTTTTGGATATAATTTGTGAGGAGCCAACCATTCAATCTTTGATGGCTCTTAAGTTTTGTCCTATGGGGCCTACCATTGAGGATTCATGGTTGGAGGAGATTTGGTTTCTAAAACAAAAGTTTCGGAGGTGCATGTTTTCTTGCATCTCATCAGATAGCAACCAAGTTGCTTGGATTCTTGCCAAGTTTGGGTCCACTCCCAATGACTCGAGAATTTGGATTGAGGAAGTTCCTTGTGATGTTACAGAATTCTTTGTAATTTTTGCTTCCTGTTTTCTTTTTATCAATAAAGTTCTACTATTTTACTAAAAAAAAAAAAAAAAAAGTTTGATTAGAAATCTACCAGAAATATGATATTCTCATGTTTGGTTTATTTCTGAGAATCTTATAAGAATTATTTATTCTTTTTTAAAATATCCTTAGATTTATAAACACAATATAAGTTGTTTCTATTAATAATTAATAATAATAGTAGTAAAATTATATTTTTGTCCCTAATTTTTATTTTTTAAATTTTCATAAGGTAATAACTTAGTCTCTCTGCTACTTTTTATTTTTATTTTTTAATGATATGTGGCTAACAGCATAATTAGTAAACTGTTAATGTCTCTATTTGGTTAAAGGATGTGGATGATAAAGAAATATAAGGTGCAAATGTAATATAAAAAATGCAAGAATAAAATAATTATGTAGTTCAGCCATATGAGTCTACATCCCCGAGTAAAATATTTAAAAGCCTACATTATGATGATTTTTGTATATTTTACAATAAAATGATATGCCTTTTATATAAGCTACATATTGAATGTCATTAGAAATATTCATTAAATTACACATAAATCAAGCTCATTAAATCATACATGAATCCCTTGATTCATAAAATTATCATAAGAATTCTTTGATTCATTGTATTATCTTCAATATTTCCCCCTAAACTCAAGTTGTAATTTGACGAAAGCTTGAGTTTGTCTAAGAAGAAGGGAAGATGGCTACAAAGGCAGAAAAAGCTCAAGTCTCGGTTTGGTGGCTTGGATTGTGAATTTATGATTGGCTCTGATCTCGGCTCAGAGGTAGAATAGCTTGGCTTTGATATTTTCCCAAAGGCACGATGGCTTAACTCAAATCTTGGCATGAATCTCAGCTTATAAGCATAATGGTTTGGCACAGATTTGCCCGAAGTGGAGTGATTTTTCCAATCTCGTTACGAGGGACTAATCGGTTGTGATAAAATTGGCCAAAATATTAAGATCTTATGATGGAAATTAAGCTAGATCTGATGGAGACCTGTCAATCTCCACCCAAATCTAGAACAGGTCTACATATGGTCATAATTTCAATCCTTTTGTCTTTCATCACCAATACACAAAACATTACTTTATTTATTTATTTATTTTTATAAATTTTTAAAGTAAAAAATATAAAATTTATTCCTAAAACACTTATAAATCTTACTTTAAAAATAAAAGAATAATATAATAGATTTCAATGTTCGAATAAATATATAATACTAATCCTATAACTTTTTTGATAAAAGGTAGAAAATACTAATCCTATACTTGGTCGATCACGTTGCCTTGCTCATCCCAGATGTTTGAGGGGATACTCAATCTTGCCAAGGATGAGAAGGCGGCTAATGAAGAAATTATGGAACACCCAAAAAAATATAAACTAAAACTTTTTTTTTAGTATAAAACCAAGGGACAAAAGTTTCATCAACATTCATAGACTCCTTATCTATTGGCGTTTACATGAACCAATTCAATCCAAAAAAGAAAAAGAAAAACACAATCAATCATAAGAAGAAAAAAGTACATATTAAATCAACAATCTCATTAAAAGTTAGGCACCCAAAAAAATATAAACTAAAACTTTTTTTTAGTATTAACATAAAATAGTTCTCAATTTGTTCTACATGTGGCTCTCTCTTAATTGTTTGTTCCAAACTACCTTTTTCATTCACGTTTTTTCCTGCTTGTTTTGAAATGAGACTTCCTTCGCCTTTTGAATCTTCAGTATGGGCCTTTAGCAGTTGCAAACCAAGATCGATAATACAAAAACAAAAATGAGAATCATATGGGAGACAAATAACTTTCTTTTAAGAATGCATTTGGCTATTTCTCAGCATAATCAAACACCTACTCAACCGTGCATAATAACACCTTATACTACCTACACAAAAAAAAAAAAAAATACATGATGATAGGAACAAACCCACAAAGGCAATCGAACATGAAGCTTAAGAAACCACACAAAGGTGTTTAAATGGTAGATTTGGGGTGCAATCAATTGGAAAGATGAGGAGGTGAGGGAGTTCAAGAGGTGAGGTAAAAGAAGATGTGAGGAAGAGGAAAAGCCTATGAAAAGGGAGAGAATTAAATAAAGGTAAATTTTAAAAGGTAAGAATGAGAGAATTAATTAATTAGAGGTATGGGTGAGGAAGAAGGGTGTGGGAATAGGAAATCTGATGTGATATCTTTAGAGAAAAAGCTAAAGCTTCACCTATTAGTTTATATGATAGATAAGATAGTTTTTTTTTTTTGGTGTGTGTACCTCTAAATAAGTCCAATACAGTTGAACCTATTTAAAAATTATTTCATAATTTTTCTCCAAATCCTTTATAAAACTCGGTAACAATGACATGAAAGCTGAATATATATGGAAGGCCCCCACAGCCTTGAATGATTAAGGGTTAAACGGTTTGGGTGTATGTAGATTTTCCTTTTAACCTTGTAAAATTTAGAGAAATATAGAATATGGAAGAATAAATCAATTCTGTACAAGTTACAATATGGAAGAATGAATTCACTCATACTACGACCACTACAAAAAAAAGGACTTTTTACGAGGGTCAAAACCCTGACCCTCGAAATAAGTATTAAAAACCTTCGAAAAAGGTTATTTCGACTGTCAAGATGACTGTCGAAAGGCGTCGATAGAAACACCGTCGAAAAAGATGTTTCGACGGCCTACACAAAGGTTGAAGAAAGTATTTTATCTTTATCGACGGTCATAACCCTCGATAAAAAGGGTTATAACCCTTGATAAAGAGTGTTGGATACTTCACAAATATTACTTGTATCGAGGGTCACAACCCTCGAAATAAGTAATTTTGCTTTTATCGAGGGTCATAACCCTCAATAAAGTTTTTACCTTTGTTCTAATGCTAGTAAAGCCACCATTGTTTGCAGTGGAAACAACACCTAGAGGAGGCACACCAAAAAATAAAGATATAAATCAAAGCATTTGGACATAGAAAGCTAATCACCATAGTTCTTATGGAATTGCGTGTAAGAAAATAAAACATGGAAAGACAGAGGTGGGAAGGTCTGACAGGAACAACCTTTGAAAACCCCAGTCGGTCCACCAATTTCACTGCCTCTTTGGTCAATTTGAAATGAGCTTTCACTAACTCCTCCCATGACAACATCATCTAAAGCACCCCAAGTGAGCTCTCTAGAATTATTGCCTGCAAATAGGAGTAGGAGGTTAAAAAAAATTCAGTCACGGATCATATTCATGTTTCAAACAGATACTGAGATATGCCATTTAGGATTTTGGCTGAATTGCATGGCACCAATGCCATATATTAATTGGTCACTTAAGGTCAGCCAACCCTTGGTTACCATATTTTTCTCCTAACGTAGCAGAGTATCAAAATTCTTGGATAAATTGTTAACGAACAATGCCAAATCCAGCAATCTGCTGAAAATGACTTTCAATTGCTTGTAGAATACATATCAAACACAATAAATTTGTAAATTCTATACGCAAAAGATGGTGTTTTAAATGGAATTTCAACATTCATGTTTCATGGCATCTATAATTAAAGAAATTCTGTTCCCATTTTGCTTCTTGCTGGCATATCTCATATGAACTTGAACACACTGCATTGCCCCCGTCCCTTCCCCCTTTTTTCCATTCCAATTTTTTAAGCTTCTGTTTTATTTTACTCTTATCAGTATGCTAAAAAAAACTTGCTAAAATGCAGCAGCATGGTTCTAGATCAATGATTTCCTCCTAGAAAAGAGCGTACCTTAAAATCCAAAGAGTAGTTTTCCATTTTGAAGTCCAACACTTCCTTTTACAGCATTGATTAAATTTTTCATCCCAATGTATTCCACCATTTCAGGTGAATCACCTTTTATCTGCTCTCATAAATCAAATAAGGCATCACGGTAATCAAGAACCACACATTTTTATAATTTACAAAGTAAATGGGAAAAAAAAAATGAAGTTTTAAATTCCAATTTAAGGAAAGTTAAAAAACACAGAATAGGCATCAGTTCACCACCTCCGGTTCAAAGAACTTGATCCCCTGTAACACAACATTTTTTATTGTGTCAGAGATAGAAAATATGGTAGTACGCATACAAATCATAAATAAGAAGCCAAACAAATTGATGGAAACTGGGACTGACATTCTAATTGCAAAATCTACCACATGAAACTATGACTTTTCACCATCTAAACAATTTTCAAAAACATACTTGGCTGTATTTTGCCCTATCAGGAGTGTCCCCTTCCTTTGGCCCAACAATGACAGAAACAGCATTAATAACTTTCCTCACTCCTTTGGAAATATTCAGGGACCAGAGTGCTCTCCTTAGTAATGTCTCCAATGATCTGGTATATTGCATAAAAATGACACAGTTGGAAGCATGTAAGGTAATGAATGAAAACTGAATCAAGTTTTCATATAAAATGCTCATTATATGTAATCATATACCAGAAATATCTTGGTAAGCTATAAGTTTTAGCATGAATGGATCTGATTATCTTCCACCACAAAAATGATAGTGACTATCTCATATACTAGGTACTCCAAATAAAATAAATTGAGGCAACTTAAGGAATAAATGGAAGTCTGCACAAAATGTGCAGAGTCAAATCAGTTTGATAAATCAATTTAAGTATTGTACCTATGAAGCATCTGACTTGTTCATGGTGTACTGATTTACTACTATAACTTAGGAAATTCAGCCAAAAACAGTTGAGAGTATCATTGAGTCAAATTTTTTAGAGATTTTTTTTTTTTTTTTCCGTCCAAGGAAAAGTAGCACAATCACATTTTAAGTACATTGGTACCAGACATGATTTCAGAAACTTCTGAAGATTAATAACTTAAAATACACAAAATATGGTCAACTAGAGAGAGAAGCTAAGCCATGTCGGTAAACAAAGGATTGTGGTCTGTCATCAAGTTGGAGAAATGGTTTAGGAAATGGAGAGGACAGCAACTGACAATGCAAAGATCTGTTCGATAATTTTCTACCAAAATGTGATGAAGAGCCCTGCAGTGTCAATTGGTTGAGCCATGCAAATTAAAGAAGAAATCAATGAATTTGAGGATGATGACATGATAAAAGTTCACCAACTATAACATGCAGTGAAATTTAGTTTTGAGATAAATACATTTTTTTTTTTAAATGTGATTCCGAGGAACTTGGCAAAAAAAAGAAGAAAAAGAAAGAAAGCAGAATCTAGATATAAACATCTATACGTTTTTCACCCTCATGAAGTGCCATGATAGTATTTTGGCTTCAATTCATCTGTCATTTTCGAAGGACTCCAAAACAGGGTTAAGCTTGGGATTAAACTAGAAATGGATGAATGCCCAAATTAACCACAAATTATGGACATATTTGGGCAAAATATTGAAATAATATTTTGGAAGCACTTTATTAATATATATACATACCGAACACCGCAAAATGCATTATAAAAAGAAAAAGAAAACAGGAAATATATCTTTCTGATCTAAAATGAATGAAAATTGTCATGGAACTTCACTAATAATTTGGGAATTACTTTGGATATTCATGTTATAAACTACAAATTGTAAAACTCGTTACCCATACTTTCAAAAAAATAATATACAGGATTAACAGTAATATCTTTTTTGCATAAAGATTCTACTATTGATTTCTGCTTAAGATTGAGCAAGAGAAACAGAAAATACATAGCATAACCTAGAGATGCAGTGGAAGCAGCCCAAGTTAATACTAAGTTTCAGAGAGCAGACACTCAACATGGTTATGAACTTAGGAGAATTATGTACAGGAAGACTTCTGACAATTTTCAGAGGCTGTCTCCTCAGAATAGAGAGGCAGTAATGCCAATTATTGGAACTGATACAGCCAAAAACCATGCATGCAACCGAATTTAACAATTAAGACTTCATGCCAGCAGGCTGGAGAGTATTAACCTTTTCATCTACTCTATTGTAATGAGGACCAAAACTGATACTTATGACTATTTCTTGTTCACCCCTGTTCTATTTTTCATCTACTCTATTGTAATGACTTAAACTATACATAGAAGATTCCCTTCCATAAGCCAAAGGCACATTTCCATTAAAAGAACAACTTATATTCCAAATCCATGTGGCATAGGATGTAATCAAGGTCACAATTTCAGGCATAAGACTATCCAAGAAAAAGTAACTTCATGGCATAGATCCACTTTAGCAATTTAATGATATTGATCTACTTCCTAGATTTGTTACCAATACATTTCTGATCTAACAGCACTCGATAAGACAAAAAAAATAAAAAAAAAATTGTTGAAGATTTCCTAGGTTTCAGCAACTACAGAGAAAATAGCTATATAGCTCAGATACTTAGCACCTTCATGCATATATAGCTCAGTAAATAAATTATTTACTTCTGAATGAGATACTCCAGAAGTTTGAAAACTTTTGCATTCCATGGCAAAGCATCTTCAACAAATCTAATTTCAATCACATACATTAATATCACAGGACTTCAGAGATTCCCATGTACTGCCTCTTGATTACTACAATTGGTCTACTACCCCAACATAACAGATATTGAACTAAAATATTCATATTGTATACTTGTAAATAAAAATATGGCAATATACATTAATAGTTCATGCCAGGAAAACAAAAAAGTGAAACAGACAGTAAGGTGCATATCAGTAAGTAAATTTCCTTTATGGATTACTCAAACACAACAACAAGAACAATTTAAGTTTACAAAAGAATTCTACGCTATGGTTCCTGAAAACAGTACTAAGACAACATAACAAACAAAAAATACTTAGACGTGGATTGTTATCAAATTTAAATTTGCTTTAACTAAGGAATTACATCATTACCTACAGATTATCACACACTGACAACGTTCTCCTCGCTAGCTCTGTGATCCACTGCTCCCCTGCACACACACAAATGATAATTAGCAAAGGAATTAAGCTTAATTGACGAGCAAATCAGGCTGAGTTTCTCACGCATCGGGAGCCAAACAAGCATTTTCTCGAGAATATGAAAAGGAAATTCAATTTTGAGTTGAGTTGAGTTGAGTTGAGTTGAGTTGAGTTGAATCAGTGTGATTGAATTGAATTACCTTTGATTGGAAAATTCTGGAATGTAGTTGAAGTGAGACCCTTGACGAAGTCTCGCAGATCGTCGGTCACACCGAAAATCCGGAGTTCCGAAGGGGAATAGGAGACGGAGTCGGAATTGGCGGAGGGGAGGGAGGCGGAGATAATGTCAGGAGGGAGAGAGATTTGATCTGCTGAATCTGAATCTGATCGAGAGCAGCAGATTTGATCTGATCGACTGAGAATATGAAAAGGAAATTCAATCACACTGTCAAGGTAATTCAATTTTGGGGGTTTTGACGATTTGGGGGTTTTGAAGATTTGGGGGTTTTGAAGTTTCTATTTGACGATTGATTGGGGTTTTCATTTGCTGGGGTTTTCATTCAAGTTGCTATTCACGATTTGGGGGTTTTCATTTTCAGAAATCCTTGGTCACGATTTGTTTATTTGTAGTGGACATTGCTTTCTTTTGTAGGTTGAGATATATTTCATCTTGCATAAGATCAATCGAAAGCGTGAACCTTTTTATTGTGATGATTTTGTAGGTTGAAATATACTTGGTTGGATGTTAAGACTAAAGTTGCGGAAGCAACTGGATTGAAGTGGCTCGTGGGAGCTCTAGAGCTCTCATACTATAAAGAAATCTAAAGTGCAAATGTAATATAAAAAATGCAAGAATAAGGCTGCGTTTGGATCCTCTATTTAAAATGTATTCTTGAGAATGTATTATCTAGAATGCATTTTGCTGAAGATAGTGCGTTTGGTAAAATATTGAAATTATTTATAAGAAATGATTATGCTAAAAGGAATTGATTTTGGTTGGTATTTTAAAAAATACATTTTTCCCATTAAATAATATATTATTAGTATACATTATGTAATTAACAATTTTTTTTTTTTAAATATCTTAATACAAGGCTAAAAATGCATTTACTACCAATACAAAATTAACAATGTAATAAAGAAATAAAGTATTACGTTGTGATTAAAATTAATGTCTATTAATAAAAAAAAAAATGAAACATGACTTGTGCACATCTTATTGCACACTTTTTATAAAATTTGAACAATGTAATAAAAAAATATAAACAAATGAGAATACTTTTTCGAAGATAAAAGAAAGAAAGAGAAAAATTAAACGAGGGAAAAAAGAGATAAATGCCGTTGTAAATGGGTCCCATTTACTTTAACAAAAATTAAAAGTAGAAGTTAGAATCAGAATCCAAAATATTTTGGATTCTGACTTCTGCTCTAGAAATGAGAATTTGCAAAATGCATTCTTCCTAAAATGCATTTTGCATTTTCCAATATCCCAACCAAACACCTTAAATTTTTTGCAAAATGCATTCCATGCATAAAAATCCGTAAAATCACTTTTAAGTAGAGGATCCAAACACCACCTAAAGTAATTATGTGATTCACCTATGTGAGTCTACATCTATGTGTAAAATACTTAAAAGCCTACATTGTGATGATTTTTTTATATTTTACAATATATAGGCTACATAGTGAATGTCATTAGAAATATTCATTTAATTACACATGAATCAAGAAAACATTATTCATGTTCATGATTCATAAAATTATCACATGAATTCTTTTATTCATTATATTATCTTCAATAGATGATAAAGAGATTAAAAAAATTAATAAAGAAAAAAACTTCCTTTTTCCTTTAGTTTTATTTCTTTTCATTAAGTTTATATAAAAAATAACTTTCTTCATATATGAGAATGTAGATATCCACTTTTTTAAGGAGGAATCTACATTCCTACAAAAGTGAGATTCCAAATCTGGATTCCCTTGAATGTTTTGCAACCAAACATGAGAACAAGGCATTAAGGTTAGCCACATTCAATTTCCTCTTCTTCTTTTTTCACACTCCATTTACTCCACTTTATACTCCATCAACCAAAACCTACCACATGTGCACCTATGAAATTCTTTCCTGATTATTTCACTTAACTAAAATAAGTTTTTTTTTTAAAACAAAAAAAAACAAAACACATCCCCACCCTACCACCAACCTCCGCCGGTGGCCAGTGCCACTGGCAAGAGGTCCCTAGTGCCATCAATGTTAGTCATCACAAATTCACAATGCCACCGCCACTGCCACCAACCTCGGCCAACGTGGAAGCCAACCTCCATTAACATCACTAACACGTGTTTGATTGTCATTAGTTTTGTTTTTTTCCACCTTCTTAGATACAATTATATTTAACTCATGTTAGCAAATAAACAACTAAAACCTTACATCCAAATGCACATAAATAAAAAATAAAAAAATTTGGCAATGCATACAGACTTAATTAATGCATATGCAATGCAATGAAATTGTCCTTGAAGACATCAAAACCGTGTTGTTTTGATTTTTTGTTTTTTCCTAAACAAAATATTGCTTGCATTGATGTCCTAAAGGCTCATATTGTGGTTACAAATAACCACAGAGTTATTTTACAGCATAAAGAACTTGTTACAAATAACCACAAGTGGACTCAGTATTTGTTTTTGTTCTGTTTGGTTTTGCTAAAACATTTAAAGTAGGCTAAAGTGACCAGAATTTTCTGCAAGGTTTTGGGTGTCAGCTTTGTAGCATCAGATTTGGAGAATCTGAGACCACCCTATTTAGAAAGAATAACTCAAGAACTGCTTTCCTGAGATGCTTGGTTCAAATTAACTCCAATTTATTCCTAGAGTTGTCAATGACAGGTACTTAGTCACTGCCTCCATTAGTCTTGGGTTTCAGCAGGAAAAGATCCTTTTTTAGGATATGCCTGTCAAGTATTATGTGAGTTAGTAACATCAATTTTGGATCTTCCATGGGAATGGACAATGTCCTGGAGGAAGTAATTACAAAATACTCAGTCCCATTTTTACATAGGAGTTCTCCTCATCTTCAAAATGTTTACCCTGCATCTTTTCTGACTTATATTGTTGATTTTGTAGACTCTCTCTTTTCATTTGTAATTCTAAATGTTGTGTACATGACATATCTCCTCATATGAAAAAAAGAAAAAAACCGTGCATCGTTCATAGTCAGAACTGACTGACTAGTACTTAATTTTGGGTATTTTTATTTGAACAATACCAAACTTTGTGTCTAACATTATTTTTAAGGTTATGAAGGATACCCTGGTGTTGTCATTTATCACTCCTTGGTGTGTTTAAAGCTCATATTGGAGGCTAACAGGAAGTTTTTAGTCATATAATTAGCACTAAATTTTATCTCCTCTATATCTGCATATGTATAACAGCTAACTATTACAAATAGTTTGATATCTGATATCTATGTATGCCTGTGCAAATTTTTACATTATTTTTTATTATATCTTTGTATGCCTGTACAAATTTTTCTTGTTTTTTTTTAGTACCATATTTCATCTCCACTATATCTGCATATATAAACAAGAATGAAAATTAAAAGATAACTATACAAATAATTTGATATCTGATATCATTGACTGAATTTGATATTATTACAGAATTTTTATAATAACTATGTATGCCAGTGCAAAAAATTTCTTTTATTTTGTGTTACTAATAACAGATATTTTTTTTTTCCCAATGATTCTCTAAAATGGCCTGTTAGGTCAGTTTAACATTCTTCTGGAATCACTTCCCTTGTATATTCTTCATCTTCTTTCTTCCCCCTCTCCCATCTACCAACCTAGTAAGCCACTATTTGAGAGACTTTATACATATGGCATAGTTATTTGTTTCCTTCGAACAAATTGATGACCATTCCTTAGAAATTTTAGTTTGACAACAAACACCACTTATGAATGAAAATATTTTTAATGATTAGATAGACACTAAGTACAACTTACATAAATTTATGTTATTATGTAATTATTCCAAAATTTTATTGCTTATTACACAATTTTTTTTTTTTTTTAATGAAGATAGATAAATTATTACATACAGAATTTCAGATCCTATTAGCTTTTTTATTTTTTTAACTCTATTTTTGTGATTTTTTTTTACCTGACTTTTCTTTTATAGGTTTCAAACCTTAAAATACATTGATAAAATAGGAAAGATTTGCTTTTATTTTTTCATTAATTTTGAAATATAAAAGAGATAATAGTGTATTATTATATGTATGATAAAAAATTAATATATCAACAAGAAAAAAAAAAAAAAAAATCAAAAAATAAGAAAAAAAAAAAAAGATAATTAGGGAGGGAGGGGGGAAAGTTATTATGTATATTATTTTTTTAAATGGAGGGCGGTGGGGCAACCCCTTAGCTCTGCCTAGGCAATTAAACCACAAGTTACTGAACGGATTTGAATCCTCTAGATATCTTAGAATGCTTTATTGTGGAGTTCCTAAAATATTAAATAATTCAGATTTTGGCACATCATTAAAATTTTAAATGAAAACAAAAATGATACTACCTTTTGTTTAAAAGTTGATGAAGTAGGAAAATTATCTCCACATTGGAGTTATCCTAACAAGAGGAGTCAATCTTAATGAACCGAAACCCTGCCTAGACAGACAAAATGCAATTAAGTGACCCATACATTAGACATGAATGTTTCCATATCCTAGAGATGAGTGAGAGAAGAAAAAAAGAACCTCAATTATGAAGAAATTCTTAGTGACAAAAATGCTGAATTTATCACAAATTTTACTATAAAATTATTTGTGTCTCATCAGCAATATAATAAATTTTAAGTAAAATTTGTGTGTCTGTTTAAAAGTTACCTAGTAAGTTTGTAAAATATATGCATAGCATCACTCAAAAAAGAAAGAGAAAAGAAAAGACCCACAAAGTAAAACTGGAACATAGTACTAATAAGGTAGAGAAACCTTGGAGATAGGGGCTTTGATGGCAGTGGACGAAGAAGAGTCACGAAATATAGTGAGAGAAGGCCATCTTTCCCTTGCCAAAGACTCCCATATGGAGTCAGACCCACACAACTTGCTCCAAAACCGAGAGCAACTACCCAAGGCACAAACATCCGGTACCTTCAATTAAAAATCAAATGATCATATAGAAAGAAAAAAAATAGTAATGAGGTTATTATTTAAGAGTTGAAAAATCTGAAGTAGTGAAGCAATTTTGTGCTTGTTTGGTGACAATACATGAATAAAACTCTTAATCTATATTCTATATTTTACTACAACATGATTATTATATGAGTATTGCTTATTATACGAGTATTAATAATTTTAAAACATTTTAGAGACTTGGATTTAGAATTAATTTTGTACCATGGGTTAGTTTTGGCTTCCCATCTCTTTGCTTTCCTTAATCTTATGTAAAATGTATTAGTATAAACTACTCAAAAGAATTTTTAAGATTCATGATATTATAATGTAATGGTGGTGTTATCATTCGTAATTTTACGTACAAGTAATTGTTATGTTGTTTTTTATCAATACATGAATGGATATATTATTTATTCGTCTTTTTTCTTTAACAAAGGATAGAAAGAGAGAGAGGATCATTTATTTTTTTGAGATTTTGAAGAAATTACCTAATTGGGTAATTTTCACCAAGATACCGGTTATAAAAATTATATCAATTGAAAATTTTGTGATTATATATCTTTACCAACTAATAAGGATAAGGCTACAGTCTTTGATGAAAACTACACAAAAATTCAATATTAAGGTCTAAATAGGCATAAATTGAAAAACAAAAGGAGTAGAATAATTAGGTCAAGTGTTAAGGAAACATAGCCAATTCCCTTCCATCTATACAAAAAAATCACCAACTCAGCAATATCTGTTAAGGAGACTTTGCATTTCTATCTAAAACATGAGCAACCCCATTGGCCTTACGAGAATTGTAAAGTTTTAGATTCTTTCTGTGTATCCGAAATGATATTACCATAAGGAGAGAGATTTTTAGCTGGGTCTTTAAGTGCTGATTTAGCATCGGTCTTTCAAATTCTTTCTTTTTTTGAGTTGGAATTGTCATGGAAAACGTGGTGCACTTATGGTAAGAAATTATATGTATTAAATAATTAGAAAGTTGTGCACTTATAGTAAGAAATAAATGTTGGCCAATCAATTAGGTTTCTATTTTAAATGATTCTTTTTTTTTTCTTCCTACTTCAAAGTCTCTTTGTTCTCCTTTTAACGGTTGTACCTCAAGTAAGAAAATTGTGGCAAAAGTCAAATATTTTTGTCGGAAGAGTTATTGTATTTGTTTATTTTTTCCTTTTACGGCTGTACAATGGTAAGAAAAATTGATTGGCAAATATCAAAAATTAAATTAATGTACCTAATTGCCATCAGCAGAAGACATTGCAATTTAAGAAAAATTGATTGGCAAAATTCTTTATAAATGACAATAGTTCACTATAAATAATGGTTTCATTTAACTAATAGACAATCAAAAACAAGTTTGAGAGTTGAAGTAAGAAAGAGGAGCTATGGAAGGAATTGGTGCAAAGAGAGTTATGGTTGTGATTTTGATGCTTTTGCTTGCTGTAGTGCAAGCTGATTACTCTCATTCTTCCCCTTCTGATTCAAAGGGTCGTCATTGTATTTTGCAGTGTGGTGCAAAATGCTTGTTGAGTCTAAAAATAGTCCCTATCCAATATATGCTTTGTTTCAATCTTTGCATGTTAGAATGCAGAATTTCACCTTCGGATGTTACTTATAATTGTACTCAAGATTGTGCACAATCCAAGACCAACAATTTGGAATCTGGTATGAGAATTTTCATCCTATATTCGCTACCTCGTCTCTCTCACTTACAATTTATTTATCATTTTTCTTCACAAGGATTAATGGATTTTAAGTTTTTATGACATCATTTGTGGGTTTCAAAATTTTTCTAAAAAACATTTTGTACAAAGTTCATTGCAACATAAGAATCTCATCAATGCATTACTTTTCATGTTACAGGTTCTCACAAGGTGGAAAATTTTGTGGATTCCTGCTATGCAGAATGCTCGAACAAGTCTTAGACATGGGTTTTTGATACTCCCTCCACTGCCAACCTTTTAGATTTTCATAAGAAAATATCTTTGATTCAACCTATTAAAGGATAACGGTTCTTCTCATTGTAAAATTAAAATTAATATAAAAGAATAACTTGATGCTTTTATTGATCCATGTTTTATGACCCTTTTACTACAAATCATTAATTTGTCCAGAATGGCAATTGTTCCTCATTATCAATTTATAGCATCCATTGTACCATTTTCATTTATTGAAGAAGCCTTAACATCATACAAGATGTGACACTCTCTAGTTCTTAGTACAGAGGGCAAGTAACACTTTTTTCATGTCCAAAAATCGCACAATCCATTAATGAAAAAACAATGCTGGACAACTTGGTTCTCTGTTCTAAATGAAAATGGCATGTTAGGTCATATTGAAATGAGTAGTCGTTGGAAAAAAAAAAATGAAGGTCATAGGCTAATTTCATTAGGAAGAAAAATAAAATGGGATGTAGCACATTATTTGCCATTGGCTTCCATGCAGCATTGCCAAGCTATAATTGTCTTGCTTAATCACTCACTTTCACGATCATTGGAGAGACCTTCACTTTGTAAAAGAAGCCCAAACATCTCTTACACTCCAAACTTTAATTTAACTTTTAAAACTATTGACTTCACACCCATAGTATTTTTTATTTTTTAACTTTAACTGTATATTGTTTTGTATGTATAGTAAGTTTTACTGTTTAACTGTTTAAATGTGTTTGTATATAAAATTATATTATATTTAGTTGTGATACTTATAAAAAATTATATTTGGTTATGATAAATATAAAAATGGTTTAAGAAATTAAATTAAATTATTAATATATGTTTGTTTATTATATATTTATATTTGATAATAGTAGCATATGTAATTATTGTATTAAGATAGCTTTTGATTAAAAAATTAAATTAAATTAAAAAATTTGGATTTTGATTTTAGCTTCTGATTCTCATTTTTGCCTTGTGTTTGTATATCCAAGATTTTTTTTTTTTTTTTTTATTGTTGTTGAGGATTTTATTTTATTTTGTTAATTTTGTATTGGTAGTAAAAATATTTATAGCCTTGTATTGAGATTTCTTAAAAAAAATATTGTTAATTACATACTGCTATCCTAACAATATATTATTTAATAGAAAAAATGCATTCTCTAAAATATATACCAACCAAACACAATTTCATTCAGCATAATTACTTCTTAGTAAAAGTTTCAGTATTTTACTAAACGCACCATTTTCAGTAAAATGCATTCTAACGGGAATATAATTCTCAAAATAGAGGATTCAAATGCAGCCTTAATCTTGTTGTTGATATCAAACTTTTGTTACTTTATTATTCTCTCATCATAATAATGAGATTTAGGATGAGAAATAATAAAAAGAACTCTTAGTATTTACCTATATATCAAAAGAAAGTAAGATAGATAATTAATCAGCATTGTTGCCCAACTTTAGCTGGGATATGCTTAATTCGATGAACAATGTGATGGCTGAATTCTGTTTAATTATGAAAAGCAAGTGTGTACTTTGTTAGCTACTTCTTGTTTGTGATGTTTAGGAGTGTCAGTGCAAGATGCTTAATTTGTATGGGCCTTTATTCGATATACCACATTGAAAGAATTTAAAATTCATATTATATTGTGCTACTTCTCTTTTTCTTGTTCTCGAATCATCTGTCTACTTTTACTAGTTGCTTTTCTTGTCTTTTAGTCATCCAGCTACTTATCAAACTAACTGTGTACTTTTGTAAACTTTGATACTAAAACAAAAGGCTTTAAAAGTATTATTGATCATATATTCTTCTTGAAGTTCTAAAAAAAGGCCATAAAAGTATTGTTGATCAACAATTGACAATACTAGTTACTAACAAGCTCGCATGAAATTTAATTCACTATAATTTTCCTTTTATTCTTAGAACAACATATCTGTGGAATATGAAATAATGGACAAAACACCTTATACATTTTATTGTGGTATGCTTAAGAAAATTTTCATAACTGCTAGCGGGATATGCAATGCTCCTAATAAGCAAATTCCTTGGCAAAGACAAAGCTTCAATACCAACACCCAGCATCTCAGTATTGGCAAAGGTATGTTTCTAATTATTACTTTATATATGTTACCTTTCTCTGGTTTTTTTCAATTAAGCCAATGAAAACTTATGGAAGGTCAAAGATATTGATGATGTTGGTATTCTTATCCTTTTTTGAATGTTGAAGATAAAACTTCCTCTAAACTTGGGATGGGCGTATTACGTATAGATAGTCATGAGATTTTGGTCACAGTGGCTTCGCCAGATAAGGTTTTGAAGGTCACTTTATCTAAGGGGTGTTTGGTAAAACACAGAACTGGTTCAGTTCTGATATAACTTGAACAAAAACAATAAACTAGTTCAAAATTGAACCAGTTTTATTTTATATCTAGTTTGGTGGAATTTTTGAATGTGCATTGAAAGAACTGAATTTAAAACTAATTGTCCTATAGGAAAATATCTAGATCTTGGCCCTCTAGAATTCATTGATAAGTGAATTTTGGCCCCTTGGAGAAAGGGAAGGGGAGTTTCTAAATAGTGATCTCTACTTCACGAGTTGTGGTCCCTAGCCAATGATGCTACCCCTTGGGGTTAAAGAAAATTTTCAATTGTATTGATATATGTTTGAAAAATTAACATTAGATGTTAAATAATTTTTTCTTGCTTAGCTGGCTCATTTTGCAATTTCTATAAACAGCCTAGATCTATGCTTAACAAAATTCTGTGGGAATATTCCACAAATGTTGGCTGATATCTCTGTGGATGGTCCTCAACAATAACTTCTGGCTCCAGCCATGGTTGGAACTTGGAAGGATGCTAAGTAGCAATGGAATACAAAAAAATCTATTATGTGTGTCTCTCTCAACTGCTCTAGGTTGGTCTTCATCAGAATAAATTGGACATTGGCTATGAGATGAAACTGGACAACTTTTGAATGTTTTGTTAATGTTGTCATAGTACACACATCTTCAACACCTTAATACATATGTAAGTTTTTCAGCTTATAACTGTATCTGAACTCTCCTTTGCCAATTTAGAGTCTTGAATTCATGTAACTCAAATTCATTCATAGCAGGTCCATCAATTGGTCATGGCCTTTGAAGGCATTTCTGCTTCAAGCGCATGTACCGTCAAAGTCCTGTCCAAACTCTAGGATCTTGTCATCATAAAGGAATTAAAGTTTTCCATCTGCTCTTCAGGCAAGCAATTTCTGAATTTACAATGTCTGTTTCTGCTTCACCATCTAAATTAGTATTAGATATGAGGTTTTGAGAATCATGCGCTTTAGAGTGGTTGTCTCTAGTGATCATCTTGATGTTGACTCTGGTACTTCAAGGTCGTCATGAACCTGATCTTTTCCTCCTGGAGTTTTTGTTGGGCAGAGGTGCTGCATTGCAAGCTCATAGCTGTCAATCATTTCGTTAATGATTGTCCAAAAGCTGTTGAGACTAACACGAAATATGCAGCAATTTTTCAAAAATAAAACAGAGCTGTATTAAAAAGTAGCAATTGCTTACTATTGCAAGTATTTCCAAGAGGGAGGATTCCGGCTGATTCATGCATAATCAGATCCATATAAGGATATATTTTTTAACTGATTTCCCACAGTAAGAAACAAGGTTGTGAAGTGGAAAACTGGAAACTAATTATCAAAATTGTTAGATCAAACACAAATGAAAGAAACCATAAGAAATATTGTGTATCTTGCAGATAGTGATGTCAAAAAATCTTCCTAGAGGTTATTATTTAAGGTCACAACTGTTTTCACTCAATGTCAACATCCTCATTCTTTAAACGATTCAAACTTATGATTCTCAACTAACTTAAAGAAGCATGTACATTAAACGGAAGAACTCATAATGCTGGTCATCCTCATGGTTTGGTTTTGCTTCCATAGAGTTACACCTGAAATTGTGCAAAGAATGGGAAGTTTTGCTTCAATCAAACTTATGACTCTCTCTCTCTCTCTCTCACACACACACTCACATACTGACAGAGCCTAATCCCTTTCTTCATCTTGTGGTGGTATGCACTTGCAAGAGAAATAATCGTATGATTACAAAATGACTTCATATGTTCTTAAAACTTCTATTTCTTATACTATAATAATCTGTTATGGAACTACAAAAAATATGTCAATTGATATAAAAGAATCTAAACACCGCACACAACCAAACATCGAATCGTCTTTTCAATTGATCTTTTCCTATTTATGCATGTAATGCCAGGGCGGAGGCAGAAAAAAATTTTAGGGTGGGCTAATTGCAAAAAAAAAATTCTTGACTGGGTTAATTATTTAATTTAGGTAATTTTTTTTTTTTTTTTATAAAAAAAATATAGTAAAAAAAAAAAAGAAAAGAAGAAGAGGATGAAGAAGCTGCATGGGGACAGTTTCATCTATTTACTTAAGGTCAGTTTCATTCACAATTTCACATCCTCTCATAAAACTCCCCCTTCGTTTCAACTTTCATCCTTTGTGTTTGTGCGTGTGTGTTTTAGGTTCTTGTTGTTTCATCTCTACTTTAAAGGTATTCTAGAAGAATAAATCGCGAACTTAACATCTATTAATGCACAATTACAAATACATGAAGATTTTGAGATATACCAATATGCAGATTTTCATGTCTTGAATTGAATTCCTTCCTTCTTACAACTGGCACTTGAAATTATGTTATGGATAGAGTTTACCTCCACCAGTTTTTTGAATCTTCCTCCAACCCAATATGTGACAATTCATTGGAATAGGACGTGGCAGCCTGTACACTGTTAGATCTGTGATATTTAATCTGAACCATGAAATAGACAAATTGAGAGATTTCCAAATGGAGAGGATCCTTATCTCAATTCATAAGACCATCAAAGTATACTTTTAGTCACATGACCTATTTAATGAGTCATGTGACATGTTTAAATAATTTAACTTTTTCTTTTTTGTAAGTTATTCACGCATCTAGTGGGTCTTAAACTCTAATAAGGAAAATTGGTGTCATTTGAGCTAGAGTTCAACATACAAGTGAAACACCAAAAAATGTTTTCTGGAGCATTTTCCGGAACACAATTAAACACCAAAAAAACAAGTTAGTTTTTTGTTGACAACATTTTCTATCATAAAACATTCTACATCGAAACAAACGTAGCCTAAATAGAGATATATTGTACATCTCCTATGAATTGGAGCCTATACTATTTAGAAACACAATGTGATTTTTGCATGTAAAATTTTAGATTTAAATGTAAACAAACCCATTAAGTTGCATTTTCATAAGCTTGGTATTGCTTATTGTCAACATTTGTAGGAAATGGTTATTCCAAGGCATGTATATGTTGATGTAATTTTTCCCCCACTAATTTTAAAAGCAAATATATGGCGGTGATAATGTGTGTGAGATTTATATTTATATTTAGAAAAAATATATTCAATATACATGTCTATACACACATGATAAATGGAAATTGCTAATACAACTAAGCAAAAGAGGATGACATCGTAGCTCCTTTCCCAGAAGATAGTTTAGATTGCTGGAAGGCTTTCCCAGGTTCTGGAATTTTCTTTATCTGAATCTTTCCCCCAGATTCTGGAATTTTGATGAGGACCCACTATCATATTTACCATAAAATAATTCAAAGTTAAAAAAGATAGAAAAAGCCCCTTCCAAATCTCTAGACAAATAGACAAAGAATCTTTAGGCCATATCCTAAATTATTGTGTATATACATAATATATACTGACCAACTAATTCAAATTATATACAATAAATTGACTTAAATTTCATTTGTCATACCCCATATAGGCAGAATCAGATAAAGAATACTTGAATTGGGAAACTAATGAAAGCCAAATAATAAAGTAACTAAAGCATTACCCTCACTTCAATGAGAGAAAGGAAAATATGAATTTTGTTGATTAGGAGCTGTAAAAGGTTGGTCTTTTAGGACACATAAGCTCTTTGTTTTGCCAACCACTTGCCTGAAACTGGGATGTACTTTACAAGCCAACCAATTGGCCATGACAAAGCTGCAAGTCCAATGCAAACACCCCATTGCCCCCAATCCAGTCTCTCAGTATTCGCAAACCTCCTCAAAAACTCCACCATCAACAATTGAAGAACTATGGTGATCCCAACAATTGCTAAAAACAGCTTGTTCTTAAGTATCCCTTTGAATATATTCTTCTTCTCTAATTTTCTTGCATTAAATTCGTTGAAGACTTGACAAAGGACAAAAGTATTGAAAATGAGGGTGTTCTTAACATTCTCACTTACACCAAAGATGGATCTTCCCTTAAATTGTAAAACCAATAAAATGGTTACCTGATACACGGCTTGTGCCATGAGATTCCTCCACATGATTTTGGTTATAAGTGGCTCTGATCGACCAACAGGCGGCTTTTCCATAAGATCATCAGTTGGTTTCTCAGTAGCTAAGGCTAAAGCTCCTAATGTGTCCATTATCAGATTCACCCATAATAATTGGACTGCAGTTAGTGGGACCTTACCAGAAGAAACAGCTGCAACAAAGTTGATGCAAAGGGCAGCAACGTTCACTGTGAGCTGAAATTGAAGAAACTTTTGAATGTTGTTATATACACACCTTCCCCACCTCAATACTGTCACAATAGAGGCAAAATTGTCATCCAAAATGACTATATCTGAGCTCTCTTTTGCCACTTCAGTTCCCTGGATTCCCATGGAAAGTCCAATATCTGCTTCCTTTAAAGCAGGCGCATCATTGGTTCCATCACCTGTGACTGCAACCACATGACCTTTCTGCTTCAAGCATTGTACCATAAGAAGCTTGTCGAAAGGGGATGACCTAGCCATTACTTGAATTTTATCAATCTTTTCCATTCTCTCTTCAGGTGAGTAATTTCTGAATTGTACTCCTTCTACTACAGCTTCATTGTGTAAATCCTCATTTGGATTGAGAATCTTGCATTCAAAAGCTATAGCCCTTGCTGTGTGCACATTGTCACCAGTGATCATTTTGATATTTACTCCAGCAGCTCTACAAGACTCCACAGCTTTACTGACTCCTGGTCGACATGGATCCTTCAAGCCAACTAACCCTAATAATGTCAATCCATTTTCTTCGAGCTTCTCAACAACCTGTCCGCCTTCTTCAACAACTTCTTTGTGGGCAAAGGCAATGCATCGCAAGCTTTTTTGTGCCATATTCTTAATAGTAGTCCCAAATTGCAACCTTTCTTCCTCATCCATTACCTTCAACACCCCTGCACTATCATAATAAGTTGAACACATGGAAAGTATAATTTCAGCAGCTCCCTTCCAGTGAGTATGAATGATCTTCTCATTATTCCTCCTCACCAAAACTCCGCTTCTCTTTTTCACTGAATTGAAGGCCTCTACATGGATTATGTGATAATTCTTCTTTACTTCTTCGATATCCATACCCAAATTAAACACGGCCCATGAAAGAATTGCTTTCTCTGTTGGGCTACCAGAAATCTCAGGAACTGATGCAGAATGTTGTTTGTAAACTGTACCAGTTGTATTTAAGCCAACTGCCTGATGTAGTAGTTTGAGAATTTTACCTGCCAAATTCGAAGAAGTGTCGTCTAGCACTACTTCTTTTTCAAGCCAAAACTCGGTAACTTTCATTTCGTTTAGCGTAAGAGTGCCTGTTTTGTCTGTGCAAGATTATTGTGGCTGAGCCCATTGTCTCACAAGAAGAATAGTTTTCGAACCATGGCATGATCAGCCATCATGCATTTCATTAGAGTAAGCCTAGTGTTAGAGTTAACAGCCAAGAGGCAAACCCTCCGGAATAGCCACCACGATGATAGTGATAGCAGCAGACACAATTCTCACTACTGCATTCATCACATCATCAAACTTTGTCTTGCTCCCATTAAACTCCTTGTTTCCGTTATCATCTCGGGTATTCCCTGTGAAGTATCGAATCAACATAACAACAAGAACAAGTGCAGCCACCACCAGCCCAACCTTCCCAATATAAGAAGTTAGCTTGTTGAGGCGTACTTGCAATGGCGTCTCCTCGTGCAAGTCACGATTTATTGAACTCATCATCTCGCCCCACGCAGTGTTCATGCCCACAGAACTAACAAGCATGAAACCAAAACCATCCGTGACCTTTGTGCCCGATAACATAAAGGGCTTCCCTTCATCCACGTGAATATGGTCGCTCTCACCCGTCATGCTAGACTCATCCACCTTCAAGGAATGCCCTTCCAAGAACAACCCATCTGCAGGAATCTGATCACCAATCTTCAAGCACACAATATCTCCCACAACAACATCAAATATCGATACAGGCTGGCGCCTCCCATCTCTCACAACTTCCACTCTTATATCACTACTCTCTGTTGAGAGCTTCTGAAATTGCCTTGATTGCTTGAAGTCACTCACTGCTGACACAGTGATGACCAAAAAGACAGCAACAATGATACTGCCACCATCATACCACCCATCTTTCCAGCCATGTTGCTTAATTCCAAAGGCAAGAGAGAGTACAGCGCATGCCAAAAGTATTAAAATAGTTGTATCTTTAAATGCATCAAACACAAATCTAATAAACCCTTTTGCTGGTGGTTTTTCATATTTATTTTCACCAAAAATATTTTTTCTTTGATTAAGATCAGCCTCATCACCCTTGATACCTTTTTTTACATCAGTTTCAAGAATTAAAGCAACTTTTTTAGCCCCTCCAAACTGACTCAATGACTCAGAGTTTTTGTCCCTTACCATGTCACCAAGCTCTTTTGGATCAACAGTGAGCAACGTAATGGTTTCGTCAGGTGGAGAATCCTCATGGATAGGCTGCATGTCAATAGCAACAAAAGAGAAGCTGCGCAAGAGAGGGCCTTCCTTGTCAATAACTTTCTTGGTCAAAGAAAAAAGAACCCTGGTGATGGATATAACCGTGAAAGCCAACCTCCATCTCCTCTTGTGGGTCTTGGAGAACATCCGGTCTTCGTGTTCACATATGGTTATCTCGACAGCTGGTTTTCGAAGCCTCAAAGCAGACATGACAATGGAGGCTAAGAAAGAGAGATACAGAGAGATAACGGAGACTAAAAGGCACAACCGCAAAAAGAGTGTTTAGGAGGGAGAACGGAAGCTAGAAAGCACAGAGAGTGTTTAGGAAAAAAAAAAAAGAGAGCAGACAGTATTGATAAATTGTGAGTGGCTAACAAAGAGTGCAAACCAGTTTACGAAATCACGAGTATTTTTTTTGAATGAACGAGTAATGCTAACAGTTATTCGACAAATTCTATTACCTATGATTCTATGACAATTTCCTTAATATATATACTAGTTGTTTGTGAAGATTGTAGATCTTATATATTCTGTCAGAATTTCATAGCATCTTCTTAGTAATCGAGAGAGATTCAATAGGAAATTTCATGGAATGTACTATTTATAGGGTGTATTTTTTTGGGTGATGTATTGATAGGAAATTTGATGATTTATTCAAATATATATAATATATATATATATCTATATTATTATGTATATATATATTTATTTTTTTTTTTTTTTGAAAAAACGATAGAAGTATTATTAAGAGAGATCAACAATAACAATGAGAAGAATAAAAGCCAGACCCTCTTCTAACCAAAAGTATTACTCGTGATTTCCGTAAACAGGTTTGCATATGGATGATGTGTAAATTAAATCCTTTTCTTTTTAGGTAAAAAGAATGATCCTATTATATTTATCTATAATCTACAAAATATATATAAATAGATAACATTTGATTTTTGACAAGTTCAAATTTCGTTTTTTAGAGGAAACCAAGATAATTAAATAAATATATACAGTGAACGCTAACACATATTTAATTTTCAAATTCGGATATACAATCTCAAGAATATAGTTGTCCTTACAGCTTGTTTGGGAGAGGAGAATAGGGGGAATAGAATGGAAATAAAATATTTAATATTGAATATATATATATTATATATATATATATATATATATATATATATATATATATATATATTTCAATCCATTCCATTCTTTTATAAACTCTCAAACATAGTGTTAGGGTTTGGTTCAAGAGGGTGGGTGAATTTAGAGTAGGTCTTAATTATTTTTTTATTATTTTTTTAAAGAACAACAAATTCTTAACCATACTTTTTGTCAAGAATTCTAAAAATAATTAATTAGCAAATCTTATAGCAGTTTCCATGCATGTGTGTGTTTCACATCAAACGAAAAGGAAAAGAATCAAATTGCAAGGAAAAGCATTACAAGCAACAGCTGGCTACGTACCATATATAGCTTCTTGATCAAGAATGAATATCTCAATCTTCCGTGGTTAAAGAATTAGGACTGCTTTACGAAAATCACAAACTGCCTTTCAATGTAGTTGATTCCAAGTGTAATGCATAATACTTCTTTGGAGGGTGATCTAAACTATCATCACCACGTCAGTGTCTTACAATCATAGAAATAGAATTTTGGTGGTGCTTTTTTCTTGTTCCTTTTTCCCTCTTTGGACAAGTTTTAAGTTATTCCTATTTATCAGTGGAGTTTGGCGGAGAAAAAAATGTCTATGCTACTATTAGCTAGGGTTGTAAGCGTGGCTAACTAGATGAATATATAGGTGCGTAATTAAGTTTGGTTATTCAGTATGGTGTCGAACTCGAGCTTAATTAAGACTGACCTCAATTTTATAATAATGCATGGCTGGTTCATTAATTTTTTAAATAATCTTTAACTTGCTCAAATACATCAACCTCCTATTTTTTGAAATCAAACTTTAGTCCATGTCAAAGGATTCAGTTAACAGAAGATATAAATTGACAATATTAATTATGTAGCTTTACCTATATTTTTAAAACAAATAATAGGAAATGTTTCATTTTAATGAGAAAAATGGAATATAACATGTGCCTTGAGTAGAGAATGTAAAGTGTTAGCGTTTTGGAGTCGAAAAAGGGTACGTTCAAATAATACCAAAACTAATGATATTTCAAATATTTTCTTAGTAATAACAGTTTTAAGACATTTTATACTAGGAAGAATCCTGCAACAGACCAAATTAACTGGAGGGTTATTTACAATCTAGTGATTTTTGTAGGGAAAACATGGATAATTCATAAGTCATTTTTTTTTTTTTTGAAAGAATTTATAAGTCAAATTAAGTGAGCTTTAAGCCTCTATTACCAGTTAATTAATTGTAAGTTGGTATCATTTTAAAACTATAGTATCATTTATCCCATAAGTTTCCTTAGTGTGTTCTTCAAAATATAATTACATAACCTAAGGCACGCTCTGTTTGGTTGTGAGGATGAAAAAAAGTGGGAGGATAAAAAAAATTTGTCTTTTTCATCATGTGTCTTTGGTTGGGGGATGTAAAAGTGGAATGATAGAAAATGTAGTTTATATGTATTTACTAGTATGTCCATCTTAATTATAAAAAGAAAGAAGAAAATCATGTAGAAGGGCAAAGCGCAAAAAAGTCTTTTGACTTCAATGCCCCCCAAACCCCAATTTTTCTCTCCCATTTTCTCTCCAATTGGGAGAGAAAAATTTGGTGGGCCCGTTTGGAAAATGCCCATCCTATTTTCCTTCGATCCCCTCATTTTTCTCTCCTCAACCAAACAATGAAAAACATTCAATTTTCTCTCCCTTCCTTTCTTTCATCCTTGTTTTTTACCAAACCAAACGGATACTAATTTAAAATAAGGAACAATTAAAATGAAAATAAAAATATGGGAATATTGAAGGTGAAATAATGCATGTAGTTTCCTAACATCTTGGAGAAAAAATAAATCATTTTTTTTTTCTCAATAGCAAGAGATATATTCCTTAACACGTTTCGAAATATTCTTGAGTCTGTTTTTCTTTTTGTTCCATCGATCATGCTATCCTTTGAAAATAATTTCAAGGAAGTTGCTTCCAAGCGCATAAGGCCACTTTTTGGAATATTTACTTCATCTAGAGGGAAAATACATGTGAGTCACATTCTCTTGGTTCACAACCACTTAAAGACTTGTTTGGCATGGATGTATGATTTTTCTTTTGTTAATAATTCAACAATTGGAAGAGGGCAGATCAAAACCATGGTTCTTAAGGAGAGTAGATAATACCAATTGAGCTACAACATAATATAATGCAAAGTGCAAAGTGCAAACTACTTTAGATCTCTTGCTCTTTACAAAAGCTGGTGACAATGAGATTCATGCGTCATTTTATTTTAAGAAATTTTAGACTAGGATGAATCCTGCAACAAGCCAAATCAACTGGAGGATTATTTACAATCTAGTGAATTTTTGTAGGGAAAACATGGAAAATTAATAAGTCAAATTTAGTGAGCTGCAAGCCTCTAGTGCCAATTAAAGAGAGAAATGAATATTTAGTTCATTTCCATTTCATCCTATTATTTTCTTTTCAATATCCATTCCATTCTTTTATAAACTCTCAAACATAGTGTTAGGGTTTGGTTCAAGAGAGTGGGTGAATTTAGAGTAGGTCTTAATTATTTATTTTTTATTTTTTAAAGAACAACAAATCCTCAACCATACATTTTGTCAAAAATTCTAAAAATAATTAATGAGCAAAACTTATAGCAGTTTCCATGCATGTGTGTGTTTCACTTTCACATTAAACGTAAAGAAAAAAATGGAATATAACATGTGCAATGGAATATAACATGTGCATTGAGTAGAGAATATAAAGTGTTAGCGTTTTGGAATCGAAAAAGGGTACGTTCAAATAATACCATAACTAATGATATTTCAAATATTTTGTTAGTATTAACAGTTTTAAGATATTTTATATGTTAACAGACCAAATCAACTGGAGGGTTATTTACAATCTAGTGAATTTTGTAGGGCAAACATGGTTAATTCATAAGTCAATTTTTAATTTTTTTGAAAGAATTAATAAGTCTAATTTAGTGAGCTTTAAGCTAGCCTCTAGTACTGTTAATTAATTGTAAGTTGGTATCATTTTATAACTATCTGTAGTATCATTTATCCCATAAGTTTTCTTAGTATGTTCTTCAAAATATAATTATATAACCTAAGACAAGCTCTGTTTGGTTGTGAGAATGGAAAAGTGAGAGGATATAAAAATGTTGGGAGGATAGAAAAAATTTGTGTTTTCCATCATGTGTGTTTGGTTGAGGGATGGAAAACTAGAAGGATAGAAAATATAGTTTATATGTATTTATTATTATGTCCATATTAATTACAAAAAGAAAGAAAGAAAATCATGTAGAAGGGAAAAGGGCAAAAAAGTCTTTTGATTTCGATACCCCACATCCCCACTTGTTCTCCCCCATTTTCTCTGCAATTGGGAGAGAAAATTTTGGTGGGCCCATTTGGAAGATGCCAATCATATTTTCCTTCCCCTCATTTTTCTCTCCTCAACAATACAATGAAAAACATATAATTTTTTCTCTCTTCCTTTCTTTCACCCTTGTTTTTTATCCCCACCAAACACGGACAGTACTAATGTGAAATAAGGAATCAATTAAAATGCAAATAAATATATGGGAATATTGATGGCGAAATAATGCATGTAGTTTCCTAACATCTCGAGGAAGAAAAAATCATTTTTTTCTCAAAATCAAGAGAGAGATTCCTAACGCGTTTTGAAACATTCATGAGTCTGTTTTTCTTTCTATTCCATCAATCACGCTATCGTATGAAAATAATTTCGAGGAAGTTACTTCCAATCATAAGCTAGGCCACTTTTTGGAATCATTTACTTCGTCTAGAGGGAAAATACATTTGAGTTGCATTTTGTTCGTTCACAATCACTAAAAGACTTGTTTGGCACAAGAATGTATGCTTTTCTTTGTTTGTTAATAATTTAATAATTGGAGGAAGGGGGATCAAAACTTTGGTTCTCCTCATAAAAGAGAGTAAGAGAGTAGATAATACTAATTGAGCTACAATACAATATAATACAAAGTGCAAACTACTTTAGATTTCTTGCTCTTCACGAAAGCTGATGACAATGAGATTCATGCATCATTTTATTTTACAATTTCCTACTTTGTGTTCACTTTTGGAAAATTTTTCATATAAAAATTATTTATCTTTGATTTTCACATTGAAAGGCATAAGTTCCTTCATTTTATATCATACATTTAAAAGGAAGATGCGCTATAGTACAAAATTGCATGCGAATAGATCCTTTCCCTCATTGATGCTACATCATTGTGTTCTCACACGCATTGCTACGTGCTGGGAATCAAAGTGTTCAACATGTATTAATTACATAAACCCTCAACCAATCCGGAAAAAGGCACTACTCTACTTCAACTTGAAGATACACGCATTGCTGCATGTATTGAAGGTACCACGCGTACTTAAGACTCTTTTTTTCTAAGGATGACATCGAAAGGCAACTCAACTTCAACTTGAAGAAACACGCACATATATAAATTAATGGTTGGTTTTCTAGCACTTTGTGACTTAACTTGAACTCAAAGAAATACTCACATACAAAATTTGATTTCCAGCACTTTATGATGGCTTTAAAGAGACATACAAAAAATAAATAAAATTTGGACTTTACTTGATCCTAAGTAATTTCTTTTGACTAACTCAAGGTACTTATGTAACTTCAGAGAGTAAAGAAGGAATAAGACCTTTTGTCTTTGTAAAGCTTTGTACTTTCTCTTGCAATTTCTTTCTTTTTTCTTGATGCCTAAGAAATCAACCAAAAGCCCATCCATATACATGTTGGGACACCACTCCCAAACCAAAAGAATAAGCCAATGAACTTGGGCCTAAGAATTTGAACAGTCACACAACACAACAAAACAAACATAAATAGAATAAAAATGTCACCCCGAAAGGAGAGAAATCCTTTCTAATTAAGAGCAATCCTGTAGTTACTTGATTAATTTATTAGTCTATTAATTTTCCTAGACTTGATGGCATGATATTGTTAGTGAGCTACGGAATTTCATAACATAAAGTTCAGATTTCCCATCAACAATGAGCATCAGAACAAGCTTTAATATGACTTTCATGGTTTGTTTCAAGGATTGCAGCACGTGAACAGTATACGTAGTAGAAAAACAACTTTATTATTCCAATGTTATTGGGTTCCGTGTAAGTAGAAATTCTAGGTAGAAAAAATAAAAAAGTAAAGAAGTTAATGATAATGTAATAGCATAATTCAACTTAATTCCTTAATCTTAAGTTTTTTGTTACGTGGTGCCCCTATTGTTAGTGAGCTACGGAATTTCATAACATATAATGTTCAGATTTCCCATCAGTTATCAACAAGCTTTAATATAACTTTCATGGAAAATAAATCTAAACAATCAATATCAATGATTTCTCATGTTGAGAGCACTTTTCGAGATAAAAGACATTTTTAAACTATCATTCAAACGATTTAAATTTTTCTAAACTAAATAGAAAATCAAAAAGCTTTCCAAATGATTGAAGTGTTCAAATATATAAGAAATAACTTATAGGGAATAAAAACATATAATATATATTAGATAATATATAAACTTTATAAATTTCCAATGTTGTTGGGTTACACGTGTAAGTAGAAATTCGTTTTTTGAAAAATTGGATTTTAAAATGTGCTTTTTGAAAATACATTTTTAAAACCAAGTTAAGTGTTTGGTAAAATTGGTGAAAAATGTTGTTTCTAGCAAAGCCTTTAGATAAATTGGTTAAATTATTGTTTAGGGTGAAAATTGCTAAAAATTGACTTAACTATGTTGTTAATGTTATCTTGTCATTTTTTTAATGTAGTATATAATAATATAAATGTTAATAATTACATTAATATTAATAATATTATTATACTAATAAATTCATAGAAAAAATAATCACCACCTATACAAAATATTAACCAATACTAGTATACAACGCAACAAACATTTCTGTCTAATCCCTATTAAAGAAATTATTTTAATCCTAAATTCTTTAACTTTGTTTTTTTGGTTGCTATTTGTTAGCACACTAGCCACCCACGTTTGTGGGCTTAGGTGTTTCCAGACAAAAGGGACTCTCCATGAGTCACGTGTAGCCTTAGATGATCTTCTCAACAAATGAGCTGCAAACTCAAATACAATTATACAACTATACTGCTTTCTTTTTTTCTGCTGTGTGGTTGCCCCTATGAGGGGGGTTGCCCAAGCCCAGGGGCTTGCTGGGCTTACCCCTAGGCCAGCTCTGGTTAATGCTCTTCCTAATAAACGTCCCTTTATCTATCAGCTATTGTACTTGTCTTTATAGCTCTTCCTTCTCCTTTGAGGTCATTATGTAAGCTGGCTTGTTTGGAAGTGCAAAGCCTGAGATGAGATCAATCCCATGTTGTATGTCTTTCATAGGAGGGAAATGTAATTGGGAGTTTGTGAGGGAATACATATTCATGCATAAATTCCCTAATAGCTAACAAAAAAAGAAATTGAGGGAATATATATATATCTTGACTTTCTTGAATGAAATTTTTTATAGCAAACAAAAAAAGAAACTGATTTAAGGTTTAGGGAATTTAGGAAGAACCATTTCCAAGGTGTATTAATGTCCTCCCTTGTACAAGTTATAGGTGTTTCTTCTCCCATCATGAGTTGTGTGTCTATCATATTGTCAAGGTCTTCCAAGCAAAAGATGGCAGGCATCCATTAGACATCACACTAGATACTTTCACGTCATTGCCCTTCTTGAACCAAGAAAACTTGTAGGGTTGAGAGTGTTCTTCAGACTTAAGTCCTAACGCGCCCATAACTTCTTGTGATACCACATTTTCACAACTTCCTCCATGAATTATCAAGTTGCATACTCTTCCTCAATGGTGCATATAAGTTATAACCACTCTTCTTCCTCCACATTTTTCTTGGGTGCTAGTATGGTGTTTCTTATGACCAAATTTAGACCTTGTTATTATTCTTCTTCTTCAAAATCACCTCCAACCTTTTCTCTATCAGGTTGGTCATACATTGGTTAATATTCATCTCCTTGTCCTCAATAACGACAATCAATCAAAACTTTCCATGCCCATGGGTCACTATGGTCTTCTAGCATTTAGAAGTATTTATGGCTTGCCTCCCAACAATTGTAGCATTTGAATACTAACCCTGTAAGATTCTAGACTAAAGCAAGAATATTTGTGTAAGAATGAAACAGTGATTATAGAAGAATTTGATAAAACTATACTGCTTTATTACTATGAGTATTACACCTTATATAGTTGAGTTTGGACAAAAAATATCTAATAACAAACACATAACAAAATAGGATTAGATCCACTAATCACGAAAACTGCCTAATAAGCACATTTAACACGTGCTTTAATTTAAGTTAATGAAGTCTATCTTCTTGCTGAGTTAGCCTAAGCTTCAAGCTGTAATATTGGCTAAGCTACAGGTCATGTATGATGTATGTGATAGATACAACTGTAGCTTAGCACTTTATCTTCAACATCCCTCCTCAAGCTCAAGGGGACGAACAGTAGCCATGAGATTGCTGCGAAGATCAAGAAACCTATGAGTGGGAAGGCTTTTGGTGAAGATATCAGCAAGTTGATCAAGTGTAAAGACAAATTTGACTGCAAGATCCTTGCAAAGAACCCTTTCTCGAACAAAATGGAAATCCACTTCTATGTGTTTTGTACGAGCATGAAATACAAGGTTGGAAGCAATGGCAAAGGTAGAAATGTTGTCACACCATAGAATTGGAGCTGCTGAGATGAAGACACCAAGGTCTTTGAGGAGTGTTCGAAGCCAACAGAGCTCAACTGAGGCCAAAGCTAGAGCTCTGTATTCTGACTCAGTGGAAGATCTGGACACTGTGAGTTGCTTCTTTGCTGACCATGTGATAGGGTTTGGACCAAGGTAGACAAGGAGACCAGAAGTAGATCGTCTGTCATCTGGGTCACCAGCCCAGCCTGCATCTGTGAAGGCAGAAAGGGTCAGAGGACTTGGTTTGAAGGAAAGGCCCAAATGGAGAGTACCCTTGACATACCTGAGAATTCTCTTAGCTGCCAAAAGATGAACAAAAGTAGGTGATGCCATATATTGATAGACTTGATGCACTGCAAATGAGAGATCTGGTCTTGTGAATGTCAAATAATGTAGAGTTCCAACTAAACTTTTATAAGCATGGGGATCAGGAAGTTTAGCACCATTATGGAGAGAGAGACGAGTATTGGGTGTGCAAGGAGTAGAGATGGGTTTGGTGTGGAACATATTGTGTTTATGGAGAAGAGCAGTGGCATATTTGGCTTGGGACAAATTCAAACCAGTACAGTCACAAGGGACCTAAATAACAAGGAAGTAATGCAGGAGACCAAGATCCTAGAGTTCAAAAACTGAATTGAGGTGTTGAATGAGTTGGTCAAGAAAGGTTGGTGTATTGCTTGTCAAAACTATATCATCAACATACAATAGGAGATAAGCAATGGTAGTCTTGGTTCTATAAATGAATAATAAAGAATCTGCTGTGGAGGCAATAAAACCAAATTGAAGAAGCTGGCCAGTAAACCTTTCAAACCAGGCTTTGGGAGCCTGTTTAAACCCATAGATGGATTTATGTAACTTGCACACATAGTGAGGATTCTAAGGATCAGTATAACCTTGTGGTTAAGGCATGTAAACTTCCTCCTTGAGAATGCCATGTAGGAATGCATTGCTGACATCAAGTTGTCTCAAAGACCAGTGTAAGGAGACTGCTAGAAAACGTATCATTCTAACAGTGGGTGGTTTGATGACAGGGCTAAAGGTCTCATCAAAATCAATACCCTGTTGTTGATGAAAACCTTTGGCCACCAACCTAGCCTTATATCTTGCAATTGAGCCATCACTGTGAGTTTTGAGTTTATAAACCCATTTGCAACCTACAATATTGTGATTAGTAGGTGGAGGAACTAAGGACCAAGTTCCTTGCTTGATTAGTGCATCATACTCATCTTGCATTGCCTAGCACTATTGGGATATCTGTGTTGCTATTTTGAATGTAGGCGGTTCTGTAAGTGTATGGTCAAGTTGGGCTTTGTAACAAGTTTTTGGTTTAAAAATGCCATGTTTGGATCTTGTTTGCATAGGATGAGAGTTGGAGATGGTGGGGGATATGTGTGGGATTGGAGGGGTAGGGATGACAGGAGGTTGATTATGGAAGCTGTCAACTGCAGATGCATATCCAGGGGACTGGATGCCAACAATAGGTTGGATGTCAGAGGTGAGTATAGGGGTAGTAGATGGGTCTACGAGAGATTGAGGAGCTAAAGCTTGGTCAATGGCAATATGGGAAGTGGAATTAAGGGAAGGACTAATGGAATTTGGGCAAGGATTGTAGGATAAAGAGGTACAGGTATGTGTAAAAAGTAGGTGTGTAAACAAAGAATATGAGGAATAGGATTTTGTGGTAAAGTATTGTGATGGAGTGGGTATTTCAAGTGCTGGGAACTCAGTTTCATTGAACAAGACATGTCTCGAAATGTATAACTTTTTGGTAATAGGGTCTTGACACAGGTAGCCTTTGGTGGTAGGTGGATAGCCTAAAAATATGCAAGAGGTTGTTTTAGGTTGAAGTTTGTGGGTATTATAGGGGTTGAGTAAGGGAAAACACTTGAACCAAAGGTTTTAAGATAGGAGATGTTTGGTTTGACAGTATGAAGTTGTTCCCAAGGTAATGACATGTTTAACAGAGTAGGAAGTTTGTTAATGAGATGAGTGGCTGTTGCTAGGGCATAGGACCAATATGACAAAGAAAGACCAGATTGGGACAGAAAAGCAAGAGTGCATTGAATCAAGTGTCTATGCTTTCTCTCTACAACTCCATTTTGCTGTGGAGTGTGGGGGCATGTGAGATGATGAATGATGTCAGTGTTAGCACAAAAGGAATTGAATGCATTGGAGCTAAACTCTCCCCCACGGTTAGTTCTAAGAAAATGAATGGAAGAATGATTGTGCTTTTCTACCATTGTTTTGAATTGTAGGAATGTAGGAAAAGCATTAGATTTTTTTTTTTGGTAAACAGGAAATACTAGATTAACAACGAATAACACGAGTACGAGTATCAACAGATAAGTCAAAACGCAACGCCTTAAGCACATGCACTGGAGGTGTGCAAAACGAAATAAACTCATCAAGCTGGTCACAGCCAGCTTTAGCTAACAAGTCAACACAAGCATTAGCTTCCCTATAAATATGCTTAATGGAGACACCTTCAAATTTTTCCAGTAAGCACCTGCAGTCAAAAACAATGGATCTCAAAAAAGCATTAGCTAGATGAACAGCAAGGATAAGATCAACAGCTATTAAGGAGTCCATTTCAATCTCAAGATAAGGTATGTTCAATTCAACAGTCATTATCAAACCATCTAAGAGAGCTCTCAACTCAGCCTGAACACTAGAAGCAAAGCCAATATATCTGGAAAACCCCCTAACCCAAGCCCCCCTACAATCCCGGAGCACACCCCCCCCACCTGCAATACCAGGATTCCCTAAAGATGCACCATCTGTATTAAGCTTAACCTAACCTGAGGGAGGAAGGAGCCATTTTGTAGTGATAGAGTGAGAGATCTTGGGAATCTTCCCATTACCCCATAAACAAAAGAACTCAGATGCAAAAGAGAGTGTGGCAGCAGGAGTATTAGACAAAAAAGTCCCAGGTTTGAATATCACTTGATTACGGCGGAGCCACAAATTCCACAAGCCAAAAGAAAAAACAATTTGCCACTTGATGTGGCTAGGAGGATGTATAGCTGAAGAAGTGCAATTAGCCCTCAACCAATCAATAAAAGGAAGATTAAAAGAGTTGAGACTACACTGGGGAGGCACAATGTCATTCTAAAAGGAAACAGAATCTGAACAATCCCGAAGGACATGAGACAAAGACTCCATAGGACTAGAGCATCTAGGACAAGAAGGATTAAGATTAATACCATGATGAAGAAGAGTAGATCTAACAGGCACACTATCATGGTAACATTGCCAAAGGAAAAATTGTATTCTAGGACTAGTCAAGGTATGCCAAAGCCAAGTAGGACTGCAAAGGCTATCCAAACTATAGGAAGGCTTACAGGCAATCTGGTAAGCCTTCCTCAAACTGAATGATCCATCCACCGTATCCCAAACAATGCAATCCTCCAAGTGACTCAAAGTACACAAATAATGGCTCTTGATTTGAACACAAATAGGAGGAGGGAGAACAATGGACAACTTGCTAAAATCCCAAAAGCTAATCCCCTCAATGAGGTCACAGATTCTAAAATTAGACTCCTCATCAGACAACGGACCCTGAACCATTTCTCTAAGGGTGTGATCTCCCACCCATTTATCATTCCAAAAGGAGACATGTTGACCATTGTTGACAACCCAACGGAGACCATTTCTAAACACCTCATGCCCAAGCTTGAGGCCTCTCCAATTAGAGGAACCCCCTCTATGAACCGGTAAAGGGACAGAAGTAATACCATTAGGACAATATTTGGCTGTAAGAGTTCTAGCCCACCAAGAATCCTTTTCATCATGAAGCCTCCAATTTAACTTAGCTAAGAGAGCTTTGTTTCTAGGCTTAGTAGCATATAGACCAAGGCCTCCTTCCCTTTTGGGTCTACACACTTTATCCCAACCCACTAGATGTATTTTTTTACTTTCACTGGTCGAGCCCCAAAGGAAGTTCCTATTAAGTCTATCAAGATCATTACAAATTCTACTAGGAAGAGCAGTATTTTGCATGTAGTAAGCAGGTAATGAAGAAGTGACGGACTAAATTAAGACAACTCGACCCGCAGGGGAGAGGAGTTTAGACTTCCAACTTGTAAGCTTCGCTTGGACCTTTTCAACAATGAAGTTGAAGTCTGTAGAATTCCTACCATTGGACCGCAAGGGGAATCCAAGGTATCGACCAATATCCTGAGTGTTACAGACCCCCAAAATCCTACAAAGCCTAGAAACAACATCCGGTTTAACATTGGGAGAGAAAAGGACCTTGGATTTGGAGAGATTAATTTTCTGCCCAGAGCAAGAACATAAATCATCAAGGACAGCAATGATAGTTCTACAACAAGTCTCAAAAGCATCAGCAAACAATAAGAGATCATCAGCAAAAAAGAGATGAGAGAAGGAAGGGCCACTTCTAGAAGCTTTAATAGATTTCCAATTTTTATTCTGACAAGCTTCAAAGATTCTAAGGCTAAGGTACTCCATACACAAGATGAACAAATAAGGGGATAAGGGGTCCCCTTGCCTAATACCCCTAGAGGGACTAAACTCATCCATACGCCCACCATTAAAAAGAATTGATATGGTGGAAGAGGAAACACAATCCATGATCAAGCTAATCAGATGACTAGAAAAATGGAAGAAGAGAAGAACCTCACGAATAAAACTCCATTCAAGATGATCATAGGCTTTCTCAAGGTCAATTTTAATCACCAAACTCCCTAATAAACCTTTCTTTTTATGTAAAGAATGGATGAGCTCTTGGGCAATGATAACATTATCAATACCACGCCTGTCTGGCACAAAGGCAGCTTGAAAGGGTGAAATCAGGTTGTTAAGGAGTGGTCTAATACGGGCCACAATTGCTTTTGTGACAATCTTATAAACCATGTTACAGAGACTAATGGGTCTAAATTGGGTAAGAGATTCAGGACCAGGGCATTTGGGAATCAAAGATATAAGAGTCCGATTCAAATAATGAGGCATTTTACCACAATGGAAAATATGAGAGACTTCTTTCACAACCGAATCACTAACAATGTGCCAACATCTTTGGAAAAATCCCGGATGAAGGCTATCAGGGCCAGGGGCCTTGAAAGGCTTAAGGGACCAGAGACTAGACTTAATTTCCTCAATAGGCAAGGGAGCATCTAAAGTTTGAGCCTCTAAATCAGAAAGTCTCGGGGCATTAGGAAGGGCACTTAATCGGTAAGAGGAAAGGTGGGATGTAGAGAATAAAGCAGAAAAGCCCATTTGGATGAGATCCATAAGCT
Organism: Fagus sylvatica; assembly: GCA_907173295.1. NCBI lineage: Eukaryota > Viridiplantae > Streptophyta > Magnoliopsida > Fagales > Fagaceae > Fagus > Fagus sylvatica. The sequence continues at coordinate 28,551,617 of OU015761.1, read as the reverse complement.
GGTCCCGATTCTCAACCCACTCACCCATACTATTTTTAAGCCTAGAAATCCTATTAAACCTCCTACGAACAATGGTGGATGTATGGAAAAACTTGGTGTTACAATCACCCTCAACAACCCAACTAACTCTAGATTTGAGAGCCCAAAAGTCCTCTTCAAGATTTAGGATGGAATTGAATTCCTCTCTTAGAGATTTTTCAAGTCTAACTAAGGAGCTAGAGGGATGATTAGCCAAAGCTTTTAGAGCTCCAGAAATCCTAGCAAGGATACGCTTTTTCCTTTGAAAAATATTACCAAAAGTGTGCCTATTCCAAGACAAAACTAGATTAGTAAAAGTATTCACATGAACAGGAAGAGTGACATCAGTATCAGACCAAGCATTATTAACAACAGTGAAGAACTTAGGATGAGAAAGCCACATAGATTCAAACCGAAACGGTCTTGGGATATTACAATTATTTTTAGGAGACAAAGAGAGTAAAATAGGCCAGTGGTCAGAGTGAGTGCAAGTCAAGTGGGAGACAAAAGCCTCTGGAAATAATGTTCTCCACTCAGAGTTAGTCCAAGCCCTATCAAGGCGTTGCATAATCAGGGAAGACACAGGTTGACCATTGGTCCACGTAAATTTAGGCCCAGAGAACCCCAAATCAATCATATTGCAGTTATTCATACAATTACAGTATTCAGAAATTCTACTAGCATTTGGAATATTCCCACCCCATTTTTCATCACTAGAGGTAATGTCATTAAAATCCCCAACCATTACCCAAGGTAAAGAATGTAACCCAGCAACAGTAGAAAGGTTTTGCCAAAGCATCCTACGTTCAGACCTACGAGGGCTCGCATAGATTCCTGAAAGTAATCAAGAAGAATTAGAAACAAATACCTTAACTGAAGTGTGAATTTCTTGTTCCGTTGAGCAAAGGTGATTGATCTCCACAACGTCAGTTTTCCAAAGAATCCAGATGCCACCCGCAAAGCCAATAATTTGAGAGCACAAAAACCCATCAAAAGGAAATGATTTTGCCAAGTCCACAGCTTGAGTACCACCAAGCCGAGTCTCTGTAAGAATCAGAATGCCTGGATTATTAATCTGCAACAAATCATGCAATGCTCGACGAAAGCACGGATTTAGAACTCCACGACAGTTCCAAGTAAGCACATTTAATCCTATGTGGTTTCCTGACATAAAAGATGGATTAGTGGTTGGGAGCAAGCTCCCTGTCTCCTCCATAGCATTCCAAGCCATCTCTGGCCACATCTCCCATATTACGTTCATCAGAGCCCTCAGGCTGAGTTGGTACGCTAGATAGCTTGTTCCTCTCATCTCGGAGCTCTTGATGATCATCGAGAATTCTGGGACACATTTGGCTGTTTGAGCAAGGGCCACTGAAGCTAGATTGCCGACCCAGTCCAGGTTGGTGGGTATTGAGAGAAGAACTTTCCTCTAGGAGAACCATTCGGGTAGAGTTGTGTTTAAGTAAATACACCCAACAGAATTTAGTGTAGTCATCAACAATAACAAGGTAATATCTGAATCCATTAGAAGAATGAATAGGAGCTGGACCCCAAAGGTCAGCATGTAATACATGTAATGGAAATTCAGATTTGGGAACAAAAATGGGAAAAGGCAATTGATGCATCTTGCCTGCAAGGCAATGCTTACAATGCAATACATGAGATTTGTTATTCAAAGGATTACATGATTTCAAAGATGGAAAAACAGAATGTAGAATGGAGGCACTAGGGTGGCCTAATCTAGTATGCCATAGTAGCCAGTTATTTGCAGCAGAAAAAAATGTACTAAAAGCATATTTATGTGAGATAGACTTGGAAAACCTTGAGGAGTGAATTGGATAAACTCCATTTTCACTCAGGCCCTGATAGAAAACTCTCCCCATAGGTAAATCCTAAACCAACAACTTGTTAGAGTCAAAATAACAATTACAATTGTTATGAAGGCAGAGTTTGTGTACTTAAAGTAGATTACTAGCAATTCTATGAACATGTAGGACATTTCTAAGCCTAAATTGATGAAGTTTAGTGTGGAGTTGAGTGTTACCTATATTTTGGATTGGCAAGTTTTGACCATTTCCAACAGAAACTTGTTCAAGTCCTTTGAAAGGTGTTAGTTTGTTGAGATTGTTGACATTTGCTATGATGTGATCTGAAGTACCATAATCAGTTAGCCAGGTATCACCAGTGCCTTGAGTAATGTTGAGGTTGGAGGCATTGGCCATTGCAACCAGCTTGGTGGGTGGATTTTTGCCTTCGTAAGCAAAATCCATCCTATGATAGTAGTCAATAGCATAGTGTCCAACCTTTCCACAAATTTGACATGTTGGCCTATTGTGCTCTGGCTTGTTGAAAGCATTAGAATTCTGACCATGAAATGTAAATTGTGCTCCCTGTGATGGTGATCCTTGTGAGCCTGAAAATTGGTTCTGAGAGAACTGATTTTGTGGATAAAAATGGCCAGTTCTGCCGTCACCTCTGCCTCCTCTAGAATAGTGGTTTCTTCCTCTGCCTCTATTGAAGTTGGAGTTGCCATTGTTTTGCCTATTTGTATTAGAGACAAACATAGCAAGTGCAGAGTTGATTTCTGAGCTTTCATTGATAGAAATCTCTTCTGTTTGAAGAAGAACAGAGAGTTTCTCAAAGGTCAAGGAATCATCTCTTGTCCTTATAGTTGAATTGAAAGAAGAGTATTTTTTGGGAAGGCCTTTGAAGACCATGTGCAACATCTCCTCATCATCAATCTGAACACCTACTGCAGAGAGCTTGTCTCTTGCAATTTTAACTCATTGTATATAGACATTAATAGAGTCAGTGCCTTTCTTGACAGATTGTAGTTCCAACTTTAGGTTTAGTACATTTGCTCAAGCAGTACTTGTGAACCTTGTTTCCAAAGTGCTCCAAACTTCTTGAGCAGAGTTTAATCCAACCACCATTGATAAGACTGGTGGTGATAAAGTTGAGTAGATGAGGGTAAGAAGAGCCTTATCTCTCTTCTTCCAAGAAACGAAAGAAGGATTAGCTCTTGTTGTAAGGTTGCCTTCAGTATCAACAAGATATTGACTTGGCTTCTGAACTGAACCATCAATATGATCAATCATGGAGTAAGCTTCAAGGATTGTAGTCAATTGAAGTTTCCAGACCATGTAATTCAAACTGTCTAACTTGATAGACATCAGGTTTGACATGTTTGAAAGTAACAGCAATGGTGAAGGTAACTGTGGTGAGGGTGATTGAGGACCATTGGAGGTTGATGAGTCAGCCATTGAAGGCTCTGATACCATGTAAGATTCTAGACTAAAGCAAGAATATTTGTGTAAGAATGAAACAGTGATTGTAGAAGAATTTGATAAAACTGTACTGCTTTATTACTATGAGTATTACACCTTATATAGTTGAGTTTAGACAGAAAATATCTAATAACAAACTCATAACAGAATAGGATCAGATCCACTAATCACAGAAACTGCCTAATAAGCACATTTAACACGTGCTTTAATTTAAGTTAATGAAGTCTATCTTCTTGCTGAGTCAGCCTAAGCTTCAAGCTGTAATATTGGCTAAGCTACAAGTCGTGTATGATGTATGTGATGAATATGACTGTAGCTTAGCACTCTATCTTCAACAAACCCAAGTTGTGATTTCCTAAGTGTTGTCTTGGTCATGGTTTTAAAAACCGGACGGGGACGAGAACCGGAAAAGGGAGTGGTTCCCGTACCACTGGTCGGACCGGGGTCGGACCGGTGGTCGAACTGGTGACGTCATAAATAATTTTAAAATTATATAAATAAATAAAATAATTAATTAAATACATAAAAAAAAATTATAACCAGTTTTCTTTTCACATTTTATATTTAGTAGAAAAAAAAAAATAAGCATATTAACATACAAAATAATCATCCTTAAACCATACAAATAACAATCCTGCAATAAAATCAAATATCAAATAATTGCAAAAACATATACAGATGAATACAAATCACACCAGCAGACCAACAACCCAGAAGCACAACAAATACAGTTGAATTTCAATCAAAATTTCAATCCAGAAGCACAACAAATACAGTTGAATAAAAATCAAAACTTCATACAATTCATACCAGCAGACCAACAACCCAGTAGACACCAAATCACAGAGAAAATATGGAGAAAAAGAAAAACAACTAGCAGACCAAAATTTGACAGTGGGAGTGAGAGAGAGAGAGAGAGAGAGAGAGAGAGAGCTTGATGGGGGTGCCGTGGCCCTTGGCTGGGTCAGTTTGTGATGCCCCGCACCACCTAGTATAATAAATTAATTATATTAGTACTAAGTTACAAAAGGACTATAGGTTTAATAATTTACATGGTAAATTATTAAAATGGATATACCATATAGTTTGATTAAGTAATAATATCATATTACATTGACATTAAAATGATAATAATATGTATATATATATATATATATATAGAAATGGTGTAATATCAAGTAGTGTAAGTTTAGTTAAAGAGACAACCTAAACTTAAGTCTAGTCAACTTGCTAAAAATAAAAATAAAAACAAAAAGAAAACCACTCCCACTAACCCAGCCAGCCATACATTTAACTAAACCCATGGTCAGCCCATTTTCCCCTTTAATAGCCGGTCACTTCCTCATTTCAATACACATTTTAAGAGGAAAGAAAGGAAAAGAGGGAGAGAAGCTCTCCCCCTTCTGCTGGCCGAAAATCCCTTGGAGGAAGAACCTCCATAGTTGCTCTTCTTCAAGCTTCCCTCCATCAAGAAAAGGATAAGCTCTTGTTAGGGCTTATATTCCCAAACCTTAGAAGGTAAATTTCTCAAATTCTCTAGGGCTTCATGGAGTTTAATTGGGGGTTTCAACTGAAACTTCATGCATGTGTTAGATTGGATGAAATCTTAGCTTTTCATATATGTTTTGAAATGGGTATAGTGAAATTGTTGGTTGATCTTTATGATTTCTACACTTTGAGGTTATGGGTTTGTAGAAATATGATTTTGGGTTAGGGAAAATGGATTTCTATGGACATGCATGTGGGATTTGAAGTGGTAGTTGCTGGAAATTTTATTGCTCTGTCAGATCTGCGTGAACAGTAAAATTTCGTGGAAATTCTGTTATTTTTGAAAATAGATATGAGGAAACGGTTTTCTTTAGGATAATCTATCATATGTCTAGTTTATGTATATGAAATTGCATAGAAAAATATTGAGTTTTGATAATTATTTGTTATTTTATAAGAAAACCGTACAATCTGTCCATTTGACAGATTCTGTGTTTGTTGGTTTGAAATTACATAATAAATCCAATATTTGGAATTTAAGTGATTGGGATGATTTTCTGGAATCCTAGGATGTATATGTTCTTGATGGAATTAGCCTCATGTGATTTTAGTGAATAAGGAATTGTGGGTACTGATCTAAAGTTGCCTTCAAAACTGTGCTGACAGATTTGAGTTTTCTATCTTGGTTGAATTTTATAATTTTGTATAAAGCTCAAATTGAGCTGAAAATTTAGGGTCACATGCTACACATATATAGGTATTGTCCTATAAAATTTCATGAGTTCATGACACCTTTTGGTTGGTCATATAAGGCTTAGAAGTGGGCTGTATAGCAGGGGATATGTTGCAGCAACTTGTAAATCATGGAATTTTGAAGAATTTATTCTTGCAATTGGACAAGTGAATTGAGCTAAAATTTGGTATGTATGATAAATAATGTGTTTACTAAGTGGGTGAATTTTTATATATCCTAATTATACCATCTAGTATAGAAAAGAAATATTTTGAGTCCAGCAATACAGTTTCTGTTTTAGGCAGTAAATAGAACTAGTTTTGATGTTTTGCCACTATTATTTCGTTTGCTTGTTTGGTTGCCTTTGGGTTGCGATATAGAGACTCCTAGGAACCTAAATAGGGTAAGGATGTGAGAAGGATTAGAAAACCTATAGAATTGATAGTTAAGGGAAGCCATGAGTACTTTTGTGAGTTCGAATATCTGCTAATCATTGGATTTTAATATCCTTTGGTCTAGGGACTGAACAAGGAAAATTAGAGAACTCCACTGCAAGCTTTGAGACTGTTGTGCTGCTGCTGGATCGAGGTAAGGGAATGTGCCATGAAAATTTAATGGTCCATGTTTTAAGAATATATCTATATATGTTTTATCAATGCTTTCAGTAAACTTAGTTTGATACTTGTTTATAAAGAAAAATGTGCATTGATTTAGAAACAGTTTTGAGTTGATACAGTTAAGACAGTTTTGAGAAGCAAACTGTGGATATGCTATGGATTTTTGGGCTTAGTAAGGCAAGAGAGAGATTGAAAAGTAAACAAGCATGATATGTTTTATGAACACCTAAAATGGTTTTCAGTGTGAGGGCCTTGTGACAGCAGGAAGGCCTCGAGGGGTTTTATTCCCTGTAGACCGGCAACAAGTAAGGCCACGAGGGGTTGTATTCCCTGTAGACTGGTAGCAGGAAGGTCACGAGGGGTTTTCGTACCCTGTAGACTGACAAGCAGGAAGGCCACGAGGGGTTTTATACCCTGTAGACTGGTAAGCAGAAAGGCCACGAGGGGATAATTTCCCTGTAGACATGGCACAAGTAAAGTCACAAGGTGCCAAGTCTTAAAGATAAAGTACAGTTACATGTTCCATATAGTTTTGCTATTTTATGCAATAGTATGAGATAAGTTTTCTCTTCAGAACAGTTTAAGGGAACATGTTTAGTTTACATATAAAAGAATCATGCTATATGTTTAGATTTCAATAAATATATTATGCCTTACAAGTTATCAGATATTATGTTCATCAGTATGAAACATATATGTTGCAAGAAACTCATGAAATCATTTTAGCATGAACTGTTTATACGCAAGTCATATCCACAAAGATTATTCTGTTTATCATGCATTCATGCATACTGTTAAATCTTCATGTCACAATTCCCTTCCTGAGCAAAGTGGGATTGCTCAGATTGCAGGAACATCCTATGGTGCAGCCAAGAGTCTCAGCATGGAGGAGCAAGTTTGTGGTATCTAGAACAAGTTTTAGATGTTTTGAGTTTTTATATAAATAAAACAGAAGTGATGTATAGGTTTAAATAGTCTTCCGCTGTATTAGAGTTTTTATGTCCACATATTGATGTATTTTGTATAAACAGTTATAGATGCTTTGATTACTAACACTTCCTTTTGGTGGACTATTATATTCAGTTATTTTGTAAATGAGTATGTTATTATATTATGGGAGTTTTCAACCCAAGAAGAAGTTAAAGAATCAAGATGAGAGAAGAGAGGAAATAAGAAAAAAAATTCATACTCCTTTTAGTTGGTTCGTGTTAATATCAGGCACAGGCTTGGTATTAGCATGCCGGTCCGACTCCGAATCATATTACGGATTTGGGTCGTGACACAGTGGGTGAGAGAGATCGAGGACAAGCGGTGGCGGTGAGATCGCAAGCGTGAGGCGACGGTGAGATCGCGAGCCACTAAGGTGAGACGATGAAAGATCGAGACCGTGAGTTGCGGAGGTGAGATTGCGCCGGAAGTGAGACAGTGAGGTGAGAAACCGTGAGAGTGAGAGATCGAGACCAAGATGCCGGAGGTGAGACCGTGAGAAGCTAGAGTGAGACCGTGAGAACCGGAGGTGAGAACGTGAGAGTGAGAGACTGAGAGGTAGAGTGAGAAAGGGAGAGGCGGCTTGAGGACTGAGGAGGGAAGGCTGAAATGAAGAAAATGGGTTTTTAGGTTAGGGAAAAAAGAACAAAAACGACTGAGTTTTGGAATAACTGGAACCGGGCCAAAACCGGTTCAACCGGTCCGGTTCGCGGTTTTCACGGTCAAACCGCCGGTTTCCGGTTTTTGACCATTTTTTCCTAATTTCCGGTTTTTCCAAAGAACCGAACCGGACTGAACACCGGTTCGCGGTTGAACCGGCCGGTCCGGTCCGATCCGATTTTTAAAACCATGGTCTTGGTGTTATTACTTGATGAGGACATGGAAGCAGCATAAGATTTTTTAATCTTGAATTGTTGAGCCATAGGCTTTCCAAGATTGGTTATTCTATATTGGCTTTTGTGTTGTTGGGGAAAGTTGAAACAGTATTCTTACGTATTGCTTATTAATCAACAAGGCCCTATTGTAGATTGTAGAGACTGTCAAGAATTAATGTAGACAAAGAATGTTTTGGATGGAAGGCCTTAATTTCACTTATGTATCTAGTAACCATATGCTCTTTAGTCTTATTAAGATGCCACCAATTGATAGAAAGCCTCTGTGTACTCATACACTCTCTCATTTTGTCTGAGATTGTGAAGGTTCTTGTAGACTGTTTGCATGTAGTTTAAGGGAAAGAACCGCTCCCTCAGTATCTACTTCATTAATCCTGATTCTTGGATCTTTCTCTTCTTCTTGTTCTTTGGACTTGCAGCTACTCCCACAAGCAAGTATTTCGCAAACACCAATTTGAATTTTTTGGCATCTAAGATCTTACAGTAGTCAAAACTCTTTCCACATTATTGAGCCCGTCCATAAAGTCATCAAGATTAAGGCTCCCTTAAAACTCAATAAGCTCCACCTTGATGCTTGGTCCCTTCTGGGCTCTTCACTTGCGAGAATATTTCTAGTTAAGTTTTCATTAGAAATTCTTTTTTTTTTTTTTTTTAACTACTTATTTTTTATAAACACATTCCTAAACAAACTCTCAATTTTGTTCTCTATTAAATATTCTTTATTATTCATTTTTGGCACTTTAGAGAGAGAGAGAGAGAGAGAGAGAGTCTGTTGTAGGGAAAAGAAATTGAAGGAAAATCATTTAGCAAAGCTACAACTCAACAATTTTGTTAAGTTACTGTAGCTTTGCAATATTTGTTGAGTAACTAGTGAGTTTGATGGAGAACCAAAAAAAAAAAGTGTTTAGCTAACCAAAATTTGGAAAAAAAGATAAGTTGAGTTTTTTTTTTTTTCAATATAGTTGAGGGAGAGAGATTTAATTCTTATATGTCTCCGTTGGAAATATTAAGAAATGCTAATTGAGTTACAAGACATTTGACAGTTTGTTAACTTCATTGTGAATACTCTTAACAATTTAGTCAAATAATGCAATGTCCCAATCCCAAGGGATTGGCCCAAGTGGTGAAGGCCTTAGTTTTGGAGATATGCTCCCTTCAAGGTGAAAGATTCAATACCTTTTGAGTTCAAACAATTCTTTGGGACCACACTCCTGTTGAAAAACTAGTGATTTACCATGATTCATGTAAGAAAACTTCTCAGAATGCGATGTACGGATCCTGTGAGATTAGTTGAGGTCACCTAAGGTTAAAATAATAATTATTATAATAATAACAACAACAACAACAACAACAACAAATAAAAATAATAATAATAATAATAATAATAATAATAATAATAATGCAATGCCCCGTTCCCAAAATCCATCTCCCTCTCAGGGGTAGTCCTGGGTAAGGGCGAGGTGGGCGACTGCCCTAGGTCTCACCTCAAAATTAGGCCTTATCCCAAAAATTTTTAAGGCTCTTATTGAAAGGCATCAATATATTTATATACAAAAATTAAAAAGGCCTATATATTTAAAACAAGCCTTTAAATTAAGCCTAATAATAATTTATTTCTCTAACCCAAGTATGTATGAGAACAATTTTTGGTATTTATTTGATGTGAAGAAGCTAACTTCACTAAATTATGATAATTTGAAAAAGTATTATGTTAATCTTGAAGGGTTTTTAAAACCTGATAATTTTTTTGATCTTGATGGTATTAATTTATTTTCATACTTAAAAGTCTTACAAGAGATTTTACCAAAAGAAAAAAACACAACGACAAATATACTTAATTTTATCAAGGGATTGAATTGTTTCAAATGCATCTATTGCATATAGAATATTATTGACTATACTTGTCACAGTCGCATCCGTTGAAAGAAGTCTTTCAAAGTTAAAATTATAAAAATCTTATTTGCGATCAACTATGTCACAAGAAAGATTAAATGGATTAGCCATATTATCTAATGAACAAGATTTATTACAAAATATTGAATATAAAAGTTTAATTAGTAATTTTGTAGCAGAAACCATATATAGAGTAATTTTTCAATGATTTTTTTTTTTTTTTTTAAAGATAGAATGCCTCATTTTTTTGCACCCCCAGGCCTCATAATTCCAGGGCCGGCCTTACTCCCTCTACCTATAAAATTTATATAAATGGGCGAATAACGATCCTTAGTAAATAGTTTGTAGGTTGGCATAAACCCTTTCTTTTTTGAGAAAAAACGATTTGGCATAAACCTAAACCATCACCCAATAGCATAAATCTGTGCATTATTATCTAATCATTATTTCTATTTTAGTTGTGCCAGCGTATTGCAGTATGATTTGGTAAACTGATATATTCACTTACCAAAACAAAAATAAATAAAAATTGATAGACCAACTTCAACTATAAATAATACTATAAGTCTATAATAGACAATTAGCATGTCAAAGTTGTAATTCACAGTGACAGAGGTAGGTGGTCTGGTCATGCACAGAAAGGCCGGAACCAAGAGGAGTTTGATAAAGCAGAGTTTATAATGGTGTTTGGTGGACTTTGAGATCCGTAACGCGTAACTTGTCGGGACGTAGGGACAAAATTTTTTGATAATCATACTTATATTATATCTGCTTTAAATTAAGTATAAATTACTAATTAATGAGAATAAATAGTAGTAATAAATAAAAACAAAGCAGGTTTGAGCTTGTATGGTACAATTTTGTGTTAGCCTTAGCCAACGAGTTGCTAGGCTATTGACCGTTGGAGGGTCATCTTCTCAACTAGCCGTTAGCTGTGCCAGCTCCAAATTATGCTGTTGTCTTGTGCCCTTGTGAGTTTGGGAAGAATATAATTTGTCAAAACTTGCCTCCCTCCCAACACTATTATTCTCTTTGGAAAATGCAACTGGTTGAGAGAACATCGAATTAAATTATATTATCATTCCAAAAATATTAAACAATATTAGTGAATTGTTGAGAATCATTTTTTTTTTTAATAAGATAAGGAAGAATAGTTGTTTCTTTTATCTTCTTTAAAGCAACAATATATTGAGAAAGTTGATAAATGAGTTACTTTGACTTTTGAAACTAAACAATGCTTACATTTTTTTATTTTGCCGAGAACATATTTTCATATACATAGTGCTTCATAAAAAAGTTATGTTTCCTATTCTTGAGGCAGACCAGAAAGTTATGGTGCTACAATGATAGATTAGCTGAAACCCCTCCCATGGTTGCAGTTACAAATATGTTAGATTAATTCTCTCTCAGTTCATATATGAGAGCACATCCCACAAAACTTTTTTAAGTAAATATTTATTCAAGCTCTTTTAATTTAAACCTATATATTTAAAGCACCAGAAAGGTGATGTCATAGATACTTTTAATATATTTACTTAAAGTATATTCAAAGATCACTATTAAGAGTTTAATGCTTGGTTCTGCTCATCTACAATGATGTTGATAGACTTTATCTTGCATTCCATTCTAGAAGCATGTTCGTGGCTATTTTTCCCAGCGGCTTCAAATCCCAAACCTAAAAAAAATTGAGACACAATTTTGTCCACAATTGAGTAAGGTGTTGTGTGCTAATTGGTAGAAAATAAAAGTATTATCAATGGTGGGACCCTGTGATATTAATTTTTAAACTTATACAACTTATCACTTCAGCAAATTGTGACAAAAGTTATAAACACAATTGTGTCCGTAGGGGATTAATACCCAAATGGATGAGATAGAACCCGCACTAGGCCACAATACTTGACAAGAAAAGAAGGGTGCAACCCATGACATTTACCCAAACTAAGCTTATGACCAAAGTCCATGGGAAACTCAAATTCAAGACAAAAGGGGGAATGGTCTGGTAGGATGTGGGAGAAGTTTATGCTCTTATAATGCAGTTGCGAGGGGTCCTTTTTAGGTGCAATGGTGGGTTACCTACAAAATAAGGTTTATTTCTATGAGAGCCATTTTATGAGGATTATCAGTCCTTTTTAGGTGCAATGGTGGGTTACCTACAAAATAAGGTTTATTTCTATGAGAGCCATTTTATGAGGATTATCAGTAACAAATTCACATTGACTCCCATTTAACCATGCCCCTAGGACAAAGACACAAGGCTTAGACAAAGCCCAAAAAGGACAAGGTCCAAGATGAATTTATAGGAAGACTCAACAAGAGGAGATGCAAGTGGGCCTAGGGCACAAACAAGGATGGACCTAAGGTCTAAAGGGAGATGATGACAGGCCTAGGGCCCATAGGAGAGAGAGGCACATGGTATCCCTAGAAGAAATGATGACCATGGACTCAAGGCCCATGGATGAAGAAGCTGAAAGTACCTAGGTAGTCCCGGACTACCAACTCAGCATGCTGATTTTGTAGTCCAAACTAATTAGGTGATGACACATAATTAAAATTGATGATGTAAACATGAATTGACATGTCAGTCTAATAGAGAAATAAAGTTAACGTCGTTACCTTTGTCCATTAGCGCTTCTCAAAAATTTCAGCCCGTGACATTTGATTTGAAAAGAGAAAGGTGGGAATGAGGTAGGCCCGTGACATTTGAAAAGAGAAAGGTGGGAATGAAGAAAATGAAACGTCATTCAGTAAAAAAGTGGTGTAGAGAAGACAAGGACAAAAGCTATTGTGGTCATTTCGTAAAATAGTGGTCAGTAGAAGAGAAGAAAAGGACGAAAGCCATTGTGGGTTGTTGCTGTCAACGTCTTGCAGAAAGTTACTATTACACAATTTTGTTTTGTAAAGAAAATATGGATGAAGCACAAGAATGTGACAGTGAAGGTATATTTTAGTTTATTTTGTTTTATATGTTGAGATTTGTAGTGATATAGTTGTTCTCAAATAAAATATAGAAAAATTTCTTAAATTTGTTTACATATACAATATGAGCTTAATAGTTTTGTCATGGAAAAATATCATAAAAATAATTGTTTATTTTATTTTTTACATATACATGCTTTATTTATTATTATTATTTTAGTTTATTTTGTTTTGAGATTTGTGGTGATATGTTTGTTCCCAAATAAAATATACAAAAATTCCTTAAATTTGTTTACATATACACACATGGCATGAGCTTAATATTTTTGTCATGGAAAAATATCATAAGAATAATTGTTTATTTTTTTTTTTTTCATATATACATGCTTTATTTTATTATTATTATTATTATTATTATTATTATTTTGTTGTTATTTTGGCATTTGTTCTTTTCCTTTGGGGTTATTGAGATTGGAAACAATCTATTGGGTGACTTGGTTCGCCATAAGAATATGTCTAAGACAACCTAATGCAACCATTGGTTATGGTTTAGTTCCATGAAGCTATTTGGTATTCTTCTTGTGGTGGTTTTCTTGAGTTTTGGATATTTATGCATGGTTGCTAGCTTATTTTCTATTTTCTAATTGTGCAAAGGCTGGGTGTCCTACCTTGCATTTGTTTTATTTACTTATGTTTATTTGATACACCTTCATTTCAATAAAAGTTTCTACCTTTCTATCCAAAAAAAAAATTATATTGCTAATGTGATGTTTTAATTTTTTTTATTTTTTGATGATAATGATAGAACTATATTGATGTTGGTAGAATAAATACAGCGTAATAATTTTTTTCTTTTCTTTTGATGATAATGATAGAACTTGATTGATGTTGGTAGAATAAATACACAGTAATAAACATGACCCCCATAATAGGGAGCCACCATCCTTGCTTACATAGATATGAGCCATGAGTAGAAGACACACAGTTGTAAAAAAAAAAATAGTTTGATATGATTTTTTGTGTCAAACATATATATTTGTGCCTAGATGTTCTAATTTTTTATTCTATTTGTGCTTGGCTGTATAAGAGTTTGTGATCAAGAAAATCGCAGGCCTTTAATAACATGTATTAAATTGCATACATAATATAATTATTTCATTTAAAATTTTTATTATTTTGTTTCTAATAATTATATTTGTCATTAAAAATGATGTAGTTTTTTGCAACCCAAGTGATGCTGAAAGAATTGAAGAGGATTGCATGTTTGTTGCAAGACAAGAACATGGTGATGACAATTTGTTGGATAAGGTGGTAAATAGTGAAGATGAAGCATATGCTTTATACAATGACTATGCATTACGAACAGGTTTTAGTATTCGAAAAGGAAAGCCTAGATATTTTAGTGGGTCAAAGAACATAAGGCAGCGAGAATTTTTATGTTCTAAGGAAGGTTTTAAACTAGATGAAGATCCTCATGACGAGAAAAAATGGAAAAATTGGAGACTAGAACAGGTTGTAAAGCATTAATTCGTTTCACAGTTGAAGATGGTGTTTGGAGGGTTACTGTTTTTAATCCAGAGCATAATCATGAACTTGGAGCCCCATCAGAGAGACATTTGTTAAGATTTGGTCGTCATATTTCAAAACCTAAGGCAGGTGTAATCGAATCCATGGTGAATGCAGGTATAGGCACAAAAAATGCTTATTCATATCTAACAGAAGAGGTTGGAGGGAGTGAGAATGTGGGCTTTACCATAAGAGATTGCTATAATTATATGAATATGCAAAGGATGTCCATGATTAGTGCTGGAGATGCTCAAAGCCTATTAAACTATTTTAAGAGTAGGCATGCAAAAGATCCTATGTTTTTTTACACAATTCAAGTAGATTAAGAAAATTGCATGACAAATTTTTTCTGAAGAGATGGAAGATCTAGGGTTGATTATGATTGTTTTGGAGATGTTGTGGTATTCGACACCACCTACCGTACCAATAAGTATAATTTGATTTGTGCTCCATTTGTTGGTGTGAATCACCATTGGAAAAATGTGATGTTTGGATGTGCATTCCTTTTGGATGAAACCACTGATTCATTTAAATGGTTGTTTAATTCATTTTTGGAATCAATGGGGAATCGATCACTGGTAACAATTTTTACTGACCAAGATCAAGCCATGTCAAATGCTATTGAGAAAGTGTTTCCAGATACACATCATCGGCTATGCTTGTGGCATATTGCAAAAAATGCTCTGTCCCATTTAGGAGAGTTAAATGCTAACTCAGAGTTCAAGTACTTGTTCAACAAGTGTAAAAAATATTGTGATTCAGAAATCGAATTTCAAGAGACATGGGATAAAATGATGCAGAAGTTTAATCTTGGGAATCATCGCTGGCTTAATATGATGTACAAAATTCGACATAAGTGGAGCACTGCATTCACTAAGGATAGTTTCACAGCTAAATTCAAAGCTTCCTCAAGGAGTGAAAGCACAAACCATGTTTTGAATGGTATAGCAGGTAAAACAACTAGCCTCACTAAGTTTGTAATTGAATATGACAATTTAGTGGCACGTATGCGTTCCTCAGAGTTTGATGAAGATTTCCGATGCAAGCAAGGTGTCCCACCAAGAGCAGTTAAGAAGAGTGGTATTTTGGATCATGCAGCTCAAGTTTACACCTATAAGATATTTAAATTATTTGAAAATGAATTCCTTAATAGTCTTGCAATGGTGTGAAAGCAAGTTGATTGCCAGGATACAATTGATATCTTCGAGGTGAAAGAAGAAAATAGTGAAAGAGTACGCATTGTCCAATTTAATCGTCTCAATACCAATATTTCTTGTTCTTGTAAGAAGTTTGAGTCATTGGGGATTCTTTGTTGTCATGCATTGCGGGTTTTTAGTATAACAAATTTGACTAGAATTCCAAGCCAATACGTATTGAAACGTTAGACAAAAGATGCAAAGAAGGGGATGATGGCTTATGAACATGACAACCATTCTCTTGGCAATGATAAAGATGCAGAAATAGTATAGCGTAATAATATGTTATGTATAGCTAATATAGCCATCTATAAGAGTCAAGGGGAGGATAGCCTTAAGACCATTTGCCAAAAGATGCTATTGGAACTTGATGAAAAAATTGAAAGAGAGTTATCAAGGTTAAAATTGGATACAGTTGCAGGAGAAGATGAAGTCGTACAGTGTAATACCA
Organism: Fagus sylvatica; assembly: GCA_907173295.1. Taxonomy (NCBI): domain Eukaryota; kingdom Viridiplantae; phylum Streptophyta; class Magnoliopsida; order Fagales; family Fagaceae; genus Fagus; species Fagus sylvatica. The sequence goes on along the minus strand of OU015761.1, from coordinate 28,535,569 downwards.
CTGATGATATGCCAGTGTCAGATCCCCCACAAGCAAGATCAAAAAGTGTGCGGAACACTAGAATTAGAGGGCACTTTGAGAAGCGCAAGACAAAACCATCTAAGGATGCATCATCTTCGAGTGAGAAACTTTTATTGTATTTTATTTTTTTACTAAATATATGCTACATTTTTATAACTAATAGACATTTTTTTTGTATGATTTCACAGGAAAAGCAAAACAACAAGTGACCAAAGGACACTCAAATGGCTCATTTTCTGGCACATATGATGCACCAATCATCCAAGTCACCTAATCCCTCCTGTCACATAGGATCTACAAGTGCCAACTTATATGGTCAATCTTACTCGCCATGGACAATGCCTTCTCAGGTATCATATATCTATTGGTTTACAAAATTAGAATTTCTATGATGGATTGTCATAATTGTGGCCATGCTTGATATTTAATTGTGAGCTCTTTCTCTGTTTAGGACATGAGTTGTGTAAATATTCCGTTCACAACTATGTTGCAAGGTACCGATGTTGTAGCCCAAATTAGTCAGGTAAATTGATGCAAATCATTTATATATTTAAAATGAAAATTTCTATTATGTATGTAATAATATGTGTACATAAATTTATTTTGAAATAATGTGGTGTTGTACTTTGATCTTTGTAGAATTCATCTACTTATATTCCTTCACAATACATCTCATTGATCAATAATTCCAAGCAATCTGATTCCACATATGACCAAGAGGTAAATATGGAATTTCTTGTGGTGGGCTGGCTTTATCAATATTATCATTTATTTCTTGTTCTCCGAATGGCTTAATTTATACACCTTTTTTTTTTTTTTTTTTTCTAATTGCTAATGTGATGTTTTAAATGTTGCCAGAAGGAAGATGTAAGGCTACCATCAATATAGTGCATTCAAGAAAGAAAAATTCTCAGAAGTTCACAAGACAAACTTGAAATTAAGATTGCATTTTGTTCTCTACCATCAATTTATTTATTTTGAGAACTAAATTTTTCCTTGTATTTTGGCTTGGAACCAACTGGAAACACTTTCTCAATATTTTTTTTAATCACCATTTTCGGTGTTATGTATGACAATTTTATGGTGGCATATTGCAAAAAATAGAAGAAATGTTTATGGTATATTACAAGCACAAATGTTTGTGGCATACTGTAATTACCATTTTTTTAACAAGTTCTTACCTATGACAATGTTTGTGACATATTGCAAAAATTATATTGTACCCGTGCACCCAACAGGTCTCTGTTTTTTTTTTTTTTTTTAATATCACTCCATTGTTTTTGTAATTTCTTCTTTATTGATGTGGAGTATCATGAACTAGCTAATGCACAACAACATTAATCTTGTATTCTCCAATGCTAGGAGGAGTCCAATGGCAGAAAGGACAATTAAGTACTCCTTGTGCACCTTGCTCTTGATCAAAAAAATTCCTGAACATAACACATTAGCTTGGCAATAACCTTCATATTTTACATAAAAAAGAAAAAAAGTGTAATTTCTTATCCTCTTTTTTTAGGCCTCTAATATCATCCACTACAACTACAATGCATCAAGGGATTTACATATTTCTTCACACAGAATCTTCAACTGCTCTATTAAGAAAAAGCACCAAACCAAGCTCCACAACTTTATAGATAGCTTCTCTCACAACCAGACACATAGCTCCAACTAATTTTAGAGGTTGCTTAGAGGCTTAGACAATTTGCAAAAATTCTAGTACCATCTCTTGCTTTTGCCATATATGCCACACCATTCCACTTGCTTCCTCTCTGTCAATACCCTTCTACATGAGCCCCTGATTAATAACCCAAACCATGGAAACAAAACAATGGAAATGGTCAAGCCATTGTGTCCAAGGAATCCTACAAGCATCATGGTAGATGAAACAAGTATAAATACGCCGAAAATGCATTAGTAACATCCTAGGTATGGGACCTCTTGCACCATCCATTTCGTGTCAATTTATAGTTGTCAAGTACACTGTGAAACAAGAACAAAACAACCCAAAAGCTTTTATTTCACAGCATGTCACAAAAAAGAAAAGCTAGACATCCCTGCACCAATGACAAATTCAAGGTGATACAAATCAGTTTTAGAAATAATGATCAAGAACACACCTACAACCTAAAAATTCATTTTTCCCTAGTAAGTGATAAATGTACAAGCTTTGACAAAATTGGTAAATGATATTAATTTACCAAGTTCTTCAATACCAAATAATCTTAAACAAATGACCGTACTAGATAGAAAGAAGAAAATAGATTTAGGATCCAATAAAGTTTTAGAAAACCATGTTCATAATTTAGAAGATCAATTCAATGATATGAGTATTATTAAAATTTATAAATTTATCATGAAATCCCTAGGGGATCTAGTGGCTGAACCCCAAGAGGACGAAGACTATTTATACTATTTAATGCATCAATTACAAGAAATTATTGCAAAGCTGACGCTGTAGTGGTTTCAGCAGTGTTCTTGCATAAAGGACATGTTGGGTTATCTAGTGTAGGAGGTCAAAATAGTTCTATCATTAATAGTTTCCAGTCTTTGGAGAGAGAGAGAGAGAGAGTTTGGAAGGTGATGGGTATAGTTTGGAGGAGACTAATGGTAGTACGGTGGGGAGTTGAGTTATATATAATAAAATAGAAACATGTAAGTTCAATCATGACATGGTGTCAGGAAGCCAATTATCTCAATCATGGCTTTTGCCCCCAAAATAATGCTTCTTTGTCTTCTCTTCATTTACTACCACAATGCCCCAAATCACGCAAAACTAAAGAGTCAGACTCCTTTGCCTTCTAAAACTCTCGTAGGCTACTTCCTTTCTCAAAAACCTGAGTTGGGTTAGGATCCTTCCCATCATACCAGATGGCCCATGATGGCACTGCCCAAATTTCTAGCTCTTCCTTTTCCAAGGATCGGACTAGCTTCCTTATTACAACCAGCATGAATTCCTCTGACGTGACATGACTTTTCTGAATTTTCTTCAACCCCGTAGACCACACGCAATGGGCAAAAGGACACTCCCACAGAAAATAAATAGTAGTTTCAGCAGTGTTCTTGCATTTAGGACATTTTAGGTCATCTAGTGTAGAGGTCAAAATAGCTCTGCCATTAGTAGTTTCCGGTCTTTTGAGATAGAGAGAGAGTTTGGAAGGTGATGGTTATAGTTTGGAGGAGTATTGGGTGTGCAAGGAGTAGAGATGGGTTTGGTGTGGAACATATTGTGTTTATGGAGAAGAGCAGTGGCATATTTGGCTTGGGACAAATTCAAACCAACAGAGTCACGAGGGACCTGAATAACAAGAAAGTAATGCAGGGGACCAAGATCCTTGAGTTCAAAAACTGAACTGAGGTGTTGAATGAGTTGGTCAAAGAAGGTTGGTGTATTGCTTGTCAAAACTATATCATCAACATACAACAGGAGATAAGCAATGGTAGTCTTGGTTCTGTAAATGAATAATGAATAATCTGTTGTGGAGGCAACAAAACCAAACTGAAGAAGCTGGCCAGTAAACCTTTCAAACCAGGCTCTGGGAGCCTGTTTGAGCCCATAGATGGATTTATGTAACTTGCACACATAGTGAGGATTCTGAGGATCAGTATAGCCCTGTGGTTGAGACAGTAAACTTCCTCCTTGAGAATGCCTGTGAATGTTGACATCAAGTTGTCTCAAACATGTAAACTAGAGAAATTTCATTCTCAGTGGGTGGCTTGATGAAGGGCTGAAGGTCTCATCAAAATCAATACCCTGTTGTTGATGAAAACCTTTGGCCACCAACCTAGTCTTATATCTTGCAATTGAGCCATCACTGTGAGTTTTGAGTTTATAAACCTATTTGCAGCCTACAATATTGTGATTAGTAGGTGGAGGAACTAAGGACCAAGTTCCTTGCCTGATTAGTGCATCATACTCATCTTGCATTGCCTAGCACCATTGGGATATCTGTGTTGCTATTTTGAATGTAGGTGGTTCTGTAAGGGTATAGTCAAGTTGGGCTTTGTAATGGGTTTTTGGTTTAAAAATGCCATGTTTGCATCTTGTTTCCATAGGATGAGAGTTGGAGATGGTGGGGGATATGTGTGGGATTAGAGGGGCAGGGATGACAGGAGGTTGATTATGGAAGCTGTCAACTGCAGATGCATGTCCAGGGGACTGGATGCCAGCAGTAGGTTGGATGTTAGAGGTGAGTATAGGGGTAGTAGATGGGTCTATGAGAGATTGAGGAGCTAAAGCTTGGTCAATGGCAATATGGGAAGTGGAATTAAGGGAAGGACTAGTGAATTTGGGCAAGGACTGCAGGATAAAGAGGTACAGGAATGTGTAGAAAGTAGGTGTGTAAACCAAGAATCTGAGGAATAGGATTTTGTGGCAGAGGATTATGATGGTGTGGGTATTTCAAGTGCTGGGAACTCAGCTTCATTGAACAAGGCATGTCTCGAAATGTATAAATTTTTGGTAATAAGGTCTTGACACAGGTAGCCCTTGGTGGTAGGTGGATAGCCTAAAAATATGCAAGGGGTTGTTTTAGGTTGAAGTTTGTGGGTATTATAGGGGCTGAGTAAGGGAAAACACTTGCAACCAAAGGTTTTAAGATAGGAGATGTTTGGTTAGACAGTATGAAGTTGTTCCCAACGTGATGACATGTTTAACAGAGGGGTAGGAAGTTTGTTAATGAGATGAATGGCTATTGCTAGGGCATAGGACCAATATGACAAAGAAAGACCAGATTGGGACAAAAGAGCAAGAGTGCATTGACAAGTGTCTATGCTTTCTCTCTGCAACTCCATTTTGCTGTGGAGTGTGGGGGCATGTGAGATGATGAATGATGCCAGTATTAGCACAAAAGGAATTGAATGCATTGGAGGTAAACTCTTCCCCACAGTCAGTTCTAAGAAAATGAATGGAAGAATGATAATGCTTTTCTGCCATTGTTTTGAATTGTTGGAATGTAGGAAAAGCATCAGATTTGTGTTTAAGTAAATACACCCAACAGAATTTAGTGTAGTCATTAACAATAACAAGGTAATATCTGAATCCATTAGAAGAATGAATAGGAGTTGGACCCCAAAGGTCAGCATGTAATACATGTAATGGAAATTCAGATTTGGGAACAGAAATGGGAAAAGGCAATTGATGCATCTTGCCTGCAAGGCAGTGCTTACAATGCAGTACATGAGATTTGTTATTCAAAGGATTACATGACTTCAAAGATGGAAAAACAAAATGTAGAATGGAGGCACTAGTGTGGCCTAATTTGGTATGTCATAGTAGCCAGTTATTTGCAGTAGAAAGAGATGTACTAAAAGCAGATTTATGTGAGATAGACTTGGAAAATCTTGAGGCAGTGAATTGGATAAACTCCATTTTCACTCAGGCCCTGATAGAGAACTCTCCCCGTAGGTAAATCCTGAACCAACAACTTGTTAGAGTCAAAATAACAACTACAATTGTTATGAAGGCAGAGTTTGTGTACTGAAAGCAGATTACTACCAATTCTATGAACATGTAGGACATTTCTAAGCCTAAATTAATGAAGTTTAGTGTGGAGTTGAGTGTTTCCTATATTTTGGATTGGCAAGTTTTGACCATTTCCAACAAAAACTTGTTCAGGCCCTTTGAAAGGTGTTGGTTGGTTGAGATTGTTGAGATTTGCTGTGATGTGATCTGAAGCACCAGAATCAGTTAGCCAGGTATCACCAGTGCCTTGAGTAATGTTGAGGTTGAAGGCATTGGCCATTGCAGCCAGCTTGGTGGGTGGATTTTTGCCTTGGTAAGCAAAATCCATCCTATGATAGCAGTCAATAGCATAGTGTCCAACCTTTTCACGGATTTGACATGTTGGCCTATTGTGCTCTGGCTTGTTGAAAGCATTAGAATTCTAACCATGAAAGGCAGATTGTGCTCCCTGTGATGGTGATCCTTGTGAGCCTGAAAATTGGTTCTGAGAGAACTGATTTTGTGGATAGAAATTGCTAGTTCTACCGCCACCTCTGCCTCCTCTAGAATAGTGGTTTCTTCCTCTGCCTCTATTGAAGTTGGAGTTGCCATTGTTTTGCCTGTTTGTATTAGAGACAAACATAGCAAGTGCAGAGTTGATTTCTGAGCTTTCATTGATAGAAATCTCTTCTGTTTGAAGAAGAACAGAGAGTTTCTCAAAGGTCAAGGAATCATCTCTTGTCCTTATAGTTGAATTGAAAGAAGGGTATTCTTTGGGAAGGCCTTTGAGGACCATGTGCAACATCTCCTCATCATCAATCTGAACACCTACTGCAGAGAGCTTGTCTCTTGTAGTTTTGACTCATTGCATATAGACATTGATAGAGTCAGTGCCTTTCTTGACAGATTGTAGTTCCAGCTTTAGGTTCAGTACATTTGCTGGAGCAGTACTTGTGAACCTTGTTTCCAAAGTGTTCCAAACTTCTTGAGCAGAGTTTAATCCAACCACCATTGATAAGACTGGTGGTGATAAAGTTGAGTAGATGAGGGTAAGAAGAGCCTTATCTCTCTTCTTCCAAGAAAGGAAAGAAGGATTAGCTCTTGTTGTAAGGTTGCCTTCAGCATCAACAAGATATTGACTTGGCTTCTGAACTGAACCATCAATATGATCAATCATGGAGTAAGCTTCGAGGATTGTAGTCAATTGAAGTTTCCAGACCATGTAATTCAAACTGTCTAACTTGATAGACATCAGGTTTGACATGTTTGAAAGTAACAGCAATGGTGAAGGTAACTGTGGTGAGGGTGATTGAGGACCATTAGAGGTTGACGAGTCAGCCATTGAAGGCTCTGATACCATGTAAGATTCTAGAATAAAGCAAGAATATTTGTGTAAGAATGAAACAGTGATTGTAGAAGAATTTGATAAAACTGTACTGCTTTATTACTATGAGTATTACACCTTATATAGTTGAGTTTAGACAAAAAATATCTAATAACAAACTCATAACAGAATAGGATTAGATCCACTAATCACGGAAACTGCCTAATAAGCACATTTAACATATGCTTTAATTTAAGTTAATGAAGTCTATCTTCTTGCTGAGTCAGCCTAAGCTTCAAGCTGTAATATTGGCTAAGCTACAGGTCGTGTATGATGTATGTGATGAATACGACTGTAGCTTAGCATTCTATCTTCAACAAACCCAAGTTGTGATTTCCTAAGTGTTGTCTTGGTGTTATTACTTGATGAGGGCATGGAAGCAGCATAAGATTTTTTAATCTTGAATTGTTGAGCCATAGGCTTTCCAAGATTGGTTATTCTATATTGGCTTTTGTGTTGTTGGGGAAAGTTGAAATAGTATTCTTACGTATTGCTTATTAATCAACAAGGCCCTATTGTAGATTGTAGAGACTGTCAAGAATTAATGTAGACAAAGATTGTTTTGGATGGAAGGCCTTAATTTCACTTATGTATCTAGTAACCATATGCTCTTTAGTCTTATTAAGATGCCACCAATTGATAGAAAGCCTATGTGTACTCATACACACTCTCATTTTGTCTGAGATTGTGAAGGTTCTTGTAGACTGTTTGCATGTAGTTTAAGGGAAAGAACCGCTCCCTCAGTATCTGCTTCATCTTTCCTCATTCTTGGATCTTTCTCTTCTTTCTTCTTGTTCTTTGGACTTGCAACTACTCCCACCAAGCAGATGTTCTACCTTTGAGTTTCGCAAACACCAATTTGAATTTTTTGGCATCTAAGATCTTACAGTAGTCAAAACTCTTTCCACATTATTCAGCCCGTCCATAAAGTCATCAAGATTAAGGCTCCCTTAAAACTCAATAAGCTCCACCTTGATGCTTGGTCCCTTCTGGGCTCTTCTCTTGCGAGAATATTTCTAGTTAAGTTTTCGTTAGAAATTCCTTTTTTTTTTTAACTACTTATTTTTTATAAACAGATTCCTAAACAAACTCTCAATTTTGTTCTCTATTAAATATTCTTTATTATTCATTTTTGGCACTTTAGAGAGAGAGAGAGAGAGAGAGAGTCTGTTGTAGGGAAAAGAAATTGAAGGAAAATCATTTAGCAAAGCTACAACTCAACAATTTTGTTAAGTTACTGTAGCTTTGCAATATTTGTTGAGTAACTAGTAAGTTTGATGGAGAACAAAAAAAAAAAAAAAAAAACAAAAAAAAAAAGTGTTTAGCTAACCAAAATTTGGAAAAAAAGATAAGTTGAGTTTTTTTTTTTTTTTTTTTTTCAATATAGTTGAGGGAGAGAGATTTAATTCTTATATGTCTCTGTTGGAAATATTAAAAAATGGTAGTTGAGTTACAAGACACTTGACAGTTTGTTAACTTCATTGTGAATACTCTTAACAATTTATTCAAATAATGCAATGCCCCAATTCCAAGGGCTTAGCCCAAGTGGTAAAGGCCGTGGTCTTGGAGGTATGCTCCTTTTAAAGTGCAAGGTTCAACATCTCTTAGGCTCAAACAATTCCTTAGGACCACACCATTGTTGAAAAACCTGTGATTTATCATGATTCATGTAAGAAAATTTCTAAGGATGCAATGCACGGATCCCATGAAATTAGTTGAGGTCACCCAAGGTTAAAAAAATAATAATTATAATAATAACAATAATAATAATGCAATGCCCCCTTCCCAAAATCCATCTCCCTCTACCTATAAAATTTATATAAACTAGACTATAACCCGCGCAATGCGCGACTCTTTTTTATTGTTTTTCTATAAATATATTCCTAGTTGCATCAATTCCTTTCAATGGGGGTTTATATCTCGGGGTTACATTCACTTAGAAAAAGAAAAAAAAAAAACTCACTTCACATCTTTTATGAATTTTAATCACTTTGGTGAACCTTAATTGTTACATACAGGGATTCCAAATATTCAGAGGTTCCTTATTTCAATTTGTCACATATTTATCTCATCTATACATTTTTTGACTTTTTTTGTTTCTCTTTTTTTTTTGGGGTAATTTCTTGCTTATTAATAATCACAGATCTATAAACAATATTTGTGACCTTAGAAGTCTATCCTATAACAAATTGGTCAACGAAGATAAAAATGACAATGTCATCTTAAGTCTAATACGTATCTTAGGAAAATTTAACACAGAGAACAAAAATGTTAAGATGTTATTCCTCTGCCCCTAAAACAAATTTACAATTGCCTTTTTTGGTTATCTCTAAATGATAGTTCATTGATGTCCTAAATCTAAGATAATTTGAATGTTGCCTCATCAATTCCAATATGAGTGATGAAATATAATTTATGCTTAACACTTCCCCCCAAAATATATATTAAACATATACTTACCACGCAATTTAGCATATCCAATTGTATAAAAATAAAAAGATCAAGTCAAACTAAATTTTATATGCAATTAGATAGTATCAGAAATTGTAAAAAAAAAAAAAGGCATTTTTGGTTGCATAAAATAAAGGATTACAACTTAACCAAGCAAAAATATTTTGAATGTAAAATATACATACGTCGTAAAATTATATTCTAAACGATTTGTGGATCTCGGGAATTGAACTCACACCCTCATAGAAGGGTGAGACTTTTTGGGGAGAAAAATGACCACTGGGCCAAATGTCCAAGTTGTAATTTAAATGCATATTTGAAACAACATATTATAACTATTGTGTTTAAGGATTAAAATAAATGGGTTAAAAAAATATATAAGGTCATTTGACATTTTTGGCAATTTCAAAGTCATGGAATATGAATGATTTGGAAAACTGATTTGCAAATGAGAAATTCAAAATTAATATATATATATATATATATATATATGAAGAAGAAATTTGAAGGGACATTTTTTATGTTTCAAATAATTAATTGCCATATATATTATATAGATAGATATTGACACATATTAACTCGTGACAATTAAGGAGCAATAATATACACTATTAAAGCTTCATTATTTATAAGTTATTTTATTTTTTCCCTTGGTGAAACCACATAATTTTTGAAGTATGAATATAGGAAATTAGTGGAATTAATAGTTCACATTTAATATTGCACATTTAAGGGCATTACTTTTTTTTTTTTTTTTTTTCATTTATTATAGATAAATGGCAAATACATGGCAGCATTTATCCAACCAAGCTACCACGTGTCATGCAGAAGACGTTGCCATACATGCCGAATGGCAGATAGATGGCAACGTCTTCTGCTTTAATATATATATAGATGGGCGAATAATGATCCTTAATAAATAGTTTTTAGGTTGGCATAAACCCTTTTTCTTTTTTCTTTTCTTCTTTTTTGAGAAAAAACGATTTGGCATAGACCTAAACCATCACCTAAAAGCATAAATCTGTGCATTATTATCTAATCATTATTTCTATTTTAGTTGTGCCAGCGTATTGCAGTATGATCTGGTAAACTGATATATTCACTTACCAAAACAAAAATAAATAAAAAATGATAAACCAACTTCAACTATAAATAATACTATAATAGACAATTAGCATGTCAAAGTTGTAATTCACAGTGAAAGAGGTAGGTGGTTTGGTCATGCACAGAAAGGCCGGAACCAAGAGGAGTTTGATAAAGCAGAGTTTATAATGGTGTTTGGTGGGCTTTGAGATCCGTAACGCGTAACTTGTCGGGACAAAAGTCTTACTTCTTTTTTGATAATCATACTTATATTATATCTGCTTCAAATTAAGTATAAATTACTAATTAATGAGAATAAATAGTAGTAATAAATAAAAACAAAGCAGGTTTGAGCTTGTATGGTACAATTTTGTGTTAGCCATAGCCAACGAGTTGCTACTTGCTAGGCTATTGACCGTTGGAGGGTCATCTTCTCAACTAGCCGTTAGCTGTGCTAGCTCCAAATTATGCTGTTGTCTTGTGCCCTTGTGAGTTTGGGAAGAATATAATTTGTCAAAACTTGCTCCCTCCCAACTATATTATTCTCTTTGGAAAATGCAACTGGTTGAGAGAACATCGAATTAAATTATATTATCATTCCAAAAATCTTAAACAATATTAGTAAATTGTTGAGAATCATTGTTTTTTTATTTTTATACACAACAGACTTGAAAAGAAGAATCGTTGTTTCTTTTATCTTCTTTAAAGCAACAATATATTGAGAAAGTTAATAAATGAGTTACTTTGATTTTTGAAACTAAACAATGCTTACATTTTTTTATTTTACCAAGAACATATTTTCATATACATAGTGCTTCATAAAAAAGTTATGTTTCCTATTCTTGAGGCAGACCAGAAAGTTATGGTGCTACAATGATAGATTAGCTGAAACCCCTCTCATGGTTGCAGTTACAAATATGTTGGATTAATTCTCTCTCAGTTCATATATGAGAAGCACATCCCCCAAAACTTTTTTTAAGTAAATATTTATTCAAGCTCTTTTAATTTAAACCTATATATTTAAAGCACCAGAAAGGTGATGTCATAGATACTTTTAATATATTTACTTAAAGTATATTCAAAGATCACTATTAAGAGTTTAATGCTTGGTTCTGCTCATCTACAATGATGTTGATAGACTTTATCTTGCATTCCATTCTAGAAGCATGTTCGTGGCTATTTTTCCCAGCGGCTTCAAATCCCAAACCTAAAAAAAATTGAGACACAATTTTGTCCACAACTGAGTAAGGTGTTGTGTGCTAATTGGTAGAAAATAAAAGTATTATCAATGGTGGGACCCTGTGATATTAATTTTTAAACTTATACAACTTATCACTTCAGCAAATTGTGACAAAAGTTATAGACACAATTGTGTCCGTAGGGGGATTAATACCCAAATGGATGAGACAGAACCCGCACTAGGCCACAATACTTGACAAGAAAAGAAGGGTGCAACCCATGACATTTACCCAAACTAAGCTTATGACCAAAGTCCATGGGAAACTCAAATTCAAGACAAAAGGGGGAATGGTCTGGTAGGATGTGGGAGAAGTTTATGCTCTTATAATGCAGTTGCGAGGGGTCCTTTTTAGGTGCAATGGTGGGTTACCTACAAAATAAGGTTTATTTCTATGAGAGCCATTTTATGAGGATTATCAGTAACAAATTCACATTGACTCCCATTTAACCATGCCCCTAGGACAAAGACACAAGGCTTAGACAAAGCCCAAAAAGGACAAGGTCCAAGATGAATTTATAGGAAGACTCAACAAGAGGAGATGCAAGTGGGCCTAGGGCACAAACAAGGATGGACCTAAGGTCTAAAGGGAGATGATGACAGGCCTAGGGCCCATAGGAGAGAGAGGCACATGGTATCCCTAGAAGAAATGATGACCATGGACTCAAGGCCCATGGATGAAGAAGCTGAAAGTACCTAGGTAGTCCCGGACTACCAACTCAGCATGCTGATTTTGTAGTCCAAACTAATTAGGTGATGACACATAATTAAAATTGATGATGTAAACATGAATTGACATGTCAGTCTAATAGAGAAATAAAGTTAACGTCGTTACCTTTGTCCATTAGCGCTTCTCAAAAATTTCAGCCCGTGACATTTGATTTGAAAAGAGAAAGGTGGGAATGAGGTAGGCCCGTGACATTTGAAAAGAGAAAGGTGGGAATGAAGAAAATGAAACGTCATTCAGTAAAAAAGTGGTGTAGAGAAGACAAGGACAAAAGCTATTGTGGTCATTTCGTAAAATAGTGGTCAGTAGAAGAGAAGAAAAGGACGAAAGCCATTGTGGGTTGTTGCTGTCAACGTCTTGCAGAAAGTTACTATTACACAATTTTGTTTTGTAAAGAAAATATGGATGAAGCACAAGAATGTGACAGTGAAGGTATATTTTAGTTTATTTTGTTTTATATGTTGAGATTTGTAGTGATATAGTTGTTCTCAAATAAAATATAGAAAAATTTCTTAAATTTGTTTACATATACAATATGAGCTTAATAGTTTTGTCATGGAAAAATATCATAAAAATAATTGTTTATTTTATTTTTTACATATACATGCTTTATTTATTATTATTATTTTAGTTTATTTTGTTTTGAGATTTGTGGTGATATGTTTGTTCCCAAATAAAATATACAAAAATTCCTTAAATTTGTTTACATATACACACATGGCATGAGCTTAATATTTTTGTCATGGAAAAATATCATAAGAATAATTGTTTATTTTTTTTTTTTTTATATTTTATTATTATTATTATTATTTTGTTGTTATTTTGGCATTTGTTCTTTTCCTTTGGGGTTATTGAGATTGGAAACAATCTATTGGGTGACTTGGTTCGCCATAAGAATATGTCTAAGACAACCTAATGCAACCATTGGTTATGGTTTAGTTCCATGAAGCTATTTGGTATTCTTCTTGTGGTGGTTTTCTTGAGTTTTGGATATTTATGCATGGTTGCTAGCTTATTTTCTATTTTCTAATTGTGCAAAGGCTGGGTGTCCTACCTTGCATTTGTTTTATTTACTTATGTTTATTTGATACACCTTCATTTCAATAAAAGTTTCTACCTTTCTATCCAAAAAAAAAATTATAATGCTAATGTGATGTTTTAATTTTTAATTTTTTTTTTATTATTATTTTTTATTTTTTTATGATAATGATAGAACTATATTGATGTTGGTAGAATAAATATAGCGTAATAATTTTTTTCTTTTCTTTTGATGATAATGATAGAACTTGATTGATGTTGGTAGAATAAATACACAGTAATAAACATAACCCCCGTAATAGGGAGCCACCATCTTTGCTTACATAGATATGAGCCATGAGTAGAAGACACACCGTTGTAAAAAAAAAAATAGTTTGATATGATTTTTTTGTCAAACATATATATTTGTGCCTAGATGTTCTAATTTTTTATTCTATTTGTGCTTGGCTGTATAAGAGTTTGTTATCAAGAAAATCGCAAGCCTTTAATAACATGTATTAAATTGCATACATAATATAATTATTTCATTTAAAATTTTTATTATTTTGTTTCTAATAATTATATTTGTCATTAAAAATGATGTAGTTTTTTGCAACCCAAGTGATGCTGAAAGAATTGAAGAGGATTGCATGTTTGTTGCAAGACAAGAACATGGTGATGACAATTTGTTGGATAAGGTGGTAAATAGTGAAGATGAAGCATATGCTTTATACAATGACTATGCATTACGAACAGGTTTTAGTATTCGAAAAGGAAAGCCTAGATATTTTAGTGGGTCAAAGAACATAAGGCAGCGAGAATTTTTATGTTCTAAGGAAGGTTTTAAACTAGATGAAGATCCTCATGACGAGAAAAAATGGAGACTAGAACAGGTTGTAAAGCATTAATTCGTTTCACAGTTGAAGATGGTGTTTGGAGGGTTACTGTTTTTAATCCAGAGCATAATCATGAACTTGGAGCCCCATCAGAGAGACATTTGTTAAGATTTGGTCGTCATATTTCAAAACCTAAGGCAGGTGTAATCGAATCCATGGTGAATGCAGGTATAGGCACAAAAAATGCTTATTCATATCTAACAGAAGAGGTTGGAGGGAGTGAGAATGTGGGCTTTACCATAAGAGATTGCTATAATTATATGAATATGCAAAGGATGTCCATGATTAGTGCTGGAGATGCTCAAAGCCTATTAAACTATTTTAAGAGTAGGCATGCAGAAGATCCTATGTTTTTTTACACAATTCAAGTAGATTAAGAAAATTGCATGACAAATTTTTTCTGAAGAGATGGAAGATCTAGGGTTGATTATGATTGTTTTGGAGATGTTGTGGTATTCGACACCACCTACCGTACCAATAAGTATAATTTGATTTGTGCTCCATTTGTTGGTGTGAATCACCATTGGAAAAATGTGATGTTTGGATGTGCATTCCTTTTGGATGAAACCACTAATTCATTTAAATGGTTGTTTAATTCATTTTTGGAATCAATGGGGAATCGATCACCGGTAACAATTTTTACTGACCAAGATCAAGCCATGTCAAATGCTATTGAGAAAGTGTTTCCAGATACACATCATCAGCTATGCTTGTGGCATATTGCAAAAAATGCTCTGTCCCATTTAGGAGAGTTAAATGCTAACTCACAGTTCAAGTATTTGTTCAACAAGTGTCAAAAATATTGTGATTCA
>OU015761.1:28490992-28515992 GCA_907173295.1 Fagus sylvatica | reverse complement strand
CTAATAGCGATGGGGAAACACGTGCAGGGCCGGTTTCGAGGTTTAGGTTGCCCAAGCCCATCCCGATTTTTGTTGCCCCCTTATATATATATATATATATATATATTTCCTTCATGATCATGCTTCTTGGTATCTGTCCAAGATAAAACAAGCAAATAAGCAGGATGCACAAAGGTATAAGCATGCCAAGTAGGATTATCCGCCAACTATAAGAAGAAGAGTCCATGTACAAAAATCCAAAAATCTGGGCTAGAAGCATTCCAATACTAATAGCGATGGGGAAACACGTGCAGGGCCGGTTTCGAGGTTTAGGTTGCCCAAGCCCATCCCGATTTTTGTTGCCCCCTTAATATAGATATATATATATATTTCCTTCATGATCATGCTTCTCGGTGTCTCTTCAAGATAAAACGAGCAAATAAGCAGGATGCACAAAGGTATAAGCATGCCAAGTAGGATTATCTACCAACTATAAGGAGAAGAGTCCATGTACAAAAATCCAAAAATCTGGGCTAGAAGCATTCCAATACTGATAATGATGGGGAAACACGTTCAGGGCCGGTTCCGAGGTTTTGGTTGCCCAAACCCATCCCGATTTTTGTTGCTCACTTATTATATATATATATTTCCTTTATGATCATGCTTCTCGGTGTCTCTCCAAGATAAAACGAGCAAATAAGTAGGATGCACAAAGGTATAAGCATGCCAAGTAGGATTATTCGCCAACTATAAGAAGAAGAGTCCATGTACAAAAGTATAAAAATCTGGGCTAGAAGCATTCCAATATTGATAGCGATGGGGAAACACGTGCAGGGCTGGTTTCGAGGTTTAGGTTGCCCAAGCCCGTCCCAATTTTTGTTGCCCACTTATATATATATATATATATATATTTCCTTCATGATCATGCTTCTCGGTGTGTCTTCAAGATAAAACGAGTAAATAAGCAGGATGCACAAAGGTAAAAGCATGCCAAGTAGGATTATCCACCAACTATAAGAAGAAGAGTCCATGTACAAAAATCCAAAAATATGGGCTAGAAGCATTGCAATACTGATAGCGATGGGAAAACACGTGCAGGGCCGATTCTGAGGTTTAGGTTGCCCAAGCCCGTCCCGATTTTTGTTGCCCACTATATATATATATATATATTTCCTTCATGATCATGCTTCTCGGTGTCTCTTCAAGATAAAACGAGCAAATAAGCAGGATGCACAAAGGTATAAGCATGCCAAGTAGGATTATCCCCAACTATAAGAAGAAGAGTCCATGTACAAAAATCAAAAATCTGGGCTAGAAGCATTCCAATACTGATAGCGATGGGGAAACACGTGCAGGCCGGTTCCGAGGTTTAGGTTGCCCAATCCCGATTTTTGTTGTCCTTCATGATCATGCTTCTCGGTGTCTCTCCAAGATAAAACGAGCAAATAAGCAGGATGCACAAAGGTAAAAGCATGCCAAGTAGGATTATCCACCAACTATAAGAAGAAGAGTCCATGTACAAAAATCCAAAAATCTGGGCTAGAAGCATTCCAATACTGATAGCGATGGGGAAATACGTGCAAGGCCAGTTTCGAGGTTTAGGTTGCCCAAGCCCATCCCAATTTTTGTTGCCCCCTTAATATATATATATATATATTTCCTTCATGATCATGCTTCTCGGTGTCTCTTCAAGATAAAACGAGCAAATAAGCAGGATGCACAAAGGTATAAGCATGCCAAGTAGGATTATCCTCCAACTGTAAGAAGAAGAGTCCATGTACAAAAATTCAAAAATCTGGGCTAGAAGCATTCCAATACTGATAGCGATGGGGAAACACATGCAAGGCCAGTTCCGAGGTTTAGGTTGCCCATGCCTGTCCCGATTTTTGTTGCCCACTTATAATATATATATATATATATATATTTCCTTCATGATCATGCTTCTCGATGTCTCTCCAAGTTAAAACGAGCAAATAAGCAGGATGCACAAAGATATAAGCATGCCAAGTAGGATTATCCCCTAACTATAAGAAGAAGAGTCCATGTACAAAAATCCCAAAATCTGGGCTAGAAGCATTCCAATACTGATAGCGATGGGGAAACACGTGCAGGGCCGGTTCCGAGGTTTAGGTTGCCCAAGCCCGTCCCGATTTTTGTTGCCCACTTATTATATATATATATATATATTTCCTTCATGATCATGCTTCTCGGTGTCTCTCCAAGATAAAACGAGCAAATAAGCAGGATGCTCAAAGGTATAAGCATGCCAAGTAGGATTATCCGCCAACTATAAGAAGAAGAGTCCATGTACAAAAATCCAAAAATCTGGGCTAGAAGCATTCCAATACTGATAGCGATGGGGAAACACGTGCAGGGCCGGTTCCGAGGTTTAGGTTGCCCAAGCCCATCCCGATTTTTGTTGCCCACTTATATATATATATATATATATTTATTTCACATTTTTTTAATTAATAATAAATGGGCAACAAAAATTGGGACGGGCTCGGGCAACCTAAACCTTGAAATCGGCCCTGCATACCCTTTCTATCATTTCATCGGAAGGAACATCCATTGTCTTTGGGATTAACAAACATATAATTACAGTGATAATCAAAAGAAAAACACCGGACAAAATAAAAAATCCAAATTTTAATTTACATATTAAAAAACCCGATGCATTGGCTAGTAAAACATTCACAACTATGGTGAGGGTATTGGACAACACCATTCCCTCCATTTTGGTTTCTGGAGGAAACGTCTCGCTCAGCCATCCTGATGGTCCACTTATCAATGTGAAACATATGTTGTAGATTAAACTTAACACCAAAACTGCAATGGCTTCCTTTTCTTCGAGGAAAGCAAGTGGCTTCAAGCGGTGAAAAATTCCTCCAATAGATAACTACACAAAAAAAGAAAAGAAAAGAATAATATAAGCATTGATGTTGATATAAAATTAAATAGGACATAAATATTAATAATACCATCACAAAGGAAAAAATATTACTTCAGAGACACACATTACTAGACAACTTAATAGAAACGGTCTTCTCCTCCCAACAAACTTTGTTAATACCACAGAGAGGGGGATGGACAATATTGTCGTAGCCAACATAATTATTACCGATAATTGTGCAAATCTAGGCTCGAAAGCAATTGAAGTAAACATGAGTGGCCCAAAAAACTGCAGTGCTGCACTTCCAGCTATCAATTGAAAAATCTGAATCAAGAGACTTGTAAAGAGATCTGGATGACAATACTGTTTGAAAATAAGCTTGTAAGGGCTCTTAACACTCTTTATTACTCTAGTATCTAGAAAAATCTTATTATACTCCTCTTTAATATCATCAATTCCTCTAATATTCTTTAGTAGATATTCTCCCTCCTCTAATATTCCTTTCATGATCATGCTTCTCGGTGTCCCTCCAAGATAAAACGAGCAAATAAGTAGGATGCACAAAGGTATAAGCATGCCAAGTAGGATTATCCGTCAACTATAAGAAGAAGAGTCAATGTACAAAAATCCAAAAATCTGGGCTAGAAGCATTCCAATACTGATAGCAATGGGGAAACAAGTGTAGGGCTGGTTCCAAGGTTTAGGTTGCCCAAGCCCGTCCCGATTTTAGTTGCCCACTTATTATATATATATATATATATATATAAAATCAAGGTTATATTGCTTTCTTGGTGTTTATTTAAAATAATTAAATTTTTTTTTAATATATATATATATCAATATTTGATAAGATAACATGAGTAATTATTATACTATGATATTGATTGTATACACTTCACCCTCAAAACTTTTATTTTAGAAAGAAAAAATAGAGATATAATTAGTATATATATATATATATACTTGATAATGATAACATGAGTAATTATTATACTATGATATTGATTGTATACACTTCACCCTCAAAACTTTTATTTTAGAAAGAAAAAATAGAGATATAATTAGTTTATATTATATATATAATTAGTATATATATATATGATATATATATATATATATATATATATATATATATATATATATCAATATTTGGTAATGATAACATGAGTAATTATTATATTATGATATTGATTGTATACACTTCACCCTCAAAACTTTTATTTTAGAAAGAAAAAATAGAGATATAATTAGTTTACATAAATTCAAGTTAAAAGCACAATGAAACCTTGATTTTGCATATATATATATATATATATATATATATATATTTCACATTTTTTTAATTAATAATAAATGGGCAACAAAAATCGAGACGGATTTGGGCAACCTAAATCTCGAAACCGACCCTGAGTGTGAGTCTTCACAAACCAATCGTTGAAGAGGTTATACAAGATAACAACTCCTATCTTTTCTAGAAGTGGGATAAAGAAAAGAAGATTGAATTAGGAAGTGTGAAGAGAAAAGAAATCCCACTACAACCAGGAAAGAAATTCTTTTTTTCATATGGTTCCTATGCTACTCAGCTAAGAAATAGGAACGGAAAAAGAGATCGATTCAGATTATGCCTCTTTTATTGCAAGTATTTTAAAAAAAATCAAATTGCCAAAGTCGCTAAAAATAAAAATAAAAAAAAAAAAAAAAAAAAAGAAAAAAAAAAAAGAAAAAGAAAAAGAAAAAGACTGGAGGTGCGGCTAAATTGGAATTTGAGTTCTAATGTTAGTTGGTCATTGAATCTGCCCTTGCCATTCTTCTTATTCGGGTTTGTCAAACCTTGTGGACTTGTCTTTGTTATTCTTGATACATCAAACTTTGCAAAAAAAAATGAATATGCTGAAAAATAATTGTCGAAACTTGTCCACTTGCTACACTCAAAATTGTGGACTTAACCAAGTCACAAGGGGGCATTTGTAGGAAGCAAAAATTTAAAAGCTAATTACACATTGCCACGTCAAATTTAGTGATAAATCCTAAATTTACATGTGTCACTAAATTAATTAAATTAAATATCAAAGATAAAATTAAATGGTGCCATGTGTCATCAAATCAGCAAATTAAAATTTACCACATGTCACTTGGACCCACAAAATCAAGATAAGTGTTTCTTCCAATCATATTGGAATACTTATAATTGATAATTATCTCCAATAAAAATAAATAAAGAAGGAGATAAATATCAATGAGTCCTAATGGGACTCTTAGATTTTTGGCCAATCAAAATTGACCATGTATCTTCTAAAATACTAGTTTCAAAAGGACTTTTCTTCAAAAAGACTAGTTTCAAGTGGAAACTTCTTCATGAGACCACTATAAATAGAGGCACCCCTAAACTCATTTGACATAAATTTTTCAAGCATCAAATCTCTGTCAAAATTGCTCCAAGAGTCTTTGTAGAAAGCGAAAATCCTTAGAAGAACAACAAGCCAAAGCCTAGACAGTTGTCTGCCTTATTTGTCAGTCAATTACAGATTTGAAAATTTTATTGTCTACACCTATCAATAAAGAAGCCATGCCTCAAGGATTTCCTCTCACTCTAAAAGACTGAGCGTGGTGACGTCAAATAAAAGACTATTTGCATATATAGGAGCATGAAATTTGAACATGCATACAGAAATCTTCCAAGTACCAAATTAGATCATCCAAAAAGTTCCATCGATGCTATACCCCATAACAAGAGGCAAAACAGCCCTTCTAGTGTTACATCGTCCAACTTACTGCTAAATCAATGCATTTAGGTTCTTAAATTAATGCAATGCCTCAAAATAATCAAAGCAATCAGTGACCGACAATCCTTAAACAATTTGACGAAAAATGACATTAGGCAATGTAGGAGAGTGAGAGGCGGGAGGGTAACTGGTTGAGTCAAAATTAAGGTTAGAGATTTGATTTGTTTTTTTTAACATTTGAACCAAATGCAGTTTTAATTTTTTTTTTTTTTTTTTCATGAGTTGGCATGTCACATCAACATTTATATTAATAAGACCGTTATCCACGTCTGTATTTTTCATCCATTCCTTAATAATAAGGAACAAAATGACACAAAAATAAAATGTTAAAAACTAAATCGACATGTTTGAAACAATGAGAACTATTTTGATAAGAGTGGACATAAGTTGAATACCAAAATAGTAATTAAACCGAATTCATGCAGTTTCTTTGTTGTCTAAACATGGGAAGTTGCTTGAGAGCTTCCCACTTCTACATAAAAAGAAGAACCAAAAGTTGCACTTTACACTTGCATGACTGATTGGATCAAAATGGTTCAAAAGCATTTACCTCAATAGCAAATTGTCCTTTTCCCATTGGGTTTTGCTTAGAGGGACAATCCAGAGTCATCGTCCTCTTCTAGGGTGGAAGCATAGACAAAATAGAGCGTCCAAATTAAACCAAACACACCCAAAAGTATCCATCCAAGAAGGTTGTTGCTCAACCCAAAGGGGAGTCCTGTTCCTTCTGTGCTCATTCTCTCATCCACCAAAGCCATGGCTGGCCCTGCGGTTGTAGTCACAACAGATGTTACTGCCATCAATGATGCAACCATGCTAGTGTTTGACATTGAGCCTTTGCCACTTGCTAATGATGCCTTCTCCCCCACGCTGCACCTAACCCTTCCTCTTGTTACCATTCTTGGCAACCCTATCAAACAATCAACTACTTTCACTAAAATCAAAAAATTAAATCCATATTTAAATAAGCCCCTATTTCTTTTTATCTATTGGGTATTATGAAAGTCTCATATAAACAAAATATAAAAAGGTGAAGAATTAATATAATATAATTAGATTCAGATTTATAGAATTAAGCTTTCAGTCTAAAATAAAATTGGATTCTACTCAAGTATTATATCTCCTCAACACTTTCGGTCTAAAATAAAATTCACAAAATATTGGGGGAGAGGCTCAATAGTCAATACATCTTCTTCTATCATTGGCCATGATTCTCCTTTGGATTTTTTTTTTTCTAAATCAACTATTTCTTATTTTTCTTTACCAAAAGCTATAAAAATTTAAATTGTTAAATTCACTACCAAATTATAAAGTATTTCATTGCAACCAAGACTATAATAATAAATACTACAACGATTCCTAATAATATAATAATTCCAGTACTATAATAAATAATGCTCCATATATATAAATGGTAATGCAATATTGTATAGTTTACCTAGGAAAACTAAGAAATCTCACCAAGGATAGAAGATGAGTGAATCCTACTTGACCCTTTGAGCTCATAACATGTACGAGGTAACAAGTTTGCAAAGTTAGTTGCTGTTATTGCAGCCATTTTTTTTCCCAAGAACAAGAGAAATTTAGAAACTGGTGCAGGCAAGAGAAGAAAATTAAATAGGTTGAATTATTGGTAGTGGGTATATACTATATAGTACTGTGTTAAGTGAACCACTCAAAGTGGATAAATTGATAGCCTAGCATTTAATATCCTTGATCTTGAGGCACCAACCAGTGCGCTCCACATGTCACTAGTCTAGTGGAAGGTTACCATGATTAATAATTGAAAATTTTCATTTTAAGTCAAATTGTTGGGCATGGGTAAAGTTATGAATCTGTTTGGACACATGGGAGGGCTAACTCCTAGTTTAGGACAGGAAATGCCCAATCCAAACACTTAACTAATAAATAAATACGTGGATATTTGATATTGTTTTGTTAAAAACAAAAAATGTAATCTTTATAATATTACAACCAATCCCGTACTGATCACTAAACTAATTAAGCAATTGAATTTGGGTGAAAAGTTTTCAATTGTTCTTTATGCAAAGTGGTAATTATGAGGTTGACATGCAATGACCATTTTGATGCTCTTCTACCTTTAGCCTGATTACTTTGATGATAATCTAAAATTTAGTCTATATATAATCTAGGATCTGTGGGAAGATTTTCGAAGTCAACTTCAACATGGTTTTGCTCTAAACTATTGTGTTTAATAGCATGACTACTAGTTTATTGGATAAGGGGTGTTTGCTCTCTAATATTGGATTTTTTTTTTTTTTGAGAAATTCATCAACAGTTGATTAAAAATAATCAATTTCAACACTTTTAAGAATAAATTTCACATTTTTTAATTACCAACCTAACTTGAATTTTGAACTAACTAATTTTAACTAAACTTGCCAATTCAAAAACTAAATTATAAAAGCTCTAAAATAATCAATTTTAATTCAAACAATCTAACAATCAAATAACTACCATTCAATTTAAAAATACACGTTTAAATCATTTTTTTACTTACCACCACAATTTTTTCTTCCTCCTCTTTTTTTTTTTTTATTTATTTTTTATTTATTTTATGGACAAAATAAATTCCATAACATTTTTACAACAAACTTTGGTGTTGGCCCACCACAACTCAAAAAATAAAAAATTAAAAAACAAACAAAGATTATACCGGACTTAACACAACTCATAACAAACCACTTCAGCTTGTTATGGAAATGTTATGAATTTTTGTTGTGTCTATAGATTCTCTCTCTCTCTCTCTCTCTCTCTCTCTCTCTCTCTCTCTCTCTCTCTCTCTCTCTCTCTCTCTCTCTCTCTCTCTCTCAAATTGATAAAGTGTGATGTTTGGGTGTTTGTCTATATGGTATAAAAAAAAATTTGTTTTGGGAATTGAGATCACATTTAAAAATTGCCAAGAGGCTTTTCAAGTGGTATTCTTTATGAGAAGAATCAAAGTTTAAATCCTTCCTTCTCCAACAATGGAATCATAAAAAATAAAAAAATAAAAATTAAAGAAAAAGATCACATCTAAAAAACTACATTTTTTTTTAATATATATTTCAGTATACCCATAAAAGTCTTTAAAATTGCAGTAGAATCTAATCTTTCAAAAACTTTCTTATAATTAACCTCACAAAAGTTTTTGGGTTGGTGCAATTGTAAAAAATTAACAAACCTCATTTACACATGATATATATATACCTTCTTATTTATTTCTTTTTTCTTTTTTCAAAATTTTAGTGTGGCCCCACCACTAGGCATGCATAACTGTTCATCACTACCCTGACTTTATTGGTCCTGGTTCTGCATGCCATAATTATTTGTACAGCTAGAATCAGCCAATTTAGCTGAGGAAAGCTGTAACTTCCTATTAAAGGAAATTGATTGCTAGTTTTTGTACCGTTACAAAGAAAGGTTAGTCACCCATGCATTTGAATTAATGTGAAAGGTCTTGAAAAAAGTACATGAAAATCCATATGATGACCCCTAGCAAAGATCATGCCAAAATGTTGGGTGGATGTTTAATTTATATTAAGAAATAGCAATCCAAATGGCCTTTTAGATTGGTGGTCAGTCACAATATCCGCAAATTGTTCAACCAGGACTCATTCAAATATTCAATCATTCTTTTGTGGAAGTATTTGAATCCAAATATATGGTAGGGAATAGGAAAAAAAGAAAATAAATAAAGCAAACCAAGAGTTTAGTAATAATATATTTTTTGTCGCATTCAAATTTGAAAAATAAAAGTTTGTTCTTTTCTTTATAGTTAAGTCTCTCTGCCGTTCCAATTTCAATAAAAACATAAAAAGTGAATAACTTTTACGTACCCACTGAGCTAAATATTTGGGTTAAGCTTTGTAGCTTCCTTCGTTTTCCTGCGTTTTATTGGCAACCAAGCGAAGCAAAAGCTTTCTCAGCTACCAAATAAAGCTAAAGCTTAAGATCCCATGTCTTTTTCTTTGTTTTGTTTTTTTCTGATTTTATTTAATTTTAAGAATTAATGGGTTTGGGTTTAGATCAGCTTAGGGGTGATCTGTAATAAGAAAATAATAGAGTCTTGAAATTGCGTGCGTTTCAAATGATATGGACCAAGCATATAATTTGAATAACATTAAAAACCAACAGTGGAATTAATCCTATATTTTATTGATTCTAATGAGCACGAAAGCTATTATATACAGAAGCTACATCCTAAGAAGGCAATTAATAGATTAAAATTAACATTACCTACTTTAGAATGGATCTATAAAAAAACCATAAAATATTCTCTGATCATATATATATATATATTCACAAAACAAAGTATCGCCGGTATGTTTTAGCTGAAACACATTGATAATTAATTAAATTATTTTTTAAAAAATAGTATAAATAAAAATTTGCATTAAAAAATGCTTCAAATAAGATGTTTATGCTCTATTTCTAAAATAATGAAAAGAATTTTTGTTCTTTAATATCCGATACCAGTGCTGGCCAGAGTAGGCTTGGGGTGGGCCACGTTGGCCGAAAGCCTTAATGCTGGACAGATTGTTCGGTTTGACTTTTCAGCCGATGCTTTATGGGGTCTTAGCTCTAAGTGGGAATTGAGAACCAACCTGAATGGACTGATGCTTGGGCAGATACCAAATTGGCAAATGCACAACAAGCCAATATCAATATCTTTTATTTATTTATTTTTTTTATTAGGCTTTTCAATAAAATAAAATATAAAGTCAGCATTGAGTTAGTTTGTAAACTAGCTAAAATAATTGGTGTTTGGATTTTCTACTCAAAACAGTTATCTTGGATTTCTATGTATAAAATGCATTCTAAAAAAGAGTTAAGGTGTTTGGTTGGGATTTTGACAAATGCAGAAGTCAAAATCCACATTTTTTTTGGATTCTGATTTTAGTTTCTGATTCTGATTTTTGCTAAAGCAAGTGTGATCCACTGATATGAGCATTAATTACTCTAACAACCATTAATTAAAGCAAGTGAGGGAAATTAAAGAAATGGAGGGAAGGAAAAGAGAGTGAGAAGATCAAATTTATGTACAAATAGTTAATCATGGACTATAAAAGTTTAATTTGTTAAATCCCTAAGCTATAGGGATTAAAATATATTTTTTCTTAAAATAAAATTTAGTTAAATATAGATTAATTTGATTGGTTTGCTATAGAAAATCGTAAAAATTGTTTATTTCCAAATTTGTTCATGCAAGTGTATTATATTTTTTAAGGATAATTATATTTTACCCAACACAAGTGGGTAAAGTGTAATTATTCATTATTTTTTATATTAGATTAATTTTAAAGCATAAGGTATTTTTGTGTGTGTGTTATGTGCCTTATGATAATTATTTAAAAAAAATAACAAATTGAAAAATATATAATTGAAAAAACATTCTCAAGTGTTTAATTGCATAATATATAATATTGAAAATGCATTCTACACTTTGTCTAACTAAACGCAATTTCATTTAGCATAATCACTTCTTAGTAAAAATTTCAGTATTTTACCAAACGCACTATTTTTAACAAAATGCATTCTAACCAGAATGCATTCTATTTCTAATGTAGAGAATCAAAATGCAGCCTTAATTGCGCATAGCCAATTTTAACTAGTATTGCAACTAAACTCATGTGGATCCAAGACCCCTGAGGCAAGTTCACAGTAAAGTCAGCCGACAACTTGAACAATGAACAAGTACCAACACCAAATTCAAGTATCAATTGGCACAAGTTTTGGAAACTAAAGTTTCATGAAGAAAGGATGCTAATTTGGAGGATTGCTACAAATTGTTGCCTACTAAACCGAACTTAGCACTAAGATGGAGAGATATTGAAACTGTGTCCTTTGTGCGATGGTGACCAAGAACTCATATCCCACCTATTCTCCAAATGCCTAGTGTCTAGATCCATTTGGTTCGCTTGTTGTTGGCGTTACATTCAGATTCATTACTTGTCCAAAACCATGAAGACCTAGCCAATCTAGTTATTGATCCTTCTTCCATCCTCATAAATTGTTGGGAAAATGTCTCAAATTCTTATTATAAATTGGAAAACTAATTGAGTTTCCTTGATGAAGAAAGAAAACTAATTAGGTTATTTTTGGTTTCCTTGGTGTGGAAGAAAATGTGAGTCATTGGTGTGTAAGGAAAGACTATTATTTGATGTGTAAGGAAAGTCTATTCCTTGTCAAAGAATTAATGTATTATTTGTCTACCAAAGAATAAAATTAAAGTCTTATAAATAGACAATGTTACAAAGTATTTGGTGGCTTTAGCCTTAGGGGTTCTCCCCTATAGGGAGAGTAGAAGAAAGAGTACCATGTGAAGAGTGCAACTTGAAGGAGGCTTTGACCCAAGGATTCTCCTCTATAGGGAGAGAAGAAATATTATGGAGCGTGAAACCAAGAGAGAAAAAAGAGATTTTTTGCTTGAGAGGTAGCGCAAGGAGAGAGGCAAAAGGTTTGGGTATTCTCTAAGGTTTATGTGTTAGAGTACAAATTTAGGAGAATTTGTGACACTTGGGTTAGTGCATAAATCAAGGAGAATTTGTAACACTTGTATTAATGCAAAGATATATCACAGACATACACATGGGAAGAATACTTGGGATTGTGTTAATTCCTAGAGAGAATATATTATTGTGCTTGGTAAAGATCTCGAGTTAGGTATAAACTTGAGAAGAACTATTGTAATTGGATTTTATAATAGTGAATTTATTCGGAATTTGTCCTATTGTTTTTCCATTTAAGGAGAAAGAGATTTCCATATAAATATTTGTGTTCTTATGTGTGATTGATATCTTGGTGATTGATTAAAATTGTTTGTAGAATTTCTTAATTCACATAAGGCTAAATTGTGGCTTCAATAAGTGGTATCAGTACTTCCGTTGTTCCAACAAATAGTATCAGAGCTTCTGCTGTCCCAACAGAAACCATATCCCACCTATTCTCCAAATGCCCTGTGTTTAAATGCATTTGGTTCGGCTGTTGTTGGGGCTTACATTCAACTTCATTACATGTCCAAAACCGTGAAAGACCTAGCCAATCTAGTGATTGATCCTTCTTCCATCCTCACAAGCTCAACAAACGAAAAGTCTTTGAAGGAGAAAGCTTCCATTCAACTAGCCTTAACACTTGATAATATGGAATCTAAGGAATCAAGCAGAGCACTCGGGAAAATATCCTAACTATTGGTAAGTCATTGGAAATCAGATATGCAGAGCACATTTGGGCTTTTGAAACATCTAGATAGAAGGAAAATCTAAGAAGAAGTTGTGGACTACTCCCAATGTTGGTTTTGTGAAGCCTAATGTAGATGCATCACCTCTTAGACCAAAAGAGTGCCCCATTCTAATCTGATGATGGCAGAAGTAAAGGCTGTCATGTGGGCTCTACAACTAGCAAAATCAGAAAACTTTGTGA
The DNA here is from genome assembly GCA_907173295.1 of Fagus sylvatica. Lineage (NCBI taxonomy): Eukaryota > Viridiplantae > Streptophyta > Magnoliopsida > Fagales > Fagaceae > Fagus > Fagus sylvatica. Next base: position 28,502,915 of record OU015761.1, on the reverse strand, counting down.
AGATTTTGTGTGGAAAGGGATTCGAAAATCTGCATTGATGCTTTGTCTGATAGAGCAATGGAAACTATGTCGAAGATTAGTAACTATTGTAATGACTCTTTAGCTTTAATCTCTTGTTTTATTTCCTCTACTTCCTACTGAGTTCATAGAGAAGCAAATTCCATGACTAATGCTTTAGCCAAATTTGTTGCCCATCAAAAATTTTCCTTTTGTTGTAATAAAAGCATTTCTCTCACTTTATTTTTGAGGCTCGAAGGGTCTAACACAATAGAAACCTTCTTTGACAAATTATGTCCTTTGTTAGGAAAGAGAAAGACTCACACGTGTTTAACAGCTGAAGGGCAAATGTGTCAAGTTATGGACATTGAGATGGAAATAGTTTTCCTTTAAACCAATTTGGAGGAATTCTCCTTCGATCCACTACGTGGCAAGTAAATAGCTCCACATGTACTTTTAGTCACATGACTTTTTTAATGAGTCATGTGATTTTTTAAAATAATACATGTGGATAGTTTATTTAATTAACACATAGTGGGTTGAAGGAAATTCCTCCAAACCGGGTTGGAGAAAAACTATGTCCTATTGAGATAGAAGCTTTTTGTTCAAAAAGTTTGGCCTAATACATTTGTATCTTATAAAGTATTGATTGCATAAGTTTAACTACCCAAAAATTGATTATCAAAAAAAAAAAAAAAAAATACCCAAACATGTATTCTAATCCAGATCTTGTTTATCAAAGGTTTACAATCTTTAGTTAAAAGCTTCTCCAACCCATCCTAAATGAGTTTTATATTAACGATCAAATTTCAACTCTCTCAACTTTAAACCCTCCTAGGGGACCCGTTGTGTCCTTTTTCTCTCCCTTGTTGGAGACTTCTTTGTTGACTTGTTCAACTTTTCACCCCCTTTCTATTTGTTCAAGGTCATTTGCAGTCTCATTAATGGTCAATCTTAAGGACTAGTGAGAGTTTTTTATGGAGAACTTAATAGCTAAAACCAAAAAGCTTGGTTGGGTCCAACAACCAGTCAGCTTGGGAGTTGAACCTTCAGCAGAAGATAAAGCCAAATTCTTGCTCATAGGTAAAGTTTTATCTCATAAAGTGTTCTCCCATTCTGTTGTGAAAGAAATTATTGCAAAGGCTTGGAATACTATTAAAGAGGTGAGTGTAACTGTCCTTGATAAGAATGTATTTTTGTTTACTTTTGGGCATGAGGTTGATGTTCGCAAAATCTGGGAGCGTCGTCCATGGTCTTTTAAGGGCGATCATCTAATCCTGAAAAAATACAAACCAGAGTGGAGCTTCAATGAGGTTGATTTCTCAGTTACAGATTTTTGGATCCAAGTTTTTGGGCTACCCCTAAACAGACTCAATAAGGCAAATGCTCAGAGGATAGGGAATATTGCAGGTACCTTCTTGGAGAAAGATCTTTCAGGTGGGGGTACTGACGAATCTTTTCGATTTATTAGAATAAGAGTTGGTCTAGAGGTTAATCGGCCACTTCCCACTGGTTTCCCTTTAGATTATGAAGAACTTCCTATGATGTGGATTCCTTTCAAATTTGAAAAACTAGGTAATTTTTGTTATGGCTGTGGGCTCTTAGGCCATGAAGTCAAGGATTGTCCAGATTTGGAAGCTCAATATTTATGGAAAGAAGGTTTCTCTATTGGGATTCATGGTAACTGGCTAAGAGCTGAAGCCAAAGAGTTCCAACTTGGCATCGATCTAACTGAGCTCCGAAATGCAGATCTGGCTGAGTGTGGCTCTCACCATCCAACATCCCAAAATACTACGGTTGAGGTAGGGAGTTCAAGTAGGGTGGTTAACCCCTCAAAGGATAAATAGTCACCATGGAAATCGGCGATCCAACTAGCTATTGATGCTTGGGAAGAACATCAGAAAGGGGAGCTGATGGATGAGTTAGAACAATGCGTTGATGCAGATACAGGGGAAGGAGTGTTGGAGACGTTGGTACAGCTAGTGGAGGTTGACAGACATGACTTGAATAGAGTCCAGTCCTTTCACCTTGACATTAGAGATCCAGCTATTTCTTTGGGTGGCAGGTCAGGTGGAACTAATTTAGTTCCATTTGAACTAAATTCAGTGGTAGTGCTCAGCAACTCTAGTTTGAGTGAAAGGACCAAGTTTCAAGGTAGTGGGCCTAGTTCTACTAGACCCATGTTAGAGGTAAGTAATCCAGACTTTTCCACTGAGGCCTAACCCAACAACTTAACTTATAAAGAGCCCAAAGCTGCAAAATGAAAGGCTGAGGAACATGCTGTTGAGGGCCTTGAATTAAAAAAAGCCCGTAGCAACCCTAGTCCTAATAAAAGTGCTGTAGAAGTTATAACTCTAAAGAAAAAGCAAGAAGTCAAGAAAGTGGGGCGTGGAAATCATCTGAAAGCTCTAGCAAGATCCGCCTATGAGAAAATTCCTGATTTTATAGTTGCTCAAGAGGTTAGTTTGGTGTCAATTTTGCAGTCAATCAAGACCCAAGATGTTACAAGTGTAGCGCCAAGTTCAGTCCAAATGGCCGAGGAAGCGGGCCTTATCATGCGCTCTATGAGGATCTTATCTTGGAACTATTGGGGTGTTAGCAGAGCCTCGACAGTTAGAGCGCTTAAGACCCTCGCCAGGGGAAAGGCGCTAGATGTGCTCTTTTTGGCAGAAACTAAAGTTAAGTCTCCAAGAATAGATCACGTGAGATCTAAGATGGGTTTTTATGGTAGCTATTGTGTTGATGCTATTAGGAAAGCTGGTGGTCTAGCCTTATTTTGGAAAGCTGGTGTTGATCTTGAAGTTGTTTTTTAGAATAAATATGTTTTGGCTTCCTTGGTTTACTCAGACCCTCCTGAAAATGGTGGCTTCTAATTACCATTTATGGCCTTCCTTATGTGGCAAAAGATGTAAATTCTGGGGTTTGATGGAAGAATTAATATCCTTTTTCTTAGGCCAGTGGCTAATGATTAGGGATTTCAATAGCATTTCTTCTGCGTTAGATAAAAAAGGGAGTAGCACTACTGGAGAAGTTTCTTCGAGATACTTCAGAGACTTCTCTAGGGTGGTGCGAACGGTGGATTTAGGATTTAGTGGGCCTAAATTCACTTGGTCTAATAGAAAAGTGGGTTGGGCCAATATAAGAGAGAGACTGGACAGGGGTATCTGTAATGCTGAATGGCAAGCTTTATTCCCTAAAGCTGGGGTTAGACATCTGGTTGGCCCAAATTCGGATCACAATCCGATAATTCTCGATACCCATATGGAGCAATTGCAAGGAGTTAAGCCTTTTCGGTTCGAAGCTATATGGACAAAGGATGACTCAATTTTTGAGGTGGTGGATCAAGCTTGATCTATAGATGTTTTGGGATCCCAAGCTCTTAAGTTGGTGAAGAAATGCCAAGCAGTTCGGTGAGATCAAGCTTTTGTGGAATAAAGCTCATTTCGGAAGAATCAGAGATAGAGTGCTTGAAATTGAGAAGATGATTTTGAAAATCCAAGAAGCTGATCCCTCTCAAGAAAATCTTGAAATTGAAGCTTCATTGCTCCTAAAATTAAATGAGTGGTTGGAAAGGGATGGATTAAAGTGGTGTAAAAAATCTAGGGAGTTATGGCTAATGGAAGGTGATGCTAACTCTAAATTTTTCATGTTTTCACTCTTATTCGCAGGTATAGAAATTTTATTTCTGAGATTCATCTTGATTCTGGTCACTGGATCTATTGTAGAGAAGAAATTGAGCAGTATTTCTCATTCCACTTCCAAGAGGTCTATAATTCAAGCAACCTAAATATTCCACCTGATCTTGAAAATCTTATCCACCCTTGTATCTCGGCAGAAGATAACCTTGATCTCACACGAATTCCTAATCCTCGGGAGATTCAAGACGCTATATAGGAGATGCATCCTTTGAAAGCTCCGGGTCTAGATGGTTTTCCTGGCCTGTTCTTTAAACACTATTGGGAAATTGTGGGCCCTCAAGTTATATGTACTATCCAAAGTTTCTTTTGTAGTGGTTGGTTGCTTCAGAAGCTTAATTAGACTTTTATTACTCTAATTCCCAAAAGGGTTGGGGCTTGTAATTTCAACCAATTTTGGCCTATTAGTTTATGCAACTTCTGCCATAAAATCATCTCCAAGATATTGGTGAATAGGCTGAGACCTCTGTTGGCTAGAATAATTGACCCGGCCCAGTCTGCTTTTGTTCCAAAGCGTTGGATTTCAGAAAACATTGTGTTGGCTCAAGAAGTGGTCCATAGCTTCAAAAGCACTAAACAGAGAAAAGGCTATGTGGGTTTCAAGCTGGATTTTCACAAAGCTTACAATTGCCTAGAATGTGATTTTATCTTGGCAGCTTTAAAAGCCCTGGGTTTTAATCAGAAGTCCCTTCAACTGATCCACCAATGCAATTTAACAGTGAGGTACACCCTTCTGCTTAATGGAACTATTAGCACCTCTTTTTCTCCCTTTAGAGGTATTAGAAAAGGAGACCCCTGGTCTTCGTACCTCTTTATTCTTTGCAATGAGGTGCTGGCCCGACTTATTAATAGAGAAAAATGTGTGGGGACAATTTCTGGAGTTAGATTGGGCCCTGGTGCCCCCCTATTACTAAATTGCTTTATGCTGATGATGTTTTACTATTTTGTGCTACGAAGATTTCTGAAGTGCAGGTGCTTATGGGATGTGTTGAGAAGTTTTGTGATTGGTCTGGCCTATCAATTAGTAAGGATAAATCTGGTCTTTTTGCTTCCAAGGGTGTGCACTCCCAATTCTCTCATCAAGTCAAAGCAATTTGGGGAATCAAGCAACTCTCTCGGACTACTAAATATTTGGGTATGCCTTTATTTCTCTCGGCCAACAAATCTAGAGATTTCTCTTTTGTCAAGGAAAAGCTTGAAGCTAGAATGCAGGGGTGGAAGAGCAAGACTCTTTCATGGGTTGGTCGTGCGACTCTCATTAAATCAGTAGCTCTTCCAACGCCCATTTACGGTATGTCCACATTTAAATTCCCAAAAGGCTTGTGTGAGGAGTTGGATGCAATTGTTCGTAAATTTTGGTGGAGCCCTAAAAAAGATGGTAACCAGTTCTATACACCTATGGCGTGGATCAATCTTTGCAAACCTCGCTCAATAGGGGGGTTAGGTTTCAAATGCTTTGAACGCTTCAATGAAGCTATGTTGGCCTAGCTTGCTTGGTGGGTGCTGTCCAATCGCGATAGCTTCTGTGTCAAGGTGTTGAGAGCTAAGTATAGGGTTACTAACCATTGGTTGCAAGCTACAACCTCAAGAATGCATCTTTCACTTGGAAAGGTTTAGAAGGTGTTCGTCCTTTATTGACTCAGGGTGATTGTTTATTGGTTGGATCTGGAGAGCAAATCCTTGTTTGGGATGACCCTTGGATTCTGGAACTACCCCATTTCAAGCCACAACCTAATATCTCCATTGGCAACCCTTAAGTTCTTGCAGTAGAGTCTCTTATGTTAGCCGATAAATGTGGTTGGGATTTGTCTAAGCTTAGGCAATTATTTGATGATGCCACCATCCAGGCAATCTTGAATATTCCTCTATGGCTTCGAGACCAACAAGATAAATGGGTCTGGGTGAAGAATCATTATGGGGAGCTTACGGTGAAGTCAGCATATAGGGAAGCATCCTCTCATGAGCTCCATATTCAGGTGGCCCTGTTTGGGGAAAGATCTAGAAATCCCATTTGCATGAGAGATTGAAGATGCATTTATGGAGGATTGCTAGTGAGTTAATTCCAACCAAGGTCTCTCGGGGTAGTTTTGTTATGAACAGGGAAAATTTATGTCCTTTATGCAGCCATCATGAGGAATCTATAATTCATTTATTTTGGGAATGTGCTTATGCTAGAGCCATTTGGTTTGGCAGCCTTTTTTGTATTAGGACAGATTGTATATTTCTTGATAGCTCATCTAGTCTTATTGAGCTTCTTCTAGCTCCCCCTCCAGGCTTATGCCCTTATATTGATGCCAAGAACCAGTTTGTGTTGACAGGTGCAATTATCTTGGATCAAATTTGGAAAGTTCGCAACCTCAAAGTTCATAATGAAAAAGATCCTGACATGGTTCGGGCGTTGCGTGATATCAACAACCACTGTAGAGAATTCGGGGCATTAAGGTATGTCCACTTCTCTCCTTCTCGGGTTGGTTAGTCTCTTCATTGGATCTATCCCCCTCATGGCTGCATTAAATTCAACTGTGATGCTGCAATTGGGGTTGATTGTTCCTGCCTTGCACTGGTTGCCAGAGATTGGAGAGGGACTGTGGTTTTAGTCATTTCCAAAAAGGTTAATACCACAGTCCCTCTCCAAGCTGAGGCAGAAGCTATTCTTTGGGTTTCCTAACTTACAGAGGACTTGGGTTTGATTGTAGTGCAATTTGAGAGTGATTCTAAACAGTGTATGGATGCAGTGAATAGTAGGGATGCTGTTATTCCTTGGAGGGTGTATAGTTGTATTTCTAATGTTAAATATTCTTTTGTTGCCTATCCTTTTTGGGTTTTCTCCTAGGTCAATCGCAAGGCTAATGGTGCTCCCCATGCTCCTTACGAGATGGTCTCTTTTTCATAGATTTTGGAGTCCTTTTAATTTTTGTAATGGCCCCCAAGCTTTTGTAGATGCTTGTAATTTTGATCTGGGCGCTGTGCCTGTGTAATTTTGTTGCTCTTTTAATGAATTTCATGATTATCAAAAAAATAAAAAAATAAGTCTCTTCCGCATCTCACGGCTTGTAAAAATAATCCAAAAAACAAACAATTTTTATTCTCATTTCTGCGTATACAATACGATGCATTATTGCATAGTATCAATTCACCCAAAATTCAGAAACTCTAGAAAAAAAAAAAAAAAAAAAACACACAAAAAGACAAGAAAATTGTAAGAAACGTGAAGTAAGGGTTGAACTTGAAAGCTGAAAGTTAACAGAACAGTATGTGAACTGCGCAGTTTATCCACATTTTTGGAGTAATTTCAACTCCAACACTCATAGATTCAAGAACTGAAGTAAAGGGTCTTCAACCAACACACACAGAAAAGTCTTCATTTTTTTTTATTATTTTATTTATTACCTATTCATATTTATATATATATATATATATATATTTTTTTTTTCTTGGTCTTTCTTTGAAACTGAAAGCCAAAAACCTTAAACAACGCCTCCAAAATTTGGTCCTAAAAAAACCCAACAAACCAAACCAAACCCATTTCCCAATCTAACCCCCAAAACCCGCTACTTTGCTCTCACACACATACTCAGATCCACTTCTTCTACACGTCCAATAAAACCCAAAACATTCAATGACACACAAAAGCTTCATGTTTTCTCTTTAAAGTCATGGTCTTTCTGATTCTTGTTTTAGTTTAATGTGGTTTTGTTAGAGAAAAAGAAAGAGAGAAATGGCGAGTCAGGTGGTGAAAGTGAAGAGGGAGACAATAGAGACATGCATGACGTGCCCTCTTTGTAACAAGCTCTTGAAGGAAGCTACAACCATATCTTTGTGCCTTCACACGTGTGAGTCTCTCTGTGGTAATTTTGATCTGGGTTTGTCTTTGAATTGCATATTGTGATCTGGGTTCTTCATGTTTTTGTGTTTTAATTGGTGCAATTCTTGAAATATCTGGTGGGGATTTTCTGTTCTTGATTTGCATATTATGGGTTTTCTTCTTCCTACGTTAAGTTTGTGGATTTTTGCAATTTCATAATTCTAACGTGTGATTTTTTCAACTTTGCGTTCTAATGTTATTCCCTCTTCTTGTTTGTAGTTTAGATTTATGATTAGGTCTGATTTAGTTGGTATAATTATTGATTAAACTCATAATCCTGCTCGAAATTTTGTAAATTTATAATGAATATGGCTTCCCTGGCCTGGCTGGAAAAATATACATTGTTGTTTATTTGTTTACTTTTTCTGCCTAGCTAGTTTAAAATTATGATTTAGGTCTTATTTATTTGGTATATTATTGATTAAAATCATAATTCTGGTCGAAATTTTGTGAATTAATAATGAAGATGGGTTCCCTGGCCCGACTGGAAAAATATACATTGTTGTTTATTTGTTTACCTTTTCTTCCTAGCTAGTTTAAATTTATGTTCTAGATCGTATTTTATTTGGTATATTATTAGTCAAAATGATAAACCTGGGTTAATTGTTGTGAATTAATAATGACTATGGTTTCTAGCCTGAATAGAAAACTATATGTTGTTGTTTATTTGTTTTCCTTTTCTGGCTAGGCAGTTTAAACTTATGATTGAGATCTTATTTATTTGGTATATTATTGATTAAAATCATAATCTTGGTTGAAATTTCGTGAATTAATAATGACTATGGTTTCCCTATCCGGACTAGAAAACTATGCCTTGTTTAGTTGTTTACCTTTTCTACCTTGCTAGTTTAAATTTATGATCTAGGTCTTATTTATTTGATATGTTATTGAGTAAAATCATAATCCTGGTTGAAATATTGTGAATTAATAATGACTTTGGTTTCCCTAATGTGACTAGAAAACTATTCGTTGTTGATTTGTTTACTTTCTCTGCCTAGCTAGTTTAAATTTATGACCTTGGTTTATAATAATTTGGTATAATTGTTGCTTAATCATAATCTTGGTTGGATTTCGTGACCATCGTTGGAGAAAGGTCATTTATGTGAAACATGGAGAAGACTGGGGGGGATGGACAACTGAGGGGATTAAGGGAGTTAGTTTGTGGAAGTGTATAAGTGGTCGATATGGGAATCCTTCTCCAACTACTTAAAGTTCAATGTAGGAGATGGAACTATAGTGAGGTTTTGGAAAAATATATGGTGTGGTGATCATTCTTTTAAACATTTGTTTCCGGATTTTCTAAGCTTTAGATATGGATAAAGACATTTTAGTGGCCTCTTAGCTAGTCAACTAGTCTGAAGGTGGGGTTAGGCACTAGAACCCTCAGTTCATTCAGCCTTTCCAGGATTGGGAGTCAAGAGTTAGTGGGAAATCTATTTAAGTTGCTCTATGAAAACTTTCATTTGTATCAAGGTGGGGATCAAGCTTTGTGGAAGTTAACAAAGAATGAGATATTTGAGGTTTGTTCATATTATAATGCCCTTAGGGGTTCCACATGCCAGTCGTTTCCTTAGAAGAGCATATGGGGTGCTAAGGTCCCATGAAAGGTTACGTTTTTTGGTTGGATAGCAGCTTTGGGGAAGATCTTGACAATTGGTAATCTTTGTAAGAGGCATCTATTGATAGTTGATTGGTGCTGCATGTGTAAAAGGAGTGGGGAATCGATTGAGCATCTGTTGCTTCATTGCTCAATTGCTGCAAATTTGTCGTTGATCTCTTGGAATGTTGGCAATGACACTTCCTTCGTCATAAGGTTGCTAAAGTTTGGCAAGATGCTCCATTTGGTGTATTGTGCACTCCTTGGTTTGAAAGAAATAGGAGGAATTTTGATGGTGTTGAGTGACCTAATTTTGTAAATGAAGAGTTTTTGTTGAGTTCCTTATGATTGTATGACTGCCTTGGGTAGCATCCCCTCAATGTCATTTTTTGATTTTATAGACTTTTTGTATATGTGATTGTATTCTTTAGGAAGGGATAGATTCACATCTCTTTTATGTGATCTTCCCCTTTAAGAATAAATGTATTTGCTTATATAAAATTTTGTGAATTACTAGTGAAAATGGTGATCTAATATTTACATATTTTCCCTAGCTCAACTAGAATATTATTCATTGAAATGTGTTATAATGTACTGAGCAATAGCTAATACAAGATCAATGATTAATATTGGTCCCTTCTCAATCAAAGATTGTGGAATTGATTAGTTGAGCCCTTGGACAGGCTTCTAAGTTCTTTTTTTGGGTCTGAAAACTCAATTTTGAAGTCATATTTATATATTTTCTGTTTGAGGAATATGTGAATGCAATATATGTAGTTTGCAAATTGGAGACACTATTGTCTCTGTAATTTCCTTGATGCTTTTATTTTGTTAGCTTTTGCATTGCTTCCTTGACTTGCAAAACTTTCTTTTTCTCATCAGAGAATGATGCTTTTAGACCACCTGGCCTATGTTGTGTTTATTTACATACTTGTAAAATGATATATTGATCCATTGCTTCATGGCTTGATTAGAGTTTTCATACTAAATGGGATTGGGTTATCTTCTTATAATCGAGAGGTCAGAAGAAGTCCTACTTTTTCTTTTTTTTCTTTTAGATTATAGAAAAGGTGATTGTTTAATGTAGTTTGATACTCTGATGAATCCTTTAACAATTGGATAGAGATTCAGATATCATGTGTGCTCTCACTACACTAGAAAATGCCACAACCATTTCCCCAATAGCGCTTGATTAAAAGGAACTGGCTTCCTAACCCCCAAACCAGCATGAGCAATAGGAGGGCACACCGTATCCCATCCCACCTAATGATTTTTAAAGTCATCTTAAAATAAGTTGTAATTTTGTATTCAATATTTCTATGAATGTTATTTACTACAATAAAGCCTTTATATATGCTATTGCTAGACCTTGTCCTAGATGGACTAGGACTCTTAATAACAAAGAAAAGTAATTAAAAACTTCTAAACTAACTACAAAAAGGAATCAGAACATAAGATAAGACTCATGGGCCTCTAGTACAGCCTATTACAGCCGATTCTGTAAAATCTGAAAATTGCCATATTACCCTTGTTATAGTAAAAAGTAATTAAAACTGAACGAGCAACTTTCTTGCCTAAAGAAACTTAATACTGAGACTCAATAATGTATAAAGTAGCCTATGAAAGGTGCCAAGAAGGTCCCACATTGAACCTAGTCCACAATTCCTGAATCTTTTGGTATAAAATCCTGTTCTTCATCGAACTCTTTGCTGGCTGCATCATAAACCCTTGGCTGACAGCTTATGTGAATATTTCAGTACAATTGGTATTGTTTGTGGAGGGGGACTGCCTGCTATGGCAGTAATCACCAGCAATGTTAGAAGGAAGTCATCATTTTCTCCAATTATTATGCATTGGCAGTGAGGTATACGTGATGCAGACAGTAATAAGGAGTTCAAATAAAAACAAGATTAAAGTAAAAAAAATTCAATAATTGTGGTCTAGTTTTGATGTAGGGCCTTCTAGGCACCTTTCATGGGTTATTTTAGTTATTATTGAGTCTTAGTATTAATTTTCTTAGGTTAGAAAGTTGCTGGTGTAGTTTTAATTAAGTTTATTAGAATACAGGGAGTTTGGTAATTTCCAGATTTTCTGGAATATGCTGTTCTAGACATCCAAGAGTCTTATTTATGTTTTGAGTTATTTGGTTTAGAAGTTCTTAATTGCTTTTCATTATTATTAGGAGTTCTAGTCTTTCTAAGAATAGGTTATTTAGGAGTCCTAGTTCTTCTAGGAAAGGATTTAGCAATAGCCCTTTATTGTAGTCAATTATATTCATAGTGGGATTGATTTTAATAAAATTCCAGCAGCTTATTTTAAGCTTCAAGGGTTTGATTGCCTTCTCCAACCTAAGTGTGATTGCCTAATGTTTTATTCTTTATTTAATACCGAACAGCCATCAACACATTCATATCTCATCCAGAATCTAATTAGTGTTGAATTCCTTAAGATCCTACATCAAAATTGGTATCAGAGCACATTCAAGCTTCTGTACTGCATCAATATGGTTCTGTTGTAACTATTAGGCTGCTTTCGACAATTATAGAGATTCATAGGATAATTATGTTCCCATGAATTGCTTGAACATAAGAGATTATTTTCTGATTCAAAGCTATGCTTATCTCTACTTATCAAAAATATAAAAAAGCTCATCTCAACATGGCCTTTCTTTTCTGTTTGGCATGACACTATGTTTCCTTCACCTGAGGAAAATTAAGTACTGTTTCTTACTTCATTTCATTTTTCTGTAATATGTGTTTTATTCAGCAA
>OU015761.1:28341436-28490892 GCA_907173295.1 Fagus sylvatica | reverse complement strand
TTTATGGCTAGATCTTTGTGTCCCTCCTCCATTCTTTCCGAGAAAAGAAATTTACAACCAAAAGTATTCTCAATAAAACTAAAAATCTTCCTTTTAACATCCAACATAAAAAATCACAGATAAAAAAATCTGTGAAAAATAACAACAAGATGTACTCCCACAGGTTAATTATCTTTCTCTTTGTTTCATACCAATGCGGTTTTGTTGGAAGCAAGGGCATGCGAAGATTGTTTCAAATTTGAGGACATTCAGAAATTATAACAAGTATAAAAGATCATCTCAAGCTTCAAGTATAAAAAAGGAGAAGAAGAAAAGAAAGAGAGAGAGACGGAGAAAGAGAAGAAGAAAAGGAATGTGGGAGAGAAGGCAAGAAAAGAGAGAAAGAAAGAAATGGGTATATATGTGTATGGTGGGGAAAAAATGGTGAGGGGAAAAGAAAGAAAAATAATGGGGTAGGGAAAAAAATAATTGTTTTTATTTGTTTGTTGGGTGCAAAGTGTAGATTGTAGAAGTATATAATATTTTTTAGAGGAAGTCTATGATATTTTTTTATCAAAAATGATTTGTGTATATCTTCATTGTATACACAATGCAAACTTATCTATATTTTTTTATCACATTTTTCAATGCCTCAAGTGTAAAATGGGGATGTGCACAAATCATGACATTTTTTTTTTTTTAGTAGACATTAATTTAAATCACAATGTAATACTTTATTTTTTGGATTATTTTTTTTGTATTAATGTTGAGAATGAGATTTTTTTTTATTGTTGTTGAGGATTTTATTTTATTTTGTTAATCTTGTATTGGTAGTAAAAATATTTTTAGCCTTGTATTGAGATTTCTAAAAAAAAAAAATTGTTAATTACATACTACTATCCTAACAATATATTATTTAATAGAAAAAATGCATTCTCTAAAATATATACCAACCAAACACAATTTCATTTAGCATAATCACTTCTTAGCAAAAGTTTCAGTATTTTACCAAACGCACCATTTTTAGCAAAATACATTTTTTAGAGTACATTCTAACGTAAAATAGAGGATTCAAACGCAGCCTTAGTCTTGTTGTTTATATCAAAATTTTGTTACTTGATTATTCTCTCATCATAATAATGAGATTTAGGATGAGAAACAATAAAAAGAACTCTTAGTATTTACCTATATATGAAAACAAAGTTAGATAGATAATTAATCAGCATTGTTGCCCAACTTTAGCTGGGATATGGTTAATTCGATGAACAATGTGATGGCTGAATTCTGTTTAATTATGAAAAGCAAGTGTGTACTTTGTTAGCTACTTCTTGTTTGTGATGTTTAGGAGTGTCAGTGCAAGATGCTTAATTTGTATGGGCCTTTATTCGATATACCACATTGAAAGAATTTAAAATTCATATTATATTGTGCTACTTCTCTTTTTCTTGTTCTCGAATCATCTATCTACTTTTACTAGTTGCTTTTCTTGTCTTTTAGTCATCCAGCTACTTATCAAACTAACTGTGTACTTTTGTAAACTTTGATACTAAACAAAAGGCTTTAAAGGTATTATTGATCATATATTCTTCTTGAAGTTCTAAAAAAAAGGCCATAAAAGTATTGTTGATCAACAATTGACAATACTAGTTACTAACAAGCTCGCATGAAATTTAATTCACTATAATTTTCCTTTTATTCTTAGAACAACATATCTGTGGAATATGAAATAATGGACAAAACACCTTAATACATTTTATTCAATAAAACACCAGCCTTCCACTGCCCTTACTCCAGCATCTCAGTATTGGCAAAGGTATGTGATGTTGCTGTGAAATCAGTGGACGACAGTCGGTCAAGCCGCGAGCTGGAAGACCTGCAAGAGACAAGAGAGTGATCGGAGTGGGCACCGGTTTGGGGCCGGCCTAGGCGGCTCCGATGCTTTTGTTAGTCGGAGCTCTTTAGGAAATATGGAGAAAAAAGTGTAATAATGTCTTTTAGTGTACTGTTTTTTTTTAGAATAGGAGAGAGAAGAGTTTCTTATACCTTCTGGTCTGACCACGTGGCCTTCTAGGATCCGTCGGATCTGAAGACACGTGGTGAGCTGGTGACCCTCCATCTGGAAGGCCGTTACCCACTCTGAAGCGTAGTGCTGAGTGATGTCGTGGGGCGTTAACCCCCTAAGTTCGCGCTGGGGAACATCTGTGCGAGGCATGCGACCAGCTGGAGGAGTTGTCTCGGTGGATTCCCGAAGAAGATAAGTGATGAGTCATAACCAGATGACTGGAAGGTTGTTCACGGGTGGAAGGGTGTCAGTCGTTCTGGGGGACGCGAAGGCCTTCCTTCTGACGTTGAAGGTCGTCACTCCCTTCTTGGGAGAGTGCCAGAAATATCCCCTTCAGTTGCCCCCCTATTTCGAGGTCGTGGGCCTTGACGACCTTCGGAATACCAAAGGTCCGGGTCTTGGAGGTAAATTTCAACCCGCTTCCCTCGTTGAGCTCCGTGGCCATTATTGGATGGGACGGTTTCGATTTCGTAGGGACACGTGTTGCCCCGGGGATGGGCACGGGTTTTAAAGCCTCAACCGTCTCTCTTAATGCCCCAGGCGCCTCATTTATTCTCATCAACTTCTGTCTTTTTCAAAAAAATTCTCAGTCCCTTGTGTCTTCTCCTTTTCAACTCTCTCGGAGTCTTGCTCGTTCAGAGGGGTTTTTTCTCCGGCGATTCGCGTGCTCCTAGGCGGTTCTTTTTCCGGTGACAGCTTTTCCACTGGTAAGCCGTCCTTCTCTTTTCCTTGTTTTGCTTTCTAGTGTCCTAGATGTTCTCTGGGTAGTCGAGGAGTAAAAAGGTCCGACCTTTACCCTCTTTTCCTTTACTTCGGTAGGTTTTTGCGGCGTGGGTGAGTACGGCATTACCCCTAGGGACTTCGTCTCGAGTCTTTATGGCTCCAAATGTGGATGACTCATTGGAGTCACCATCTTCCGGTGAGAGAGATTCACCCGTACCGTTATCCGGATCTGAGGATTTCGGAAGCCGGGGACGGTCCTCTGAGACCACGGAGTCGTCCACATCAGACTCCTTACCCCAGGAGATTAAGTTAACCATTCCAGGTCGGGACTTAAACAAGCCCTTCATTGCTGAGGAGGTACCTTCCAAACTGGTTGAGAAGGACATCGGGAGATTGAGGAGCCGTTTCCAAATTCCTGAAAACATAGTGATTAGGCTTCCTGAAAATGGTGAGTGGGCATGCACCTCTAATGGGGAAGACGTTGCCTTATATGAAGACAGTTTGGTTGCGGGTCTAAGATTGCCTTTTAGGCCTTTTGAAAGGGGGCTCCTTCACCGTCTCGGTCTAGCTCCCAGCCAACTGAACCCAAATGCTTGGCGGTTAGTGGTAGGCCTTCAAGTACTTTGGAGGATGGCTCATGAAGGGGAGCATGATATGACCGTCGAGGAATTTCTTTTTCTTTACAAGCTAACTTACATGCCGTCCACACCAGGGATTTGGGCCTTTACCTGTCATAAAGGATCTCCGAGGCTTATCCCTCGTGTTCCTAAATCGAACCGAAGTTGGAAGCCCAAGTTCTTTTTCTTATGCGGGGAAAATTGGGAATTTTCCCCTGAAGAGGCAATAGGCGAGGATCCTTGTGGCATTCGCCGACCCTGGGGAATTCCTCCTGTTGATGGTGCACTTGCCCTTCTTTGTTTTTATTTTTTTTTATATCTGTATGTTTTTATGGATGGCCTTCCAGACATTTACCTTGTCTTTTCTTTTTGCAGCTTTTCGCCGGCCTTCTTTATCCCAACGTTCAAAGGAAAATCTTTCTGTGGTTGTGGACTTCCAGAAAGAGAGGGCAGTGCAGTTGGCCGACCTTCTATCGCCGTTTACATTGGCACAGTGGTCTTTGGGTCCCGAGCCCAGTGAAGAAGTGAAGAAGGCGAATAAAGTCGTATAATTTAAGTAATCTCTCTTCTTGATGCTTGGGACTTCAATGTTTTTTTTTTTTTATTATTACCTCCTCTTGACGCCCTTCCTTGTTGCAGGAATGACAACCAGGGCTGAACGCAAACGCCTAATGGAAGCCGCTCAGAATCTGGACGACCTTCCTGATGCGAGCGCGCTTTTCCCAAAGAAAGCCAAGTCGGGAAAGAAGGTCACTATGGAGAAGGGGGCCAGTTCTAAGAAGGGTGGCACCCAAGATAAACCCCTTCCTGCAGCCAAAACGAAGATGCCCGAAAAAATCCACGTGTATCACGAGATTCCCCCCTCCCCTGTTGCTGCCTCGAAAGGGAAGGGGGTGGCTGCTGGCGACATTCAACCCATTATCTATAACAGCACGTCCAGGGCGATGGACAAAGTAAACAAGATGTATGAGAAGGTTGATCTGGAGGTGTATGATCACATTGAAGACATGGACCTTCTCCGTATATCGATTCAGGATTCATTGAAGGTAGATTTTCTCTCCCTCTCTTAAAGACGGTATCTCATCCCTGTACATAGATATTTTATCTTACTCGTTGAAGTTTTTCTTTTGTTCCTCAGGCTGCGGGTCAGATGTTCATTTTGGGGAACAGGCTTCGTTCCTCAGCTCGTGACCTGACGAAGCTCAAGGTGGAGCTTGAGGAAGCCAAAGCTCAGACCCTTGCTCATCAGGAGGCTGCAGAGGTTCTTAATGCTGAGAGGGGGACTTTGAGAAGCCAAGTGAAGAGACTGGAAGCCGACCTGAAAAAGAAGGATGCCCGTCTAGCTGACCTGGGAAAGGAGCGTGATGATCTGTTGAAGAAGGCTGAGACTTTCCAAGAAGAGGTCGCAAATGCAAGGGAGACGGCCGTCACTGACTTCAAGGCTTCCGAGGATTTTAATGATGCCACTCGTCGCTACTATGTGGCGGGATTTGAGCATTTCAGGAAGAGGGTAGCCCAGTCCTTTGGGGAGGTCGTCAATTGGTAGATGGTAAAGATCTTTGATGACGAGGAGACCACTGCGATGGAGGAAGACAGTGGGGAAGAGGAGGAAGGGGATGATGTTGAATCCAGGGAGCGTGTAGTTGTCCCAACTGATGTCCCATCTACTCCTCCTAATGGTGATGAGGGTAACAAACCTGTTGCTGGTCCTGAAGGCGGTCAGGCTATTCAAGTGGACGACCCGGTTATCCCCGTGGGTGAGCAAGCTGCCCTTCCTCCGACTGGTGGCGATATGCCATAGTTTTAATCCTAGTGACTTTGATCCAGACATTCTGTGTTCGTTGTTTTCTTTTTCCTTTGTCAACAATGTAGTCTTAACAAGGCCATGTTTACTCCTTCTGGAAAGGGTGTGGCCCATACTTAGAACAATTTCGTAACTAGGGTCATGTTTACTCCTTCTGGAAGGGGTGTGGCCCGTCTTTAGAACAGTCTCGTAGCTAGGGTCATGTTTACTCCTTCTGGAAGGGGTGTGACCCATACTTTTGTGAACAATGTCTTGCCTGGGATCATGTGATGTTTATATGCCAGCTATCTTTTTCCATCCCTTCTAGAATCGTTATTTTGTTTCTTCTCATTTATGTTAAGCAAAAGGTGGATTTCTCATACTGTGGTGTTTACTGTACTGTTGACGGTCGTCCGCCGATGAATCATTCGATTAACCCTAATGTGTAATGGGACGTCCTTGACGGTCTTCTCTTAATTTTGATAACAGACATGGGAATGATACACTAGATAGGCAGAGGGAACATCCTTGACGGGCTTCCTCTTTAAATGCACCCCTTGGGTGTCTCGCTTAATAATACCCAAAGAAGGGACACTCTTGAGGGTCTTCTTCTCTAGACGCACCCCTTGGGTGTCTCGTTTGATAATAAGTAGAGAAGGGACACTCTTGACGGTCTTCTTCTCTGGACGCACCCCTTGGGTGTCTCACTTGATAATAAGTAGAGAAGGGACACTCTTGACAGTCTTTTTCTCTGAATGCACCCCTTGGGTGTCTTACTTGATAATAAGTAGAGAAGGGACACTCTTGACGGTCTTCTTCTCTGAATGCACCCCTTGGGTGTCTTACTTGATAATAAGTAGAGAAGGGACGCTCTTGACGGTCTTCTTCTCTGAATGCACCCCTTGGGTGTCTTACTTGATAATAAGTAGAGAAGGGATGCTCTTGACGGTCTTCTTCTCTGGATGCACCCCTTGGGTGTCTAACTTGATAATAAGTAGAGAAGGGACACTCTTGAAGGTCTTCTTCTCTGGATGCACCCCTTGGGTGTCTTACTTGATAATAAGTAGAGAAGGGACACTCTTGACGGTCTTCTTCTCTGAATGCACCCCTTGGGTGTCTTACTTGATAATAAGTAGAGAAGGGACACTCTTGACGGTCTTCTTCTCTGAATGCACCCCTTGGGTGTCTTACTTGATAATAAGTAGAGAAGGGACGCTCTTGACGGTCTTTTTCTCTGGATGCACCCCTTGGGTGTCTAACTTGATAATAAGTAGAGAAGGGACACTCTTGAAGGTCTTCTTCTCTGGATGCACCCCTTGGGTGTCTCATTTGATAATAAGTAGAGAAGGGATGCTCTTGACGGTCTTCTTCTCTAGATGCACCACTTGGGTGTCTAACGCCGGTTGACTAGTAGGGGAGCAGTCTTCTTGGTGGGCTTCCATGGTACATGCACCCCGTGGGTGTCTAACTGGTGCACCTTGAAGGTGTCTAACTGATGCACCACGTGGGTGTCTGACTTGCACCTCGTGGGTGTCTAACTCGTGCACCTTGAAGGTGTCTAACTTGTGCACCTCGTGGGTGTCTGACTTGCACCTCGTGACCTCGTGCACCTCGGTGTCTGACTTGTCACCTCGTGGGTGTCTGACTTGTGCACCTCGTGGGTGTCTGACTTGTGCACCTTGAAGGTGTCTAACTTGTGCACCTTGAAGGTGTCTACCTTATGCACCTTGTGGGTGTCTGACTTGTGCACCTCGTGGGTGTCTGACTTGTGCACCTCGTGGGTGTCTGACTTGTGCAAATGACGCCTGTTGAGATAATAATGGATAATATTTGGGGCGACAGCAAGTATATTTAGACAATTATTTAGATGAAGATGGTCTTCTATTCATAGATAAAAGTCATTGTTTGAGTATACAAACTTCTTAATTGTAAAAGATGACTGATATATTTACCTCATGGGTAGTATTTCTTGAGATGTTCAGCATTCCATGGATGAGGCAGCTTTTTTCCATGACGGTCTTCCAAATGATAGGTGCCCCTTCGGTAATATTGGATGATCTTGTAGGGACCTTCCCAATTAGGGCCCAGCTTTCCCTTGAGACGGGTCCTTAGTTGCTTGGGTGACCTTCCTCAAGACCCAATCACCAACTTCAAAACATCGGAGCTTTACTTTGGCATTATGATACCTGGCCATTTTTCCTTGATAAAGCTCGATTCTTCGTGCTGCCCTTTCTCTTGCTTCATCGAGGAGATCAAGGTTCAGACGAAGCTGCCCTTCATTTTCTCCTTCGTTATGGAAGGTCGTCCTTAGCGTGGTCAGTCCAATTTCGACGGGGATGAACAGCCTTCCGTGCCATAGGTGAGCTTGAAGGGAGTTTCCTTGGTTGGGGTTCTGACGGTTGTTCGGTATGCCCACAGCACACTTGGAAGCTCTTCCACCCACATGCCCTTTGCCCCCTCGAGCCGGGTCTTAATCTGTTTGAGTAAGGTCCGGTTCGTTACTTCGACTTGGCCGTTTGCTTGTGGATGTCTGGGGGATGAGTAGTGGTTTCTTATGTTCAGTTGAGCACATAACTCCCTGAAGGGTCCATTATCAAATTGCTTCCCATTGTCGGAAATCAGGACTCGTGGGATCCCAAATCGACAGATGACGGCCTTCCAGACGAAAGACTTGACATTCTTTTCTGAAATTGTTGCCAAGGGTTCCGCCTCCACCCATTTAGTAAAGTAATCAATCGCAACCACTAAGAATTTTGCTTGTTTCGTTCCAACCGGGAAGGGACCCATAATATCTAGCCCCCATTGTGCAAAAGGCCATGGTGAGGTTATGGGCGTGAATTCCTCCGGTGGCACTCTAGGGACATTGGCGAAGCGTTGACACTTGTCGCAGGCCTTCACGAATTGGGTGGCATCATGGAGAAGGGACGGCCAATAATAGCCTGCCCTTGTGAGCTTGTGCACCAAAGATCTTGCCCCTGAATGATTCCCACAAACCCCTTCATGGACTTCCCTGATGACGTAATTCGCCTCTTCTGGTGACAAACACCTTAGGTGAGGTCGTGAAAAACTCATCTTGTAAAGGATGTCCCCTAGCAGCTGGAAGCGAGAGGCACGTATTCGAAGTTTGTGTGCTTCTGCCCTATCTGCAGGAAGGGTCCCTTCTTTGAGGTATCGGATTATGGGCAACATCCACGTCGTAGTGAACGAGATAGGATTTATTGTTTCTTTCTCTGTAGACGGTCTTCCTTGGATCTCTACGAAGCCATCTATTTCCACTCCTGAAGATGCCAACCTAGCTAAACGGTCGGCGGCTTCATTTTCTTCTCTTGGAATCTGAAGTAATTCCACCTTCTTGAACTGTGTTAGTAGGTTCTTGACGACCATCAAATATTTCTTCATTCTATCTTCCTTAGCTTCATACTCCCCCTTGACTTGCCCTACGATTAACTGAGAATCGCTTTTGACGGTCAGGTTCTCGATTCCCATACTCTTGGATAATTTTAGTCCGGCTAGAAGGGCTTCATACTCCGCTTCGTTGTTGGTGGCGCGGAAACGTAGCTGAAGCGCATATTCGAATTTGTCTTTCTCAGGGGAGACAAGGACGACTCCAGCCCCGCTCATTTCCTTGGTAGAAGACCCGTCTATATTTACCGTCCAGGCCTTGCCTTCTTCCGAGTCTTCCTCATCCTTCCATGGTTGAGTGAATTCTGCGATAAAATCAGGCCAAGGCTTGGGCCTTTATTGCAGTTCGTGGGCGGTAGTCGATATGAAATTCACTCATTTCGATGGACCACTGTACTAGTCTCCCGGCCGCATCTGGCTTATTCATGGCCTTCCTGAGGGGGTAATCAGTCAAGAACTACTATGGGATGGGACTGGAAGTACGGCCTTGAGCTTTCTAGATGCGATCAACAAAGCAAAAGCCAATTTTTCCATATTTGAATATCTTTCTTCAGCTCCCCTTAAGGCCCTACTTGGTGTAATAGACGGGCTTTTGAACGCGTTCTTCCTCGCGAATTAGTGCGGAACTGACCGCAGAGGCTGACACAGCCAAGTACAAATATAATTCCTCACCTGTCTGGGAAGGGCTGAGTAACGGTGGGGAGGATAAATAGGCCTTCAATTCCTCAAACGCCTTCTGGCATTCTTCTGTCCACTGGAAGGCCTTCCTGAGAGTTCTAAAGAAGGGAAGGCATTTGTCCGTAGATCTTGAAACGAACCTATTCAGAGCGGCTGCTTTCCCTGTCAAGCTCTGGACCTCCTTGATGGTCTTCGGAGGGCTCATGTCTAGGATGGCCTTGATTTTATCTGGATTGGCTTCTATCCCGCGCTGCGATACCATAAAACCCAGAAATTTGCCGGAGGAGACCCCGAACACACACTTTGCCGGGTTCAGCTTCATGTTGTACCTTCTTAGAGTCTGGAAGGTTTCTTTTAAGTCGCTGAGATGGTCTTCATCTTTTTTTCTCTTTACCAACATGTCATCCACGTATACTTCGACGTT
Source organism: Fagus sylvatica (assembly GCA_907173295.1). NCBI lineage: Eukaryota > Viridiplantae > Streptophyta > Magnoliopsida > Fagales > Fagaceae > Fagus > Fagus sylvatica. The sequence continues at coordinate 28,481,224 of OU015761.1, read as the reverse complement.
CCTCCCTATTTGATCATGGAACATCTTGTTTACCAGTCTCTGGTAGGTGGCTCCAGCATTTTTGAGGCCGAAGGGCATTACCTTGTAGCAGAAAAGGCCTCCTGCTTGTGATGAAGGCCGTCTTTTCTTGGTCCCCTTCTGTCATTTGAATCTGGTTGTAGCCAGAGAAGGCGTCCATGAAGCTGAGTAACTTGTGTCCGGCCGTGGAGTCCACTAGTTGATCTATTCGTGGAAGGGGATAGCTGTCTTTGGGACACGCTTTGTTTAAATCTGTGAAATCAACACACATTCGCCATTTCCCCGTGGATTTTTTTACCATTACCACATTGGCGAGCCATTCCGGGTAATAAACCTCCCTAATGAAGCCTGCCTTCTACAACTTGTCAACCTCTTCCATCACTGCAGCGTTTCTTTCTGGGGCGAAGACCCGCCTCTTCTGCTTGACGGGGTGTGTGGAAGGGTTGACGTTCAATTGGTGGGAAATTACTTCAGTGCTAATACCAGGCATGTCGTCATGGCTCCATGCAAAGACATCTGCATTCTCCCTTAAGAAACTTACTACCGAAGCTCGTATTTCTTTTGCCATAGAAGTTCCTATCCTTGTGGTCTTCTTTTCATCGCCTTCTATCAATACAATCTCCTCTAACTCCTCAGTTGGTTCAGCAACATTTTGCCGCTCTTCCACAATCAGCGTTTGGTGGACCTGCTCTGCATTCACGGTGGTTAAATAACATTCTCTGGCCATTGCTTGGTCTCCCTTCATCTCTCCTATTCCATTTTCGGTTGGAAAGCGAACTAGAAGGTGGTATGTGGAAGTGACAGCTCGAAGGCGATTTAGAGTAGGGCGTCCAATTATCACATTATAGGCAGAAGGGCAATCCACTACCAAGAAATTTACCTTCTTCATAGCTTGCTTCGGATGAGTACCTGCTACGATTTGAAGGGTGACCATTCCAAGGGGATAGATACTGGTTCCCGCAAATCCAACCAAAGGGGTTTCGATAGGTTGCAGCTGATCCTTATCAATTTTCATTTGCTGGAAGGCCGTCAAATATATGATGTCCGCAGAGCTGCCATTGTCAATCAAGACCCGTCTGGTGGAATAGCCAGCAATCTCCATTGTGACAACTAATGCGTCATCGTGGGGGTGGAAGACTTTGCAGGCGTCTTCCTCTGTAAATGTAATAGGAAGGTCTTCCACCCTTGGTTTCTTGTTGCTTTTCTTGCGTGACGAGCACATTATGTATTTGACGGGCGTAAGCCTTTCGTGAGGAGCGGGAGGTTCCGCCTGCTGCCATTCCTCCAGTGATTACGTGAATTTCTCCCAGTGGGGGTCTTGGAGGTGCTTCCCCTGGAGGTCGTTGTTGACGGGCTCCCTGGGGACGGCCTTCTCTCTGACCTTTTTCGAATAAATCTCTGCAACTTTCCTTGCTTGATTAGTTCCTCGATTTGTCTCTTCAGGTCGTAGCAGTTTTCTGTGTTGTGGCCGTGGTCTCTATGAAAACGGCAGTACTTGTCTCTCGGTCTTTTGTCGGGGTCCGTCAACAGCTTCCCTGGCCACTTCAAAGCTGGGTCATTCCTTATTTGCATGAAGATGTGGTCTACAGGAGCGTTGAGAAGAGTAAAGCGGTTGAACCTCTCATTAAACCCCCGTCCACTCCTCTCTTCTTGTCTCCCGTTTCTGTTCCTCTGTGCTTTGGGCCTTGTCTCCTGGGGCTCCGCCGGACGGTCTGCATGTTCTCCTTTCCTCTTCTTTCCGGTAGCCTGATCACGAGCTAGAAGGGCTTCCTCCCCATTCATGTATCGTTGAGCCTCATACATCATTTTCGTCATGGTGCTCGGGGGATCTTTATAGACGGAGAATAGGAAATCTCCCGATTGAAGGCCAGAGATGAACGCCGTCAACACCACCTTGTCGTCTGCCCCATCAACTAATAACGTTTCTTTGTTGAACCTGGTGAGGTACGATCTCAAGGTTTCTCCTTCTTTTTGCTTGACATTCAGGAGGTGCGTGGTAGGTCGTCCATACCGTTGTCCACCAATGAAGTGGTTGAAAAACAAACGACTAAGTTGAGCAAAGGATCCTACTGAGCCAGGCATTAGTTTTTTAAACCATATCCTCGCGGGACCCTTAAGGGTGGTTGGGAAGGCACGGCACATAATCTCGTCTGGGACTCCTTGAAGGCACATCACGGTTTTGAAGGACTCCAAGTGGTCAAGGGGATCTTTTGATCCGTCAAAGATCTCCAAGGAAGGCATTCTAAACTTAGATGGCAGGGGAAAGGAGATTACCTTTTCTGTGAAGGGTGAATCCGTTCCCTGGACAAGATCGTCGATATTTTTCGTTGCTCGTCCTTTAAATTCGTCCTTCATCTCCCCCATCTGTGCCCTCATTGCTTTTATTTCTTCTTCCCACTTGGCCGATGGCTGTTCAACGGTTATTCTTGTGTTCTCGCCCCTCGTCTCACCTTCTTGTTCTTGACGTTGTTCTTGCTGTTCTTGCTGTTGTTCTTGCTGACGCTCTTGCCGAGACTCAGCATCACCTCTTTCCTTATTTTTTCCCTTGTCTTTTTCCTTCTGCTTCTCGGTCTCGTGTTGCCTGAGTCTCTGATTGAGAATCTGATTCTGCCGTGTAAGCTCCTGAAGGTTGGCAGTAAGATCTCGCACTTGTCTCTCCATCGCCGCCACTTCCGGAGGTTGGCTACTGGAGGGAAGGGTTTGAGCGTGGATTTCCATCGATCGCGTCCTGACCATGCAGTCCTTTTATATTGGTGCGGTGAAAGGCAAAAATGAACGTTTTCCACAGACGGCGCCAACTGATGTTGCTGTGAAATCAGTGGACGGCAGTCGGTCAAGCCGCGAGCTGGAAGACCTGCAAGAGACAAGAGAGTGATCGGAGTGGGCACCGGTTTGGGGCCGGCCTAGGCGGCTCCGATGCTTTTGTTAGTCGGAGCTCTTTAGGAAATATGGAGAAAAAAGTGTAATAATGTCTTTCAGTGTACTGTTTTTTTTTAGAATAGGAGAGAGAAGAGTTTCTTATACCTTCTGGTCTGACCACGTGGCCTTCTAGGATCCGTCGGATCTGAAGACACGTGGTGAGCTGGTGACCCTCCATCTGGAAGGCCGTTACCCACTCTGTAGCGTAGTGCTGAGTGATGTCGTGGGGCGTTAACCCCCTAAGTTCGCGCTGGGGAACATCTGTGCGAGGCATGCAACCAGCTGGAGGAGTTGTCTCGGTGTATTCCCGAAGAAGATAAATGATGAGTCATAACCAGATGACTGGAAGGTTGTTCACGGGTGGAAGGGTGTCAGTCGTTCTGGGGGATGCGAAGGCCTTCCTTCTGACGTTGAAGGTCGTCACTCCCTTCTTGGGAGAGTGCCAGAAATATCCCCTTCAGTATGTTTCTAATTATTACTTTATATATGTTACCTTTCTCTGGTTTTTTTCAATTAAGCCAATGAAAACTTATGGAAGGTCAAAGATATTGATGATGTTGGTATTCTTATCCTTTTTTGAATGTTGAAGATAAAACTTCCTCTAAACTTGGGATGGGCGTATTATGTATAGATAGTCATGAGATTTTGGTCAGAGTGGCTTCGCCAGATAAGGTTTTGAAGGTCACTTTATCTAAGGGGTGTTTGGTAAAACATAGAACTGGTTCAGTTCTGATATAACTTGAACAAAAACAATAAACTAGTTCAAAATTGAACCAGTTTTATTTAATATCTAGTTTGGTGGAATTTTTGAATGTGAATTGAAAGAAATGAATTTAAAACTAATTTTCCTATAGGAAAATATCTAGATCTTGACCCTCTAGAATTCATAGCAGGTCCATCAATTGGTCATGGCCTTTGAAGGCGTTTCTGCTTCAAGCGCATGTAACGTCAAAGTCCTGTCCAAACTCTAGGATCTTGTCATCATAAATGAATTAATGTTTTCCATCTGCTCTTCAGGCAAGCAAAGTCTGAATTTACAATGTCTGTTTCTGCTTTGCCATCTAAATTAGTATTAGATGTGAGGTTTTGAGAATCATGCGCTTTAGAGTCATTGTCTCTAGTGATCATCTTGATGTCGACTCTGGTACTTCAAGGTCGTCATGAACCTGATCTTTTCCTCATAGCTTTCGATCATTATGTTAGATAGTTTTTGTTGGGCAGAGGTGTTGCATTGCAAGCTCATAGCTGTCAATCATTTCGTTAATGATTGTCCAAAAGCTGTTGAGACCAACATGATATATGCAGCAATTTTCCGAAAACAAAACGGAGCTGTATTAAAAAGTAGCACTTGCTTACTATTGCAAGTATTTCCAAGAGGGAGGATTCCAGCTGATTCATGCATAATCAGATCCATATAAGAATATATTTTTTAACTGATTTCCCACAGTAAGAAACAAAGTTGTGAAGTGGAAAACTGGAAACTAATTATCAAAATTGTTAGATCAAACACAAATGAAAGAAACCAAAAGAAATATTGTGTATCCTGCAGATAGTGATGTCAAAAAATCTTCCTAGAGGTTATTATTTCAGGTCACAACTGTTTTCACTCAATGTCAACATCCTCATTCTTTAAACGAATCAAACTTATGATTGTCAACTAACTTAAAGAAGCATGTTCATTAAACGGAGGAATGATAAACAGAGTATTGTTCAAGTGTAGCAGTGCATCAGCTCACTCTAGCATGCACCAGCAGCTCATGCTTATCATGTCCACGTTAGTGATCTTATCTGTCCAAGTCATTGATCCTATCCAGTCTGTTCCAGACTCTTCTAGAAGAATCTCGAAGGATCTCGGTGCATCTAGAGCTCCACATGCAATCAAAATATCTCAGTTATTGTTAGACAGGCTTCCGTGATTATTGGGTTTTGTTATAACAAACCCAAATCTATTAAATCACTAAAAGCCTATAAATTCTCATATTGTTCACATAATTATGCATGCAATAATATTACACCTTTTACATTAGCCATTCTCTCTATATTTCTCTGTTCGTAGCCATTACTATTCTCCATTTTCTCTAAGTTTTCATGGTATCAGAGCCATCATAACCATGGCTTCCATTCCTCTTACTATTAATTCTCCTAGCCTCACTACCTCTCAAACACCAATGATCTTGCTATCCAATATCTCAAACCTTGTTTCTGTTAAACTCGATCAAAGCAAGTATGTTCTCTGGAAATACCAAATTACCTCTATACTGAAAGCTTACTCTGTTCTTGGCTTTGTTGATGGATCGCAACAATGTCCTCCTCAGCTTTCAACTAAAAATGAAGGTGTTCTTCAAGATAATCCATTATACTAGCAATGGATCTCAAGAGATCAAGGTTTGTTAACCTTGATCAATTCCACACTATCACCAACAGCACTCTCTCTTGTTGTTAGACAGACCACTGCTCATGGAGTGTGGTCAATCTTGGAGAAAAGGTACACCTTAATCTCTCGATCCAACATTCTCAATCTAAAGATGGATCTTCACAATATTAGGAAGGAAACCACCGATTCAGTTAACACTTTTCTTCAGAAAATCAAAGAAGTACGTGATTGTCTCGCTGCTGTTGGAGTTCAGATTGATAACAAAGAGATTCTGCATATTGTTCTCAAAGGACTTCCACATGAGTACCATGCTTTCAACACTACAATACGTACTTGAAACGATGCAACAAGTTTTGAAGACATGCATGTCTTGCTCACTGCAGAAGAGCAGTCTTAAGAGCTCTATTGATCTTTCTAAAGATCACTCTCACATGGCAATGTTTGTCAATGCTAACAATCAAAACAACACTCTGTTTTCATCACAGGGAAACAGAGGTAGAGGCAGAAATAGCTTTAATCGTGGCAAAGGAAGAAATTTCAATAATAACTCAAACAGAGGTGGTTACAACAATGCTGGAAGGTCTTCAAATGGAAATAATGGATCTTCAGGTCAATTTAGTGTCTTCAATGGGCCTAATTAGTCCTATACTCAGAGGCCTTCATGTCAGATATGTGGCAAAACTGGTCACACTACTTTGGATTGCTATCACTGCATGAATTATGCCTACCAGGGAAAACAGCCTCCAACCAAACTAGCTGCTATGGCAGCCACCTCCAACCCTCAACATTCTAATCAGACCTATTGGCTTTCTGACACAGGCACAATAGATCATTTTACTCCTGATCTAACAACCATTCCTGATCATCAGGACTATGCTAGTGGTGATCTTGCCACAATTGGTAATGGACATGCACTTCCTATAACTCATATAGGTAATTCTCAAATCAAAACTTCAAATCATCTCTTTCATTTACGTAAAGTCTTGCGTGTCCCATCTATGGCATCTAATCTTCTGTCTGTTAACAAATTTTGCCATTATAATAACTTTTGTTTTCAATTTGATGCAACTCAATTCAAAATAAAGGATCTATCAACGGGGAAACTCCTCTACAGAGGCCCCAGTAAAAATGGTTTGTATCCTCTAAATGGAGATCATTTGCCTCTACAATCTCCATCAAGTCATCAGTCCAGTTTTTCATCTCTTCAGTCTACCAAGTCAGTTTCTTCCAAAGTGTGGCATGACAAACTCGGTCATCCAAACTCTCAAGTTCTTCAAGGTCTTCTTCCTCATGTAAATACATCTAGTTCTAATAAAACAGAGTCTTTAGCCTGTACACATTGTATTCAAGGCAAGATGACTAGACTTCCATTTACAAAATCACTTTCTCAAGCTTGTAAACCTCTAGATGTAATTCACAGTGATGTATGGGGCCCTACTCCAATTGATTCTAATGCAGGTTATAAATACTATGTCATTTTCATTGATGAGTTTACACGTTTTACTTGGTTTTATCCAATAAAACACAAGTCACAAGTTCTATCATGTTTCATTTCCTTTGCCAATACTATGCAAAATCTTCTTAGTGCAAAGATTAAAATCTTGCGCACGGATTGTGGTGGTGAGTATGCCAGTACTGAATCTCAAACTCATCTATAATATAAACTAATTTCCCAAATACCGCCACGTCAGATTTGCTACTCTCACACACTTCCACCTTCCTCTTTCCTCTATTTAATTCTCTCTCACACTTTTATTCAAAAATAAATTCTCTCTCTCATGACTGTTCCTCTACCTCATCTTTTCATCTACCTCTCACCTTTTGAACTCCCTGACCTTTTCATCTCCTCAATTAATTACCTTACATTTTCATCTACCTCTCTCTCTCTCTCTCACCTCTTGAACTCTCTGACCTCTTCATCTCCTCAATTAATTACCTCACCTTTTCATCTACCTCTCTCTCACTCTCACCTCTTGAACTCCCTGACCTTTTCATCTCTCCAATTAATTGCACCTCCAATTTCCTATTTAAATCCTATGCTGGGATTTTTTTTTAGTCTCCATGTAGTCCCTATAGTTCTATTGTTATTTGAGTCTCAAAGGTGCATTCTTTCCCCTTTGGTTTCTAATTGGCTTTGTCGGGTTTCATGCTTTTATTTATTTATTTATTTGGTTTTTCTGTTCTACTCAATATTTTTATTTTTTGGCTTTTGGTGTTCTTTGTTCCGTTGGTTTTATAATTTTGTAGTTCCTAAGCTTTTCTCAAGCAATGTTCTAATTGTTGTCTTGACTTCATTCGTTTTTCTATTTATATTGATGTTGTACAACATTAGATTAATTAGATTAGATATATTTCTCATGCATCGCATAGGTTTGCAACTAGTTGTATTAATCATGGCATACTTCATCAATATACTTGTCCACACACCTCACAATAGAATGGTCTTGCTGAGCGCAAGCATTGTCACATTGTGGATATTGCCCTCACCTTGATATCTCAGTCTTCCTTGCCTCTCACATTTTGGCCTTATGCTTTTAGTACAGCTGTGTTTCTCATCAATCACATTCCTCCAACTCGTCTTGGTCAATGCTCTCCATGGGAGAAATTGTTTCATCATAGTCCTCCTTATGACACTTTTTGCACCTTGTTTGTTTATGTTATCCCCAGCTTCATCCATTCAATATTCATAAACTCCAACCAAGATCTCTTGAGTGTGTTTTTCTGGGTTATGCTACTCATGCTAAAGGCTACATATGTTATCATCCTCAATCCAGAAAATATTACACTTCCCGTCATGTAATCTTTACAGAAAATGTCTTTCCCTTTCATAAATCTTCCCCAACTCCAGCGTCTTCTTTTGCTCCTGCTTGGCTTCAGTCCAAGCTTTATTTCCATGAGTGTCCATTTACCTCAGTTTTTGGTTCTGGTCCCACTGTATCCTTACCATCCATACTTGGTCCAATCCCTTCTAATATTCATGTGTCCTCTATTCCTTCCAATGTCTCTATTCCTCCAATAGATATTTATATCCCTGTTGAACCTTCCATTACTCCAAAGACTACACCAATTCCTCCAGAAATTACACCAACACCACCCATTACTCCAAACACTGTCCTCGACCCTTCTCCAATTCCTCCTTGTCCTCCTACGCAAACTCGAGCCAAATCTGGCATTTTTTGCATGGTTTTAAAAACCGGACCGGGAAGAGAACCGGAAAAGGGAGTGGTTCCCGTACTAGTGGTCCGACCGGGGTCGGACCGGTGGTCGAACCGGTGACGTCATAAATAATTTAATTAATAATTTTAAAATTATATAAATAATTAAATAAATACATAAAAATTTGTAACTAATAATATTGGGTTAACAAATATATAACAAATTTTAAAATGTTTGAAAAAAATGTTTATGCTTTAAAGATGCATGATTGCTTTGAATAAAAATGTTTGAAAAAAATATTTAAAATTTTAAATATATTTATGCTTTGAATAAAGATGTTTGAAAAAACATAGGATTTAATTTAAAACTTCAAATAAATTTTATAACCAAGCCCAAGCCAAAAAGCCCAAAGTTGTAAAAACCCACCTCACACGGTCATACCCACCTCACACGGTCATTGTCCAAGCCAAAAAGCCCAAAATGGAAACCCCCCCCCCCCCCACACACACAGACCCTAATTCTCCTGCACTTCTCCTCCGCCGCACTCACAGAGAGAGAGAGAACGACGCGGTGAATGTCAAACCCGAGACTTGACACTACCGCCAACGACCAAGTCCTTGAAATTCCGGCGACTCCACCGGGAGACGTACGGAACAACAACGCCTACTCCGTTGGATCTTACTTCTCTTCGACTGTATCGACGGCTCTAATCATCGCGACTTGGTACCTCTCCAACATCGGAGTCCTCCTCCTCAACAAGTACCTCCTTAGCTTCCACGGGTACCGATACCCGATCTTCCTCACAATGCTCCACATGATCTCCTGCTCCGCCTATAGCTCCGCCTCCATCAACCTCCTCGATCTCATTCCTCTCCAGCACATCCACTCAAAACAACACCAAAACCGGTTCAACCGCTCCGGTTCGCGGTTTTCACGATCGAACCGCCGGTTTTCGGTTTTTGACCATTTTTTCTTTATTTCCGGTTTTTTCAGAGAACCGAACCGGATAGAACACCGGTTCGCGGTTGAACCGATTGAACCGGCCGGTCCGGTCCGGTTTTTAAAACCATGATTTTTTGACCTAAGCGATACTACACTCTTCTGTTACTAATTACCTTGAAACTGAACCTCCCACCTTCAAAGTTGCATGTCAATACCCTTAGTGGCAAGCTGCTATGACCAATGAGTATGAAGCTCTCTAGCACCAAGCTACCTGGACTTTAGTTCCTTTATCCTCTGATCAGAATTTAGTTGGTTGCTGGTGGGTTTACAAACTCAAGAGAAATTCTGATGGCACAATTGCTTGCTATAAGGCACGTCTAGTTGCTAAAGGTTATCATCAACAACATGGTATGGACTTTGATGAGACATTCAGTCCAGTTGTGAAACCAGCAACCGTGCGTCTTGTTCTTTCCATAGCTGCTCAATAGAATTGGTCCCTTCGCCAACTTGATGTTTCCAACGCCTTTCTTCATGGCTTTCTCAAGGAAATAGTATACATGGAACAACCTCTAGGCTATGTTGATTCCCAGCTACCTCATCATGTCTGTAAATTGAAGAAAGCACTCTATGGCCTTAAACAAGCTCCTTGAGCATGGTTCGAGAGATTTACCTCTCATTTACTCACCATTGGCTTTACTCCTTCCTTAGCTGATCCATCATTGTTCTTGTATCACCATGGTGAGACTGTTTTGTTTCTCCTATTGTACGTTGATGACATCATTGTTATTGGGAACAATGTTGCTGCTCTTCAATCCTTAATTGTGACTCTCAGCAAGGAGTTTGATCTCATGGATCTAGGCCCCTTTAAGTTCTTTTTGGGCCTAAAGATTGAGTATAAAGCTATTAGGTTCTTTGTTCATCAACGCAAATATGCCACTGATCTTCTTAGCAAGTTCAATATGTCCACCTATAAGCCTTGCTCTACCCTTTTTGTTTCTCTCTCCAGAATACACAAAGATGATGGTGTTCTATTGACTAACCCTACTTCCTTTTGCAGCATGGTTAACGGCTTACAATACCTCACCTTCACCAGACCAGATCTCTCTTATGCCGTTAATCATATCTGTCAGTTCATGCATCAACCAACTGATCAACACCTCATCGCTGCTAAACATACTTTAAGATATGTTCAAGGCTCATTAGATCATGGACTTTCATTTCGGCCTGGCCCTTTAACTCTCACAGCTTTCACAGACTCGGACTGGGCTAGTGATCCAATGGATTGTCGTTCCACCATAGGCCTTATAGTCTTCCTTGGTCACAACCCAATCACTTGGCAATCCAAGAAGCAGCCCACTATGTCTCGGTCTTCCACAGAGGCTGAATATCGGGCCTTAGCTAATTGCACTGTAGATTTGTCTTGGGTTCGTATGATTCTCAAAGACCTTGACATTTTCCTTCGCTCGCCTCCTACGATCTGGTGTGACAATCTCAGTGCCTTGGCATTAGCTTCTAACCCTGTGTTTCATGCCAGAACCAAGCACATTGAAGTAGACTACCATTTCATTTGGGAAAAGGTTACCAATAAGGATATGCAACTTTGACATATCTCCACTGACGATCAACTTGCTGATATCTTGACTAAAGCTCTCTCTTCTCCCCAATTTATCAGTCTTAGATCCAAACTCAAGTCGTCTTCCAATCGTCATGTGTTTGCGGGGGAATGATAAACAGAGTATAGTTCAAGTGTAGCAAAACAAAGTATAGTTCAAGTGCAGTAGTGCATAAGCTCACTCTAGCATGCACCAACAGCTTATGCTTATCATGTCCACATCAGTGATCTTATCTGTCCAAGTCATTGATCCTATCCAGTCTGTTCCAGACTCTTCTAGAAGAATCTCGAAGGATCTCGGTGCATCTAGAGCTCCACGTGCCGTCAAAATATCTCAGTTATTATTAGAGAGGCTTCCGTGATTATTGGGTTTTGTTATAACAAACCCAAATCTGTTAAATCACTAAAAGCCTATAAATTCTCATACTGTTCACATAATTATGCATGCAATAATATTACACCATTTACATTAGCCATTCTCTCTATATTTCTCTGTTCGTAGCCATTACTATTCTTTGTTTTCTCTAAGTTTTCAAAGAACTCATAATGTTGGTCTTCCTCATGGTTTTGCTTCAATAGAGTTACACCAGAAATTGTGCAAAGAATGTGAAGTTTTGCTTCAATCAAACTTATGCCTCTCTCTCTCTCACACACACACACACTAACAGAGCCTAATCCATTTCTTCATCTTATGGTGGTATGCAGTTGCAAGAGTAATCATCGTATGATTACAAAATGACTTCATATCTATACTATAACTTAAAAGCTAAAGCTGAGAGAAAGTTTTTTAGTTCCTCCAAAACTTGCCACATCAGATTTCCTCTTCATAGAAAATTCTACTTTATAATTATCTCACTATTCATGTATATCTTTTTCCTTCTCTCTCCTCTACAAGTATTTACTTTTCCTTCCCCTCTTTTTTCTCTCTCTCCCCGACTTCTCATCTCCTTCTACACGTTCTTTTTCTTTTTTTCATTAAATTCAATTTGTTTCTTTCCTCAATCCTTTCTCCCTCTCTTCATCAATCTCAACTGTCCAGCAAGGTAATGCTATTTTCTCTCTTCCCATTAAATGCTTACCAATGACACCCTTCCCATTCAAACATCCCATTTCAGTTTTCCCAATTCACGTTACTGCTGACTCTTTCTACCCACCACTTCTGTGAGAGGAGGGAGTATGCATTTAATATACTCCTGGAGTATGATATAATTATCCCTTTATTTTGGCCTTTTTGGCTTCTTCTCCCTATTTTTTCAGTTTTCTCAATAATTCTGCTAGGCTCTCTCAACTTCTGCCTTTTGGTTTTTTCTTAAAACTCAATTAGCTGTTCGAATTCTTCAATTATAATTCACTGATTAAATTTGTGTGTATATAAATTCCCTAAATAGAGATAAATCTAGAGCAACAACCATAGAAGCAGCTCAATACCTTTTTTCTTCTTCTTGGTTGAGTTGGAGGCGTGGATACTATAAAGGCAATAATAGAGTAGGTCCTCCTCTTTCTCTCTCTATTTGATTTGGTTTACCCCTGTGTGTTTATTTGCTGTTATATTTTTGGATTTGTTAGGTCTCTCTCTTCTGTTATTTTGTTAGGTCTCTCTTTTGAACCAGAGAGAAAGCAGAGACAATGGATCCTTACTTGGGTTTCCACACCACAAAGTTGAGTGATTCTAAGGTGATTGTTTTCTTCTTCTTAATTTAAAGATTGGATATTTTAGGTGGGTTTTGTGTGTTTTCTATATGGCTATTTTTGTTTTCATTGGTTTTTGGTTAGATAGACTATTCCTCTATCTCATACAAATGTTACATGATACATGCACGCAAACTGTTTGATAAAATACTTGACTGTTTTGTTCAGTTTATAATATTGCTCACTTACTAACAATTTTTTGGTATAATAGAAGACACCAGGTTATTGTAACTGCAGAGCTTACAAGTTGCATTAAATGTACCAATAAAGTTGTCCAATGCAAAAGCACCCCATGGTTCAAATATATTTGTATCTTCGGTTGATGGGATTGAGGATGCTGATCTTTATGATTAGTTGCTTGAGAATGTTTTATTTTCTTTGTATTTAGGACTTTGATATCAACAGAGTCATAATCATACAGTAGCTAGGTTAGAGACTATAGGATTTTAAATTAGTTTTCTCAACAGAATCAGAATCATACTATAGTGGAGTATAGCTTTAATGTATTCTTTATGACTCAAAACTATTACAATCGTTGTTGTTTTTTGCAACAAGTGTTTCAATATGATGCACTATTTTATTTGCTTCTTTCTTGGTATTGTCAATTGTTATTATTTACTCTTACTGAGAATTTAATTCCTTATCTATATCTATACCAGTAGGCTTTCATTTCAAGTTTAATTAGCCCTCTCATATCAGGGAGGAAGGAATTGGGAAGAGTGGGAAGCCTCTTCATTACTAAAGGAACACATTCCATAGAATTATTCCCAACTTTATGATCCAAGGATGTGATTTTTTTCTTGGTGATGGTTGAGGTGGAGAATCAATCTATGGTGTGAAGTTTGCCAATGAGAACTTTAAACTAAAGCAAACTGGCTTGAGAATTCCATCAATGATTTGTAGGACTTGCTTAAGTCTTACCATGATAATTATAATGGGAAGCTAAAAATGGTTTGGTTTATTTAATTACTTAAGTGTAGTATGATTTTTTGTAATTGTCATTGCTTAATTTAGAGTTTAGTTTAAATAACTCTGCCTATCTGAGTTTTAAAATTGATCTGTTGGTTTGGGATACTTAAGAATACCACTAGGGATATATTTACCAGTTTGAATGGGGGGTACTTTTTTTTTTCTTTTTCTTTTTTCCCTAATGGTTGGTTTTACTGGTCATGCACATAGTTTGGTTAGTGCAAGCTATTGATATGTTACTGGAGATTTCTGGATAGGTTCCAAATTGTAGTTACTAACAACTGGCATTCACTTATATTTATCAGATGTTTCTTTTGTCTGCACTGTTAATACCCAAAGAGATAGAAAATATTTAGAACCATTTCTAATATTTGTTAATTAGTTAAGACCGTATACTTAGAGCGAAAGTGAGATAATTGTTCATACTTCATAGACAGGATAGAATAAGATCATATAAATTCTTTCTTGGAGTTCTTGACCCGACACTCATTTTCAAGTTTAAAATCATAGATAATTTCATTGATTTGACCATAAGAAAGGGCCCAAGGAAAAGCAAGAGACTAATTTATGAAATTCATAAATTACAAAATATCTCAAATAACAAAACTTAAGACATAGAAATGTCAATTGAAAGAATTTACATATTGTGTTCTGCAACTCCAAGATTTTCATTATTGTGCCTTAATTGTAGCAGCCCAGAACAATCCAGAATAAATAATAATAATAATATTAAAACCAAAGATATTTCTAGAAGCCACCCACATGCACCTCACGTGCCCCACCTACCCCACAAGTCCCCACCACACAAATTTTGCTCTAGAACTCTCTCATCACCCGTAGCTCCCTCACTCTCACTTTATTTCATTTTCTGTTTTTTTCACCAGCACACACTTTCTCCCATATACTCTCATTCGGTCACCCCCTCTCTCTCTCTCTCACCGATTAACCACCATAACTACCGGCGGAATTTCCGGTTGGATTTCTAGAGAAAATCCAAAGGAGACTTTTTAGGCTCCATTTGCTTCCAATATTCTTAAGGTAAAACTCTAAGTTAAGGTTTTTATATTTTGTTAATTTCTTTCCAAATATAAGTAACCTTAGTGTTATATGTGATTTAGTTTGAGCAATCTTAATGATATTTATGTGATTAAGAAAATGGGTTTTGATTTTGGTGGATTTATTTGAGGAATAGTTAAGGGTTTTTGATAAAAGTGTTTATGGTGGTTTCTCTATGGTGAGGATTTAGGGGTTTCGGATTCCAAATGTTAATAGTGATTGGATTTAATTTTCCATATCAATTAGTGTATTTGGGTTAGTTGAGGTTCTAGATGATTTTGGCTTGATAGGCTTGCTCATGTCTTTTATAGGTTCTATTTAATCTCCTAGGAGCATTGGAGATTAGGATTTTGAGCGGGTTGCAGGTAAGTAGCTTCTTAATGGGATTTTTAGAAAAATAATCATCATTGCATATGAGATTTATTTTAAGGTTATAAACACATTTTGGAAATTATTGTGAAATTATACTTTTCCTAAGGGGTTTTGTGTTTAAACCTTAGTATTTATTTATTTATGAGATAATGCATTATATTTGATATTGCATTTGGGGAAATGCATGATTTGCTAGATTGGAAATTTTATAAGCATCTTTCATTAATCTTTGGAGAGTTATTTGATAAAGTTATTGGATTATTGTGAATTCTAAAGATGCTTTATCATTGATTTTGTTGTTTGAGATATGTTTTGGAAACTTTTAAAGGTTTGGGAATTATTTGGATAAATGACAAGCTTTGTGAATACTTTGAATGTTGAAAAGACTGTATTTTTATTATGTTAACCGGTGAGCTATTTTGGTTATTTTACTCTTGTGCCGTGACAATTGTGATTATATGGTGATTACCCAGCTGGATGCCGTTTACTTGTGAGCCTAACGAAGCCCCTGGTACAATCACAACCTACCTGTGGGCCTAACGAAGCTCCTGATAGTAACACAACTTACCTGTGGGCCTAATGAAGCTCCTAGTAGTATCACAACTTATCTGTGGGCCTAACGAAGCTCCTGGTAGAAATAAAGTTATTTGGTCTTTTATCTGTGGGCCTAACGAAGCTCCTGGTAGAAGCCTAGTTGTGTGGTTTTTACTTGTGGGCCTAACGAAGCTCCTAGTCATGTGGCCTTGGGTATTTGTTTGTGGTTTTATGCTTTTGAAAAGTATTGGAAAATGATATGGCTCACATGGTGTATTATGTAGTTTCATTATTTATATATTGAAAAGCTTGGTGTTGTATTATTCTTTTAAATCTTTCAGATTATTGCAGGGAAGATGATTTTGAGAGAATTTATATAAAAGTTTCCAAATCCACGTTATGTTATGTAATATGCTTTAGTATCAATAAACTTGCATTTCCCCTAACCCCATTATTTATCTACTTACTGGGCTTTAGCTCATTCCTTTCAATTATGATTTTTATAGAGTAGGCAGAGACTCAGCAAGCTGAATTTTTGTGGGTTTGCAGTAGTTAGACAACCACTCTGTGGAGACTGTATTTTTGGTAGTTCAACCTTACGTGTGTTAGACCCAGAGTTGTTGCTGGGGTTGCACATCCTAAGAGATATTTTTTGTATAGGAATATTGACATGTAATTTTATGTAATTATGCACAAACCTTCATTCTTTTGTGGCCAGTGGTCAATGTAAAGGTCATAAAGCTCTGACTTATATTTTGAAGACGTACATATATGTAAATGGCTTAATGTATGAACTTATGGATTAGTGTACTCAAACTTTTGATAATGGACTTTGGATATTCTAAGTTGACATACAGTTATGTAATAGTTGAGGAAAAATTTACAGGTGTTTGGGTTGTAGTCTTCTTATGCACCAGACCCTGTTGGGTTTGGGGCGTGACATTAATAACATTATTGTGTTATGCAATTTTTGGTTTAGATGAGACTGTGTAGGATATATAATGTTAGACCTATATAGTTTTAAAAAAAATATATTTGCAAAACTAATCTATTTGGCTAGGGGGTTTCTTAATTATGATTTTGGCTTTATGTGAGATTGTAAGGTATATAATGTAGGACATATGTAGTTTTTAGACTTCATTGTTCCTTGTGATGTTTTGTCTGCTTTTAATTCTGACTCATAAGAGTTTGGATTTCTTGGAACAACAGTGTATTTAGGCCAAAAGTTTTTGGGCTAGATCAACCTGAAATTGCCAAGTTTAGGACTGAATTTTGTAGAATTTTGAAACTCTTTATATTCGAATCTGTTAGAATATTTGAGGTGCATACTATACAACATGTAGCAATTGTTTAAGTGCTTTGCAGCTTTGAGATGCTTTTGATTGTGTACATTTACAGCATGCAATAATAGGACTTAACAAATGATGAAGTTGTGTACTTTGAATGTCTACTGTAACATATACTTTGGGTGAGAGAAGTTGGTTGTTTATTGAAATAATTAAGTACAAGTTGGAGTGTCTTGATTGATTGCTCTGCTTTTGGTTCGATATTATAATTTTTTAGTTCAATTTTGGTGTTGCTTGCTCAGTTGCTTATTGTGTTGGGTTTTTGACATAATGAGAAAAAAACTCTGATTAATGGAAAAACTTATCTTTACTAGGGTTGTTGTATTTAGGATTCAAGTTGCCACTCGATCACTTTAAGTTTGTTAGGTGCTGCTTCAAACGATGGTCTCAGTGAACTTATCAAGTGTAGGAGACAATGATTAATGCTAAATAAATTACAACGAATTGATGATGAAAATGATATACAACTTACAACAACATCTGCAATTACAAATAATGAAAGGAAATATTCTTTGACTACTGCGGAGCAAAAGATGAAGAAACAAAGAATTGTTAAATTTCAAATCCAAAAATCTCTTAAAATTGTGCTCTTTTAAGAAAATAATTTAGCTTAACATTGTGCTCTTTTAAAATTGTAATATTTGTTGGATATTACTCTATTTTGTGTTTCAATTTATTATGATTGTTTTTTAATGAATTTAATTAGTATCTTGCATAATTGCTACACTTAGTATATTATGTCATCTCATGTTTATATGCATTTCACGCATTTATGAAAAGTATTCATGCTAAATTATAATGATATGATGATTGAATAATCTAAAAAAACTACATATTCAATATAATAACGAAAAAAAAAAAAATTTCTTTAGATTTCATTTTTAGTAAGTTTCCCGTGCATCGCACAGGTTTGCGACTAGAGTTCTTAAAACTTCTGTTTCTTATACTATAACAATCTGTTATGGTACTACAAAAAATATGTTGTCAATCGATATAAAAGAATCTAAACACCGCACACAACCAAAACATCGAATCGTCTTTTCAATTGATCTTTTCCTATTTATGCATGTAATGCCTTGCTGAGTGACACTAAAAAGAAGAAGAGGATGAAGAAACTACTTGGGGACAGTTTCATCTATTTACTTAAGGTCAGTTTCATTCACAATTTCACATCCTCTCATAAAACTCCCCCTTGGTTTCAACTTTCATCTTTTGTGTTTGTGCATGTGTGTTTTAGGTTCTTGTTGTTTCATCTCTACTTTAAAGGTATTCTAGAAGAATAAATCGCGAACTTAACATCTATTAATGCACAATTACAAATACATGAAGATTTTGAGATATACCAATATGCAGATTTTCATGTCTTGAATTGAATTCCTTCCTTCTTACAACTGGCACTTGAAATTATGTTATGGATAGAGTTTACCTCCACCAGTTTTTTGAATCTTCCTCCAACCCACTATGTGACAATTCATTGGAATAGGATGTGGCAGCCTGTACACTGTTAGATCTGTGATATTTAATCTGAACCATGAAATAGACAAATTGAGAGATTTCCAAATGGAGAGGATCCTTATCTCAATTCATAAGACCATCAAAGTATACTTTTAGTCACATGACCTATTTAATGAGTCATGTGACATGTTTAAATAATTTAACTTTTTCTTTTTTGTAAGTTATTCACGCATCTAGTGGGTCTTAAACTCTAATAAGGAAAATTGGTGTCATTTGAGCTAGAGTTCAACATACAAGTGAAACACCAAAAAATGTTTTCTGGAGCATTTTCCGGAACACAATTAAACACCAAAAAAAAAGTTGTTTTTTGTTGACAACATTTTCTATCATAAAACATTCTACATCGAAACAAACGTAGCCTAAATAGAGATATATTGTACATCTCCTATGAATTGGAGCCTATACTATTTAGAAACACAATGTCATTTTTGCATGTAAAATTTTAGATTTAAATGTAAACAAACCCATTAAGTTGCATTTTCATAAGCTTGGTATTGCTTATTGTCAACATTTGTAGGAAATGGTCATTCCAAGGCATGTATATGTTGATGTAATTTTTCCCCCCTTAATTTTAAAAGCAAATATATGGCGGTGATAATGTGTGGGAGATTTATATTTATATTTAGAAAAAATATATTCAATATACATGTCTATACACACATGATAAATGGAAATTGCTAATACAACTAAGCAAAAGAAGGATGACATCGTAGCTCCTTTCCCAGAAAGATAGTTTAGATTGCTGGAAGGCTTTCCCAGGTTCTGGAATTTTCTTTATCTGAATCTTTCCCCCAGATTCTGGAATTTTGATGAGGACCCACTATCATATTTACCATAAAATAATTCAAAGTTAAAAAAGATAGAAAAAGCCCCTTCCAAATCTCTAGACAAATAGACAAAGAATCTTTAGGACATATCCTAAATTATTGTGTATATACATAATATATAATGACCAACTAATTCAAATTATATACAATAAATTGACTTAAAATTTCATTTGTCATACCCCATATAGGCAGAATCAGATAAAGAATACTTGAATTGGGAAACTAATGAAAGCCAAATAATAAAGTAACTAAAGCATTACCCTCACTTCAATGAGAGAAAGGAAAATATGAATTTTGTTGATTAGGAGCTGTAAAAGGTTGGTCTTTTAGGACACATAAGCTCTTTGTTTTGCCAACCACTTGCCTGAAACTGGGATGTACTTTACAAGCCAACCAATTGGCCATGACAAAGCTGCAAGTCCAATGCAAACACCCCATTGCCCCCAATCCAGTCTCTCAGTATTCGCAAACCTCCTCAAAAACTCCACCATCACCAATTGAAGAACTATGGTGATCCCAACAATTGCTAAAAACAGCTTGTTCTTAAGTATCCCTTTGAATATATTCTTCTTCTCTAATTTTCTTGCATTAAATTCGTTGAAGACTTGACAGAGGACAAAAGTATTGAAAATGAGGGTGTTCTTAACATTCTCACTTACACCAAAGATGGATCTTCCCATAAATTGTAAAACCAATAAAATGGTTACCTGATACACGGCTTGTGCCATGAGATTCCTCCACATGATTTTGGTTATAAGTGGCTCTGATCGACCAACAGGCGGCTTTTCCATAAGATCATCAGTTGGTTTCTCAGTAGCTAAGGCTAAAGCTCCTAATGTGTCCATTATCAGATTCACCCATAATAATTGGACTGCAGTTAGTGGGACCTTACCAGAAGAAACAGCTGCAACAAAGTTGATGCAAAGGGCAGCAACGTTCACTGTGAGCTGAAATTGAAGAAACTTTTGAATGTTGTTATATACACACCTTCCCCACCTCAATACTGTCACAATAGAGGCAAAATTGTCATCCAAAATGACTATATCTGAGCTCTCTTTTGCCACTTCAGTTCCCTGGATTCCCATGGAAAGTCCAATATCTGCTTCCTTTAAAGCAGGCGCATCATTGGTTCCATCACCTGTGACTGCAACCACATGACCTTTCTGCTTCAAGCATTGTACCATAAGAAGCTTGTCGAAAGGGGATGACCTAGCCATTACTTGAATTTTATCAATCTTTTCCATTCTCTCTTCAGGTGAGTAATTTCTGAATTGTACTCCTTCTACTACAGCTTCATTGTGTAAATCCTCATGAGGATTGAGAATCTTGCATTCAAAAGCTATAGCCCTTGCTGTGTGCACATTGTCACCAGTGATCATTTTGATATTTACTCCAGCAGCTCTACAAGACTCCACAGCTTTACTGACTCCTGGTCGACATGGATCCTTCAAGCCAACTAACCCTAATAATGTCAATCCATTTTCTTCGAGCTTCTCAACAACCTTGTCCGCCTTCTTCAACGACTTCTTTGTGGGCAAAGGCAATGCATCGCAAGCTTTTTTGTGCCATATTCTTAATAGTAGTCCCAAACTGCAACCTTTCTTCCTCATCCATTACCTTCAACACCCCTGCACTATCATAATAAGTTGAACACATGGAAAGTATAATTTCAGCAGCTCCCTTCCAGTGAGTATGAATGATCTTCTCATTGTTCCTCCTCACCAAAACTCCGCTTCTCTTTTTCACTGAATTGAAGGCCTCTACATGGATTATGTGATAATTCTTCTTTACTTCTTCGATATCCATACCCAAATTAAACACGGCCCATGAAAGAATTGCTTTCTCTGTTGGGCTACCAGAAATCTCAGGAACTGATGCAGAATGTTGTTTGTAAACTGTACCAGTTGTATTTAAGCCAACTGCCTGATGTAGTAGTTTGAGAATTTTACCTGCCAAATTCGAAGAAGTGTCGTCTAGCACTACTTCTTTTTCAAGCCAAAACTCGGTAACTTTCATTTCGTTTAGCGTAAGAGTGCCTGTTTTGTCTGTGCAAATTATTGTGGCTGAGCCCATTGTCTCACAAGAAGAAAGTTTTCGAACCATGGCATGATCAGCCATCATGCATTTCATTGAGTAAGCCAGTGTTAGAGTTACAGCAAGAGGCAAACCCTCCGGAATAGCCACCACGATGATAGTGATAGCAGCAGACACAATTCTCACTACTGCATTCATTACATCATCAAACTTTGTCTTGCTCCCATTAAACTCCTTGTTTCCGTTATCATCTCGGGTATTCCCTGTGAAGTATCGAATCAACATAACAACAAGAACAAGTGCAGCCACCACCAGCCCAACCTTCCCAATATAAGAAGTTAGCTTGTTGAGGCGTACTTGCAATGGCGTCTCCTCGTGCAAGTCACGATTTATTGAACTCATCATCTCGCCCCACGCAGTGTTCATGCCCACAGAACTAACAAGCATGAAACCAAAACCATCCGTGACCTTTGTGCCCGATAACATAAAGGGCTTCCCTTCATCCACGTGAATATGGTCGCTCTCACCCGTCATGCTAGACTCATCCACCTTCAAGGAATGCCCTTCCAAGAACAACCCATCTGCAGGAATCTGATCACCAATCTTCAAGCACACAATATCTCCCACAACAACATCAAATATCGATACAGGCTGGCGCCTCCCATCTCTCACAACTTCCACTCTTATATCACTACTCTCTGTTGAGAGCTTCTGAAATTGCCTTGATTGCTTGAAGTCACTCACTGCTGACACAGTGATGACCAAAAAGACAGCAACAATGATACTGCCACCATCATACCACCCATCTTTCCAGCCATGTTGCTTAATTCCAAAGGCAAGAGAGAGTACAGCGCATGCCAAAAGTATTAAAATAGTTGTATCTTTAAATGCATCAAACACAAATCTAATAAACCCTTTTGCTGGTGGTTTTTCATATTTATTTTCACCAAAAATATTTTTTCTTTGATTAAGATCAGCCTCATCACCCTTGATACCTTTTTTTACATCAGTTTCAAGAATTAAAGCAACTTTTTTAGCCCCTCCAAACTGACTCAATGACTCAGAGTTTTTGTCCCTTACCATGTCACCAAGCTCTTTTGGATCAACAGTGAGCAACGTAAAGGTTTCGTCAGGTGGAGAATCCTCATGGATAGGCTGCATGTCAATAGCAACAAAAGAGAAGCTGCGCAAGAGAGGGCCTTCCTTGTCAATAACTTTCTTGGTCAAAGAAAAAAGAACCCTGGTGATGGATATAACCGTGAAAGCCAACCTCCATCTCCTCTTGTGGGTCTTGGAGAACATCCGGTCTTCGTGTTCACATATGGTTATCTCGACAGCTGGTTTTCGAAGCCTCAGAGCAGACATGACAATGGAGGCTAAGAAAGAGAGAGAACGGAGACTAAAAGGCACAACCGCACAAAGAGTGTTTAGGAGGGAGAACGGAAGCTAGAAAGCACAAAGAGTGTTTAGGAAAAAAAAAAAACAGAGAGCAGACAGAATTGATAAATTGTGAGTGGCTAACAAAGAGTGCAAACCAGTTAACGAAATCACGAGTATTTTTTTTTGAATGAACGAGTAATGCTAACAGTTATTCGACAAATTTCTATTACCTATGATTCTATGACAATTTCCTTAATATATATACTAGTTGTTTGTGAAGATTGTAGATCTTATATATTCTGTCAGAATTTCATAGCATCTTCTTAGTAATCGAGAGAGATTCAATAGGAAATTTCATGGAATGTACTATTTATAGGGTGTATTTTTTTGGGTGATGTATTGATAGGAAATTTGATGATTTATTCAAAATCTTTTTTTGTTTTTTTTAGAAAAAACGATAGAAGTATTATTAAGAGAGATCAGCAATAACAATGGAAAGAATAAAACGCCGAACCCTCTTCTAACCAAAGTATTACTCGTGATTTCCTAAACAGGTTTGCATATGGATGATGTGTAAATTAAATCCTTTTCTTTTTAGGTAAAAAGAATGATCCTATTATATTTATCTATAATCTACAAAATATATATAAATAGATAACATTTGATTTTTGACAAGTTCAAATTTCGTTTTTTTAGAGGAAACCAAGATAATTAAATAAATATATACAGTGAACGCTAACACATATTTAATTTTCAAATTCGGATATACAATCTCAAGAATATAGTTGTCCTTACAGCTTGTTTGGGAGAGGAGAATAGGGGGAATATAATGGAAATAAAATATTTAATATATATATATATATATTTCAATCCATTTCCATTCTTTTATAAACTCTCAAACATAGTGTTAGGGTTTGGTTCAAGAGAGTGGGTGAATTTAGAGTAGGTCTTAATTATTTATTTTTTATTTTTTAAAGAACAACAAATCCTCAACCATACATTTTGTCAAGAAATTCTAAAAATAATTAATTAGCAAATCTTATAGCAGTTTCCATGCATGTGTGTGTTTCACATCAAACGAAAAGGAAAAGAATCAAATTGCAAGGAAAAGCATTACAAGCAACAGCTGGCTAAGTACCATATATAGCTTCTTGATCAAGAATGAATATCTCAATCTTCCGTGGTTAAAGAATTAGGACTGCTTTACGAAAATCACAAACTGCCTTTCAATGTAGTTGATTCCAAGTGTAATGCATAATACTACTTTGGAGGGTGATGTATACTATCATCACGTCAGTATCTTACAATCATAGAAATTGAATTTTGGTGGTGCTTTTTTCTTGTTCCTTTTTCCCTCTTTGGACAAGTTTTAAGTTATGACATAAGTAAAGTTATTCCTATTTATCAGTGGAGTTTGGCGGAGAAAAAAATGTCTATGCTACTATTAGCTAGGGTTGTAAGCGTGGCTAACTAGATGAATATATAGGTGCGTAATTAAGTTTGGTTATTCAGTATGGTGTCGAACTCGAGCTTAATTAAGACTGAACTCAATTTTATAATAATGCATCGGCTGGTTCATTAATTTTTTAAATAATCTTTAACTTGTTCAAATACATCAACCTCCTATTTTTTGAAATCAAACTTTAGTCCATGTCAAAGGATTCAGTTAACAGAAGATATAAATTGACAATATTAATTATGTAGCTTTACCTATATTTTTCAAAACAAATAATAGGAAATGTTTCATTTTAATGAGAAAAATGGAATATAACATGTGCCTTGAGTAGAGAATATAAAGTGTTAGCGTTTTGGAGTCGAAAAAGGGTACGTTCAAATAATACCAAAACTAATGATATTTCAAATATTTTCTTAGTAATAACAGTTTTAAGACATTTTATACTAGGAAGAATCCTGCAACAGACCAAATTAACTGGAGGGTTATTTACAATCTAGTGATTTTTGTAGGGAAAACATGGATAATTCATAAGTCATTTTTTTTTTTTTTGAAAGAATTTATAAGTCAAATTAAGTGAGCTTTAAGCCTCTATTACCAGTTAATTAATTGTAAGTTGGTATCATTTTAAAACTATAGTATCATTTATCCCATAAGTTTCCTTAGTGTGTTCTTCAAAATATAATTACATAACCTAAGGCACGCTCTGTTTGGTTGTGAGGATGAAAAAAAGTGGGAGGATAAAAAAAATTTGTCTTTTTCATCATGTGTCTTTGGTTGGGGGATGTAAAAGTGGAATGATAGAAAATGTAGTTTATATGTATTTACTAGTATGTCCATCTTAATTATAAAAAGAAAGAAGAAAATCATGTAGAAGGGCAAAGCGCAAAAAAGTCTTTTGACTTCAATGCCCCCCAAACCCCAATTTTTCTCTCCCATTTTCTCTCCAATTGGGAGAGAAAAATTTGGTGGGCCCGTTTGGAAAATGCCCATCCTATTTTCCTTCGATCCCCTCATTTTTCTCTCCTCAACCAAACAATGAAAAACATTCAATTTTCTCTCCCTTCCTTTCTTTCATCCTTGTTTTTTACCAAACCAAACGGATACTAATTTAAAATAAGGAATCAATTAAAATGAAAATAAAAATATGGGAATATTGAAGGTGAAATAATGCATGTAGTTTCCTAACATCTTGGAGAAAAAATAAATCATTTTTTTTTTCTCAATAGCAAGAGATATATTCCTTAACACGTTTTGAAATATTCTTGAGTCTGTTTTTCTTTCTTGTTCCATCGATCATGCTTTCGTATTGAAAATAATTTCAAGGAAGTTGCTTCCAAGCGCATAAGGCCACTTTTTGGAATATTTACTTCATCTAGAGGGAAAATACATGTGAGTCACATTCTCTTGGTTCACAACCACTAAAAGACTTGTTTGGCATGGATGTATGATTTTTCTTTTGTTAATAATTCAACAATTGGAAGAGGGCAGATCAAAACCATGGTTCTTAAGGAGAGTAGATAATACCAATTGAGCTACAACATAATATAATGCAAAGTGCAAAGTGCAAACTACTTTAGATCTCTTGCTCTTTACAAAAGCTGGTGACAATGAGATTCATGCGTCATTTTATTTTAAGAAATTTTATACTAGGATGAATCCTGCAACAAGCCAAATCAACTGGAGGATTATTTACAATCTAGTGAATTTTTGTAGGGAAAACATGGAAAATTAATAAGTCAAATTTAGTGAGCTGCAAGCCTCTAGTGCCAATTAAAGAGAGAAATGAATATTTAGTTCATTTCCATTTCATCCTATTATTTTCTTTTCAATATCCATTCCATTCTTTTATAAACTCTCAAACATAGTGTTAGGGTTTGGTTCAAGAGAGTGGGTGAATTTAGAGTAGGTCTTAATTATTTATTATTTATTTTTTAAAGAACAACAAATCCTCAACCATACATTTTGTCAAAAATTCTAAAAATAATTAATGAGCAAAACTTATAGCAGTTTCCATGCATGTGTGTGTTTCACTTTCACATTAAACGTAAAGAAAAAAATGGAATATAACATGTGCAATGGAATATAACATGTGCATTGAGTAGAGAATATAAAGTGTTAGCGTTTTGGAATCGAAAAAGGGTACGTTCAAATAATACCATAACTAATGATATTTCAAATATTTTGTTAGTATTAACAGTTTTAAGATATTTTATATGTTAACAGACCAAATCAACTGGAGGGTTATTTACAATCTAGTGAATTTTGTAGGGCAAACATGGTTAATTCATAAGTCAATTTTTAATTTTTTTGAAAGAATTAATAAGTCTAATTTAGTGAGCTTTAAGCCTCTAGTACCAGTTAATTAATTGTAAGTTGGTATCATTTTATAACTATATGTAGTATCATTTATCCCATAAGTTTTCTTAGTATGTTCTTCAAAATATAATTACATAACCTAAGGCATGCTTTGTTTTGGTTGCGAGAATGGAAAAGTGAAAAAAAAATGTGGAAGGATAGAAAAAATTTGTATTTTCCATCATGTGTGTTTGGTTGGGGGATGGAAAAGTAGACAAATAGAAAATATAGTTTATATGTATTTACTATTATGTCCATATTAATTACAAAAAGAAAGAAAGAAAATCATGTACAAGGGTAAAGGGCAAAAAAGTCTTTTGACTTCAATGCCCCACAACCCCACTTATTCTCCCCCATTTTCTCTCCAATTGGGAGAGAAAAATTTGGTGGGCCCATTTGGAAATGCTCATCATATTTTCCTTCCCCTCATTTTTCTCTCCTCAACCAAACAATAAAAAACATCTAATTTTTTCTCTCTTCCTTTCTTTCATCCTTGTTTTTGACCCCACCAAACACGGACAGTACTAATGTAAATTAAGGAATCAATTAAATACAAATAAATATAGGGGAATATTAATGGCGAAATAATGCATGTAGTTTCCTAACATCTCGAGGAAGAAAAAATCATTTTTTTCTCAAAATCAAGAAAGAGATTCCTAACGCGTTTTGAAACATTCATGAGTCTGTTTTTCTTTCTATTCCATCAATCACGCTATCGTATGAAAATAATTTCGAGGAAGTTACTTCCAAGCATAAGCTAGGCCACTTTTTGGAATCATTTACTTTGTCTAGAGGGAAGATACATTTGAGTCACATTTTGTTGGTTCACAATCACTAAAAGACTTGTTTGGCACAAGAATGTATGCTTTTCTTTGTTTGTTAATAATTTAATGATTGGAGGAAGGGGGATCAAAACTTTGGTTCTCCTCATAAAAGAGAATAGATAATACCAATTGAGCTACAACACTATATATATAATACAAAGTGCAAACTACTTTAGATTTCTTGCTCTTCACGAAAGCTGGTGACAATGAGATTCATGCATCATTTTATTTTACAATTTCCTACTTTGTGTTCACTTCTGGAAAATCTTTCATATAAAAATTATTTATCTTTGATTTTCACATTGAAAGGCATAAGTTCCTTCATTTTATATCATACATTTAAAAGGAAGATGCGCTATAGTACAAAATTGCATGCGAATAGATCCTTTCCCTCATTGATGCTACATCATTGTGTTCTCACACGCATTGCTACGTGCTGGGAATCAAAGTGTTCAACATGTATTAATTACATAAACCCTCAACCAATCCGGAAAAAGGCACTACTCTACTTCAACTTGAAGATACACGCATTGCTGCATGTATTGAAGGTACCACGCGTACTTAAGACTCTTTTTTTCTAAGGATGACATCGAAAGGCAACTCAACTTCAACTTGAAGAAACACGCACATATATAAATTAATGGTTGGTTTTCTAGCACTTTGTGACTTAACTTGAACTCAAAGAAATACTCACATACAAAATTTGATTTCTAGCACTTTATGATGGCTTGAAAGAGACATAAAAAAAATAAAATAAAATTGGACTTCACTTGATCCTAAGTAATTTCTTTTGACTAACTCAAGGTACTTATGTAACTTCAGAGAGTAAAGAAGGAATAAGACCTTTTGTCTTTGTAAAGCTTTGTACTTTCTCTTGCAATTTCTTTCTTTTTTCTTGATGCCTAAGAAATCAACCAAAAGCCCATCCATATACATGTTGGGACACCACTCCCAAACCCAAAAGAATAAGCCAATGAACTTGGGCCTACGAATTTGAACACTCACACAACACAACAAAACAAACATAAATAGAATAAAAATGTCACCCCGAAAGGAGAGAAATCCTTTCTTTAATGTAAGAGCAATCCTGTGAGTTACTTGATTAATTTATTAGTCTATTAATTTTCCTAGACTTGATTGGCATGATATTGTTAGTGAGCTACGGAATTTCATAACATAAAGTTCAGATTTCCCATCAACAATGAGCATCAGAACAAGCTTTAATATGACTTTCATGGTTTGTTTCAAGGATTGCAGCACGTGAACAGTATAGGTAGTAGAAAAACAACTTTATTAATTTCCAATGTTATTGGGTTACACGTGTAAGTAGAAATTCTAGGTAGAAAAAATAAAAAAGTAAAGAAGTTAATGAATTAATGTAATAGCATAATTCAACTTAATTCCTTAATCTTAAGTTTTTTAGTTACGTGGTGCCCCTATATGTTAAGTGTAGACCTCAATCGAAGTCTTTCAAAGTTGTTATCTCTCTAACGAGTGATATCATAACTAATGGTGCAGTGAGGTTAGGTAACTTTATTAAGACCCGTTTCACAATTGGAACAAGGATTTGTTGGCAAGGTTATCAAGGTTTTTTGCATAGTTGGAGCTGAGACCATATAAGTGTGCATCACACAATCAGGGTCGGCCCCGAGGTTTGGGTTGCCTAAGCCCATCCCGATGTTGGTTGCCCATTATTATTAAATATTAAAAAAAAAATTATAATTAGAGTCTTCTTCTTTTCTTTTAATTGTATAACTTTTCTTAAAACTTTTAATTCCGAAAATGAATCTAAACAATCAATATCAATAGATTTCTCATGTGTGAGAGCACTTTTCGAGATAAAAGACATTTTTAAACTATCATTGTCAAAAGATTTAAATTTTTCTAAACTAAATAGAAAATCAAAAAGCTTTCCAAATGATTGAAAGTGTTCAAATATATAAGAAATAACTTGATAGGGAATAACATATATCATATAATATATATTAGATAATATATAATACTATTATAAATTCATGCCTTTACGCAATCTCAACGCAATCTTAATTACAAACAGTAAGTTAGAGTTGACTTATTCATCAAATACAACTATACAAAGCCGTATAGCACTACACTACGTACTATATCAAATCATGCCTTTACGAGCGGGTCCGTTTGGATTAGCTGTTTCAAAATGTACGTTTTTTGAAAAATTGTGATTTTAAAATGTGCTTTTTGAAAATACATTTTTAAAACCATAGTTAAGTGTTTGGTAAAATTGGTGAAAAATGTTGTTTCTAGCAAGTGAGCCTTTAGATAACATTGGTCTAAATTATTGTTTAGGGTGAAAATTGCTAAAAATGACTTAACTATGTTGTTAATGTTATCTTGTCATTTTTTTAATGTAGCATATAAATGTTAATAATTACATTAATATTAATAATAATATTATTATACTAATAAATTCATAGAAAAAATAATCACCACCTATACAAAATATTAACCAATACTAGTATACAACGCAACAAACATTTCTGTCTAATCCCTATTAAAGAAATTATTTTAATCCTAAATTCTTTAACTTTGTTTTTTTTATTGCTATTTGTTAGCACAGGTGTTTCCAGCAAAAGGGACATCTAGCCTGAGATCTTCTCAACAAATGGGCAAACTCAAATACAATTATACAACTATACTGCTTTTTTTTTTTTGTTGTGGTTGCCCTAGAGCCCTCAAATACAATTATACAACTATACTGCCCAGGGCTTGTTGGCCCAGCTTACCCCTGGGCCAGCCTCTGCACACAATAGACAAGCCCACAAAGCCCAGTGCGAGGTTCATATGGACAAGGTTATTAATTAAGGTATCTCACAGGTTTAAGTCTTTTTGTTAAGTGGTGTCTCTATCTACACACATGTATACAACTCTACACAAATCAACTCTATTATAAACCTTAATTCTAATTAAATTAGCTTGGTTTTATAAATTTTTGTCAATTAATTGGGATTGTCCAAAATCACACTCTCCATTAGACATTACCAAACCATTTTAGATGATTCTTTCTCATTCCATTGGTTACTAAGAACTATTTTTATCTTTGAAAAATTAATAAATTCATTCCTTACCCTTTTTTTAAGTATATATATCCACTAACTCGTCATAACATTCAAATTTTAGTTACGTTTATTTTATGAACAAGTTTCTTCTTAATAATTCAACTTTCTTTACCATAGAGCATGGCTACTGCCTAGTGTTATAGGAGTTCTATTGATATAGTATTGTTTTGAAAAATCAATACTTCTATTGAAAACCAATGAACAAAATATACAAAGCAAAGATCAACTAATAGAAGATCACAGCTAAAACACACAGCTGACCCAACCAGCCTAACCCACTAAAACACAAACTAATCACTACACAGGACGAAATGCCAGTTATTAAAAAGAGTACTATCTAAAATGGAAGTAGGAGCTTTAACAGAATCCATTTTGGCCTTGACATCTCTTCTAATTGCTTTGATTATTTGCTCTTCTGATTTCACCTTACCTTTATGAGTTCTAGAGTTTCCCTGAATCCAAATTTGATACACTATGACCCACCAAGCAACTTTGCAAAAAACAACTCTGAAACTCCTACCTCTCAGATTCTTTAAACCCCACTCCACCAGTAGGTTCCAGTTATCCAGGGCATTAGAAACCAGACATAAAGCCATAATGTGTTGCCAAATTCTCTTAGTAAAAGAGCACTTAAAAAACATGTGATCTCTATCTTCCATAGATTGTATGCAGAATTGACAAATAGGATCTACACTAATTCCCCAATGCAACATTCTATCCTTAGTAGAAAGCCTATTTCTTATAGCCAACCAGTCAATAAACTCATGTTTAGGGATAGCTTCATGGAACCAAATCAACTTCCACCAAGGAATTTCAATCTGTGCTTCTTCCTAAGATGCTGCCAAGTTGTTGCACAAGAGACCAGCTACTGTAAGAGACCATACTACTCTGTCACTATGAGTAATAGGATTAAGGCTCAGTTTGATTTGAATATCAACCATTTCTTCTGATCTTGTAGGACACCAACACCACTCCTTATCTTGGAGAACATTACTAACTTTAGCATTCAAAAAGCTAGCTACCTCATACACAATTTTGTGCCCATATACTTGGTACAACACCCCATTGGGATGCCATCTATCATGCCACAAGAAAATAGTACTACCATCTCCAACTTCATAAGATATCAAATCTCTGGCATCTCTCCTAAGGTTCAGAAGCTTTCTACAGCCCCAAGAACAAAATTGAGGAATTTTGACACTCTAGAAGCTCATCATGCACTCAATGGCGACTCCAGGAATTTTTTCCAAGGGGTTCATTAAAAAACTTGACTATATATATATTTTTGGAAGGGTTTAAATACCTATAAAATTTTATTTTTGGAAGGTAAGGGGGTTCAAAAAAAAAAAATTTCAAGGTGTTCAAAAATCTTTTTGTGGTTGTTCAATATTTTTTGGGAGGGTTTAAATACCTATAAAAAAAATATTGGATGGTGAGTGGGTTCATTTGAACTCCCTGGGATACATGTGGCGCCGCCATTGCATGCACCCATGCAACCCAAAGAGATCTAGCTTGAGTGAATAAATGCCAAATGTGTTTCAAAACAACAACTTTACTTCCAATTTTCAATTCTTTTTAAACCCAAACCTCCTTGTTTTTGTAAAAACAAACTTGCTCCCAAGAAACTTTGGATCCTCCACTGACCTCATCTTGTCCTCTCCACAAAAAATGATTAAACTTTTGTTCAAAAGCTTTAATCACCTTCTTAGGAAGAATAAAGATACTTGACCAAATCATTTGGACACTATTGAGGATAGAACTGATGAGTTGAAGTCTACCAGCAAAAGAGAGATGTCTTGTTGTCCATGAGTTAAATCTGGCAGTAATCTTCTCTATCAAAGGAGTGTCATGCTGTTTGATACCAAAATCAGAGAGACTATAGTACTAGCCAAAAGCATAATAACAGTGGTGTCCTCAAATGTTTCAAAGACATGATTGAGAAAGCCTTTGGCAGGTGACATGATTTTTTTTTTAATCTTTCTTTTTCTTTTTTGTTAGTCAAATAGTCTACATATATTCAGATTGATAATTTCTTTTTGGGCTTCTTCGTTTTGGATATAACTTCACACTGAGCATATTATTTTGAGTAAGAAAATTTGGACCTTCACCCAGATTCCTGTCTCATAATTTAATCATTTCTATTGGGTCCAAAAACCCCCCACATCGAGACCAACAAGGAAATCACCAAAGTTATGGCATTTGTATTTATTTTTCCTTTAATACTTTTCGACCTCTATTAGGATTAGGATTAGGATTTCTTTTTCCTTATATTCTGTTCAACCGTCACCAAAATTTGATTTGATTTGATTTATTTATTATTAATTACAACTATTCCCCGCAAATATATAGAAACGAGAGTGACCCTCAAATTTTTGAAAAAAAATAACAATTCCTTCCATAATTTTGTGATAAACTTCACAAATATAAAAATATCTATTTTGTTCTTGAGTAACCCAAAGCATTCATAATTTTTTTTGGGTGAATCGGATGAATAAGATAACTCAGTGGAAAAATAAAGACATCATGCCAACAAACCAAGCAAATTGGGATCAATACTGACTTAATTAACTAAGAGCAAGTTAGTACACAGCATATATATTTCAATGTATTTCTTATATATAACACAAATCTTAAGAAACCAACTGTAATTTTAAAAAAACTTTGAGGGTCATCCTCATTTTCTTATATTCCAAGGTGTGGTTGTAAGTAAGCTGAGTTAAGGCAAGTATTAAAATTTCATGATTGATTCAATTAATTTTATTCCAAATATGAATTGGTTTTCTTGTTGAACAAGATCGAGTTTGTTTATAAGCTACTCGATTAATTTATTATCTTCTCATATGGAACTATAGCATTTAGAGGAAACTCATTTACTATGCATGATCTCTAAAGCATGAAATGCAGAATCAAGTTCAACTTTTCTCAATTACGTTTAATTCCTATCTATGGCCAACTTATCATTGGAAAGAGTCACAAGGCATGCATAAACAAGTAAACAACTATATTCAATAGTACTTCATTGCCAAAAATATATGCCATAGAGCAATTTCTCTCTTTTAATACAAAAGCAAAAAATTAAATTCCCTAGCCTACTCTTCCCCTAAAATCATAATAGTGTGAAATTGAACTTAGAAAAAATCCAAAAATGGCGTTGAACTTAGAAAAAATCCAAAAGTATTATTTAGTATAGAACTTAAAAATTTATACATCATGTCAAATAAATGGAATAAAACAGGAAAATGGGCTTTAAATTAAAAATATGGGCCAGCCGTCAATTCAGTTGGACCCACACCAAATCAAACATTGTTTTTTTTTCTTTTCCCTTGAGAATTGAATCAGATTTTTTTTACTGTTTTGATAGAAACAATTTTCCATTTAGTGGGGCTCAGCTCTTGGCTCACAACGTGGGTAGGGGTTCGAATTCCCACCAACCGCTTTCTAGGGAGGTGACTTAATAGAAGGAAACCCTCGTGATCCATCACACCTGAGAGTCCGGGAGTTGTGAGTTCGGGTAGTGGTATACCCCATTATTATCCAGATGTGTCCCACGCCATGTCAAATTCGGGTTTAAGTGGGTCGGGACAATGAACGCACCTGCGAGTCCTTTTTTTTTTCAAAAAAAAAAAAAAAAAAAAACAATTTTCCATTTAGTAAGAATTGTAGGAAGATCTTGTTTTCTTTAAGTGATCTTGTAGTTCTGAATTTAGAAAAGACTTTTTTGTTTAAGTTTTCTAATGAACAGTTTGATTATTAAAATGTCTAAGAGATATTTATTTAATATATAGTAGGCTTTGGAAGTGTAATAACATGATGTGTATATATGCCATTCATTATGTTTGAACCTCTCTTTGGGCATGGATAGAAAAATAAGATGATAGAGCAAAGATTCAATTATAATCTATCACAGCCCATCAGAAAACGAGAACAAACTTGAAGACCTGGTTAGGATTCAAAGAAAATTGAATCTGGTTAAGCCAAAGGAGAGTGATAAAGCAATCTGGTTAGCTTCTTCATCAGGAAAATTTGGTTGTGCAGCCACCTGGGAGAAGATTCAAAGCAAGAAAGAAGCAATGCCTTGGTGGAAGCTAATTTGGTTTTCTGATGCATCCCCAAGCATAGCTTTTTTGATTGGCTAGCTGGCTGGCTTCAAAGGATAGATTATCAACAAGAGCTATGCAGTCTTTTTATCCATACCTCTTACTATCTTTCTTTGGACATAATACTTCAAATATATTCCCAGTCTTTTCCTTGAAAGAGATGTAGCATATTCCATGCCCCACTTAAGGATGTCTTTTCTGCATAGTTGGGTGCTTACTAGAACATTCTAAATATTGATTATATGATAAATTTTGTTATACTGCATTGGTGGGTCTGGAGGGAGTTTTTGTGGCTCAATCTGTCTCCTGTCTGGCATGCATTGGTTGCTTTCAGGTTTTGTACTGGATCTTGTTGTGGGTTGGAATGGGACATTTCATGACAGACCTGTCTAAATAACTAGCAATGGAGTTTTGTCGAATTTGGGAGACTGGAACAGCATAAGGACCAAGATGAAAAACCTGATAATCAACAAAGGGAAAAGGCCAAGAAGTTCTCGGAAATGAGCATTTTTTTTTTTCCAGATGTATATTGAACAGGAAGAAGAAGAAAGAGATCTTTATTCTTTTCAAGAACTCTTCTTTGGGAAAAAAAATGTTAGAAGAATCCCTAACCTCCTTAAACCCTACACCCACGATGTGTTGAAAGTCAAAACTCAGACCTCCTTTCCAAGGAGAAGTACCATTAGGCTACAAGACTATTGGTATTCAATTCTAAGAACTTAAACCATGTTGTTTTGATTTTTTGTTTTTCCTAAACAAAATATTGCTTGCATTGATGTCCTAAAGGCTCATATTGTGGTTACAAATAACCACAGAGTTATTTTATGGCATAAAGAACTTGTTACAAATAACCACAAGTGGACTCAGTATTTGTTTTTATTCTGTTTGGTTTTGCTAAAACATTTAAAGTAGGCTAAAGTGCCCAGAATTTTGTGCAAGGTTTTGGGTGTCAGCTTTGTAGCATCAGATTTGGAGAATCTGAGACCACCCTATTTAGAAAGAATAACTCAAGAACTGCTTTCCTCAGATGCTTGGTTCAAATGAACTCCAATTTATTCCTAGAGTTGTCAATGACAGGTACTTTGTCACTGCCTTAATTAGTCTTGGGTTTCAGCAGGAAAAGATCCTTTCTTAGGATATGCCTGTCAAGTATTATGTGAGTTAGTAACATCAAGTTTGGATCTTCCATGGGAATGAACAATGTCCTGGAGGAAGTAATTACAAAATACTCAGTCCCATTTTTACATAGGAGTTCTCCTTATCTTCAAAATGTTTACCCTGCATCTTTTCTGACTTCTATTGTTGATTTTGTAGACTTTCTCTCTTTTCATTTGTAATTCTAAATGTTGTGTACATGACATATCTCCTCATATGAAAAAAAGAAAAAAACCGTGCATCATTCATAGTCAGAACTGACTGACTAGTACTTAATTTTGGGTATTTTTTATTGGAACAATACCAAACTTTGTGTAATTTTTAAGGTTATGAAGGATACCCTGGTGTTGTCATTTATCACTCCTTAGTGTGTTTAAAGCTCATATTGGAGGCTAACAGGAAGTTTCTAGTCATATAATTAGCACTAAATTTTATCTCCTCTATATCTGCATATATATAACAGATAACTATTACAAATAGTTTGATATCTGATATCTATGTATGCCTGTGCAAATTTTTACATAATTTTTTATTATATCTTTGTATGCCTGTGCAAATTTTTCTTGTTTTTTTTTAGTACCATATTTCATCTCCACTATATCTGCATATATAAACAAGAATGAAAATTAAAAGATAACTATACAAATAATTTGATATCTGATATCATTGACTGACTTTGATATTATTACAGAATTTTTATAATAACTATTTATGCCTGTGCAAAAAATTTCTTTTATTTTGTGTTACTAATAACAGATTTTTTTTCTTTTTTTCCCCAATGATTCTCTAAAATGGCCTGTTATGTCAGTTTAACATTCTTCTGGAATCACTTCCCTTGTATATTCTTCATCTTCTTTCTTCCCCCTCTCCCATCTACCAACCTAGTAGGCCACTGTTTGAGAGACTTTATACATATGAAATTCTGTAAATGCAATTACTTTATCTCAAGTTTGAGACCATCATGAATACTGAAATGAGACCAATAGCAAAGCACCATAGACATCTTTAAGGTATATCTATTTTTATAATCTTCTACTCAAGAAAATTCGTTTCATGAGATGATGAGGTAATACCTAGTAACTAAATTGATATTTACATAAACATTGATAGGCATGAATGGTGTATAGTAAGGTAGTTACTGGTTCCAATTTAATCAGTTACTTTATATCAACTTGAGAGCAATATGAATACTAAACAGAAAATAATAGCAAAAGCTCCATAGACACAGGTTGAATGAATATTTGTTTTTCTTCTATTCAAGAAAATTCCATTCATGACAGGATGAGGTAATAGCTAGTAATTAGATTGAATATTTATATAAACTTGAATTGAGAAACTAATGGAAAGCCAACAAATAAAGTACCTATAGCATTCCCCTCACTTCCACCAGAGAAAGAAAAATATGAATTTTGTTGGTTAGGAGCTGATATAGGTTGGTCTTTCAGGACACAGAAGCTCTTTGTTTTGCCAACCACTTGCCTGAAACTGGGATGCACTTTACAAGCCAACCAATTGGCCATGACAAAGCTGCAAGTCCAATGCAAGCACCCCATTGCCCCCAATTCAGTCTCTCCGTATTGGCAAACCTCTTCAGAAACTCCACCATCACCAGCTGAAGAACTATTGTGATCCCAACAATTGCTAAAAACAGCTTGTTCTTAAGTATCCCTGTAAATATATTCTTCTTCTCTAATTTTCTTGCATTAAATTCGTTGAAGACTTGACAGAGGACAAAAGTATTGAAAATGAGGGTGTTCTTAACATTCTCACTTACACCAAAGATGGATTTTCCCTTAAATTGTAAAACCAATAAGATGGTTACCTGATACACAGCTTGTGCCATGAGATTCCTCCACATGATTCTGGTTATAAGTGGCTTTGATCGACCAACAGGCGGCTTTGTCATAAGATCATCAGTGGGTTTCCCAGTAGCTAAGGCTAAAGCTCCTAATGTGTCCATTATCAGATTCACCCATAAAAGTTGGACTGCACTCAGTGGGACCTTACCAGAAGAAACAGCAGCAACAAAGTTGATGACAAGGGCAGCAACATTCACTGTGAGCTGAAACTGAAGAAACTTTTGAATGTTGGTGTATACACACCTTCCCCACCTCAATACTGTCACAACAGAGGTGAAATTATCATCCAAGATGACTATATCTGAGCTCTCTTTTGCCACTTCAGTTCCCTGGATTCCCATGGAAAGCCCAATGTCAGCTTCCTTTAGAGCAGGTGCGTCATTGGTTCCATCACCTGTGACTGCGACCACATGACCTTTCTGCTTCAAGCATTGTACCATAAGGAGCTTGTCGAAAGGGGATGACCTGGCCATTACATGGATTTTATCAATCTTTTCCATTCTCTCTTCAGGTGAGTAATTTCTGAATTGTACTCCTTCTACCACAGCATCACTGTCTAAATCCTCATCAGGATTGAGAATCTTGCATTCAAGAGCTATAGCCCTTGCCGTGTGCACATTGTCACCAGTGATCATTTTGATATTCACTCCAGCAACTCTACAAGACTCCACAGCTGTACTGACTCCTGGTCGACATGGATCCTTCAAGCCAACTAATCCTAAAAATGTCAGTCCATTTTCTTCAAGCTTCTCAAGAACCTGTCCACTTTCTTCTGCGACTTCTTTGTGGGCAAAGGCAATGCATCGCAAGCTTTTTTCTGCCATATTCTTAATAATAGTCCCAAGCTGCAACCTTTCTTCGTCATCCATTACCTTCTGCACCCCTGCACTGTCATAATAAGTTGAACACATGGCAAAGTATCATTTCAGCAGCTCCCTTCCAGTGAGTATGAATGATCTTCTCATTGTTCCTCTTCACCAAAACCCCGCTTCTCTTTTTCTCTGAATTGAAGGCCTCTACATGGATTATGTGATAATTCTGCTTTACTTCTTCAATATTCATACCCAAATTAAACACAGCCCATGAAAGAATTGCTTTCTCAGTTGGACTACCCGAAATCTCAGTAGGAAGTGATGTAGAATGTGGTTTGTATATTGTACCTGTTGTATTTAAGCCAACTGTTTGATGTAGTAATTTGAGAATATTACCTGCCAAATGCGAAGAAGTGTCATCTTTCACCGCTTCCTTTCCAAGCCAAAACTCGGTAACTTTCATTTCGTTTAGAGTAAGGGTGCCTGTTTTGTCTGTGCAGATTATTGTGGCTGAGCCCATTGTCTCGCAAGAAGATAGTTTTCGAACCATGGCATGATCCGCCATCATGCATTTCATTGAGTAAGCCAGAGTTAGAGTTACAGCAAGAGGCAAGCCTTCCGGAATAGCCACCACGATGATAGTGACAGCAGCAGACACTATGCTCACTACAACATTCATCACATCATCAAACTTTGTCTTGCTGCCATTAAATTCCCTGTTTCCATTGTCATCTCTGGTGTTCCCTGTGAAGTATCGAATCAGCATAACAACAAGAACAAGTGCAGCCACCAACAACCCAACCTTCCCAATATAAGAAGTTAGCTTGTTGAGGCGTGCTTGCAATGGCGTTTCCTCATTCAATTCGCGGTTTATTGAACTCATCATCTCGCCCCACGCGGTGTTCATGCCCACAGAAGTTACAAGCATGAAACCAAAACCATCCGTGACCTTTGTGCCCGATAACATAAAGGGCTTCCCTTCATCAATCTGAATGTGGTCGCTTTCACCGGTCATGCTAGACTCATCCACCTTCAAGGAATGCCCTTCCAAGAACAACCCATCTGCAGGAATCTGATCACCAATCTTCAAACACACAATATCACCCACAACAACATCAAATATCGAAATCGGCTGGCGCCTTCCATCTCTCACAACTTCCACTCTTATATCACTACTCTTTGTTGAGAGCTTCTGAAATTGCCTTGATTGCTTGAAATCACTCACTGCTGACACAGTGATGACCAAAAAGACAGCAACAATGATACTCCCGCCATCATACCACCCATCTTTCAATCCATGTTGCTTAATACCAAAAGCAAGAGAGAGTAAAGCACATGCCAAAAGAATCAAAATAGTTGTATCTTTAAACGCATCAAACACAAATCTTAGAAACTTTTTTGCTGGTGGCTTTGGGTATTTATTGGCACCAAAAACATTCTGTCTATGAATCACATCAGCCTCACCACCATTGATACCGTTTTTTACATCAGTTTCAAGAATTAAAGCAAGTTCTTTAACCCCACCAAACTGACTCAAAGACTCAAAGTTTTTGTCTCTTACCGTATCTCTAAGCTTTCTTGGATCAACAGTAAGCAACGAAACTGGTTTGTCATGTGGAGAGTCCTCATCGATAGGCTGCTGCATGTCAATGGCAACATAGGAGAGGGTGCGCAAGAGAGTGCTATTCTTGTCAAGGACTTTCTTGGACATAGAAGAAAGGAACCTGGTGAAGTTTATGGCTGTCAGAGCCAACCTCCATCTCCGCTTGTGGGTCTTGGAGACCGACCAGTACTCTTCTTGATCAGGTATAGTTATCTCGCCAGGCTTGCGAAACTTCAAAGTAGACATGACAATGGAGCAAAGAGAAGAGGAGAATTGGGACTTGAGAGTGGGGTTTTGGAAGACTTAGAGAACTTGTAATGCAAGCTAAGAGCTACAAGAGAACTTGTATTACCTTGAACAATTTGCCCTTTGTATATAGATGCTACAAAGCGCGTAAAAATTAACATCAGAAATTTCACAGTAACTTCTTATTTATGAGAAATAGATATTCGTTTCTTTTCCTATGGTTAATTGAACATTCGTAGAATTTTCATTAGTAGTTATGCGTCAATAGGACAACTTGATTTTTAATCAATTTTCTATAATAAACTATATTTTATTGGTTTTTGAATTATATATAATAAATATATTCCTAAAATAAAATCTTTGAACCTTTTGGATTTTTTGGATTTTTTCTTATTATAGACTTTTGGAATTTAGTTGGAAATTTGTAGCATTAATTACTTCCTTTTTTGATTTCCAACAAAAAGTATTTAATACTTATTTGGTTGTTTAAGCAATTAAGCCCAATTGATCCCTTATTTATCGGCCAAATAAAAGGAAAAGAAAAATAAAACACGCTAACCTTTATTTTTATTTTTTTGTACTAATTATACATATACTTATCATTTTCAGTTTACTATTGTAATTTTCCTTAAAAAAAATTTTAATGGGTTAAATACATTATTGATCGCTAACGTTTAACCTTACGTTACACGTTTAAATGGTCCTTAAACGTTTCAAAATTAACGATTCCGTTGGTTTTCGTTGATTATGGCTTATCTATAAATAAGGTTTAAATTTATGCCAAAATTACAATTAGGACCTGACATGTTTGCATACCCATTTAAAATAAAATAAAACCCACCCAACCCACACCAATTGAATTAAATTAAACTCCAAAATCAAAGAAGCTTGTTGTGATTAGCGACATTGACCTGAATCGGTAGGTTATTGAGATCTTGTTATTTTTTTAACGATTGCTTGTTAAAATGCTAAATTTCCATTATTATATCTATGAGATCTGCCACGTTAGCAAAATTCCACTAAAAAAAAGCCAACACAGTAACTTCATAATAAAGATAAAAATAAAATCCAATAGTTCCCCATTCCCCATAACCTATTGAATTACCTCTGCTAATATGTGAAGTTAAGGTAGATATTTTCTAAGGTAAAATGACATGTGGAGTTGTGGAGGCATATGATTGCTTTTCCCAGGAACATTGTCAAAAGAACTATGAAAATGTTTCTTTTTTCATTAACAACTCTGTGAAACGTAGCAACAAAGTTTAAAAAATAAAAAACCACTTCTTGTCGTTTCCGACACGCATCAATTGAGTCCTGTTTTTCTTTATCAGATTCCTCAAAAGACTTGGACCCTTAGGGTCTAAGGCATTGAGGTGCAAGGACTAGGTCAAAGATTTTAGAGAGAGAGAGAGAGAGAGCAGAGAGAAGGAGAAGAGATGATTTTAGGATTTAATTTAATTGTGGGTAATTGGGTTTTTTAATGCAGATTTGGGTTTGTGGGTTGGGTGGGTTTTATTTGATTTTAAATAGGTATGTCATGTCAAATTCTAATTATAAATGAAAAAAAAAAAATGCCACATTTATTAAAAATTAGCCACATCATCAATCTATTAGCCACGCACACACAAAATTAACGGAGACTAACAGTTCATGATTTTGAAACGTTAGAGTATATTTCTGCTCATTTCAAACGTTAGGGACCAAACGTGCAACATAGGTAAACGTTAGGGACCAACAATCTATTTAACCCAAAAAAATTATTGTAATTTCTTAATATGTTTTTTCCATTAATGAAATGTAAATTTAACCTTATTACATTATATAATTGGAAACTATTAAGATTTGATTATGGCTTATCTATAAATAAGGTTTAAATTTATGCCAAAATTGAACATTAAATAAGATTTTTTTTTTTTCCCTAAGAAAAAAATAAATAAAAGAAGAAGATTTTTTTAAGAAAATTTAAATTTTGATAACAATGTAGCTTACTGTCAGAATTACATTTTCTTTCATCACCTAATTTACATGTTTCTCAACCTCCGTCATGTAGCTATTAACATGTTGCTCACATGAATCATGTTTAATTCCTTTGTACTTTGCAGACTTTTTTCTTTGCTATGTTGCGTTTCCATTTGAAAGAATTGTATCACGTAACATAACCCCTTATACGGTTATACTTATGTATACCATTAATTAACTCTGTAACGAAAAAGGCTGTATGTATCATGCCCTTTATACATGTTACTGACTCACAACCCATGCTTTTTTTGTTCTATATATATATATATATATGACTCACAACCCATGCTTAAAAAAAAGCATGGGTTGTGAGTCAGTAACATGTATACAGAGCATATATATAGATATAGAACAAAAAAAGCATGGGTTGTGAGTCAGTAACATGTATAAAGAGCATTATATATTATTTTAGTAAGAAAGTTCCCCTTTAAGATGGTACAAAACAGAAGTTTCACCGTAGCTTCTTCTTTATGAGAAATAGATATTTCTTTCCTTCTGGGATAGTCAATTAAGATTTGGCCTACCATGAGAAATTATTTCCATCAATAGGAAAGCAGTATTTAATCAATTCCTCCTT
Organism: Fagus sylvatica; assembly: GCA_907173295.1. Lineage (NCBI taxonomy): Eukaryota > Viridiplantae > Streptophyta > Magnoliopsida > Fagales > Fagaceae > Fagus > Fagus sylvatica. The sequence goes on along the minus strand of OU015761.1, from coordinate 28,438,386 downwards.
TAAGATGCTACAAAGCGCGTAAAAATTAAGAGATAAGAAGTTTTACATTAGCTTTTTCTTTATGAGAAATAGATATTTCTTTCCTTCTTGGATCGTCAATTAGGAGTTGGTGCATGAGTAGTTATGCATCAATAGGTAAGCAGCATTAAATCAATTCCCTATAATATTTTTTTTTCTTTTTCTTTTCTTTTGCCTTTTGGGTTTTGAAATATATAAATATATTCCTAAAATAAAATCTTTTGAGCCTTTTGGAAGTTTTTTATTTATTAATTTTTTTGGAATTCATTGGTAATTTGTAGCATTACTTCCTTTTTGGCCAACCAAAACAAAAAGTAAATAATTATGGACCTTTTGGTACTTATTCAGTTATTTATGTCCAATTATTGAGAAATTATTCATTTCTCCCATTGTATTGTATATGTGGTCCTCTCAATCAATACAAATACAATAAAACTACGGACACAACACTTAAACAACAATTCCCAAGTGTCAAGTTGTGAATGGTACATAATAAAGTGAAGTAAATAGTGAATCGAGATGAAAATTAATAAAAACTTGCCAACTCAGTATTGTTATGAAAATGTTGTGTCTGTTGCATTGCTCTACAAATTAAATAAGTGATTTTTTATACATTCCTAATTTTAAGGAACCACATATAGTTATTCAAACTCAAAATGATTTATTTGTATTGGTTGAGAAAAACACGTGTAAATACAACGGGAAGAATGAATAATTTCTTCCAATTATCAATTAGTCCCTTGTCTATTGGCCAAAAAAAAAAGAATACGTACACCTTAAAAATGTTATTGTTAAATACTTGCCAATTAATTAAGACCACCAATTTTCTTTTCTTTTATCAAAAAAAAATTAAGACCATCAATTTTCAGTGAAAAATTTAACTTGTACTGATAAATTGTAACTCGGCACATATTTTATTTTTCTGTTAATTTTTATTCACCCTTATACTTGTAGATATCATATTCGCTTTTTCAATTTCGAAAAGTTCTTGTAATAGCTTTGGGAGAGTACTGTTGATAATACTAAATTGTCCCAACATATCCACAAAAAAATATATATATTTTAAAAGGATAAATATATAATTTGATACACGGGACAGAATTTGTAACTATTTCTATGTTTATGTTTAGTTCGAGAAAGATTATCGTACGAGGATGTGCAGCTCTTCTCATGTGTGACATACTTCATTTGGAGGCAACGAAACAACATGGTTTATGAAGGGGCTACTAGCAATCCTTTTGCTGTTGTGCAGAGAGCAACGAAGCTTCTACAAGGCTATAGAGACACGTTACACGTTGCTGGGGTCCATGATCGAGTTGTTGACAGTCTAGTGGGCCAACCTCAACGGGAACCTGCGCGAGCATGGGTGCCTCCTTCTACGGAGTTGTCATAGGGTGAATTGGGAAGCTTGCATGGATTCGGCTACAAGAGTGTGTATGCATTGGAGATGAGGGCCAGGTGTTGGCTGCAAAATGTATGCATGCATGCTTTGTCTCCGCCACGTGGGGCTCACCCAAAGCTTTATGTTTGTGTTCAGGTTCTTTGCTTTGCGTTGGAGATGGGTTTTTTGGATATAATTTGTGAGGGGCCAACCATTCAATCTTTGATGGCTCTTAAGTTTTGTCCTATGGGGCCTACCATTGAGGATTCATGGTTGGAGGAGATTTGGTTTCTAAAACAAAAGTTTCGGAGGTGCCTTGCATCTCATCAGATAGCAACCAAGGTTTATTTTTTAAATTCGAGAATTCATGTTAAGAATTCTTTGTAATTTTTGCTTCCTGTTTTCTTTTATCAATAAAGTTCTTAGTCTCTCTCATGTTTGGTTTATTTCTAGAATCTTTTTATTTTTATTTTTTAATGATACGTGGCTAATAGCATAATTAGTAAACTGTTAATGTCTCTATTTGGTTAAAGGATGTGGATGATAAAGAAATTTAAGGTGCAAATGTAATATAAAAAATGCAAGAATAAAATAATTATGTAGTTCAGTCATGTAAGCCTACATCCTTGAGTAAAATACTTAAAAGCCTACATTGTGATGATTTTTGTATATTTTACAATAGAATGATATGCCTTTTATATAGGCTACATATTGAATGTCACTAGAAATATTCATTAAATTACACATAAATCAAACTCATTAAATCATACATGAATTCCTTGATTCATAGAATTATCACAAGAATTCTTTGATTCATTGTATTATCTTCAATATTTCCCCTCAAACTCAAGGTGTAGCTTGACGAAAGCTTGAGTTTGTCTAAGAAGGGAAGACGGCTACAAAGGCAGAAAAAGCTCAAGTCTCGGTTTGGTGGCTTGGATTGTGAATTTATGATTAGCTCTCATCTCGGCTCAAAGGTACAATAGCTTGGCTTTGATATTTGCCCAAAGGCACGATGGCTTAGCTCAAATCTTGGCATGAATCTCAGCTTATAAGCATAATGGTTTGGCACAGATTTGCCCGAAGTGGAGTGATTTTTCCAATCTCGTTACGAGGGACTGATCGGTTGTGATAAGATTGGCGAAAATATTAAGATCTTATGAAGGAAATTAAGCTAGATTCGATGGAGACCTGTAAATCTCCACCCAAATCTGGAACAGGTCTACATATGGTCATAATTATTCAATCCTTTTGTCTTTCATCACCAATACACAAAACATTACTTTATTTATTTATTTATTTTTATAAATTTTTAAAGTAAAAAATATAAAATTTATTTCTAAAACACTTATAAATCTTACTTTAAAAATAAAAGATAACGTTTTACTAACATTTTACCCTTCATTCAAATTTCAAACAGCATTTACTTTGCTTTGATTTTTCACAGTTTGGATACAGTCATACGGCTAGCCTACCCTTCTTTCACTTTATCATTTTCCAAAATAATATTGCGTGAGTTTATATCTGCAGCTAGCTGGCATCGCATGCAGGGGTCACTTCCATTTGCCTTTCAGCTAAGAACCGCCTCGTTTAGAGCATTAGCTGTTTGCGTCGGTAGAAATAATAAGATCCAACTTTATCTTTGCATAGGGTTGTAGATGCAGAGTCATTCCTTAATAGTGTAAGTAAGTTTTTATTTTTATTTTTATTTTTATCTTTCTTTCTCTGCAAAAGCTTAGAATGCCCAACATCACTTGCATGAAAGAGGTAAGTTTACCTTTCGCTTTGAAGGAGTCAGAGACAGTTCTTCTTATTTGTGAAATACTGGCATATTGATTATTGAGATTGTTTTCACACTTGTCATTAATCCATAGGCTGGTCAGTTTGAGTACAAATAATTTATTTTCTACCCAAAAGGCCTCCTGTCCTTTAGCTCACCTGTTCCATTGAGTTGAAACACCTGTGACAGAGGCTATTGAGTGTAATATATTTATTTAGTGCAAGGAAACAAACAGAGCCTGCATAGAAAACCCACTTTGACAAGGCTTGCCTAGTGGCTATTGAGTGTACATATGGATTAAGGTAGTGTGGGGGCTCTTTGTTGGTTTGCCACGCGTTAAGAGGATGGCAGGTGATTGTTGGGCCTGAGTTCTTAATAGGAGTTCGGCCTGAAACTCTCATCAAACGGGTTACTCTTTGACTGCAAAAGATATTAATATCGGCTGCTAGGGATTTGAGGAAGAAGCAATTAATATTGGGTAGAGAGGGATTTGAGAAGGACGACCGGCTGCCGTGAGAGAGAGAGCGTTTTTGCGGCTGAGAGAGAAGCAGACCGTGAGAAAGAGAGAGCGTCTTTGCGGGTGAGAGAGAAGCAGACCGTGCAAGAAAGAGAGAGATGTTATCGGGAGATTGACCATGAAAGAGAGAGAGAGGTGTTTTCGGGAGATTGCCCGTGAAAGAGAGAGAGAGAGAGGAGTTATCGTAAAAGAGAGAGGGAGGTGATAAAAAAAAATTATAATGATGTGTAAAATAGTAATGAGAGAAAAGATGATATGGCAAATTTTTATGAAGTCAAACTAAAGAAAAAAAGTCAATAAAACTTTGAGTTTACATGTAGTATAGATATAGATATAATAGATTTCAATGTTTGAATAAATATATAATACTAATCCTATAACTTTTTTGATTAAAGGTAGAAAATACGAATCCTATACTTGGTCGGAGTATAAAAAAAATTAAGCCGACCTTAATTTTCAAGGTTTAATTTGGTTCCACATATAACACAAACCTAATCTTATTGTAATACGTATTCTCAACCTCACGCATATATATAGTCCCCAACGTAGTACATCAATCTTCTCTAAATTTCTTTTTAAGAATTCCAGTCTTTTCTAAATTTTCTTTGCATATTAGTGTGGCACTAGTGTTGAAGATGACGAAATTTGGAGCAAGAGTTCAGCAACTCTTGTCAAACCTACGGTTGAAGAGCAAGAAAAACCTCTCTGTCAAGAAAAAGATCCATGAAAATCTAGTCCCGAGCGGGTTCTTGGCGTTGCATGCGGGTGAAGAGCGTAAGCTATATGTGATTCCAAATACATGTTTGTCTTGCAAGATGTTTCAAGCTTTATTCAATCAATTTGACTATTTGAGGTCAAGATTATGGTTGGGGACAAAGATCCGATCACGTTGCCTTGCTCATCACAGATGTTTAAGTGGATACTCAATCTTGCCAAGGATGAGAAGGTGGCTAATGAGGAAATTATGGAATACCCATGTTAGTCTCAAGAGTAGCAAAGCAAAGTGCAGTATAGTTGTTTACTTATTATAGAAGTATTGTTGGTAGTTCTTTCAATTCAACGCTTAGTTTATTTTGTTTGTTTTGGAGACTATGTAGCTATTTTTTTCGTTTTGTAATGACAATGAGTTTGAATGTAGTGAAATCTTCTTAGGTTAAGTTTGGCCGCACGATTTCGTAGGGCAAATATGCGTTTTCAGACAAAAACGTGAATAAACATGTGTTTGGCATTGCGATTTTATTTGGAATTGCGTTTTAGAAAACGCTAAAATGGGCGTTTTGAAATTGGAGATACGACCAGCAATTTTGAAAACACTGGTTTTGACAAAATATGAAACGCATTTTTTTAAGTGTGTTTTACCGTAAATATCCCCACCAAGCTTAAAAATAACAAAAAAACTCAGATACATCAAGAACCCATATGAAGAAGAAGAAGAAGAACCTGCTGGGTGCACTGAACTTCACAGAGCTCAACAATGGCCGAATTTCTTTGAGTTTCCTTGTCTCTGTCTTAACATCTTCAGTATTGAGTCTTAGTCTTATTTACTTTTTCTTTCTATTTTTTCAAACTTGTCAGGTGAAGCTTTTGGTTCACAAGGAGATGTGGTGTACATGGTTGCTGCCACTACTTCTTCCTCTTCTTCTTCTTTCTTCTTCTTTTTTGTTCTTTATGAGACAACACAAGTACACTTGCTTTTCTTTTCTTTTTGGGTTTGTCAGCCAACAATCCTCCCTTTAAATTAAGTCCAACCACGTGGATGTACTTACACTACTCTTTGATTTTTTTTTTTTCAACTTTCACTTTTTACATTTTATTTTATTGAATTTTTTAATTGATGAGTCCAATCAATATTAATGATATATTGAATTTTATATAAACTACAATGGTAATCCGAAATGTATTTGTTCTCTAATTTATTATTATTATTACTATTAATGTAATTTTTAACATTTCTTACATTAAAAAATGATAAGATATTGAACATCATAATTAAGTATTTTTGATAATTTTCACATGAAACAACAATTTTAGACAATCGTTATCCTAACGTTCATTTGATAGAAATAATATTTTGTCACATGTTTTATTAAACGCTTAATTGTGATTTTATAACATTGATAACATTTAAAAAATGACATTATAACTTAACAGTATAATCAAGTCCTTTTTATTTAGCAAAAAAAATATTCAAGTCCTTTTTGGTCATTTGCATTCGAAATAACAGTTTTAGACTAAAATTATCCAAAGGCTGAATTGACAGAAACAAAACTTTTTCATTAGTTTATCCAAACGCTTAATTATGATTTTCAAAATCATGATTTTCAAAATCATGATTTTAGAACCGCACTTTTTAAAAAACGCACTTTTTCAAACAGTTTACCCAAACTCACCCTTAGATGCCTTTTGTATTGGATGAGTTTCTTTTTATATGTTATTGTTTTTTCTTCCTTTTTATTGTCAAAGTTTTTACTTTATTAAATCCAATTTTTACTTTTAATTGAGTATTTTAAGAGATACGGAGGTTTTTTTTTTCTTTCAAATTTTGTGTTTGGATCAATTACAAAATTGTAATCCATTGATATTAAAATTGTAAGTGGGGAAGGGTATTGATAGTGTTTTTTTGTTTACATTGTAAGTGGGGAAGGTTATTGATTGAAACCCTAGACCTCTCTCTTAAAAATATTTGTAATTGTCATTAACAAAAAAATTCCAGTAAATTTCATTTGACTTAATGATCATTGAAAACTTGTTCTCATATTATCATTTTTTTTTTTACCTCTAAATAAGTCCATTAACAGTTGAAACTATTTAAAAATTATTTCATAATTTTTCTTCAAATCCTTTATAAATCTTGGAAACAATGACATGAAAGCGGAATATATATGGAAGGCCCCCACAGCCTTGAATGATTAAGGGTTAAACGGTTTGGTTGTATGTAGATTTTCCTTTTAACCTTGTAAAATTTAGAGAAATATAGAATATGGAAGAATAAATCAATTTTGTACAGGTTACAATATAGGAAGAATGAATTCACTCATACTACGACATTGCTTTCTTTTGTAGGTTGAAATATATTTCGTCTTGCATAAGATCGATCAAAAGCTTGAAACTTTTTATTGTGATGATTTTTGTAGGTTGAAATATACTTGGTTGGATGTTAAGACTAAAGTTGCAGAAAGCAATTGGATTGAAGTGGCTCGTGGGAGCTCTAGAAGCTCTGATACCATAAAGAAATCTAAAGTGCAAATGTAATATAAAAAATGCAAGAATAAAGTAATTATGTGGTTCGCCTATGTGAGCGTACATCCATGAGTAAAATACTTAAAAGCTTACATTATGATGATTCTTGTATATTTTTTATATGCCCTTTATATAGGCTACATAGTAAATGTCATTAAAAATATTCATTAAATTATACATGAAAAGAAAACATATTCATTAAATTATGCATTAAATAAAAAATGAATCATTCATAAAATTATCACATGAATCATTTAATTGTATTATCAATGGATGATAAAGAGATTAAAAATAATAATAAAACATTCTTTTTTCCTTTAGAATTAAATTACACATGAATCAAGAAAACATTATTCATGTACATGATTTATGCTCATTAAATAAAAAATGAATCCCTTGATTCATAAAATTATCACATGAATTCATTTATTCATTGTATTATCTTCAATGGATGATAAAGAGATTAAAAATAATAATAAAGACAAAAAACTTCTTTTTTCCTTTAGTTTTATCTCTTTTCATTAAGTTTATATTAAAAAAAATAACTTTCTTCATATATGAGAATGTAGATACCCACCTTTTTAATAAAGAAGAATCTACATTCCTACAAAAGTGGGATTCCAAATTTCTGAGTACCTGGACTCCCTTGGATGTCTTGCAACCAAACATGAGAACAAGGCATTAAGGTTAGCCACGTTCAATTTCCTCTTTTTTTTTTCTTCTTTTTTCTCACACTCCATTTACTCCAACTTTATACTCAATCAACCAAAACCCACCACATGCATACCTAAGAAATTATTTCCTAATTATTTCACTTACCTAAAATAAGTTTAAAAAATAAAAATAAAAACACATCCTCACCCTACTACCAACCTCCGTCGATGGCCGGTGCCACTGGCAAGAGGTCGCCGGTGCCATCAATATTAGTCATCACAAATTCACAATGCCACCGCCACCGCCACCGCCACCAACCTCAGTTAGCGTCGAAGCCAACCTCCATTAGCATCACTGACACGTGTCTGATTGTCGTCAGTTTTGTATTTTTCCACCTTTTTAGATACAATTATATTTTAACTCATTTTAGCGAATAAACAAATAAACCTTACATCCAAACGCACATAAAATAAAAAAATAAAAAAAAATTTCAACAATGCATACAGACTTAATTAATGCATATGCAATGCAATGAAATTGTCTTTGAAGATGGTAATCTATACTATAATGTAAAACCGAAACTTTTTTTACTTTTGGTTGACCTCATAATATTGCGCCACATAAGCTGCTCTCACAATTTTACACCTCATTATTTTAATATATATTTTTTAATTGAATTTAAATTTTATTCTATAATTAAACATCTCATTAGAATCTTGACACATTATATTTTCTTTAATAGAAATTATATATTGTTCCATATATATTAACACAATCATAATAAATGTCTAATACTATAATATATTTTATATATAAACACAATAATAATAAATACCTTTTAATGATTATCAATTTTCATATTTAGACAAAATATAAAAGACAAAGAAAAATCATATTTAGACCAATAATTCTTTAGATTTCATTTTAAGTAATTTTTTCGTGCATCGCACGGATTTGCAACTAGTATACTAATATTCTGAGGTGCTTTTGCCACAATGTAAACTAATTATAAAATAAAAAATAAAAAACAACTTTGATAGTTTTTATTGTCAAGAAGTAGACATACAATCTTAAAATAATCAGCACTACTGTAGCCTATAGAAGACTCATGATGTTTCATATTCAAATTATAATTCCATACTTGATGAGTTTTGCACCCCCCCAAAAAAAAAAGGCTTTACTCTTTTGCAGTATTATAATTATTTATATCATCAAGTCTCAATGTCACAAAATGTCTGTTGACCCAATTTTTTCCTAATTTGGAGATCAAAATAAACCCCTAAATATAACTTTGGAGCAAAGATTAACTAGCACTTTCTCTTTTTATCGTGCTCATTTTATTTTACATTGTTTCGGTTTAATTTGATGATCTAGACACCTTTAGATTGAATGCCAATCACCAACACCCAGAGTAGATTTTAATTGCAAAACAAATATATAGTTTAGGGTGTGTAAATTGTAATTTTACCCTCTTTTGACAGATATCTTATACTCATATACGGGCGATACTCCATAACTAGCTAGCTAGCTTTAGCCCTTTTTTGACATATAGTCTTAACTCATATACTCCATAGACTTTTTTTTTTTTCCCCTTCTACCAAAGTTGAGACTATGATAAGTATATTCTAGACTCTAGTCCATTATTATATGATGATATATATATTTTAATAATTCAATAGTTAGGAGACAAACGATTTAAACATTAGTTCTCCTCATAAAGAAGAGTAAGCAATGTTAGATTAGCTACAAGACTCTTGACACCGAATACTTAAATTGTTACAAATGTTTTTGGCTCAGATTTTTTTTTTTTTTTTTCTTACAATTAAATTACATTTTACATGCTAATCAAATTATGCTTCTTCTTTTTTTGATAACAAAATGATGCTATTTATCAACCACATCATTTGTCTAATGACAAGAGTTCAAATAGTGACATAAAGATTGGGCTTTAAATTCCAGCCCAAACTGAGGCTGAACTGGAGTGCAGACTGCAGAGCAAACCAATAATTGAAAATGTGTCTGCTAATGCATTGAACAGCCCAAAAGAATTATTTTGGATTTGGTTGAAGAACATGATCGTCTCTAATCTCAAATCCCTTAATATTTGTTTTGGTCAGTTATTTAATTTACAACTCAGAAACTCTAAAAAACTGCTTACAGTTCCACTTTTGTTGCCTCATCTACATTAACTGAAACAGACACACTCTCCCACGTAAGTAGATATGGATGAGTTATTGAGTTTTGTATTTAATTTTCAACTCAAAACTCTGAACTTGGTTCTACTTTTGGCGCCTCATCTACATTAACTGAATTCTCACGTCTCTCACGTCTTCTCTCACGTTTTCTAAGATATAACTCTCCTTCTCTTCACAACCCTTTTCTACAACACAATCATAAAGTTGCAATCTTTTTTTGTTTCTGACCCATCTCAGATTTCATCCACTTCCTTTGTGTTTTCATGGATTTCAATACTTGTGTTGCCAAAAGAACCCGTTCAGCCTATTACAAGAGACAAAATGAAATTGAAATAATCGACCTTGCGGGAGATGAGGAAGATCTTAACGTGAATGCGCTTGAAATACCTGGTGTTGATGCCGCTGGCAATCAGATTCAGCCTCCTTTGAAGAAAAGCAGGCTTTCTGGTTTGGAGAATGAGGAAGAGGTCGTGACTGAAAATGAAGACATGGATGTTACCATTGTAGAGGATGAGGAGAACAAGGACATGGAAAAGCTTGTGATAGAAAATGAAGAAATGGATGTTACCATTGTAGAGGAGGAGAACAAGGACAAGGAGGTTGAGGAGAAGATGAGCAGTCCCATTGTGGAAGAGAAAGAAGAAGAAAAAGATGATGGTGCTGCAATGGACACATGCAAGGAGACGGAAGCGGGAAGGGAGGTTAAGGCAGAGAATGAAACTACAGATGGTGGTGCCATGAATGAAGAGTGCGGGAAGAAGGATGAGGAGGTTGAGGCAGAGAAGGAAACTACAGATGATGGTGCCATGAATGAAGAGTGCCTCAAGAAGGATGAGGAGAGGGAGATTGAAGTAGAGAATGAAGCCAGCCCTATTGGTGAAAAGAATACTGAAAATGGAGATGATGGTGCAACGAAGGAAGAGTGCAAGGAGAAGGAGGTTGAGGCAGAGAATTCAGCCAACCCTATTTGTGAAAAGAATGGTGAAAATATAGATGATGATGGTGGAGTGGAGGAAAGGTGCAAGGAGAAAGAAGAGGAAAAGGTGGTTGAGATCAGCTCTATTTGTGGAAAGAAAGATGAAACTAAGGCGGCTGAGGAGGGTGAGGAGAAGAAGGAAGAAAAGACTAATGAACAAGACACTGCAGCTGCAGAGCCACTTCCTTTGAAGTTTACTTTTGGTTTTGAAGAGCCTGAACCAGTAAAGATATCTGAATTTGAGATGGATTTTCTAAAATCCTTTGAAATTGATTCCGTTGTGGTAAGCTTCTCATTCATATTGTATTTATCTAGATAAATATAAAGGCTTTCTTTAGAACTAGCTGAGAGTTTTTGTTGCTTAACACCCTTTGACCATAACAAAGAAAAATATTACTAAACTTAAACTACAAAAGTGTATTGACAGTATGGAAAATTTATTTAAATGATTTTCATACAATCTTGAGAAGAATTAATTTCTCAAGATTACAGGATACAAAACATGACATGATCTGAAATCATAAGTATAATCATCATCTCATCCAACATAGTTGTAAAAGTCCAATTTTATTTTCCATTTGTATGCAAAACAGTTGGAACTTGAAACAAGTGGAAACCTATTCATATAGCAAAACTTTCTCTTAAATTTTAAATTCTTTTATTTCCACTTTGAAGTTCTTTTATTTTTTTCTCTTAAATTTTTTTCTGAAGATAAATCAAGGAAAATATATGAAATATAAATCTCTATACTCAAAATTTCTTTAAACTTATGGTGGCTGACTTTAGAAAGAATCATTCCTTTCTAATGATCTGCAGGTTGATGGTGAGGAAATGAATGAAGTAGAACATGGAGAAAAAAAAGTCATGGGAGAGGTACATGAGGAAGAGCTTGTGACTGAAAATAAAGGCATGGATGTTACCATTGTAGAGGAGGAGAACAAGGATGATCCCATTATAGAGGAGGAGAACAAGGACAAGGAGGTAGAGGAGAAAATGATCAGTCCCATTGTGGAGGAGGTGGAGGAAGAAAAAGATGATGGTTCTGCAATCGACATCTGCAAGGAGACAGAAGTGGGAAGGGAGGTTGAGACAAAGAATGAAACCAGCCCAATTTGTGAAAAGAATGGTGAAACTTGTGATGATGGTGCCACGAAGGAAGAGTACATGAAGAAGGATGAGGAGAAGGAGGTTGAGGAAGAGAATGAAGCCAGCCCTATCTGTGAAAAGCTTGCTGAAACTAGAGATGATGGTGGAGTACAGGAAATGTGTAAGGAGAAGGAAAAGACTAATGAACAATATACTACTAGCTCTGCAGCTGCAGAGCCACTTCCTTCGAAGTTTACTTTTGGTGTTGAAGAGCCTGAACCAGTAAAGAAATCTGAATGCAAGGTATGTATGATGTTGCTAGTTGTCAAATCAATTTTTTATTTTACCATTGATTTCTGAATTTATGAGTTTCTAAGATGGTTAGGAATCTAGTTCTGTGAATGGTAAATATGGTCAGTAGATAGAACATCAACACTCATGGTTATTGCGCAAGGTTCTTAATGCTGAGCAGCAATTGAGTTCCACTTGAAATGTGTCTTAACGTTTTAACTGTTTCAAAGATTGAAGCAGAGTTTAAGGACTAGTTAACTCTTGAAGGTACTCACAACTGGGTTACTGGTATGAAATAGTCTTATATCTGTGCCTATGTATGGAATTTCCGGTCACCTTTTTGTATGTGTAGATGATCCGGGATTCCACAAACTAGATAACTTACTACCTAATTAGCTTGGAAGTGCCTAACAATATTTAGAATTGTTATTTCTATTTTGGCTCCTTAAATTGAAAAGCTATGATTGTAAAGCATATGTCATTTGTAAGGTGTGCCTGAAATTGTTATTGCTTTTTATGCAGGCAAACATCTTAGGAACCCAGCCCACTTGTCTTGGAACAGAAATCCAGCAGGAAATATGAATAATAATTTTCAAGATTTGTTCTATCTTTCATTTGTAAATGTTTTACTATTGAACGGTCTTACTAGACTGAGCCTTTTTAATGTTTGGAACATTTTAATTTGATTGTATAAAGCTCTTCTGTTATCAACATTTATCATTTTTAAGTAGCAATGACATGTTTTAATTTGGTTCAAGGATCAGTTTAGATATAATTTTTTTCTTCTTACATTTTCTACTTTATTATCTTAAAAGCAAGATAGATTTACAGGTTCAATTCCCTTAGGTTGCTGCAATGCACATAGTTTGTGGATGATACCATGCATCCATGGTGATTAGTCTCAATTCAAATGGATTCTAAATATCCTCATGTAATTGAAAGAAAAGAAAGCACAAGCTAGACTGAACCTTTTAGATGGATAAGTTGCCAATATTATTAATAAAACTTTAACATGGCTTTACTGTTTATCTTCCTTGTTTTTTGGGGATATATTTCTGCATTTTGATTACCAATTATGGATGGTTAGAGGATTAAACACTGCCCTGTTAGCTCTATCAAGTTCTCTCAACTTTGGATTATGTGAACCACTCATTAGACTTTGCTGGCTAGATAGGTTTCTTCTAAAGATTCTAATGCCATTATGTGACTTCAACTTCTCTTAATATTGTAGGCTGCTTTTCTAGTTCAACTGGTAAAATATATAGGCAAGGAGATTCACCTAATTTATCTCCTTACACATATATTGTTCTTTTTTAAATGCTATTGTGCTATACCATGGTGAACATTAGTCATTAGTCAGTTGTGATCATTGAGGACCACTGTTGGTTTTGCCAGTTGTCATTTTGGAATTCTATTATATAATTTCATAATGCCTTTCTGATCTGTGTCCAGAAGCTCCAATGTAGCATTTTTTTTTTAATCATGAAGGTATCACTAGAGCATCTTGTGTATTGTCCTGCAATTTCAGTATTTAGATATGATTTGCTTTCAATTCTTGCATTTACTAATTGCTTTGTACTTTTGCATGCCACAATATTCAATAATTATCATCTGTGTGTTTGTAAAAAGAGTGGGGCAGTTTTATTTCTTTGCCCCAGTATCAAGATGCTCATGCTGGGAATTACTTTATATAGCTATGTGAGGCCATTGCTTAGATTTTATAAGTAAATAGATATTTTTATAAAAAAAAAAAAAATATATATATATATATATATAGAAGGGAGGGGGAAATTTTAAAAAAACAGGTTGGGGCCATGGCCCCCCTCCCTCTGCCCCGGTGTCTAATACACCTGTTGTGTGAGGTACAGGGTGATGATTCAGCCATGTCGTTGACACTGAGATAACCTTTGCAACTATCACAATCCTAGATGTCTTTGTGTTTTTTGGCCAGCCAGAAATGCATATGATAAGGACCTCTTTATGTAAGTAATTAAGAGCTTGGCACTGAAATTTGCTGTCAACCTATTTGATTGCTTCAGTTTCATTTTTTAAGTTTTCATCTTTTTCCTTTTCCACTTCTTTATAATACATGTTTTGGACTTATTCTTTCTTCACATTTTAGTGATTCATCTAAGTTTGGAATAAGAGCTGAACTCACTGTGACTGATTGCAAACTTAGTGGAACACCACAATTTAAAAAGGTCTTATAGTGAGTCATAAAATTAGTAACAAAGGAGATGATACAATATTCTTTTGCGGTTTTTGGAATCAAGCTTCAGGTAAATTAAGGACATCGTTGATCATCTTTCCAAATTTTTCAAGGAAAATAGTATATGCAACTCATAACTCTTTCTTGGAACAGTCATATTCTAGAGTTGGCCATATATATAAAAAGCTAAAAAGAAAAAGGAAACACAAGAATGTATATTACATTTTCAATTTTCCACATTCCTGTATATATATATATATATACCAAGAGTACATGGATCATATACCTTTTTTGATATCGATTGACTGGACAAATCCAGATTCTAAACATGTACCTTATATTTTACAAGTTTCATATATAATCTAGCATGAAAAATTAAGAGCAATTACAAAGTTTATATACAGAAGACTGAAAACAATCCTCATAACAAAGCATCCAAAGAATAGAAGAAAGATCACCTCAGGTTTCAACGTAAATGAAACGTATTTACAACAAAATCGCTTCAGGTTGTTGCACCGTCCATGAAGTGTCAAGCTTGATGAGTTGATTGGCTTGTTTAAAGTCCAGCGGTATCTGTGTAGCCATGTCCAGTATCTTTCTTGGGTAAGCCTAGGTTTCTTTTGTATATGGTTCAAATAATGGTACTGTGAGGAGACAACTATGGTCAAGTTTATGTAATTTTAAGACCCAGATTGGTGATCAACCATGGTTGATAGGTGGTGAAATTGTTAAAGGGCCTGATAAAAGATATGGTGGTATGGGTTCTTCTCTGTTTGAAGATGAGTTCTGTCACCGTGTAAGGGAACTGTAGGTGCTAGATCATCCTTATATTGGAGCCCTATACAGTTGCACTAATAAAAGAGAGGGGTCTCAGTTCTTGGCAAGGAAGCTTGACAGGATTCTAGTTTCTCCATTTTGGTTTGACTGGTTTCCTCAATTTGGAGAGTTTCTTTCCCCAGGAGTGTCTGATCATGCAGCATGCTTTGTGTCCTCTCAAGGCTCAAGCAAATGTAAACAGTGATCCAAAACCATTTAAATTGTTTAAATTTTGGACTGATTACCCCAAGTTTATGAACTTTATAATACAGTATGGTCTCAAGAGATTCAAGTTCAGCCTATATCAAAACTCAAATCTTTGAAGGCTGAGTCAAAGAAATTTAACAAAGATCAGTTTGGAGGTTTGGAGGTTAGAGTGCAAAAGGCTAGAGAGGATCTTGAAAGAAGACTCATGTTATGCCCAGGTCACTCAATATTGCTGCAATTGGAGAAAGAGAAAAACCATTGCTTTATGTCAATGAGTTATGCTAAGGAAAGTTTCATGAAGCAAAAATCCAGGAATAATTTTGCTCAACATGGGAGATCAGAACACTACCTTATTCCATAGGTCTGTTAAAGTCAGATCAGATGTTTGTTTGATGACCAAGATAGGAAATTTGAGGATCCTATTCAGTTGAAGAAAATGGCAATTGGGTTTTATCAGAAGCTGCTGGGGTCTTCTGCTCAGATTGATGGGGATTGTCTTAAATAGATTGAATAATCTTATGGAATCATGTATTACTGAGGTTAAGACATTTATGCTTCAAAGTGAGGTGATATTGATGAGATAAAGAAGGCTGTTTTCTATGAAAGGGGACAATGCTCCTGGTCCGGATGGATAAGCTGCTCATTTCTTTAAAAACAACTTGGGATATAGTGAAGGATGATGTCTTAAAAGCTGTAGGTTCATTTTTCACATCAAGTAAACTGTTGAGTGAAGTGAACTCTACACTTATTACTCTTGTCCCAAAAGTGCCTAATCCTTCAAAGATGGGTGAATTTAGACCTATATCATGTTGTAACATTGTATATAAGTGCATCACCAAAATCCTAGCCAATCGATTAGAGCTTTGCCTTGCTGATGTGATTGGTCCTACTAAATCAACTTTTATCCCGGGGAGAAGCATAGCTGAAAACATAATCAGTTGTTAGCAGCATGTGGAATTCCTAACAAGTTCTTACATTGGGTGGAGGTATGTATAACTTCACTAAAGTTCTCTATTGAGTTTAATGGCAGTCTTGTGGATATTTCAGAGGTGAGGGCTTGAGGCAGGGTGATCCCCTATCACCCTATCTCTTTGTCTTTGCTATGGAGGTATTCTCTCGACTTATGAATGAAAGAGCTACTGAGGAGCATTGTTTGAAGTATGGTTGTTGGATTTTCCCCCTGCAAGATCTGAATAAATGGTGCTTAAGCAAGTAGGCTTATCAAGGATACACTTGGAACCAACACTTGTGCTTCTGCTTGGAATGAAATAAGAGTAAAGCATGATGAAGTAACCTTGTGGAAGCTGATTTGGCATCATGCATCCATTCCCAAACATTCATTTGTATGTTGGTTAACTGTTCTAAATAGGCTATCAATTTGGTAAAGACAATCATCATAAATAACTCAACATTGTATTCATTTCCATTCATCTATGATTATGTTATACAAAAATAAATAAATTAGAGTTTTGTATGTGCCCCCATTATGTTCATCATCTGCCGCAGTATATGTTTCTAGGTTAACTGTTGAGGTGAACAACTCAGGCATTTCAATTTTGATTTGGAGATTTCGTTGTTGATAATTGAAGGTGAAATGAGTTTTTATTTTTTTAATCGGGGTCAAGTAATCCAGGTCTAATTGATGAGGTATATATATATATTTTTTTTTAAGTATTGTCATATAATTAAAATTATGTCACATCACCACTCCGTTAGCCACATAGACAATAAACTAACAAAATTGGACGAAAAGACTAAATAATGCTCAGTTTTGAAACTTTATGAACCAATAACGCTCATTTTAACTTCAGTGACTAACCACGCTTAGTAAACAAACTTTAGAGACTAATATAACTGGACATTGATAATTGTCATCTTTTAAAAAGCTGTATATTCCCATTCAAATTAAAATAAACAAAACCAACTAGAGCCATAGAGAGACCATTAGAGAATAGAGGGTCAACACTGTACATGATTGGCAAACTAATTGAACAAAATTTAATTAAATTAAGTTTATTCATGTGACTACATGCATGGCACAAACATACATGATGTATCCAATGACCTTTGAGTCAATACAACTGTAAAAATTCAGACAACTTGGATAACAGAACGTGTAAATTTCCAAGACAACAAAGAAGAAGAAAAAAATATCAGAAGGCTCAAGGGGTTTCAACTTTTCGACAATACGAAAGGACCATAACAAAGTCCTTTGCAGAGGAGCCAACAGATGCTGGAACCTTTTTTGAAGTTGATGCTGTCCGAAACCACAGATCTACTAAGTTTTGTAGTTGCAACGACGGAACCACTGGCTGACCCCGGCACATTATCTCCACCTACAATCAAAGAGAAAAAAATAACCCCAAAATTATCACCAGATATAGCGGCAACTGCCAGGTGATGTGTAGTACTAATCACTCATTTCCTTCCTCTCAAAAAAAAAAAATCACTGATTTCCTAAAAAACCATGAAACATGGTGTGGCTTTAAATAACTTTGCAGTTAGGAAAACTTGACCCCAAACAACCGTAGAAAGTAAAGAACCATAAGGCTAACAAGCGACTACCAAGGACAACTTTCACATTTATCTAGTTTCTCTTAATATATGTGGCAGTTCAATACAAAACTTTTAAATTGTTATTGTTATTATTTGGTATACTGAAGCCAATATATTTGGCCCTAAAGATGCATTCTAATACCAACAGAAATCAATAAGTTTAAACAGTTAGTATGAAGTAACGTCCCAGGGAAGATGCAAGCTGAATCTTTCTTGAGCACATTCTTGCTTCTTTTCAATTTTTATTTTTCAAGCTTTCATGCTTTCAGAAAACAATAATGAAGAATAAATGTTATATATAAGGGGATTTGATTCTAAGAAGACATGTTATATGTAGCAATACATCTAATAGGAACCAAGAAAATAAATTATAAAAAACGCATAAAATAGAATAAAAAAGACATCCAGACATGCTTTCTGGCAAGGCAAGAAAGATGAACACACCTCAGCTTCACTTGTAAGATCAAGTTTCTTCACAAGATACTTTTGGATAAATGATACAGGCATTTTACCATCCCTGTGAAAGAAAAATAAAGTGTCAATAAAACATAAGACATTTACTGTTGAGCATAACAATCTCCAAGAAAATTGCTAACTTCATTATTTCTCTTTGAGCAAACAATTTTGCAAGAATTACAACTGTCTAACATTAGGCCATTGATTAACAATTATGTAGCAGTTCAACTTTTAATACAGCAAGCTAGATAGGACCAAGAGCATTCAAGAAAACAAGGAAATATATATGAAAACACTCACAAAGAATATGCTACAGCCAATGAGCTCTAGCTCAAATGGCACCTCATTCCCTAATAAAAGCAAGGTAGAGGACAAGATCATGGGTTCAAGACTCATCAGCTGCATGTGTAACTAACCCACGCACACACGCACAAATATAAAAGCTACAGTCAATAGCTACCAGCAATGGATGATTGCCATAAATCTATCGAATAAAAATAATCTCAACTTTTCAGAAAAAAAGGACAATTACTATTATTATTTGCTACATAACAAACCTAAACCTATCTCACACAATACGGTAATTCAGTAATTATTTTTTGAGTGTTGCCAGAGCTGGTGAAAACTTCTTGGATTAACACTTCAGAGTGTTCCATGATTGCTAATCATGCATTTTACTTCATTCCTGGCTTCCCAACCTAAACACAAAATTTTTTTTTTCCAGAATATAAACCATTCAGGATGCTGGATGATGCCTCAATCCCTCCACCTGTATCCAAATGGGTTCAGTTATTTTTTTTAAAAAGAAGAAACATAATCTCAAACTCAATACCTCCCTTTACTCTGACCAAGTCAAAAGGAGACTAATCTTGTGTATGGAGCTCATGCAAACTAACAGCATGGTCACAATAGCGTCCAATAATGGCAAAATAGACACACAAACCCAGTGATAAGTGGAATTAGATGAAAAGAAAAACTACTCGCTTGCATATATTTCATTCACTATACTCGTACTCAAAATATTTGAAGATTGAGAACATATATAACCTAAAGACCATCTTATTTAATATATCAACAAGGGTTAAATACACTCCAACTTTCCCCGGACCTAGGCAGAAATATAGACCTCCTCTCCTCTCTTTTTCTTTTTCTTTTTGAAATTGCACTTCACCAAATGTTAGAGGATTCTATTAAAATAAAATGTAAATGACAATCCTTCCCCTAATCATAAATAAATAAAAGATTATGCTTATAATATAACATGTGCCAGGTGGTAAATTGATTTGCAGGTTTTGGAGCATGAGAAAGGTTTGTGGTATTATCATGAATCTCATGATGACAAAACTATAGGTATTTCAAGCATCTCCTATTATTTCTTACACCTGTAGTGCAAGATCATATTCCTCAAATTAAGAGATGGCACACATTTGTGGATATTTGCCAGAATGCTAATCACTGAATATTTCTTTCCAGATGCATGGGCCTCAATCTAATCCATATTATCACTAAACAGGAAATGGGACCAAAGATACTCACTTTATCCTTAAGTAACATGCAGATATCTGTGGCAAGGAAACATCTCCTTTCCTGTATACATGTATTTGAAAACATTAATGAAATAACCAGAAATCAAAATCCCAGAAAAAATGGAAACCATATAATGAGATGGTAAAATAAAATTTTACCGGTCTTCAGAAGCAACTAATGAGAACCAAATTGGACTATTTCTTCTATTGCGCTTAGAACCTGCAACATCTAGCATGGCTTGTGCCGAGGGGTGCAGCTCCCCAGATGCAGCTGTGCCTTTTCGACTGGCTGCACGCAACCTTCTACGCTTCACTGGTCCTGGAACTAAGGTTGTTCCATTATTTTCATCCTGTACTTTTGTATTTTGTCCATGCTCCTTTATTTTGCTTTTAGTCATATATATGTCACTGTGAAGAACACTAGGTGATTCTGCTCTGGCTTTTGTTTCAGGCATATATAAATCACTATCATGGGCTTGCTCTGATTTGGCAAGAGATGGCCCTTGTGAATTTGACTTAGATGACTTAGTTCTATTTGCAGCTTCAACAAGACAGTTCAATGGTGTCCACAGATCAACTTTCCCTTCAATTATCTCCAGATCGTTTTCTGTGTCTTCATTAAGCCTTTGCTCATTAGAAGGCTCAGCAACTGAAAAATTCTGCAACAATTTAATAATGTTTTAGAACGATAAATACAGGACAAGTATGTAATTACCTTCAAGGACTAGCTTGAAAGTTGCAACAAAATCAAATTTTAAGTCACACAAGCATAAAGGATCAAACGTATGTCTTTCTTTACCTGCCTTTTATTTCGACTAATTTTGTTTTGAGAATCATGTGAGCTAGAACTCACAGGATGATCCTCAGCAGAATCTTCTTTCTTGGCATGTTCCTCAACAGCAAAACCACCTCCTCGTATAGCAGCAGCTTTTCTAGCAGCTTTTGTTCTCCTTCCTGTCAAGCCAGTCTGCATTGGCACCTTGGGAGTGCTGACCACCAATGAAGACAGCGATCTCTCTTTCCTTTTAACCGGCAGTGAATTTGTAGGTGTAACTTCAGGGGCCTCAACTTTCCTTCTCTTCAGAGGGAAAATTTTGGCCCTTATATCTTGCAGATTGTGGTCTGGCCTGCATATTATCAATGAAAAGCCTCTAGTGTGAGCACATGACAACACAAAGCATCAGACATACAGACAACATTATTTCTATTTTGCCATAAGAAAGGTACACATAACAATATGATGGAAAAACTGGTATCTGGAACTAATTAATGTATGCTGGCCTATCTCAAAAACGATAATAACTTGAAACAAAGAAAATCCAAGAATCACATAAATTATGGCATCAAAAAAGCATTTTCTATGCAGTGCAAGCATTATATAATCACAATTTTTTTAGAACCATTTCCAGATGCTCGTGCAGCCTCTGTGAAATGATGACATGGTAGCAGGAATTTCTGGCTATCTGTCTATAATAGGTGAAGATAAAATGGCAGAATTGGGAGAATAACTAGAAGTTGACCATGATCTAGGGCTGACAATACTATTATATGAATTATCTTTGTCCTGTAAAGACATATTTTTTATGTAAATTGCTAAAAAGTAAGGGTGAGCCTAGATTAATTACATGAGATCTATCCAGCAACCCTTTCATACTCAAAACAAATATCTTAAAATTTGATGGAGCCCAACCTGATAGATATTTTGCACCAATTCTATGCAATTACCTATAGTTATAGTCTTGTAAAACATACAAAGAATTCAACCAATACGTGATGCTCTAATCAAGATAGAGAGAGAGAGAGAGAGAGAGAGAGAGAGAGAGAGAGATCAAAAAATAGATGAAAGGACTGACCTGAGTTTCTCTACCGGAAGACAACCCAGATCAATGTTGCATACCGGACAGCAATCCATCTCCTCATCTGAGAGCTTCTCATATATGCATTTCCTGCAAACTGGTTTGAAGTTTGGAATTCTATGTGTCAGAAATGGTTGTAGAAAGAGCCAAAAACATTCCGGGAGAAAGAAAATTTTACCAATTAATTTTTTCAATATTGTGGAAATGCATATTGCTGAATAAAACACATATTACAGAAAAATGAAATGAAGTAAGAAACAGTACTTAATTTTCCTCAGGTGAAGGAAACATAGTGTCATGCCAAACAGAAAAGAAAGGCCATGTTGAGATGAGCTTTTTTATATTTTTGATAAGTAGAGATAAGCATAGCTTTGAATCAGAAAATAATCTCTTATGTTCAAGCAATTCATGGGAACATAATTATCCTATGAATCTCTATAATTGTCGAAAGCAGCCTAATAGTTACAACAGAACCATATTGATGCAGTACAGAAGCTTGAATGTGCTCTGATACCAATTTTGATGTAGGATCTTAAGGAATTCAACACTAATTAGATTCTGGATGAGATATGAATGTGTTGATGGCTGTTCGGTATTAAATAAAGAATAAAACATTAGGCAATCACACTTAGGTTGGAGAAGGCAATCAAACCCTCGAAGCTTAAAATAAGCTGCTGGAATTTTATTAAAATCAATCCCACTATGAATATAATTGACTACAATAAAGGGCTATTGCTAAATCCTTTCCTAGAAGAACTAGGACTCCTAAATAACCTATTCTTAGAAAGACTAGAACTCCTAATAATAATGAAAAGCAATTAAGAACTTCTAAACCAAATAACTCAAAACATAAATAAGACTCTTGGATGTCTAGAACAGCATATTCCAGAAAATCTGGAAATTACCAAACTCCCTGTATTCTAATAAACTTAATTAAAACTACACCAGCAACTTTCTAACCTAAGAAAATTAATACTAAGACTCAATAATAACTAAAATAACCCATGAAAGGTGCCTAGAAGGCCCTACATCAAAACTAGACCACAATTATTGAATTTTTTTTACTTTAATCTTGTTTTTATTTGAACTCCTTATTACTGTCTGCATCACGTATACCTCACTGCCAATGCATAATAATTGGAGAAAATGATGACTTCCTTCTAACATTGCTGGTGATTACTGCCATAGCAGGCAGTCCCCCTCCACAAACAATACCAATTGTACTGAAATATTCACATAAGCTGTCAGCCAAGGGTTTATGATGCAGCCAGCAAAGAGTTCGATGAAGAACAGGATTTTATACCAAAAGATTCAGGAATTGTGGACTAGGTTCAATGTGGGACCTTCTTGGCACCTTTCATAGGCTACTTTATACATTATTGAGTCTCAGTATTAAGTTTCTTTAGGCAAGAAAGTTGCTCGTTCAGTTTTAATTACTTTTTACTATAACAAGGGTAATATGGCAATTTTCAGATTTTACAGAATCGGCTGTAATAGGCTGTACTAGAGGCCCATGAGTCTTATCTTATGTTCTGATTCCTTTTTGTAGTTAGTTTAGAAGTTTTTAATTACTTTTCTTTGTTATTAAGAGTCCTAGTCCATCTAGGACAAGGTCTAGCAATAGCATATATAAAGGCTTTATTGTAGTAAATAACATTCATAGAAATATTGAATACAAAATTACAACTTATTTTAAGATGAATTTAAAAATCATTAGGTGGGATGGGATACGGTGTGCCCTCCTATTGCTCATGCTGGTTTGGGGGTTAGGAAGCCAGTTCCTTTTAATCAAGCGCTGTTGGGGAAATGGTTGTGGCGTTTTCTAGTGTAGTGAGAGTACGCATGATATCTGAATCTCTATCCAATTGTTAAAGGATTCATCAGAGTATCAAACTACATTAAACAATCACCTTTTCTATAATCTAAAAGAAAAAGTAGGACTTCTTCTGACCTCTCGATTATAAGAAGATAACCCAATCCCATTTAGTATGAAAACTCTAATCAAGCCATGAAGCAATGGATCAATATATCATTTTACAAGTATGTAAATAAACACAACATAGGCCAGGTGGTCTAAAAGCATCATTCTCTGATGAGGAAAAGAAAGTTTTGCAAGTCAAGGAAGCAATGCAAAAGCTAACAAAATAAAAGCATCAAGGAAATTACAGAGACAATAGTGTCTCCAATTTGCAAACTACATATATTGCATTCACATATTCCTCAAACAGAAAATATATAAATATGACTTCAAAATTGAGTTTTCAGACCCAAAAAAAGAACTTAGAAGCCTGTCCAAGGGCTCAACTAATCAATTCCACAATCTTTGATTGAGAAGGGACCAATATTAATCATTGATCTTGTATTAGCTATTGCTCAGTACATTATAACACATTTCAATGAATAATATTCTAGTTGAGCTAGGGAAAATATGTAAATATTAGATCACCATTTTCACTAGTAATTCACGAAATTTTATATAAGCAAATACATTTACTCTTAAAGGGGAAGATCACATAAAAGAGATGTGAATCTATCCCTTCCTAAAGAATACAATCACATATACAAAAAGTCTATAAAATCAAAAAATGACATTGAGGGGATGCTACCCAAGGCAGTCATACAATCATAAGGAACTCAACAAAAACTCTTCATTTACAAAATTAGGTCACTCAACACCATCAAAATTCCTCCTATTTCTTTCAAACCAAGGAGTGCACAATACACCAAATGGAGCATCTTGCCAAACTTTAGCAACCTTATGACGAAGGAAGTGTCATTGCCAACATTCCAAGAGATCAACGACAAATTTGCAGCAATTGAGCAATGAAGCAACAGATGCTCAATCGATTCCCCACTCCTTTTACACATGCAGCACCAATCAACTATCAATAGATGCCTCTTACAAAGATTACCAATTGTCAAGATCTTCCCCAAAGCTGCTATCCAACCAAAAAACGTAACCTTTCATGGGACCTTAGCACCCCATATGCTCTTCTAAGGAAACGACTGGCATGTGGAACCCCTAAGGGCATTATAATATGAACAAACCTCAAATATCTCATTCTTTGTTAACTTCCACAAAGCTTGATCCCCACCTTGATACAAATGAAAGTTTTCATAGAGCAACTTAAATAGATTTCCCACTAACTCTTGACTCCCAATCCTGGAAAGGCTGAATGAACTGAGGGTTCTAGTGCCTAACCCCACCTTCAGACTAGTTGACTAGCTAAGAGGCCACTAAAATGTCTTTATCCATATCTAAAGCTTAGAAAATCCGGAAACAAATGTTTAAAAGAATGATCACCACACCATATATTTTTCCAAAACCTCACTATAGTTCCATCTCCTACATTGAACTTTAAGTAGTTGGAGAAGGATTCCCATATCGACCACTTATACACTTCCACAAACTAACTCCCTTAATCCCCTCAGTTGTCCATCCCCCCCAGTCTTCTCCATGTTTCACATAAATGACCTTTCTCCAACGATGGTCACGAAATCCAACCAAGATTATGATTAAGCAACAATTATACCAAATTATTATAAACCAAGGTCATAAATTTAAACTAGCTAGGCAGAGAAAGTAAACAAATCAACAACGAATAGTTTTCTAGTCACATTAGGGAAACCAAAGTCATTATTAATTCACAATATTTCAACCAGGATTATGATTTTACTCAATAACATATCAAATAAATAAGACCTAGATCATAAATTTAAACTAGCAAGGTAGAAAAGGTAAACAACTAAACAAGGCATAGTTTTCTAGTCCGGATAGGGAAACCATAGTCATTATTAATTCACGAAATTTCAACCAAGATTATGATTTTAATCAATAATATACCAAATAAATAAGATCTCAATCATAAGTTTAAACTGCCTAGCCAGAAAAGGAAAACAAATAAACAACAACATATAGTTTTCTATTCAGGCTAGAAACCATAGTCATTATTAATTCACAACAATTAACCCAGGTTTATCATTTTGACTAATAATATACCAAATAAAATACGATCTAGAACATAAATTTAAACTAGCTAGGAAGAAAAGGTAAACAAATAAACAACAATGTATATTTTTCCAGTCGGGCCAGGGAACCCATCTTCATTATTAATTCACAAAATTTCGACCAGAATTATGATTTTAATCAATAATATACCAAATAAATAAGACCTAAATCATAATTTTAAACTAGCTAGGCAGAAAAAGTAAACAAATAAACAACAATGTATATTTTTCCAGCCAGGCCAGGGAAGCCATATTCATTATAAATTTACAAAATTTCGAGCAGGATTATGAGTTTAATCAATAATTATACCAACTAAATCAGACCTAATCATAAATCTAAACTACAAACAAGAAGAGGGAATAACATTAGAACGCAAAGTTGAAAAAATCACACGTTAGAATTATGAAATTGCAAAAATCCACAAACTTAACGTAGGAAGAAGAAAACCCATAATATGCAAATCAAGAACAGAAAAT
The DNA here is from genome assembly GCA_907173295.1 of Fagus sylvatica. Taxonomy (NCBI): domain Eukaryota; kingdom Viridiplantae; phylum Streptophyta; class Magnoliopsida; order Fagales; family Fagaceae; genus Fagus; species Fagus sylvatica. The sequence continues at coordinate 28,412,137 of OU015761.1, read as the reverse complement.
CCCCACCAGATATTTCAAGAATTGCACCAATTAAAACACAAAAACATGAAGAACCCAGATCACAATATGCAATTCAAAGACAAACCCAGATCAAAATTACCACAGAGAGACTCACACGTGTGAAGGCACAAAGATATGGTTGTAGCTTCCTTCAAGAGCTTGTTACAAAGAGGGCACGTCATGCATGTCTCTATTGTCTCCCTCTTCACTTTCACCACCTGACTCGCCATTTCTCTCTTTCTTTTTCTCTAACAAAACCACATTAAACTAAAACAAGAATCAGAAAGACCATGACTTTAAAGAGAAAACATGAAGCTTTTGTGTGTCATTGAATGTTTTGGGTTTTATTGGACGTGTAGAAGAAGTGGATCTGAGTATGTGTGTGAGAGCAAAGTAGCGGGTTTTGGGGGTTAGATTGGGAAATGGGTTTGGTTTGGTTTGTTGGGTTTTTTTAGGACCAAATTTTGGAGGCGTTGTTTAAGGTTTTTGGCTTTCAGTTTCAAAGAAAGACCAAGAAAAAAAAAAATATATATATATATATATATATATAAATATGAATAGGTAATAATAAAAAATAATAAAAAAAAAAATGAAGACTTTTCTGTGTGTGTTGGTTGAAGACCCTTTACTTCAGTTCTTGAATCTATGAGTGTTGGAGTTGAAATTACTCCAAAAATGTGGATAAACTGCGCAGTTCACATACTGTTCTGTTAACTTTCAGCTTTCAAGTTCAACCCTTACTTCACGTTTCTTACAATTTTCTTGTCTTTTTGTGTTTTTTTTTTTTTTTTTTTTTCTAGAGTTTTGAATTTGTGGGTGAATTGATACTAATGCAATAATGCATCGTATTGTATACGCAGAAATGAGAATAAAAATTGTTTGTTTAATCATATGTGAGATGTTTTACAAGCCGTGAGATGCGGAAGAGACTTATTTTTTTATTTTTTTGATAATCATGAAATTCATTAAAAGAGCAACAAAATTACACAGGCACAGCGCCCAGATCAAAATTACAAGCATCTACAAAAGCTTGGGGGCCATTACAAAAATTAAAAGGACTCCAAAATCTATGAAAAAGAGACCATCTCATAGGAGCATGGGGAGCACCATTAGCCTTGCGATTGACCTAGGAGAAAACCCAAAAAGGATAGGCAACAAAAGAATATTTAACATTAGAAATACAACTATACACCCTCCAAGGAATAACAGCATCCCTACTATTCACTGCATCCATACACTGTTTAGAATCACTCTCAAATTGCACTACAATCAAACCCAAGTCCTCTGCAAGTTAGGAAACCTAAAGAATAGCTTCTGCCTCAGCTTGGAGAGGGACTGTAGTATTAACCTTTTTGGAAATGACTAAAACCACAATCCCTCTCCAATCTCTGGCAACCAGTGCAAGGCAGGAACAATCAGCCCCAATTGCAGCATCACAGTTGAATTTAATGCAGCCATGAGGGGGATAGATCCAATGAAGAGACTAACCAACCCGAGAAGGAGAGAAGTGGACATACCTTAATGCCCCGAATTCTCTACAGTGGTTGTTGATATCACGCAACGCCCGAACCATGTCAGGATCTTTTTCATTATGAACTTTGAGGTTGCGAACTTTCCAAATTTGATCCAAGATAATTGCACCTGTCAACACAAACTGGTTCTTGGCATCAATATAAGGGCATAAGCCTGGAGGGGGAGCTAGAAGAAGCTCAATAAGACTAGATGAGCTATCAAGAAATATACAATCTGTCCTAATACAAAAAAGGCTGCCAAACCAAATGGCTCTAGCATAAGCACATTCCCAAAATAAATGAATTATAGATTCCTCATGATGGCTGCATAAAGGACATAAATTTTCCCTGTTCATAACAAAACTACCCCGAGAGACCTTGGTTGGAATTAACTCACTAGCAATCCTCCATAAATGCATCTTCAATCTCTCATGCAAATGGGATTTCTAGATCTTTCCCCAAAGCAGGGCCACCTGAATATGGAGCTCATAAGAGGATGCTTCCCTATATGCTGACTTCACCATAAGCTCCCAGAATGATTCTTCACCCAGACCCATTTATCTTGTTGGTCTCGAAGCCATAGAGGAATATTCAAGATTGCCTGGATGGTGGCATCATCAAATAATTGCCTAAGCTTAGACAAATCCCAACCACATTTATCGGCTAACATAAGAGACTCTACTGCAAGAACTTAAGGGTTGCCAATGGAGATATTAGGTTGTGGCTTGAAATAGGGTAGTTCCAGAATCCAAGGGTCATCCCAAACAAGGATTTGCTCTCCAGATCCAACCAATAAACAATCACCCTGAGTCAATAAAGGACGAACACCTTCTAAACCTTTCCAAGGTGAAAGATGCATTCTTGAGGTTGTAGCTTGCAACCAATGGTTAGTAACCCTATACTTAGCTCTCAACACCTTGACACAGAAGCTATCGCGATTGGACAGCACCCACCAAGCAAGCTAGGCCAACATAGCTTCATTGAAGCGTTCAAAGCATTTGAAACCTAACCCCCCTATTGAGCGAGGTTTGCAAAGATTGATCCACGCCATAGGTGTATAGAACTGGTTACCATCTTTTTTAGGGCTCCACCAAAATTTACGAACAATTGCATCCAACTCCTCACACAAGCCTTTTGGGAATTTAAATGTGGACATACCGTAAATGGGCGTTGGAAGAGCTACTGATTTAATGAGAGTCGCACGACCAACCCATGAAAGAGTCTTGCTCTTCCACCCCTGCATTCTAGCTTCAAGCTTTTCCTTGACAAAAGAGAAATCTCTAGATTTGTTGGCTGAGAGAAATAAAGGCATACCCAAATATTTAGTAGTCCGAGAGAGTTGCTTGATTCCCCAAATTGCTTTGACTTGATGAGAGAATTGGGAGTGCACACCCTTGGAAGCAAAAAGACCAAATTTATCCTTACTAATTGATAGGCCAGACCAATCACAAAACTTCTCAACACACCCCATAAGCACCTGCACTTCAGAAATCTTCGTAACACAAAATAGTAAAACATCATCAGCATAGAGCAATTTAGTAATAGGGGGGCACCAGGGCCCAATCTAACTCCAGAAATTGTCCCCACACATTTTTCTCTATTAATAAGTCGGGCCAGCACCTCATTGCAAAGAATAAAGAGGTACGAAGACAAGGGGTCTCCTTTTCTAATACCTCTAAAGGGAGAAAAAGAGGTGCTAATAGTTCCATTAAGCAGAAGGGTGTACCTCACTATTAAAATGCATTGGTGGATCAGTTGAAGGGACTTCTGGTTAAAACCCAGGGCTTTTAAAGCTGCCAAGATAAAATCACATTCTAGGCAATTGTAAGCTTTGTGAAAATCCAGCTTGAAACCCACATAGCCTTTTCTCCGTTTAGTGCTTTTGAAGCTATGGACCACTTCTTGAGCCAACACAATGTTTTCTAAAATCCAACGCTTTGGAACAAAAGCAGACTGGGCCGGGTCAATTATTCTAGCCAACAGAGGTCTCAGCCTATTCACCAATATCTTGGAGATGATTTTATGGCAGAAGTTGCATAAACTAATAGGCCAAAATTGGTTGAAATTACAAGCCCCAACCCTTTTGGGAATTAGAGTAATAAAAGTCTAATTAAGCTTCTGAAGCAACCAACCACTACAAAAGAAACTTTGGATAGTACATATAACTTGAGGGCCCACAATTTCCCAATAGTGTTTAAAGAACAGGCCAGGAAAACCATCTAGACCCGGAGCTTTCAAAGGATGCATCTCCTATATAGCGTCTTGAATCTCCCGAGGATTAGGAATTCGTGTGAGATCAAGGTTATCTTCTGCCGAGATACAAGGGTGGATAAGATTTTCAAGATCAGGTGGAATATTTAGGTTGCTTGAATTATAGACCTCTTGGAAGTGGAATGAGAAATACTGCTCAATTTCTTCTCTACAATAGATCCAGTGACCAGAATCAAGATGAATCTCAGAAATAAAATTTATACACCTGCGAATAAGAGTGGAAACATGAAAAATTTAGAGTTAGCATCACCTTCCATTAGCCATAACTCCCTAGATTTTTTACACCACTTTAATCCATCCCTTTCCAACCACTCATTTAATTTTAGGAGCAATGAAGCTTCAATTTCAAGATTTTCTTGAGAGGGATCAGCTTCTTGGATTTTCAAAATCATCTTCTCAATTTCAAGCACTCTATCTCTGATTCTTCCGAAATGAGCTTTATTCCACAGAAGCTTGATCTCACCGAACTGCTTGGCATTTCTTCACCAACTTAAGAGCTTGGGATCCCAAAACATCTATAGATCAAGCTTGATCCACCACCTCAAAAATTGAGTCATCCTTTGTCCATATAGCTTCGAACCGAAAAGGCTTAACTCCTTGCAATTGCTCCATATGGGTATCGAGAATTATCGGATTGTGATCCGAATTTGGGCCAACCAGATGTCTAACCCCAGCTTTAGGGAATAAAGCTTGCCATTCAGCATTACAGATACCCCTGTCCAGTCTCTCTCTTATATTGGCCCAACCCACTTTTCTATTAGACCAAGTGAATTTAGGCCCACTAAATCCTAAATCCACTGTTCCCACCACCCTAGAGAAGTCTCTGAAGTATCTCGAAGAAACTTCTCCAGTAGTGCTACCCCCTTTTTTATCTAAACGCAGAAGAAATGCTATTGAAATCCCTAATCATTAGCCACTGGCCTAAGAAAAAGGATATTAATTCTTCCATCAAACCCCAAAATTTACGTCTTTTTGCCACATAAGGAGGGCCATAAATGGTAATTAGAAGCCACACATTTTCAGGAGGGTATGAGTAAACTAAGGAAGCCAAAACATATTTATTCTAAAAAACAACTTCAAGCTCAACACCAGCTTTCCAAAATAAGGCTAGACCACCAGCTTTCCTAATAGCATCAACACAATAGCTACCATAAAAACCCATCTTAGATCTCACGTGATCTATTCTTGGAGACTTAACTTTAGTTTCTGCCAAAAAGAGCACATCTAGCGCCTCTCCCTTGGCGAGGGTCTTAAGCGCTCTAACTGTCGGGGCTCTGCCAACACCCCGATAGTTCCAAGATAAGATCCTCATGGAGTGCATGATAAGGCCCGCTTCCTCGGCCATTTGAACTGAACTTGGCGCTACACTTGTAACATCTTGGGTCTTGATTGACTGCAAAATTGACACCAAACTAACCTCTTGAGCAACTATAAAATCAGGAATTTTCTCATAGGCGGATCTTGCTAGAGCTTTCAGATGATTTCCACGCCCCACTTTCTTGACTTCTTGCTTTTTCTTTAGAGTTATAACTTCTACAGCACTTTTATTAGGACTAGGGGTGCTACGGCCTTTTTTTAATTCAAGGCCCTCAACAGCATGTTCCTCAGCCTTTCATTTTGCAGCTTTGGGCTCTTTATAAGTTAAGTTGTTGGGTTAGGCCTCAGTGGAAAAGTCTGGATTACTTACCTCTAACATGGGTCCAGTAGAACTAGGCCCATTACCTTGAAACTTGGTCCTTTCACTCAAACTAGAGTTGCTGAGCACTTACCACTGAATTTAGTTCAAATGGAACTAAATTAGTTCCACCTGACCTGCCACCCAAAGAAATAGCTGGATCTCTAATGTCAAGGTGAAAGGACTGGACTCTATTCAAGTCATGTCTGTCAACCTCCACTAGCTGTACCAACGTCTCCAACACTCCTTCCCCTGTATCTGCATCAACGCATTGTTCTAACTCATCCATCAGCTCCCCTTTCTGATGTTCTTCCCAAGCATCAATAGCTAGTTGGATCGCCGATTTCCATGGTGACTATTTATCCTTTGAGGGGTTAACCACCCTACTTGAACTCCCTACCTCAACCGTAGTATTTTGGGATGTTGGATGGTGAGAGCCACACTCAGCCAGATCTGCATTTCGGAGCTCAGTTAGATCGATGCCAAGTTGGAACTCTTTGGCTTCAGCTCTTAGCCAGTTACCATGAATCCCAATAGAGAAACCTTCTTTCCATAAATATTGAGCTTCCAAATCTGGACAATCCTTGACTTCATGGCCTAAGAGCCCACAGCCATAACAAAAATTACCTAGTTTTTCAAATTTGAAAGGAATCCACATCATAGGAAGTTCTTCATAATCTAAAGGGAAACCAGTGGGAAGTGGCCGATTAACCTCTAGACCAACTCTTATTCTAATAAATCGAAAAGATTCGTCAGTACCCCCACCTGAAAGATCTTTCTCCAAGAAGGTACCTGCAATATTCCCTATCCTCTGAGCATTTGCCTTATTGAGTCTGTTTAGGGGTAGCCCAAAAACTTGGATCCAAAAATCTGTAACTGAGAAATCAACCTCATTGAAGCTCCACTCTGGTTTGTATTTTTTCAGGATTAGATGATCGCCCTTAAAAGACCATGGACGACGCTCCCAGATTTTGCGAACATCAACCTCATGCCCAAAAGTAAACAAAAATACATTCTTATCAAGGACAGTTACACTCACCTCTTTAATAGTATTCCAAGCCTTTGCAATAATTTCTTTCACAACAGAATGGGAGAACACTTTATGAGATAAAACTTTACCTATGAGCAAGAATTTGGCTTTATCTTCTGCTGAAGGTTCAACTCCCAAGCTGACTGGTTGTTGGACCCAACCAAGCTTTTTGGTTTTAGCTATTAAGTTCTCCATAAAAAACTCTCACTAGTCCTTAAGATTGACCATTAATGAGACTGCAAATGACCTTGAACAAATAGAAAGGGGGTGAAAAGTTGAACAAGTCAACAAAGAAGTCTCCAACAAGGGAGAGAAAAAGGACACAACGGGTCCCCTAGGAGGGTTTAAAGTTGAGAGAGTTGAAATTTGATCGTTAATATAAAACTCATTTAGGATGGGTTGGAGAAGCTTTTAACTAAAGATTGTAAACCTTTGATAAACAAGATCTGGATTAGAATACATGTTTGGGTATTTTTTTTTTTTTTTTATAATCAATTTTTGGGTAGTTAAACTTATGCAATCAATACTTTATAAGATACAAATGTATTAGGCCAAACTTTTTGAACAAAAAGCTTCTATCTCAATAGGACATAGTTTTTCTCCAACCCGGTTTGGAGGAATTTCCTTCAACCCACTATGTGTCAATTAAATAAACTATCTACATGTATTATTTTAAAAAGTCACATGACTCATTAAAAAAGTCATGTGACTAAAAGTACATGTGGATCTATTTACTTGCCACGTAGTGGATCGAAGGAGAATTCCTCCAAATTGGTTTAAAGGAAAACTATTTCCATCTCAATGTCCATAACTTGACACATTTGCCCTTCAGCTGTTAAACACGTGTGAGTCTTTCTCTTTCCTAACAAAGGACATAATTTGTCAAAGAAGGTTTCTATTGTGTTAGACCCTTCGAGCCTCAAAAATAAAGTGAGAGAAATGCTTTTATTACAACAAAAGGAAAATTTTTGATGGGCAACAAATTTGGCTAAAGCATTAGTCATGGAATTTGCTTCTCTATGAACTCAGTAGGAAGTAGAGGAAATAAAACAAGAGATTAAAGCTAAAGAGTCATTACAATAGTTACTAATCTTCGACATAGTTTCCATTGCTCTATCAGACAAAGCATCAATGCAGATTTTCGAATCCCTTTCCACACAAAATCTTCACAAAGTTTTCTGATTTTGCTAGTTGTAGAGCCCACATGACAGCCTTTACTTCTGCCATCATCAGATTAGAATGGGGCACTCTTTTGGTCTAAGAGGTGATGCATCTACATTAGGCTTCACAAAACCAACATTGGGAGTAGTCCACAACTTCTTCTTAGATTTTCCTTCTATCTAGATGTTTCAAAAGCCCAAATGTGCTCTGCATATCTGATTTCCAATGACTTACCAATAGTTAGGATATTTTCCCGAGTGCTCTGCTTGATTCCTTAGATTCCATATTATCAAGTGTTAAGGCTAGTTGAATGGAAGCTTTCTCCTTCAAAGACTTTTCGTTTGTTGAGCTTGTGAGGATGGAAGAAGGATCAATCACTAGATTGGCTAGGTCTTTCACGGTTTTGGACATGTAATGAAGTTGAATGTAAGCCCCAACAACAGCCGAACCAAATGCATTTAAACACAGGGCATTTGGAGAATAGGTGGGATATGGTTTCTGTTGGGACAGCAGAAGCTCTGATACTATTTGTTGGAACAACGGAAGTACTGATACCACTTATTGAAGGCCACAATTTAGCCTTATGTGAATTAAGAAATTCTACAAACAATTTTAATCAATCACCAAGATATCAATCACACATAAGAACACAAATATTTATATGGAAATCTCTTTCTCCTTAAATGGAAAAACAATAGGACAAATTCCGAATAAATTCACTATTATAAAATCCAATTACAATAGTTCTTCTCAAGTTTATACCTAACTCGAGATCTTTACCAAGCACAATAATATATTCTCTCTAGGAATTAACACAATCCCAAGTATTCTTCCCATGTGTATGTCTGTGATATATCTTTGCATTAATACAAGTGTTACAAATTCTCCTTGATTTATGCACTAACCCAAGTGTCACAAATTCTCCTAAATTTGTACTCTAACACATAAACCTTAGAGAATACCCAAACCTTTTGCCTCTCTCCTTGCGCTACCTCTCAAGCAAAAAATCTCTTTTTTCTCTCTTGGTTTCACGCTCCATAATATTTCTTCTCTCCCTATAGAGGAGAATCCTTGGGTCAAAGCCTCCTTCAAGTTGCACTCTTCACATGGTACTCTTTCTTCTACTCTCCCTATAGGGGAGAACCCCTAAGGCTAAAGCCACCAAATACTTTGTAACATTGTCTATTTATAAGACTTTAATTTTATTCTTTGGTAGACAAATAATACATTAATTCTTTGACAAGGAATAGACTTTCCTTACACATCAAATAATAGTCTTTCCTTACACACCAATGACTCACATTTTCTTCCACACCAAGGAAACCAAAAATAACCTAATTAGTTTTCTTTCTTCATCAAGGAAACTCAATTAGTTTTCCAATTTATAATAAGAATTTGAGACATTTTCCCAACAATTTATGAGGATGGAAGAAGGATCAATAACTAGATTGGCTAGGTCTTCATGGTTTTGGACAAGTAATGAATCTGAATGTAACGCCAACAACAAGCGAACCAAATGGATCTAGACACTAGGCATTTGGAGAATAGGTGGGATATGAGTTCTTGGTCACCATCGCACAAAGGACACAGTTTCAATATCTCTCCATCTTAGTGCTAAGTTCGGTTTAGTAGGCAACAATTTGTAGCAATCCTCCAAATTAGCATCCTTTCTTCATGAAACTTTAGTTTCCAAAACTTGTGCCAATTGATACTTGAATTTGGTGTTGGTACTTGTTCATTGTTCAAGTTGTCGGCTGACTTTACTGTGAACTTGCCTCAGGGGTCTTGGATCCACATGAGTTTAGTTGCAATACTAGTTAAAATTGGCTATGCGCAATTAAGGCTGCATTTTGATTCTCTACATTGGAAATAGAATGCATTCTGGTTAGAATGCATTTTGTTAAAAATAGTGCGTTTGGTAAAATACTGAAATTCTTACTAAGAAGTGATTATGCTAAATGAAATTGCGTTTGGTTAGACAAAGTGTATAATGCATTTTTAATATTATATATTATGTAATTAAACACTTGAGAATGTTTTTTCAATTATATATTTTGCAATTTGTTATTTTTTTTAAATAATTATCATAAGGCACATAACACACACACAAAAATACCTTATGCTTTAAAATTAATCTAATATAAAAAAAAAATAATGAATAATTACATTTTACCCACTTGTTGTCTGGGTAAAATATAATTATCCTAAAAAATATAATACACTTGCATAAACAAATTTGGAAATAAACAATTTTTACGAATTTTTTTATAGCAAACCAATCAAATTAATCCATATTTAACTAAATTTTATTTTAAGAAAAAATATATTTTAATCCCTATAGCTTAGGGAATTTAACAAATTAAACTTTTATAGTCCATGATTAACTATTTGTACATAAATTTGATCTTCTCACTCTCTTTTCCTTCCCTCCATTTCTTTAATTTCCCTCACTTGCTTTAATTAATGGTTGTTAGAGTAATTAATGCTCATATCAGTGGATCACACTTGCTTTAGCAAAAATCAGAATCAGAAACTAAAATCAGAATCCAAAAAAAATGTGGATTTTGACTTCTGCATTTGTCAAAATCCCAACCAAACACCTTAACTCTTTTTTAGAATGCATTTTATACATAGAAATCCAAGATAACTGTTTTGAGTAGAAAATCCAAACACCAATTATTTTAGCTAGTTTACAAACTAACTCAATGCTGACTTTATATTTTATTTTATTGAAAAGCCTAATAAAAAAAATAAATAAATAAAAGATATTGATATTGGCTTGTTGTGCATTTGCCAATTTGGTATCTGCCCAAGCATCAGTCCATTCAGGTTGGTTCTCAATTCCCACTTAGAGCTAAGACCCCATAAAGCATCGGCTGAAAAGTCAAACCGAACAATCTGTCCAGCATTAAGGCTTTCGGCCAACGTGGCCCACCCCAAGCCTACTCTGGCCAGCACTGGTATCGGATATTAAAGAACAAAAATTCTTTTCATTATTTTAGAAATAGAGCATAAACATCTTATTTGAAGCATTTTTTAATGCAAATTTTTATTTATACTATTTATTTTAAAATAATTTAATTAATTATCAATGTGTTTCAGCTAAAACATACCGGCGATACTTTGTTTTGTGAATATATATATATATATGATCAGAGAATATTTTATGGTTTTTTTATAGATCCATTCTAAAGTAGGTAATGTTAATTTTAATCTATTAATTGCCTTCTTAGGATGTAGCTTCTGTATATAATAGCTTTCGTGCTCATTAGAATCAATAAAATATAGGATTAATTTTACTGTTGATTCTTAATGTTAACTCAAATTACATGCTTAATCCATATTATTTGAAACGCGCACAATTTCAAGATCTCTATTATTTTCTTATTACAGATCACCCCTAAGCTGATCTAAACCCATTTAATTCTTAAAATTAAATAAAATCAGAAAAAAACAAAACAAAGAAAAAGACATGGGATCTTAAGCTTTAGCTTTATTTGGTAGCTGAGAAAGCTTTTGCTTCGCTTGGTTGCCAATAAAACGCAGGAAAACGAAGGAAGCTACAAAGCTTAACCCAAATATTTAGCTCAGTGGGTACGTAAAAGTTATTCACTTTTTATGTTTTTATTGAAATTGGAACGGCAGAGAGACTTAACTATAAAGAAAAGAACAAACTTTTATTTTTCAAATTTGAATGCGACAAAAAATATATTATTACTAAACTCTTGGTTTGCTTTATTTATTTTCTTTTTTTCCTATTCCCTACCATATATTTGGATTCAAATACTTCCACAAAAGAATGATTGAATATTTGAATGAGTCCTGGTTGAACAATTTGCGGATATTGTGACTGACCACCAATCTAAAAGGCCATTTGGATTGCTATTTCTTAATATAAATTAAACATCCACCCAACATTTTGGCATGATCTTTGCTAGGGGTCATCATATGGATTTTCATGTACTTTTTTCAAGACCTTTCACATTAATTCAAATGCATGGGTGACTAACCTTTCTTTGTAACGGTACAAAAACTAGCAATCAATTTCCTTTAATAGGAAGTTACAGCTTTCCTCAGCTAAATTGGCTGATTCTAGCTGTACAAATAATTATGGCATGCAGAACCAGCACCAATAAAGCCAGGGTAGTGATGAACAGTTATGCATGCCTAGTGATGGGGCCACACTAAAATTTTGAAAAAAGAAAAAAGAAATAAATAAGAAGGTATATATATATCATGTGTAAATGAGGTTTGTTAATTTTTTACAATTGCACCAACCCAAAAACTTTTGTGAGGTTAATTATAAGAAAGTTTTTGAAAGATTAGATTCTACTGCAATTTTAAAGACTTTTATGGGTATACTGAAATATATATTAAAAAAAAATGTAGTTTTTTAGATGTGATCTTTTTCTTTTTTTTTTTTTTTTTTTTTTTTTTTTTTTTTTTTTTTTTATGATTCCATTGTTGGAGAAGGAAGGATTTAAACTTTGATTCTTCTCATAAAGAATACCACTTGAAAAGCCTCTTGGCAATTTTTAAATGTGATCTCAATTCCCAAAACAAATTTTTTTTTATACCATATAGACAAACACCCAAACATCACACTTTATCAATTTGAGAGAGAGAGAGAGAGAGAGAGAGAGAGAGAGAGAGAGAGAGAGAGAGAGAGAGAGAGAGAGAGAGAGAGAGAGAGAGAGAGAGAATCTATAGACACAACAAAAATTCATAACATTTCCATAACAAGCTGAAGTGGTTTGTTATGAGTTGTGTTAAGTCCGGTATAATCTTTGTTTGTTTTTTAATTTTTTATTTTTTGAGTTGTGGTGGGCCAACACCAAAGTTTGTTGTAAAAATGTTATGGAATTTATTTTGTCCATAAAATAAAATAAAAAATAAAAAAAAAATAAAAAAAAATAAAAAAGAGGAGGAAGAAAAAATTGTGGTGGTAAGTAAAAAAATGATTTAAACATGTATTTTTAAATTGAATGGTAGTTATTTGATTGTTAGATTGTTTGAATTAAAATTGATTATTTTAGAGCTTTTATAATTTAGTTTTTGAATTGGCAAGTTTAGTTAAAATTAGTTAGTTCAAAATTCAAGTTAGGTTGGTAATTAAAAAATGTGAAATTTATTCTTAAAAGTGTTGAAATTGATTATTTTTAATCAACTGTTGATGAATTTCTCAAAAAAAAAAAAAATCCAATATTAGAGAGCAAACACCCCTTATCCAATAAACTAGTAGTCATGCTATTAAACACAATAGTTTAGAGCAAAACCATGTTGAAGTTGACTTCGAAAATCTTCCCACAGATCCTAGATTATATATAGACTAAATTTTAGATTATCATCAAAGTAATCAGGCTAAAGGTAGAAGAGCATCAAAATGGTCATTGCATGTCAACCTCATAATTACCACTTTGCATAAAGAACAATTGAAAACTTTTCACCCAAATTCAATTGCTTAATTAGTTTAGTGATCAGTACGGGATTGGTTGTAATATTATAAAGATTACATTTTTTGTTTTTAACAAAACAATATCAAATATCCACGTATTTATTTATTAGTTAAGTGTTTGGATTGGGCATTTCCTGTCCTAAACTAGGAGTTAGCCCTCCCATGTGTCCAAACAGATTCATAACTTTACCCATGCCCAACAATTTGACTTAAAATGAAAATTTTCAATTATTAATCATGGTAACCTTCCACTAGACTAGTGACATGTGGAGCGCACTGGTTGGTGCCTCAAGATCAAGGATATTAAATGCTAGGCTATCAATTTATCCACTTTGAGTGGTTCACTTAACACAGTACTATATAGTATATACCCACTACCAATAATTCAACCTATTTAATTTTCTTCTCTTGCCTGCACCAGTTTCTAAATTTCTCTTGTTCTTGGGAAAAAAAAAAATGGCTGCAATAACAGCAACTAACTTTGCAAACTTGTTACCTCGTACATGTTATGAGCTCAAAGGGTCAAGTAGGATTCACTCATCTTCTATCCTTGGTGAGATTTCTTAGTTTTCCTAGGTAACTATACAATATTGCATTACCATTTATATATATGGAGCATTATTTATTATAGTACTGGAATTATTATATTATTAGGAATCGTTGTAGTATTTATTATTATAGTCTTGGTTGCAATGAAATACTTTATAATTTGGTAGTGAATTTAACAATTTAAATTTTTATAGCTTTTGGTAAAGAAAAATAAGAAATAGTTGATTTAGAAAAAAAAAAATCCAAAGGAGAATCATGGCCAATGATAGAAGAAGATGTATTGACTATTGAGCCTCTCCCCCAATATTTTGTGAATTTTATTTTAGACCGAAAGTGTTGAGGAGATATAATACTTGAGTAGAATCCAATTTTATTTTAGACTGAAAGCTTAATTCTATAAATCTGAATCTAATTATATTATATTAATTCTTCACCTTTTTATATTTTGTTTATATGAGACTTTCATAATACCCAATAGATAAAAAGAAATAGGGGCTTATTTAAATATGGATTTAATTTTTTGATTTTAGTGAAAGTAGTTGATTGTTTGATAGGGATTGCCAAGAATGGTAACAAGAGGAAGGGTTAGGTGCAGCGTGGGGGAGAAGGCATCATTAGCAAGTGGCAAAGGCTCAATGTCAAACACTAGCATGGTTGCATCATTGATGGCAGTAACATCTGTTGTGACTACAACCGCAGGGCCAGCCATGGCTTTGGTGGATGAGAGAATGAGCACAGAAGGAACAGGACTCCCCTTTGGGTTGAGCAACAACCTTCTTGGATGGATACTTTTGGGTGTGTTTGGTTTAATTTGGACGCTCTATTTTACCTATGCTTCCACCCTAGAAGAGGACGATGACTCTGGATTGTCCCTCTAAGCAAAACCCAATGGGAAAAGGACAATTTGCTATTGAGGTAAATGCTTTTGAACCATTTTGATCCAATCAGTCATGCAAGTGTAAAGTGCAACTTTTGGTTCTTCTTTTTATGTAGAAGTGGGAAGCTCTCAAGCAACTTCCCATGTTTAGACAACAAAGAAACTGCATGAATTCGGTTTAATTACTATTTTGGTATTCAACTTATGTCACTCTTATCAAAATAGTTCTCATTGTTTCAAACATGTCGATTTAGTTTTTAACATTTTATTTTTGTGTCATTTTGTTCCTTATTATTAAGGAATGGATGAAAAATACAGACGTGGATAACGGTCTTATTAATATAAATGTTGATGTGACATGCCAACTCATGAAAAAAAAAAAAAAAAAATTAAAACTGCATTTGGTTCAAATGTTAAAAAAAACAAATCAAATCTCTAACCTTAATTTTGACTCAACCAGTTACCCTCCCGCCTCTCACTCTCCTACATTGCCTAATGTCATTTTTCGTCAAATTGTTTAAGGATTGTCGGTCACTGATTGCTTTGATTATTTTGAGGCATTGCATTAATTTAAGAACCTAAATGCATTGATTTAGCAGTAAGTTGGACGATGTAACACTAGAAGGGCTGTTTTGCCTCTTGTTATGGGGTATAGCATCGATGGAACTTTTTGGATGATCTAATTTGGTACTTGGAAGATTTCTGTATGCATGTTCAAATTTCATGCTCCTATATATGCAAATAGTCTTTTATTTGACGTCACCACGCTCAGTCTTTTAGAGTGAGAGGAAATCCTTGAGGCATGGCTTCTTTTTGATAGGTGTAGACAATAAAATTTTCAAATCTGTAATTGACTGAAAATAAGGCAGACAACTGTCTAGGCTTTGGCTTGTTGTTCTTCTAAGGATTTTCGCTTTCTACAAAGACTCTTGGAGCAATTTTGACAGAGATTTGATGCTTGAAAAATTTATGTCAAATGAGTTTAGGGGTGCCTCTATTTATAGTGGTCTCATGAAGAAGTTTCCACTTGAAACTAGTCTTTTTGAAGAAGAGTCCTTTTGAAACTAGTATTTTAGAAGATACATGGTCAATTTTGATTGGCCAAAAATCTAAGAGTCCCATTAGGACTCATTGATATTTATCTCCTTCTTTATTTATTTTTATTGGAGATAATTATCAATTATAAGTATTCCAATATGATTGGAAGAAACACTTATCTTGATTTTGTGGGTCCAAGTGACATGTGGTAAATTTTAATTTGCTGATTTGATGACACATGGCACCATTTAATTTTATCTTTGATATTTAATTTAATTAATTTAGTGACACATGTAAATTTAGGATTTATCACTAAATTTGACGTGGCAATGTGTAATTAGCTTTTAAATTTTTGCTTCCTACAAATGCCCCCTTGTGACTTGGTTAAGTCCACAATTTTGAGTGTAGCAAGTGGACAAGTTTCGACAATTATTTTTCAGCATATTCATTTTTTTTTGCAAAGTTTGATGTATCAAGAATAACAAAGACAAGTCCACAAGGTTTGACAAACCCGAATAAGAAGAATGGCAAGGGCAGATTCAATGACCAACTAACATTAGAACTCAAATTCCAATTTAGCCGCACCTCCAGTCTTTTTCTTTTTCTTTTTCTTTTTTTTTTTTCTTTTTTTCTTTTTTTTTTTTTTTTATTTTTAGCGACTTTGGCAATTTGATCTTTTTAAAATACTTGCAATAAAAGAGGCATAATCTGAATCGATCTCTTTTTCTGTTCCTATTTCTTAGCTGAGTAGCATAGGAACCATATGAAAAAAAGAATTTCTTTCCTGGTTGTAGTGGGATTTCTTTTCTTTCACACTTCCGTTAATTCAAATCTTCCTTTTTTTAAACCCACTTCTTAGAAAAGATAGGAGTTGTTATCTTGTATAACCTCTTCAACGATTGGTTTGTGAAGACTCACACTCAGGGTCGGTTTCGAGATTTAGGTTGCCCAAGCCCGTCTCGATTTTTGTTGCCCATTTATTATTAATTAAAAAAAGTGAAATATATATATATATATATATATATATATATATATATTTATATAGAAATATATATATATGCAAAATCAAGGTTTCATTGTGCTTTTAACTTGAATTTATGTAAACTAATTATATCTCTATTTTTTCTTTCTAAAATAAAAGTTTTGAGGGTGAAGTGTATACAATCAATATCATAATATAATAATTACTCATGTTATCATTACCAAATATTGATATATATATATATATATATAACTAATTATATCTCTATTTTTTCTTTCTAAAATAAAAGTTTTGAGGGTGAAGTGTATACAATCAATATCATAGTATAATAATTACTCATGTTATCATTATATATATTATATATATATAAACTAATTATATCTATTTTTTCTTTCTAAAATAAAAGTTTTGAGGGTGAAGTGTATACAATCAATATCATAGTATAATAATTACTCATGTTATCTTATCAAATATTGATATATATATATATAATAAATATAAATTAATTATTTGGAAAACAAGAAAGCATGATATGATATATATATATATATATATATAATAAGTGGGCAACAAAAATCGGGACGGGCTTGGGCAACCTAAACCTCGGAACCGGCCCTACACGTGTTTCCCCATTGCTATCAGTATTGGAATGCTTCTAGCCCAGATTTTTGGATTTTTGTACATTGGACTCTTCTTCTTATAGTTGGCGGATAATCCTACTTGGCATGCTTATACCTTTGTGCATCCTACTTATTTGCTCGTTTTATCTTGGAGGGACACCGAGAAGCATGATCATGAAAGGAATATTAGAGGAGGGAGAATATCTACTAAAGAATATTAGAGGAATTGATGATATTAAAGAGGAGTATAATAAGATTTTTCTAGATACTAGAGTAATAAAGAGTGTTAAGAGCCCTTACAAGCTTATTTTCAAACAGTATTGTCATCCAGATCTCTTTACAAGTCTCTTGATTCAGATTTTTCAATTGATAGCTGGAAGTGCAGCACTGCAGTTTTTTGGGCCACTCATGTTTACTTCAATTGCTTTCGAGCCTAGATTTGCACAATTATCGGTAATAATTATGTTGGCTACGACAATATTGTCCATCCCCCTCTCTGTGGTATTAACAAAGTTTGTTGGGAGGAGAAGACCGTTTCTATTAAGTTGTCTAGTAATGTGTGTCTCTGAAGTAATATTTTTTCCTTTGTGATGGTATTATTAATATTTATGTCCTATTTAATTTTATATCAACATCAATTCTTATATTATTCTTTTCTTTTCTTTTTTTGTGTAGTTATCTATTGGAGGAATTATTCACCGCTTGAAGCCACTTGCTTTCCTCGAAGAAAAGGAAGCCATTGCAGTTTTGGTGTTAAGTTTAATCTACAACATAAGTTTTGCATTGATAAGTGGACCATCAGGATGGCTGAGCGAGACGTTTCCTCCAGAAACCAAAATGGAGGGAATGGTGTTGTCCAATACCCTCACCATAGCTTGTGAATGTTTTACTAGCCAATGCATCGGGTTTTTTAATATGTAAATTAAAATTTGGATTTTTTATTTTGTCCGGTGTTTTTCTTTTGATTATCACTGTAATTATATGTTTGTTAATCCCAAAGACAATGGATGTTCCTTCCGATGAAATGATAGAAAGGGTATGCAGGGCCGATTTCAAGGTTTAGGTTGCCCGAGCCCGTCCCAATTTTTGTTGCCCATTTATTATTAATTAAAAAAATGTGAAATAAATATAAATATATATATATATATATATAATAAGTGGGCAACAAAAATCGGGACGGGCTTGGGCAACCTAAACCTCGGAACCGGCCCTGCACGTGTTTCCCCATCGCTATCAGTATTGGAATGCTTCTAGCCCAGATTTTTGGATTTTTGTACATGGACTCTTCTTCTTATAGTTGGCGGATAATCCTACTTGGCATGCTTTTACATTTGTGCATCCTGCTTATTTGCTCGTTTTATCTTGAAGAGACACCGAGAAGCATGATCATGAAGGAAATATATATATATATATAAGTGGGCAACAAAAATTGGGACGGGCTTGGGCAACCTAAACCTCGAAATCCGGCCCTGCACGTGTTTCCCCATCGCTATCAGTATTGGAATGCTTCTAGCCCAGATTTTTGGATTTTTGTACATGGACTCTTCTTCTTATAGTTGGCGGATAATCCTACTTGGCATGCTTATACCTTTGTGCATCCTGCTTATTTGCTCGTTTTATCTTGGAGAGACACCGAGAAGCATGATCATGAAGGAAATATATATATATATATATATAATAAGTGAGCAACAAAAATCGGGACGGGTTTGGGCAACCAAAACCTCGAAACCGGCCCTGCACATGTTTCCCCATCGTTATCAGTATTGGAATGCTTCTAGCCCAGATTTTTGGATTTTTGTATATGGACTCTTCTCCTTATAGTTGGCAGATAATCCTACTTGGTATGCTTATACCTTTGTGCATCCTGCTTATTTGCTCGTTTTATCTTGAAGAGACACCGAGAAGCATGATCATGAAGGAAATATATATATATATATATAAGTGGGCAACAAAAATCGGGACGGGCTTGGGCAACCTAAACCTCGAAACCGGCCCTGCACGTGTTTCCCCATCGCTATCAGTATTGGAATGCTTCTAGCCCAGATTTTTGGATTTTTGTACATGGACTCTTCTTCTTATAGTTGGCGGATAATCCTACTTGGCATGCTTATACCTTTGTGCATCCTGCTTATTTGCTCGTTTTATCTTGGAGAGACACCGAGAAGCATGATCATGAAAGAAATATATATATATATATAAGTGGGCAACAAAAATCGGGACGGGCTTGGGCAACCTAAACCTCGGAACCGGCCCTGCACGTGTTTCCCCATCACTATAAGTATTGGAATGCTTCTAGCCCAGATTTTGAGATTTTTGTTCATGGACTCTTCTTCTTATAGTTTGCGGATAATCCTACTTGGCATGCGTATACCTTTGTGCATCTTGCTTATTTGCTCATTTTATCTTGAAGAGACATTGAGAAGCATGATCATGAAGGAAATATATGTATAATAAGTGGGCAATAAAAATCGGGACGGGCTTGGGCAACCTAAACCACGGATCCGGCTCTGCACGTGTTTCCCCATCGCTATCAGTATTGGAATGCTTCTAGCCCATATTTTTGGACTTTTTTACATGGACTCTTCTTCTTATAGTTGACGGATAATCCTACTTGGCATGCTTATACCATTGTGCATCCTGCTTATTTGCTCGTTTTATCTTGGAGAGACACCGAGAAGCATGATCATGAAGGAAATATATATATAATAAGTGGGCAACAAAAATTGGGACGGGCTTCGGTAACCTAAACCTCGGAACTGGCCCTACACGTGTTTCCTCTTCACTCTCAGTATTCGAATGCTTCTAGCCCAGATTTTTGGATTTTTGTACATGGACTCTTCTTGTTATAGTTGGCGGATAATCCTACTTGGCATGCTTTTACCTTTATGCATCCTGCTTATTTGCTCGTTTTATCTTGAAGAGACACCGAGAAGCATGATCATGAAGGAAATATATATATATATATATATATATATATATATATATATATATAATAAGTGGGCAACAAAAATTGGGACGGGCTTGGGCAACCTAAACCTCGAAACCGGCCCTGCACGTGTTTCCCCATCGCTATCAGTATTGGAATGCTTCTAGCCCAGATTTTTGGATTTTTGTACATGACTCTTCTTCTTATAGTTGGCGGATAATCCTACTTGGCATGCTTATACCTTTGTGCATCCTGCTTATTTGCTCGTTTTATCTTGGAGAGACACCGAGAAGCATGATCATGAAGGAAATATATATATATATATATATATAATATGTGGGCAACAAAAATCGGGACGGGCTTGGGCAACCTAAACCTCAGAACCGGCCCTGCACGTGTTTCCCCATCGCTATTAGTATTGGAATGCTTCTAGCCCATATTTTTGGATTTTTGTGCATGGACTCTTCTTCTTATAGTTGGCGGATAATCCTACTTGGCATGCTTATACCTTTGTGCATCCTGCTTATTTGCTCATTTTATCTTGAAGAGACACCGAGAAGCATGATCCTGAAGGAAATATATATATATATATATATATATATATATATATAATATATATATAGTATATATATATATATATATATATATATATATATATAATAAGTGGGCAACAAAAATCGGAACGGGCTTGGGCAACCTAAACCTCGGAACCAGCCCTACACGTGTTTCCCCATCGCTATCAGTATTGGAATGCTTCTAGCCCAGATTTTTGGATTTTTGTACATGGACTCTTCTTCTTATAGTTGGCAGATAATCCTACTTGGCATGCTTTTACCTTTGTGCATTCTGCTTATTTGCTCATTTTATCTTGAAGAGACACCGAGAAGCATGATCCTGAAGGAAATATATATATATATATAATAAGTGGGCAACAAAAATCGGGACGGGCTTGGGCAATCTAAACCTCGGAACTGGCCCTACACGTTTTTCCCCATCGCTATCTGTATTGGAATGCTTCTAGCCCAGATTTTTGGATTTTTGTACATGAACTCTTCTTCTTATAGTTGGCGGATAATCCTACTTAGCATGCTTATACCTTTGTGCATCTTGCTTATTTGCTCGTTTTATCTTTGAGGGACACCGAGAAGCATGATCATGAAGGGAAAATTAAAGGAGAGAGAATTTCTACTAAAGAAGATTAGTGGAATTGATGATATTGAAGAGGGGTATAACAAGATTTTTCTAGATTCTAAAGCCATAAAGAGTGTTAAGAGCCCTTACAAGCTTATTATCAAACAGTGTTGTCATCTAGCTCTTTTTACAAGTCACTTGATTCAGATTTTTCAATTGATAGCTGAAAGTGCAGCACTGCGGTTTTTTGGGCCACTCATGTTTACTTCAATTGGTTTCAAGCCTAGATTTGCACAATTATCGATAATGATTATGTCGGCTACAACAATATTGTCCATCCCTTTCTCTGTGGTATTAACAAAGTTTGTTGGGAGGAGAAGACCGCTTCTATTGAGTTGTCTAGTAATGTGTCTCCGAAAGTAATATTTTTTCCTTTGTGGTGGTATTATTAATATTCATGTCTTATTTAATTTTATATCAACATCAATTCTAATATTATTCTTTTGGTTTTATTTTTTATTTTTTGTGTAGTTATCTATTGGAACAATTATTCACCGCTTGAAGCCACTTGCTTTCCTCGAAGAAAAGGAAGTCATTGCAGTTTTGGTGTTAAGTTTAATCTACAACATATGTTTCGCATTGATAAATGGACCATCAGGATGGCTGAGCGAGAAGTTTCCTCCATAAACCAAAATGGAGGGAATGGTGTTGTCCAATACTCTTACCATAGTTGTGAATGTTTTACTAGCCAATGTATCAGGTTTTCTAATATGTAAGTTAAAATTTGGACTTTTTATTTTGTCCGGTGTTTTTCTTTTGATTATCACTGTAATTATATGTTTGTTAATCCCAAAGACAACGGATGTTCTTTCCAATGAAATGATAGAAAGGGTATTTAGGTATGGAAGAAACATCCGTTTTGGAGGATTTGTTTTTCTTCTGAAAGTAGAACAATTGTTGTATAAGTTGCCTTGTATTCCTCTACTAGACATTCATAATAAAAAATTGATATTTTAACAATAGTTTGGTTTCTAATTTTTCCTTCATCCTCATTTTACACTAGACTATAAGCCGCACAATTGTGTGGAACCATGTACCTTTTTATTAATGGATTATATTATTATTTGTTTATAAAATTATTATAAATAACATATTATAATTGTAAAAATGCTTCATCTGTAAAGTACTGTGTGAAAGTATAAGAGTGATCACACCATAATAAGTATAGACACTCATATACTATAGCTTAGCCTTTTTGGTGGTTGGCTATTTCTTTGAGAATAGAGAAATCCAAATAAATGTTTGACGGTTATTGGAAGTTGACAAATTATAAGAGTTGCAACTGTTGACAATTCTATTATAAATAATTTATTCTTAATGTTACATTCTCTTTCTCAAGTGATAAACACCCTTACGGGAATCAATCAGATTATTTTGTTTTTACTTTGTTTATTCCATCAGTGGTATCAGAGCCTTCATGGTGGAAGAAGAGAGAAAGAAGAATTCCTTAAACTTGTTGTCAGTGATCTCAAAGACCATTGACAGACAAGTTTTAGGATTAGCAACTACAATTGCGTGGTATAATCACCATCGTTTAATTATTTTTCCTAAAGATAATTTGTTTCAAGTTACTGTTGGAGGATTGCATTATACCGGAGATTTGGAGCGACTTGAAGATCTCTACAACAAAGAAGAAATATATTGGAAGAGATTTTCTGAAAAATAGATCTCTACAACAAAGAAGAAATATATTGGAAGAGATTTTCTGAAAAATCTAGTGAAGAAAAAAAATATTCTCACTGTAGAAAATCTTCTCAATGACATTTCTAGTGCTGTAAAAGAATTTGTGGAAAAGAACGACACAACAGGGGGCAGATCTTTTTCAGAAAATTCAGAAAGTGTTAGAAATCAATTTTCAAATTCTGACGAAAAAGAAGACGAAGGCGACAGTGTGGTGGAGATTTCACCGCCACCCAAATCTTTTCCAACGCTGTCCAAGTCACCGTTGCACCACAAGTCATTGCCAAATACTGAACAAATTTGTTCTTCAAGCGAGCGTGTGTTATTTGAAGAAAGAGGCTTAAAATTTTAGGGCTTAGGCAAAGAAGACTTTGTTTGGAGAAAAGATACTTTTGGAAATATTAAAGGGAAGGGGTCAAATCTGAATCAATTAAATCCTAAAGGGTTTAGAATAGGCCCACGGATTAGGCTTACAGCTCGCAAAAGAGTGCCAAACCAGTTTGAAAAGTTTACCTTTTCAATTCCTACACTAGCCCGTGAGACAAAGGCCCAAGCCCAATCCGAAACTGCCTAGGCGCTCCACACACGCGACCCACGTGCTTCAACAATCTAGCATGACTCGGCCTGAGGCGATCCTGACCAGGCGCGCGACCCACGTGCTTTTCTCCTCAAGCGCGACCTAAGTTTCTTGAGTGAGGATCCAACCAGAGCCTGCGCCTCGAGGTTGACCCGCGCCCCTCCTCAGATCCATTTTTCTAACCCGATTTGTGGGTTGGCCCGTGCTCCTCAACAAATCCACCCATTTCCTAATTGAGTTTGGACTAGAAATCCTAATTTGGGAATTTCTAGCCTATCTGAAGCTCGATTTAGGCCATTCAGGCGCCGTTACAACCAGTACAACGAGGAGCATTATTCTGGAAGGTATCCAAATCCTAATTTTAGCTACAAAAGGTTTCAAAAAGGGGAAAGTTTTCAATCAAGTCAAGGATTTTGGCAAAGTCCTTTCCATTCTGATTCAAGTCGTGGTGATCAAGTATATTCTCGTGGGAATCTCTACAAGTATCAAGGAAGACACTATTATCCATAAGCATAATTAGTGTGTTTATTTTTCAGTTTGGTGTGTTTTATTTATTTAATTATAGTTTGGTGTGGTTTGTTATAATTAAAAGTGTGGTGTGTTGTATTAAAGGTGTTGTATTAAAGGAGTTGTATTAAAGTATTTATTATATTGTGATATTGTCTCCAAAATTGTGTAAACAATGGTCACTAAAAATTCCATTGATTCTTCAAGAATCCTTGTACTTAATGGAATTAATTATAAAGCATGGAGACGTCATATATCTTATCTTTTAACATATGATAAGACATTATATACTTTGTCTACAACAAAAC
Source organism: Fagus sylvatica (assembly GCA_907173295.1). Taxonomy (NCBI): domain Eukaryota; kingdom Viridiplantae; phylum Streptophyta; class Magnoliopsida; order Fagales; family Fagaceae; genus Fagus; species Fagus sylvatica. Next base: position 28,387,779 of record OU015761.1, on the reverse strand, counting down.
CTAATCAAAGTGATGATCAAGAAACTGAAAAATTAAGAAAGAAGTGGGACAAGGATGGTGTACTTGCAAAAGCTTCAATGCTGCACCACATGAAAGACAACATCATTCCTTTATTCGAAGAAAGGCCAACAACAAAAGAAATGATGGATGCTTTGGAAACTAAATATGGGTGTCGTTCCGACACTCAAATACAATTGTTGCTAGATAAATTCAACAATATCAAGATGAATGAAGGTGACGTTGTTGGAGATTATGTGAACCAATTGGAACTCATAGCAAAAGAACTTGCAAATGCTAGACACACTCTTTCAAACAAAATGCATGTCACTGTTGTTCTAAACAATCTTCCTCTATCATGGGATCACGTAGTCACATCCTTGACGCACTCGAGCAAAGAACTTGCAATGACTACACTTCTTGAATTGCTGATGCTCGAGGAAGATAGGATGAAGAGAAGGAAGAGAGACAATGCATCAAGTAAATTGATGATGGCACAATCATCACATGCAAATCAATTCAAGCCCAAGAACAAATTCAAGCACAAGCGATTTAAGAAGCAATAGATAAGGAAACCAAGATAAGAAAACAAGCCTTGAGATGCCTGTTATCAATGTGGTGAAAAAGGACATTACAAGATCAACTGTCCACTGAACAAAAGACCCAAGAACAAAGGCAAGGAGATTGCCATAACCATCACTAAAGCATTGGTCATAGAGTCTCCTTCAACATCTTGGTAGGTTGATTCTACTGCTACAAAACACATTGCAAGGAATCGTGAACTGTTCGTTGATCTCAAGAAGAAGCAACTGGGCGAACATAGAGTATACATGAGAAATAACACTTACAATGATGTTCTTGGAGAATGTATGCACAAATTCTCCATTGGTGATTCTATTATTGTATTGAATAATGTGTTATATGTGCCTAGCATTTGTAGAAACTTAATTTCTGTCCCTGTGTTGGACGAAAAAGGCTTTGAAGTTAAGATGAAGTCTGGTCGTGTGTTTATTAGTAAGGGTAATATATCTATATCTGGTGTAAAAGTAAATGGTATGTATTTACTCAAGTGTGATAATAATAAAGATTCTATTTCTGATTATTTGAATGTGTCAAATGCTTTAAATAATACTTATTTATGGCATTTATGTTTGGGCCACATTAATAAATAGAAAATGATAAGAATGAGCAAAAGTGGATTAATACCTCAAATAAATCTTAATGATTTTTATACATGTGAACCATGTATAAAAGGAAAAATGACTACAAAACCATTTTCAAAACGTTGGAAATCATCAGATTTACTTGAAATTGTCCACTCTAACATTTGTGGTCCACTAAGAACCAAAACTCATCGAGGAATGGAATATTTTGTTACTTTCACAGATGATTATTTCAGATACGGATATATTTATTTATTAAAATACAAACCAGAAGCAGTTGAGAAATTTAAAGAGTTTAAATTAGAAGTCGAAAATCAATTGGGAAGATCAATCAAAAGCTTAAACAATGATAGGGGTGGTGAATATGAGGCTTTTGACTAGTTCTGTAAAGAAATGGGAATTAGACACATATACACTATGCCTTATAAGCCATAGCAAAATGGAATTGCAGAAAGAAGAAATAGAACTCTCATGGACATGATGAGATCTATGATGACTTATGCTGATCTTCAAATTGTTTCCTGGGGGGAAGCCTTTACGCAACAAGCTTACAGATAAAACTTGGGAGTGTAAGTTTATCTGATATGTGGAAAATGGGAGTGGATATAGATTTTCCCACTCGGATAAAGGATTAATTGAAAGCAAAGATACTATATTCATAGAAGATACTAAATTAATCACACTACTGGAGCAGATCAAGAAGTTATTTCATGCAGAATCTGAGGAATCTGATTCTCATGCATCAGATTTTTCTGATAAAGATCTTGAGAATAGTGGGAGAAAAAGAACAAGTCATGAACCTGTAATGCCAAGTATAGATGCTGATGACAGTGGGAGAAAAAGGCAAAAGCAATCATCTTCAGTGTTAAAAGATTACTATCTAATGGAAAGCAAAGTTGTTGCTATTGAAGATGATCCTGCAAATTTTGCGAAAGCAATGGAAAGTTATGATGCTGAACAATGGCTTAAGGCAATGCATGAGGAATTGGATTCAATATCCAAAAATGAAGTTTAGGACTTAACAGAATTGCTTGTAGGTAGAAAACCTGTTGGATGCAAGTGGGTACTGAGAAAGAAGTACAAAACTGATGGATTTTTAGATAAATACAAGGCAAGGTTAGTGGCTAAAGGATTTACTCAACAACCAGATATGGATTTTGTGGATACATATTCACCAGTGGCCAAGTTTGCTTCAGGTTCGGATAATCATGGTTGTTGCTGCAAAACTAGATCTTGAACTACATCAGCTGGACGTTAAGACTGCTTTTCTTAACGGAGACTTAAAAGAGGAGATTTACATGGATTAGCCAGATGGATTTCAAATAAAGGGTCAAGAAGGAAAAGTTTGTAGACTGAAGAAATCATTGTATGGATTAAAGCAATCTTCAAGACAATGGTATTTGAAGTTCCATCAGACAATATTGGATATTGACTATGAGATGAGTCCTCTGGATCATTGTGTTTATGTCTGGAGGGATAAAGAGAAATTGGCATTACTATCACTTTATGTGAATGACATATTGTTAACTAGTAATTCTTCTGACATGATGAAAGAAACTAAGTTCTGTCTAGGATTCAAGTTTGAAATGAAAGACATGGGCCTTGCAAACTATGTCTTGGGAATTAGAATCTCTAGAGATAGAAATTCAAAGTTAATATACTTGGATCAAGAGAATTATTTAGAAAATGTACTCAAGAGGTTTAAAATGGAAGATTGTAGACCAGTGAGCACAACAGTTTTCCAATGGAATGATTCTCAACAAAAGTATGTGTCCAACCAACAAGACAGAACTTGAAGAAACGATAGATGTTCCTTATGCTCAAGCTGTAGGTAGTCTAATGTATGCAATGACGAGCACAAGACTAGATATATGTTATGCGGTAGGATTGGTAAGCAGATATCAATCCAATCCAGGCAAGGCACATTGGCAAGTAGTGAAACAAATATTTAAGTATCTTCAAATGACTAAAAATATGAAGTTATGCTTTGGATTAGATGAATTGGGGATAAAAGGATTCACTGATGTTGATTTTGCTGGAGACATAGTTGATAGAAAATCTACCAGCGGATATGTGTTCTTATTTGGTGGAACAATGATTTCTTGGCTAAGTAAGAAACAAGTTTGTGTTGCTAAGTATACAATGGAAGCTGAGTACATTGCATGCAGCATAGCGGTCAGCAATGTGGTCTGGATCAAACGTTTCGTAAATAGTCTGAAATTTGATATGCAAGATAGACCGGTAAATGTGTTTTGCGATAATAAGTCCGCTATTTTTTTGATTAAGAGCTGAGCAAATAGTTCGAAAGGCAAACATATTGACGTCAACTATCACTATATTCAAGATATAGTGGAAAGGGGGGAGGGGAATAAAAGTCCATTTTGTTCCCTTAATTGACATGATGGTCGATCCCATGACCAAGGGATTGACTCTGAACCAATTCAAAGTGCATGTAACAGGTATGAGACTGAGAGGTAATTCAATCGAGTTACATGGTTTTGCAAGATCGGATGGACCTGGGGATGCCTAGGAGAACAATCAAATGTAGCTCTTGCAATGTAAAATATTGATCAGGAATAATTGCAAGAGAATCACTAACGGGAATGGGAAATCACAGATCACATGGTTGTAAAGTCCATTAATATGCATCATGTGAACTGAGTGATATCCACGCTTGGTCAGTGAAAGACACTGATAAGGTCACTTGAGGAAAGCCTAGGAAGTACTTGTAAAAATTTCAGCGCAGATCGATGTATTATTAAATATATACGGCTAAATTCGTCAATGATGGTATAGGTATGGACTGTTTTTCCCATCCATAAAGATTGATGTCACTTGAAAGATAGTGATTTGGAAGTCGCCTGGAGTACAATATCGGTATGATAATGTACGAAGATAGGTGTGGTCAGAATGGATGACAAGGAAAGTGTGCACACAAGAGTATCGTCATCTTCTGACGACGATCTGTATGGTTTATGTAGATGAGAGTTGGTATGGGTTTTATTATTGGTACCAGGTTAACATATCGACTAGGTCATGCGATTTCACTTTATAGTGTGATCAAGTGGGAGATGAAGGTATAAGAATGATCACACCATAATAAGTGTGGACACTCATATACTATATTCTAACCTTTTTGGTGGTTGTTATTCCTTTGAGAATAGAGAAATCCAAATAACTGCTAATAACCGTTTGGCGGTTATTGGAAGTTGATAAATTATAAGAGTTGCAACTGTTGACAGTTCTATTATAAATAGAACTGTTGATCATTATAATTTATTCTTAACGTTGCATTCTCTTTCTCAAGTGATAAACATCCTTACAGGAATCCACCAGATTGTTTTGTTTTTACTTTGTTTATTCCATCATTGTGCAAATATTAGAATGAAAAAATGTTGTGATTTTAGATTTAGTATTGACAAAATTTAATTCATAGCTAATTCATATACAACCACATATACTTTTCAAACAAAAGATTTTCCAATGATTATGGTAATTACCTATTACTCATTTTCATCATTTCTTCGGCATCCAATGAAATCGAGCATATGAAATTAAGGTAAATACAAACAATCAAGAAGTTCATATCTAATATTGATAAATGGTGTTACCTTTAGAAACAAAACGTTGTGGTGAGTATTTATCACTAAACAAAGAACGAAAGTGAGAAAATCAAAACAATGACTCACCACTACGTTTTGTATTATTGAGTGCCAAAAATTCTTCCACCTTTTCATCATTTTGTTAAATTTTCTTGGCGACCAACTAGATAATTAGGAAAAAGATAGGAAATAAGTATATAATGAAAACGATGTTACCTTTGAGGGACATAACATAGCAGTGATTCTTCAACGCTAAAAAAAGCAAATTGAAACAAAGAACCAAATTGAAAAAAATCAAAACCCATCAAGTAACATGGAGAAAAAGAAAGACAAAACAAAAATAAAAAGATCTTGTTTATTGTAGAGATAAAGTGTTAAGGGAAATTGCTTCAAAAAAAAAGAAAGTTGAGGGAATTAAATAAAAAGACAAAGGGAATAGTGTGAGACAATTAAGAATAAGGGTCTGTTTGGATAAGCTGTTTGAAAAAGTGTGTTTTTAAAAATAGCGATTTTAAACTAAGCGTTTTGAAAACATGATTTTGAAAATCACATTTAAGCGTTTGGTAAAACTTATTAAAAAGTGCGATTTCTGTCAATTGAGAGTTTGGATAATTTTAATCTAAAACTGTTATTTCAAGTGCAAATTACTAAAAAGTATTTAATTATAATCTTAAGGTTATCTTAGCAACAAATAAAAAAAAAATCATATACAGTACTCTTAAGGTCCCATCACCCATGCCATCACTTTTCCGTGTCAGTACCCCAAGTCTTGCTAGATGCTTATAAAAAACTTATTAAAAAATAAAAAAGGTGGTAATTAACAGCTAGCAACTTTAAAATGGGAAGCAGCTGTGTCAAACTTTATCAAAAAACAAACTAAAGAAAAAAAGACAAAACAATAATAGAGCTCATTTCTCACGCAGAAGCAAAAGCGAAACCAAAACCCAGCTCCTCAAGCTTCAAGCCTTCAATTTCAATGTCTTCTCTGTTAGTATACTGTATTTCTCTTTCTTTCTCTCACTTCTTTGTTTTCTTTTTTCTTCTCTTTTCTATTTCTCACTTGATTTACTCTCTTTCTCCTCATCTAGTGGCAATTTGTTCACCACAAATTCTCCACCACAAAATTGAGGATTTTGCGCAATTTTTACACTGGTATTTTGGTCATTAAGCAAATGTTTGAGGATATTTTAGGAATTTGGACCATAAGAGTGTGCGGTGTGAAAACGTGATATGAGACTTAAATTTGGCATTTTCAAAAAAGCAGGGTACCTGCTCCAGTTTCAAAACGGAGGTTTTTCACGTTTTAAAAAACGCAGTTACTTTAAAATCATGGGGCCAAACACACGATTTTCGCGTTTTTGTTTAAAAACGTTCTTTTTCTCCGTGAAACTGGGGGGCCAAACGGACCCTTAAGAAGAGCAACTAATAGCAAGGAAGTTGAGGAGACTTGCTAAGAATAAAATAGTTAATAACTTTTTTTATAATTAAAAGAGTTTATAACTAAATATAAAATGTTATAACTTCAAAATGACATAATGTTAAATTATGGAAAAATATTATTTAAAGAAAATCTGTAAATTTTTCTCAAAAAAAGAAAGAAAAAGAAAACCCGTAATTAAGGAATAAAGGTAGTCAGTAACTGAAAATAATTGGTAAAAACTTTATTAGAGCATTTAAGGACCATTTAAGGGCAAAAAAAAAAAAAAAAACCTTAGTTTTAATGTAGTGCTCATTTAAGGTAAGAGGGATTTGAGGAGACATTTTTTCATTGAATTAATTCAGAGTCATATCCGAAAAAAATGGTAATCCGAGAGAAATGATAAATAAAATAAATTATTGGAACAATTTTTTGAGTCGATTTAGTTGTGTAAATGAAATCATTTTCCAAATATGATTGTAAGTTTTTGAGATATATCCGATTTTTTTTTTTTTTTTGTTATTTAGATATATCAAAATTAAATGACATGATTATGGTGGGAGTCTTTTGTATTGCATTGTGAGTAATTATTCAGCGAGAGGGGGATTACGTATTTATGTGTAGTCCTGAACTACTGAATAATTTTCCATTGTATTTGTGAATCTTTTCTTTTGTTTTGTTTTGTTTTTTTATTTTTTTATTTTTTTTAAAGATAACATAAAGAACTTGGCAGTAATGAAGATCCATAATCATGTCATTTAAATTGGCATTAATAAAGACGTGGAAAACGGAATTATTAAAATCTCTCTCTCTCTCTCTCTCTCTCTCTCTCTCTTAATTGAACATATTTTGTGGATTTCAAGAATCAAACCCACGCCCTTACAAAGGGGTGGACTTTTTGGGGAGGGGAATGAATGACCATTGGAGCGAATGCTCCAAGTGATAATTTAAATGCATATTTGAAATAACATATGTTGTGTTTAACATATTTGGTTGGAATATATCTATTTATATCAAAATTAATTAATAAGACCATATATATATATAATTGTAATATATATTAATGAGTAGTTTTTATTATGGGGTATTAGGTATTTAATTTATTAATAATATAGTAATAAATAAGATGCCACTAAAATGCTAAGTGTCTAGCAAAAAACGTTGTCCTTAGATGCCAAGTGGCAGAAAGATGACAACGTCTTCTGTTTTAATATATAATAAATATATATATTGATAACATATGGTTATGGTTAAGTATATGATTATGTTGAAAAGTTGGTCTTAAATTTAATAGAGCTAATAAATAATGAAGTGTGACTTGCTTCCTTTATTTTTCAAATTTATGCATATTAATTTACACTCATTCGAAAATGTAATTGTTAAAATTAATTTAATTAAAATATGAATATATTCTTCTCGAATTTACAAATATTTAATTATTTTGACTAACTGAAAATTTAAAATTACACTTAACTTTTTGCTACTATACTTTCAACAAAAAGATAACAAATTTACCTTAATTCCTAATTTGTTTTCTTGTATTATAATTTTAACAAAAAAGAATCAACATAAAACCAAATAAAGCCATATAAGTAAAAGCCTAACAAACTCTATGTAAAAACCTAATCTTCATGCGACACGACATCAATTTCCAGCACATTTGTATTCTTCCACAATGTAGACATTCCGCAAACAGCTTTCGCAAATAAGGGGAAAAAGAAAGTTTGAATCATATAATGGCATTGTCATTGACACAATATCGATGCCAATGCAAAATATAAAGCATCCAATGATAGAATGCAGAACCACTAAATTTTTATTACATTTTATTATATTGTATTTTTTCAATATACAAATTTAATTTTTACTAAATTCTTTTTTTTTTTTTTTCAATGGTTTCTCATGAGATTTTTGACAAAATGAAAGGAAATACCACACAACTTTCATTTCTTGAAAATAGTAATATGAATATACACTTATTTGCATTTTTTTTTTCACATTTTCTTTGAACTTGTTGATTTACATGAATATTTTCCATTTAAAATAACCGAAATTTTGTTGTTCATTCCTGCGTAACAATTAATAGTATTGTCTCTATTATATGCATATTACAGTAAAAAAATAACATGTGCTTAAATATATTGAACATAAGAATCTTTCATTACTCTCATATAATAATAACATATGGTTATGTTTAAATAGATGATTATGTTGAGAGCTAATAAATAATTAAGTATGACTTCCAACCTTTATAGTTTAAATTCACACATATTAGTTTACATTCATTTGAAAATGTAAATTTTAAAATTAATATAAGGGAAAATTGCACTTTCCCTCCTTATGTATGAGGGTTATTTTTAATCTTCCAATTTATCTATTGAACTAAACAATGTCCTCCCTCTATGTTTTGAGATAGAGATCAGAGTGAAAATTAAAAAAATAAAATAAAAAAGGAGATAAGGAAAAAAATAAAAAAGCTAAAAAAGAAGAATAACCAAAATGAAAATTTTCAAAATACAAGGATCAAAATAGTGTTTATGCTTTCTTTAATGTGTAATTCTACAAATTCAAGTTGGTACGGTACCTCTAATAGATAAAATCTTACATTGATGGTACTAATGTCACACATGATGGTGTCTCCGTCACATATGATAGTACCTACAATCACATTCTTTGGTACCCTAAATTTTAATTTATTATTAAATTTAATATATATAACAAAACATATAGTACTAATATCATATATGATGGTACTTATATCACATTTGATGGTACCAATTAAGTGGGTACCATACCCACAAAAAAGTGTGGGTATTGTAGAATGACCCCTTCTTTTATATTCGAACCCATTATTTTTAATTCCAAAGAGAGAGAAAAACAAATATATAAAAAAAGAAAATTTAATTAAGTGATTGACAATCTTAATCTTAAATATATATATATTTCCAATATAAATGATATAATAATAATTTAATACAAATTAATTTGTACTTTTCTTTCCTCTTTGTATACATATTTTTAATTTTAAACTTTTCTATCCTCTTTATCGAAAAAAAATCCTAAAACATGGTATTTTCTATTTTTATTTTTCCTTCACAAAAGCCCAAAAATATAACATGAATCCAACGGCCAGAATCATCCCATCAACCAAATTGGCCCAAATTGGACGACACCACCAAAAGACAGCCAATAACGAAAAAGGCTGCAATGTACTTGTGAGTGTGTGAGTGAGAGAGCCTCCAACCCAAACACCAATACTTTTTTTTTTGGTAGCAAAAACCAAAGTAAAGTCCAACTGATCAAATAAACAAAACAAGCAGCAGAAATTTCCTAAACAAACCGAAACTCAAAGATTAGAGCTTTGGTTGATTGGTGAAGATGGTGACCAAGACAGAGGAAACCCAGTTGAGCAATCTGGAGACCCAAGTGGACAATGGAGGAGGAGGGGCTTGGGAGTATCTCTGCTTGGTCAGGAAGCTCAAGCTCCGCCGCTCTGATTAGGTTTTGAACCACGGCTTATCGATCCTCAATGACCCCAAAAAGCGATCCAATCTTGGCTCAGAAGGTGAGTCTGTCTCGACCTTGTTTTGTTGCTCCTTTCAAATGGGATTTGTGTGGTTTTGGTGGTTATAAGGCTGATTTGAATTGGGTGTGGATTGGATTTTGGGTTGGATGGTGAAATTGATTTCTGAATTTGGGTCTGTTTAGTTTTGTGTTTATTCAATTGGGTTCTGTTTATTTTTATTTTAAAAAGTTTGTGTTTTTTGTTTTAGTGCTTAGATTTGCTAGGAATTTTTGTGGGTTTTAGTGGTTTTGGTGAATTTGGCTAGAAATGGTAGCATCCTCCTAAAAGATAGCAATTTTTTTATTTATTTACTTTCATTTTTTTGTGGGAGTACCATGTGAATTTGAATTGTAAGTTTGTAACAAGACAAAGACTTTAAAGTGATGATACAAAGTTAGATTACCAATAGGTGACCATTGAACTGGCGGTTGTTGCAAAGCTTCTATAGTGTAACTGTAATCCTGTTATGGTGCAAATCAGTTTGCCAATAGAACTCCCATGCCAATTACAATTATGTGAGGTTGTAGTATGTATAAGTAGAATTTACGACATTCATTAATAACACTGGAAAATTTGTTCATCCACTTTGTCTGGTAAGTGCTTCAATGGCTATAAGAAGGAAGATGTGATTGCTGTGTTCAAGGTGCTAGAATACAGATGAAAACACACGCCAATGTGTTGATTGTGATGCTACTTATATGGACCTTTCGTTTTTTATATGTTCATTAAGGATCTAATTAGGAGCAACCCCCTCCCCCCCCTTCTCTGAGAAGTTGTTGATGAAAATATTAACCTTGTCATATGCATTCTCCAAGTGTAATTTGCAGTCAATTATAATATTGGGCTCCTTAAACTAAATCATTTTGGTCATCAGCATTGAGCACTGTCTTAGATCTCTTTATCATGCTAAAACATGCTAAAAGGCACAAGGGATAGATGCAAGGTGTGTAGAACAACTTGTTTGATATTCTGGTCAAGTTCTCAGAAGTGGTCATATATTAATGGGGATATCATTATAATCCATTGATTCTTTCTAGATTAAGGGATTTTTTCTTTCGAACTAGGACTCTACTTAAAACTCCTTTATATTTCTAATGCTTTCTAAAAGTTTATTTTGTATTTCTTCATCTTCTTCTTTTATTTTATTTATTAATTTTTTTAATATTCTTCTTATATAAATTATATAAGTAATTAGACACCAGATTGATTTTTACTTATAAAAAAAATTAAGTAATTAGCCCCTGGATTTTGTTAGTAGAGCAGGGATTGTGTGTATCGGCGTTGTGCTACGATCAGTGCACTCTGTTTCCGAAAGAGTTCCCTGCAAGATTGATCTGGGGGAGGTGGGCAGTTGAATTTCATCTTAACCATTGATTTTATCAACAATCATCTCCCCCACATCGTTATTTTTTTTTTTTAAAGAAAAAGAAAAAGAAATTTTATTATGACTACTCTTTATCATCTCTAATAAAATGAAAAAGTGAACTATTGGGGCCTGAGACTTTTTCCTTTGAAGTTGTGTGTCAATCTCCCAGTCTGCGTCTTCTGTAATAAAATGCAAAAGAGAACTATTGGGGCTGTAGGCCTTTTCCTTTAAAGCGGTGTACCAATCTCTCTTTCATAATATTATCATGTGGTAATAATCATGTGAATACGAAATTGTGTTTTGATGTATATAAGCAAATAAAATGTTAAAATTATAGGACATAGTGCTTCCATGACCAATTGTTTGGCACCACTTGGATATCTTGTCTGTGCTGGAAAATGTACTAGATTTGCAGTGTAATGTCTCTTTGATCTGTCTAATTGTGTTTTCTAGTAGATTCTTTTGGTTGCACTTCATGCTATCGGCTCTCCTGGCTATATATAATTGTTAACTCCCTTTAATTAAGGGTCTTCCTTTTAATGCACCAAACTTCTTACTAGCCAGTATGTATTTCTTGATGTAGAATGGACTCTATATGAGCAAGTAGCAGTTGCAGCTATGGACTGCCAAAGTCTTGATGTTGCAAAGGTACAACCTTTTATTCTTGAATTTTCCTTTCTCAAATTGTATTAAGCTTCCCTATATCATATCAGTACATATGTGTCAATACACTTTTCTTATAGTGTCCTTGCATGTACAAAATGTAAGGTTATGCTATTTTATTCTTGCATCACTGGTTTGAGTGGTGCTTACTGTTAGTCTAGTGAAACCCTGGCCAAGAATGCTTCCATAACTTCTAGTGGTCCATCTGTGTGATTATTCCTCCTATGCTCAGAGTAGGCACTAAATTCATTTCATACAAGTGCCTTGTGTTTTAATCAAAGTAGTCTTCCATTTAATTAGCAAAATCTTGCATCATATTAGTTGGTTAAAGCATATTGTGCACAGACCATAGTTGCTGAATTCCACAATAGATTTTTTGGCATGCCTTTTGTGTTTTTGGGGTTGTTGGGGGGCTGGGGGTGGTTAGCTGTAGAAGTGCATGAGTTCTTAGTAAAATGTCAAACCAAGATTAATCATTTTAGTAAATTTGTTCTGAGATGCACTGCACTTTTCTTTTATCTCTTGTGGTCTTGCATATTGCTGCCACCCAAAGTGACTTTGTCCTCTTTGTATGTGCCTTTTTGCCATTGGGAGGTTCGTTTGCTCAGCAGATCTTGTTAGTTTAGGGAAGTGCATATTAATTTGGCATTACTAGAGACATGTTTTTGTTGGTTCAATTCTTCATAACTCCATTTTAATTTCCCATAACATGGTAATGATTGCAGTATAATGGCTCATTACTTTTTTGGATATATAATCTTGCAGCTTGCATATCTATGTACAATGCAGCTTTTAGTTAAATCATGTTTTTTTTTAGTTAGTTTACCATTCTTTGGAACAAGATGATTTTTTTTTTTTTTTTTTTTTTTTTTTTTTTTTTTTTTTTTTTTTGTATTAATAGAAATTTCTTCAGGTCTTTTTTGATTTGATTTTTTACATTCATGTATCCTGTAATCATTGCTTGAACTATGGATCTACTCATTAACTAATGCTAAATCTATGTCTCAAAGTTGATTCCATTTTACTCTTTTACAGGAGTGCATAAAGGTTCTACAAAAGAGATTTCCAGAGAGTAAAAGGGTTGGTAAGTTGAAATATCGAACGCAAAAACCAAATTTGTGTGCATGCCTAAATTAGTGTTGGAAAGGGTGGTGAACTGGTGATATGTAAGCTTATGTGTTTTATTTTTCAGTGACTTGTGATGTATATTCATTGCTCATCCTTAGTAACTAGGTATATGTCTCTCACATGCAAGATATAGCTTCTTTTGTGATATTGAAACTCAAAAGGGGTTTTCTACCTTTCTGAAAGTGGTGGGCTACTAGTTTAAGATGTATGTCAACAAACACAAGCATGGGCAATATGTATGTATTTAATGAGGGGAATAAATTTGGCTTGTGATGGATTTGACATGCTTAAAAATTAATTTTTTTATTCTTATTCTATAGCATATGCTAATGATAATATTATAAATAAAAAACAAACTGTGTGAAGTACCTTAAAAAAAAGCTGTATGAAATACCTAAGTCAGACACAAACTTTAACTGAACCCTTTTTCTTTATGATTATATACCAACTATTAGTTATATAATTGTAACGAATTTGTTTTAATTTATGCATACTTTTTGCAAATATTCACACTTTTACCATCTTGTACTTTTCACCACTGGGTGGTGGAGTGTTGTGGGGGCTATCATGGTTATAAGCATTCTTCTCAGTAACATATGGTGTTCAAATATTGAGTTACGTAAACAATCTGAAGAGACAATGTATATGGTAATTTAACGCCTCAAAATCCACTCAAGCATGGATTAACTCAATCACAAGATAAAGCCTTCCTGAACTTATAATATACTGGGGAAGGGGGTCCGCCGCCCTCCCCTGAGAAAAGGCATAACAAGATGAAATTCTGAAGATTCTGGGTTTGAGGCTACAAGATATTTAGAAGTGGAAAGAGTTGGTTTTTTTTAGAACTTTATAAAGCTATCCTCATGTCCCTGTGGCTAATGTTCTCCACAAGTTGGTTTTGGTTTATCCCAGCATGCTATCTACTTTCAAAATAATAGGGTTTTTCCTTTTATATCTGCTTTAGACAGAGTGTTAGTGTGAGAAATCTTTGATAGCAATTTGTATATGTTGCTGAAGATTAAAGTGTATGCTGGGTTTTCAATGATCACTTTAATTATTTGAATGTTTGAAGAATTGATATATGTTTGCCTCAAACTAGTTTGGCTCCTATGGTGATGTCAAAAGATTTTTGGACTTGGAATAATTTTCATTAGCTGTAGATATTTGATTGCTTAGTATTTATCTTGGCTTAAATCACAGGTAGGCTGGAGGGATTGTTGCTTGAAGCAAAGGGATCCTGGGCAGAGGCTGAAAAAGCTTACTCAAGCCTACTCAAGCCTCCTAGAGGATAACCCCATTAGATCAAGTAATTTCTATAACTGATTATCATAAAACTTTTTTTTTTTTTGTAAGAATGGACCCTGTTGTTACCTACTAAGGAAAACCCAAGGACCATATTGTTGTTTCATCTTTCTTGTGAGAAAAATAGCATAGCATGTTCTTTCCTTAAATAATATAGAAAATATCATCAAGTGTTGAATTATAGGCTTGCTTTAATTTTATTTATTTATTTATTTTTATAGAGGTGATACATAAGAGGAGGGTAGCTATGGCAAAGGCACAAGGAAATGTTTCTGTGGCCATTGAATCACTCGATAAATATCTTGAAATGTGAGACAGATCTGAAAAGCCTCTCTCTCTCTCTCTCTCTCATGTGTTTCGTAAAAAAGAAGGAAAAAACTCATTATGTGTCTGCAAAAACATATAGCTGAGGTTGTCTTTCCTGCATTTAACAGATTTATGGCTGATAATGATGCCTGGAGAGAACTAGCTGAAATATATGTCTCCTTGCAAATGTAAGACTTCCTTCTTCTTCTTCTTCTCCTTGTCCTTCAAAATTTTTATATTCTGCAGGGAAATTAAAGCTACCAAATTGCCTCTGTTCGGCGTTTCATAATATATCTTCGTTTTTATAACTTAGGTACAAGCCAGCAGCATTTTGCTATGAGGAGCTAATATCATCTCAACCCACAATTCCCCTATACCACTTAGCCTATGCTGATGTATGTGTTTTTTTTGTTTTAACTGGTCATTAGCTTCTACTTGTAATGATGGTATATTCCCTTTTTGCCCTTGGTTTTCATGGGATAGATAAAAGAATCAAAGAAATAGCCAATGCATTATGACAAAGTATGGGAAGCATGCTGTGATTTCATTAAACCATCCTCCAATTTTTAGAATAAAACAATTGGTCTGCTTCTGGAAACAACAAAACCTCAGCTAGAGAATATGGTTTCCACAGTTCTTAAACTTTTAACTTCCTTGATTCAAATTCATCCACCAAATGGAGAACAAGTTCAATGCCAATGAGCTCTACAATTCTTCTTACGGTTACCTGAGTTCCTGTATCATAATATAGATCTAATATATACTACCACATCATTTAAAATTTCATATACTAAAATCAAACTTACCTAAAATTAAGGGACCAAAAATATAATTTACCCTTGTTTTATTTACATGTCAATGTTTATATCTCATTATGTGATTTTTGGAAGGGACTCTAAAAATGAAATTATGACAATTCTTAAGGATCCAATTGAGTGCGTAAAGATTCAAAATCTTGGGAAAGATATATATACATATACATATATATTTCAGGCTTTCTTATTTTTGTGACTCGGGTTTCCCCTTGAATAGAAAATTTTACAGCCCATAAACTTGGGGCCTGGGCTGTATCTTGTACTACTTGGACTTGGAGACCTTCCCCCATCTCCATAATTCTCATTAGGCCTTTGTCAACGAAAAGAGACTATTGATGAGAAATTTAAATCTATCTTCTTCTTCTTTTTCATTGCAACAATTTTTGAGAAATTTGAACATAAATTCTTTACACACATACACATTTAATTAGAAGTTCTTCACATAAAGAGAATTGATTAATGTTACTGAATCACTCACGAGATACTTAACACAATTATATATCAACAATACAACCTTAACACATGATAAACTTTCAAAATGACTTGAAAGAAAGATGAAAATAATTATTCATACAGAAATTAAAAAAGAAAAATTAAGATTATTCAATTGGCATCTTAACTTTTATAGCTACTCACATTAAAACATGCAAGCCTCACAGCAATTTGTGCCCTTATTAATGCAGTGTAAGTCACTTTTTAATTACATTCTTTCTTATTCAGAAAATCTATTGATCGTTGATGATAGAAAGTAGGGGGTTAAAGTTAAACCCATCGCCACAATTCACAAACTGGTAGTTCACCATAAGGTGGCCTTTAGCATATCCTTGTCCATTTGTGTCCAATTTCTGGAAAACACCAACATCCAAATCCAACCCTCCATTACTGCACTGATCCACAATCCTCACCGTTGTCTGTGCTCCGGTCCACTCATTTGTCACCTAAATACATGTCAAGATATAATGGTTATTATTGTTCTATTATCAAGTAGAATATTTTTAGACTACAATTAGTACTCTAACATGAATTAGTAGTATCAAGTAGTATTTAACAAAATATGTATTTAGGTTCATGAACATAGTTTCAATATATTCTTTAAATTTCTATTTAGACAAATTAAAAATAACTATGCAAATTTTGACAAACTTGTGTCTCTATACCCATTCCAATCCGATCATCTATGTTTCACACAATGCAAAGTGTGATATTCAATACACTATTGTTATAATTGTAATATTTAATCTGAATTATAGAATAAATCAATTTCAAATAATGAAGAAGATCTTAACCTCCATGTACAACAACATATGGAAATTAGTAAAGTAGTAAGAGAGACAAGAATTGGTTTTCTTTTTGTGGGTAAGATTCTTTCAATCAAACAATTGAACATGGTTTTGAAAAATTCCTTCATCAACCCCTTAGCAAATACCCTATTTAAAGAATGTTGCAAGGAAAATCAGTTTGATTTCTTACCCTTAAGCACTTGCCACAAGAAGCCTGGCCACGAGGCCCAGCAGGCCCACAGAAAGCTGTCCATCCATACTTGCTACGCCAAGCATAGGGCTTGCCAGCATCCCAAGTAGAGCAATAAGCACTAACAGCATTTAAGTCCCACCCATGTTGCTCAGGATTATAATAATGATATGTTGCACGAACATTAGATGCACTCTCACCACCACCTCCACCGCCACCGCCGCCGCCGCCGCCACCACAGTTACTTTGGCAGTTCTTTGAGCAATAGTCATCAGTGGTGCCACAATAGCCATATTGGCTACAACACATGTTATTTGGGCAAGTCTTGCCACCAACTTGCCAACCACATTGTTGAGCTATTGCATTTGCAGCTAGACATAATAAAACCACCAAGCACAAACCAAGCCTCCCCATTTTTGCTCAATTGAATTCCTAAAGTTTGTTATATGCACATCATGGTCTAAGGTGGCTTGGGGTTTTATACAAAGGGTGCCCAAGTCAGAATTACCAAAATACCACGAAGTGTAATGTTGGTGTGCTACTGGGGACTTCATACACATTATGTTTGGGCCATAATAATCCTTCTGATTGTGTGGAATATGAGAAGTCAAATGATCAAGTGGCATGGAGCTAAGGTGGACATAGACAGGAAGATAATCTGAGGCGGCTATATGTATGGGTTTTTGTCAAAGACATGTGAGGCGGCCACCAATAAATGTTAATAAAGAGGAAAAGGCCAAACTTTGAAAGTCAAGAAGATAAGGTATCATGATTTGTATAATCATGATTCACTATTGGATAAGCTTGGACCCTTCCTACCTTTACAACATTTTGTTTCTATGGGTAACACAAGGAGCCTTTGGAAATAAATAGATCTAGATCTCTGACATCAAAGACTATATATAGCATATAAATAAGAATATCCCATGCACATTATGTTCAATTAATTAGAAAACTATCCTACTTTAAAAAAATATATAGACAAATTGTCGAAATTATAATAAGAATTTATGCCATTAGTTATAACATATAATAGGACTTATGCTAAACTTTAAAAAAATATATAGAAAATTGTCGAAATTATAATTTTATGCCATTAGTTATAACATATAATAGGATTATGCTAAACAGAAAAATAACTCAAAACAAAATATTTAAGGTTCTTAGCATCAACGTACAATAACAAGGTATAAAACAACAAACATAAAGTTTTCATTCATTCGTTATATACTAAAAAAAATTTTAGTTTGGTCAAGAGAACGAAATAACAAAAAACTCTCTCTCTCTAAACGCACATTAATATAACTTCATCTAATTCATTATTATATTAAAAAAGATTTTGCAAAACAAAATGGCCGAAATACAAAAAAACAACAAACATGAAATAGAAAAACAATAACAAAAAACAAATGATTTTGATTGGCCGATACAAAATGAAATAGTTGGAATTTAAACCGATACATTTTATGGACAGAAGACCAGCCCTTGAACCTTAGAATATTTTGTAATCCATTAAGATAGTCCATTGCAAATGTTGGATTACTGACATCCCATGTATACAACCTAGAACTCTGAAATGAAGGAACCAAATTGGCGAACAGAATATATTCTTTCCAATTTTATTGAACATTACTTCTTAAACTATTTTATTGAACATATTACTTTGTGTTAAATATTGAACAATAAAGCTATAATACCATAGAGTAGATGCTTTGATACCATGTTAGAATGATAGCACTAATACCAAGTTAGAATTATTGATGTGATGCGTGTGAGAATAGCAAACAAGAAAAAATATGATGTGAAGAGAGAGAGAGAGAGGAAGCACAAGGGTTGTGTGGTTCAGCTTTGCTACCTACGTCTATGGAATAAAGTCCTTAATGGATACATCTTTACAATAGGACAACATGTATATAACAATGAGTTTTTAGTAGAGTATTTATAAGAGACTAATCCTAGACTAACCATACATTAACTTGGATTACTAAATTTACTAATACAAGTAACTTGCTTAGCTTACACACTAAATATTGGACTTGGCCTTCACCAAGGAATCGGCATGATATTTAACACTTATAATATATTATCAATGGTCAAATATGAAAGGTAGGCTTTTCTACCAAATTGTTATGGTATTAGAGCCATCACTTTCCTACTTCTTGGTCGGCTCTCTTTCTTACAACACCTCTCTATCTTTTGGTCCTCCAAACTTTGTTTCAGTCATCCATAACAATCTTGGATTACTTTGAAACATTGAGCTTTGGTAGCAAACAACAAGATGTGATTGATTGCTCTTACGGCAAAAATTATGCACTTTGGGGATTTCATTTTCATGTATTTGTTGAGGGGTAGGATCTGTTGGCCATGCTTGGTGGATCCTTGATAAAGCTGACAGAGGAAAAAGAAAAGAAAGAAATGGAAAATTTAAAATTAATCTACTCAAATTTATTACATGACGTTTTATACTCAGTTGAGAGAGACATTGCAGACTTGCAGTAGTCTTACGGGGTTACTACACAACACATGATATGTGGAAACACTTGCAGAATGTCTATACTCATACCAATCAAGGAAGAGAATTTCATCTTGCATATGAAATTTCTCAATTAATTGGTCAAAGGGACAAAGACATCAAGACTCTTTATTTATTCTGGCTTTATGGTCTGTAAAAAATATGATCACAGCTAACTCTATTTCATCTTCGGCATTGACTGCAATTAATATTGAAAGAATGAAGGTGGAATTAATAGAGTTACTCAATTTCTCATGAAACTTCGACTTGATTTCAAAACTGTTCAAGCAAATATTATCAACTAGATCTTAATTCGGTCTTATCTGAATTGCTTCATGTGGAAACAAAACTTTGTACTTAGGTAACTCTTAATGACACAAATAATTGTATTGACACAACGTTCCTAGCACGGACCTGAATAAAGCCTACATATCCTGATTCGAGTAGGATCATCAGGTGTAAGAAGCGAAATTTTTGCAACTATCATATCAACTTTGAGTGTCACAATTTGCCTCAGAACTTAGAAAATATATCTAAGAATCATCGCGCTTTTAAGACTAACATTACCAACTTGACTATCCACTGGTCCTTCCACTACTTCCATTTCACCACAAAGCATTCATTCAGTACATGGTTCAAGTTCTGTGGTTGTGGCTCTTCCCAATGCTATTTTCTTTATATTGTTTGTTGGCTGGCTTATTAGGTGAAAATTTTCCATTCTTTATGGTTCATAGATTCTACTACCTTAAATCATATGACAGGAAAACGTGAAAGATTTATTTATTTTTAATTCTCCACTCTACTTCAACTTGTCCACAAATCCGAAGTGCCTGTGGTGCTAAGCTCCCCATTTTGGTATTGGCACAATATATGTTTCCTCTTCCTTCACTGACACTTTTAATATCTCAAGTGTTTTGTTTGTCCTAATACTTACATTCACAATGAAAAGCCCTTGATTACTACATCATTGCTATAAAAATCTGGACTCCAATGAACTCATTGAAGGTATATATAGTATGCTAAATCCTAGATATTTCAGGGTTCTAGCTACAAATAGGATCAAGAGTATTTTATTTGGACTCCTAGTACTGAACATGGACAACATTCTTGAACCTTGATTAGGATTGAGTCTTGATATCCTTGAAATCTCCCTCAAACTCAAGATGGAAACTTGAAGACAACTTGAGTTTGAAGAAAAACTAAAACCTTAATGGAAATCATGACTTGGATGTGGACTGTATTTAGGCTGGACCAAATGAAGTTTAGATGACAGGCTACAACAAGGCCAGATGGGTGCAATGATTGAGGCTTGAATGCTAAGCACATTGTATGCCATGCTTATGGAGGCTACTGATTAGAGGCATGGCCTAAAATAGTTATTAGTGATGGGTGCATGACTAGAAAGAAAGCTAGTAAATACTATTTATTAGAGGCGTGGTCTAAATAACGCAGTCAGATGATGATAGAGACACATGACTAGAAAGAAAATCAATAGAAGAGGTTACCAATCAATGTGATCCGTGATGATCAACCAAGATGATTGAAGACCCTTGATCAGAAGAAATTTGTACACAGGGTGCAGAAGAAAGATGCATGTGCCCATTGAACGTAGTTCAAACAGCTGAGATTTGTCTTGTGAGAAAATATCAAATTTCTTGTGAGAAAATATCAAATTTGAGAAAGACACGTATAAGGTTGTTTAGATACTGTCCACAACAGAGAATACATTAGGATGATCCTGTGAAGTGACTAGTAGTGATGATGAGAAAAGGAACCTAAATTTTTCGATTAAAGATATTGATTAATAATAATGGAGGTTATAGACGTATCTCTATGATAATTAATGGAAGTTACATGGGATTGGGTCTGATACTATTTTAAAAATATATAAAACATTGCTTTGATACCATATAAAACATAACTCTCATACCATATTAGAATGAGGCAGAATATAATGTGATTTAGTCTTAGAGACTTACATATAAAACATAACTCTCATGCCATAGTAGAATGAGTCAAAATATAACGTGATTCAGTCTTAGAGACTTACATACACAACATAAAGTTTTTTATGGCTACATCTTTAGAATAAAACTCTCTATTATAATGAACCCATTAAACGATATTTATAATAAGTTAAATCATAGACAAACCAAGGTTACAATACTTTTTTTTTGATAAAAAAAGGTTACAATACTTAAACTACAAGTAGGAGTATGAATATATATTTTACTTGCACTCCAAGTAGAATTAAAGATTACATCACTTGAATGATTAGTTTGTTTGCACTCCAAGTAGGATTAGATACACTGACACAATGAACATAAACAATAGTTTTGAGCATCGACCAGGATTGAGTGTTCATATATTTCAACCTCAAAGAGAAAGCAAAGTCGTAATACGAGTGATTTCATTCTTCCATATTCTAACCTGTACAGAATTGATTTATTCTTCCATATTCTATATTTCTCTAAATTTTACAAGGTTAAAAGGAAAATCTACATACATCCAAACCGTTTAACCCTTAATCATTCAAGGCCGTGGGGGCCTTCTATATATATTCAACTTTCATGTCATTGTTACCGAGATTTATAAAGGATTTGGAGAAAAATTATTAAATAATTTTTAAATAGGTTGAACTGTTAATGGACTTATTTAGAGGGAGAAAATAAATAAAAATAATGATAATAAGAGAACAAGTTTTCAATGATCATTAAGTCAAATGAAATTTACTGGAAATTTTTTGTTAATGACAATTACAGATATTTTTAAGAGAGAGGTCGTATAGGGTTTCAATCAATACACTTCCCCACTTACAATGTAAATAAAAAAACACTATCAATATTCTTCCCCACTTACAATTTTAATATCAATGGATTACAATTTTGAAATTGATCCAAACACAAAATTAGAAAAAATCCTCCGTATCTCTTAAAATACTCAATTCCAAGTAAAAATTGGATTTAATAAAGTAAAAACTTTGACAAAAAAAAGAAAAAAAGAAGAAGAAAGAAACAACATAAAAAAAGAAACTCATCCAATACAAAAGGCATCTAAGAAGATTTCACTACATTCAAACTCTATGTCATCATAAAAGGAAAAAAGACAGCTTAATAGTCTCCAAATCAAACAAAATAAACTAAGCATTGAATTGAAAGAACTACCAACAATATACTTCTAATATAAGTAAACAACTATAGTGCACTTTGCTTTGCTACTTTTGAAACGAACATGGGTATTCCATAATTTCTTCATTAGCCACCTTCTCATCCTTGGCAAGATTGAGTATCCACTCAAACATCTGTGATGAGCAAGGCAACGTGATCGGCTCTTTGTCCCCAACCATAATCTTGTCCTCAAATTGATTGAATAAAGCTTGAAACATCTTGGAAGACAAACATGTATTTGGAATCACATATAGCTTACGCTCTTCACCCACATGCATCGCCAAGAACCCGCTTGGGACTAGATTTTCATGGATCTTTTTCTTGACAGAGAGGTTTTTCTTGCTCTTCAACCGTAGGTTTGCCAAGAGTCGCTGAACATGCTCCAAATTTCGTCATGATCTTCTGATACTTTAAGAAAATTTAGAAAAGATTGATGAACTTCTTTGGGGACTATATATGCGTGAGGTTGAGAACACGTATTACAATGGGATGAGGTTTCTGTATACGTATAGGATTAGGTTTGTGTTATATGTGGAACCAAATTAAACCTTGACAATTAAGGTCGGCTTAATTTTTTTTAATACTCCGACCAAGTATAAGATTAGTATTTTCGACCTTTTATCAAAAAAGGTATAGGATTAGTATTATATATTTATTGGAACATAGAAATCTATTATATTATTATTTTAATTTTAAAGTAAGATTTATAAGTGTCATAGGATTAAATTTATATTTTTCACTTTGAAAAATTATACAAAAATAAAAAGAAAATTAACTTCCTCTTTTGATACATTCGTGGGACGGTGCCACGACTTGTTTGGTCGGCCCGAGTTAGGCAGGTGAGTCTTGTCTCATGAGTGTATGGACAATCCTAATTTTAGTAACTTAGGCAACATTTTTTTTCTTTTTCCTAGTTTCCCCCTTTACCCAACCCTCTCCTCTCCTTTGTTTCTAATCCTCTATCCTTTCTCGCCAAATTTTGTGCCCTCTTTCTCTCTCGAAAGCTCACCACCATCATAGACTTTTCTCTTTGTGGGAAGCCCTTCAAATATGAGCCTTAGACGTGGCATACGAATTGAAGCTAGGGGTAGACCACTTCCACAACATCCACCACCTCAAAATTAGTATTATTGGCTTCAGCAACTATGGGTAGTTCTTGGCCAAAACCCAGGTGCTTGACCCAAAGTCATGCCATCCTTCCTCAATCCTGTTCTGACCACTCCCATGCCACCAAGACTGTATGTGTCTCCTTTTTCTGCAACCCACTTAACCTTTGCGAAGAACTCCCAGAAGTCATTCTCCGTTGCACCTCCATCATCTCGATCTGACTATATGGGTCTCGCACCTTTTGTTTTCTGGTGTGGGTGGTAGCGAAAGCAAAGGGAAATGGTTGTATGAAGTAAAGTGAAGATAAAGAGAATTGGATGTAGGTTGTTCGAAGTGTGGTGTGAATAGAGAGAAATTGATAAAGATTAGAAAAATTAAGGAAAAGAAATATTTTAATAAAATTGACAAAGAAATAAAGAGTTGGATTTGGGATGTATTTGAGAGTACTTGTGCAAAATAGAAAATTAACTCATTACATTAGAATTTAGGGACAATTAGGGCCTGTTTGGTACGTGTTTTCGTTTTCTGTTTTGATTTCGTGACTTTTTACTTTATTGAAGTTGGAATTTTAATCCTGATTTGAATTCAAGATTGTAAAAAAAAATTCTGTTTGGTACATAGTTTTGGTTTCACAACTGAAATCACAATTTAAAAAAAAAAAATTATGTTTAGTACATAGTTTTGGTTTTTAGACTTAATTTTATTATTACATTATTATTATTATATTTTTTTTCTTTCCTTTCTTCCCCCACCACTCACGTACACCACCTTTTTATTTATTTATTTTTTTCTTTCCTTTTTTTTCCCCACTACTCACTTACACCACCTTTTCACCTCCCTTTCTTTTTACTTCCCCCCCACCTATACTCTTTCTTTCCTTTGGGACTTGACGCTTTAGCTTTAGATGGTCATAACTTTTTGGACCACTCTTCAACAGCCCTTCAGCTTACCCTCTGGAAAAAAACAACCTCGTGTCTGATTTCTATCTTTATGCTTATTCGCTTTGTTGCCTCACGCTGACGCAGCCGTAGATTGAGCCCTAGAAGTCCTCTCCTCGCTCCCTAGATCGAGGAAGTTCTCAACACGAGGGATATACAAGAAACACCTACTTCTTGAAACACGAGGGTGAGTTTGTATTTTTCATGTTTGATTTTATTTGAAGTTTAGATCCTTATGAAGAAGGAGCTTGTTTTTTTAGAAAGTATTTTGTGAAAAGAAATAAAATTTGTGAAATCATTTTTGAGGGTTCATTGATCTGGATGGATGTGATGTTGTAATTTTTGGTTTGTTTTGGAAAATGAGTTATGAGAATATGGGGCTCTGTAATGGGAGAAGAAAGGAGTGGTGTCCGGGCTCTGTAATGGCTGAGAGCTAGAGAGAGAAGCGGAGAAGCTTCTGGAGGAGAGAGAAAAAAAGGGAGAAAAGAAGGAATGTGGGTCAGTAACGGTAATAAACTGGGACTCACGTGAATTGAGTTCGGATTTGAATTCGGCTTGGATTCAAAAACAGGTGAAAGGGTGAACTCAAATTTGGCATGGATCCACATAAAATTCAAATTGGGATTTCAATCCTCACTTAAAAACCTTGTACCAAACATCATTTTTTTTTTTGTGGACCCAGTGATTATGGATTTGAATCACTGAATCAGGATTCAAATCACGTGTACCAAACACGCACTTACATTTTACAACACTTAACTTTGACTCCGTTTTCAATATCCCTCCCCCACCCCCAAGAAAGAAAAAAAAACTTTCTAGATACACGATTTATCTCCTAATTGGACTCAATTGCACACTTGGTACCCCCTCTGTCCAAATTGTTGTTAACTTGGATAGTAAACTTAAGCACGTGCCTTGCACGTGACTTGTGGACCCCATTCACCAAATGGAATCCACTTAAAAAATCGGATGGGCTAAATTGCTCTCATCAGAGTCACTGAATTTACAAAATTGCCCTCATTAACTCAAAAACTAATACTAATATTGGTTTTTTTTTTTTTAAATTGTTCTCTTTCCTTAGCCCGTGATCTATCTCTCTCTCCCACCTCATCAATGCACTCCTCAATTCGAATCTTCGCACCCGTTGATTGCTAGAGATTCTTAATCACACTCCCAGACTTCCCAATCAACCCACCGATTCTTTGTTAGGGGACGAAACGATGTCGTCTATGTCCTTCCACAGAAGCCGTTCCTCAATGCCTTTTGTATCCGCATCACTTTCTAAGGAACTTTTGTGCTCACTGAGATTCAAATTTGTTAGAGATTATCACATATAATCCCACATTGGAAAGAGTTGGAGCGAGTAATAAATATATAAGTCATGGGCAATCCTTATCTCTCAAGGCGTCTTTTGAGATTGAGTTAGGCCCATTGGACTTTAACATGGTATCAGAGCCACCCCTTGGGTGTTGGGCAGATCTCCCCCCTTATTATGGTCCACGTGTTTGGTTGGTCCGCCACACGTGAGGGGGCATATTAAAGTGAGAGTCTAGTCTCACATTGACCAAGTATTCTTGGGTTGTGCAATTAATAAGCCATGGGCAATCCTCATCTCTCAAGGCGTCTTTTGAGATTGAGTTAAACCCATTGGACTTTAACATGGTATCAGAGCTAGGTTATTCACTTCAACTCCCAATCATTCAACTCCTCCATACACTTCGGTAGTACAAGCCGTAACCATCCGGTATCGCCGTAATCCGGTAGTACAAGCCGTAACCATCCGGTATCACACAAAAAAAAAACCGTAATTCGGTTCCACTACCATTCCAAACTCAAGCTTTAATCTCCTTGAGTTTGAGGGGGGATGTTAGAGATTATCACATATAATCCCACATTGGAAAGAGTTGGAGCGAATAATAAATATATAAGTCATGGGCAATCCTCATCTCTCAAGGCGTCTTTTGAGATTGAGTTAGGCCCATTGGACTTTAACATTAAAAGCTAAGAAGCTATAAAAAAATGAAGACAATAATACCTAATCGAGCTTCGAGTGTGGACTTATTAGAAGTAAGAAATTCCATGTACCTGATTTAATTTGCGAGACAATGAAAGTCTGGGCAGATCTTATAAACCTTATCTCCTTGAATATAATCGCAGAGCCAGATATGGTTTTTGAAAGTGATAGTGCGGAATTTATTTTTGTTTGGACTCAAGAGAGTGGAGAGGCTTTGAAAGTGAAACGTGTTAGCGTTACCTTTTCTTGCATTTGCTTGATGAATTTTTTTTTTGCTTGCATTTGCTTCGAGATGACCTTTGAAGAGTGCAGTGATGATGTGGGAGAGAGATAGATCACACGCAAAAGGAAAGAGAACGAAATTAATTTTGTAAATTTATTGACTCTGATGAGGGCAATTTAGCCCATCCGATTTTTTTAAGTGGATTCCATTTGGTGAATGGGCCTGACAAGTCACGTGCCTTGCACGTGTTTAAGTTTACCGTCCAAGTTAACATCAATTTGGACGGAGGGGGTACCAAGCGTACAATTAAGTCCAATTAGGGTGTAAATCGTGCATTTCAGAAGTTTGTGAAGGACATTGAAAAAGTGGGTCAAAGTTAAGGATGGTAAAGTGTAATTGTCCCTAGAATTTATCTAAAAAATTTCCTAAGTCACAACAAATGCTCATATGGATCATATTAGTGATAGTTATCACCAACAAACGAAATCCCAACCTTCGAAGAGAGCCCTCAGCGATGAGGCATTCTTGTCAAGGAATATTACTTAAATGACACTTCCTCTTCTCACAAGTTTGAAACCAAGTGGGTACATGTACAACTTACCAATCAAAAGATATTAGCTTTCTTAACTCCTTTTAAGTTTGTTTGATGCAAATTCGTATTAATGCAATGTTGTAGATAAGATTTTATATACTAAATTTATCATCATAATACATTAATTTTGGGAGTTTTTACGAATATCATGCTTTGATTTTGAAATGGGATATTTGATTTAAATAATTGACTGCCTAAATATTGGGTTAGTAAAAGAGCAAACAATTTTTCAATTTTGATGTGAGTGTCAATTTGTTAATATTTTCCATTACAATTAAATGGATTTAATTAATTATGGAATGTGCACATAGTAGTAATAACATTTTAAAATTACTTATGATATGGCGGTTGGCAAAAACCACGTGACATTACATGATTAAAACCATTAAGCTTTCATGGAAAATATTAACAGAAGTTTTACTTATCACAAAATATCATCATTCAACGGATTGCAACAGATTGTAATTTTGAATTTATCCAAATAGCTGTACAGATTGTAACAAACTCTCAGCTCCTTAGAGTTAGGAAGCAGTTTCAAACTGCTCTATACTTCAGGATTTCAAAACAAATGTTTGTTATCCTGTATGTGTATTTAACTGATGTAAACTGTATATGGAAAATGCAATTAATTTCATCAATCTGATACAAAATATTGCAGAAGCTACTGGGCAAGGAAGATCCCTCAAGAATATTCTTAGGGTTGGAGAAAGCTCTTGAAACTTAGAATTGATGCTAAAGGTCTTCTGCCATATGAGGGTGGGGATAGTAGAAATATATTTCTATAGCATGATATAGATGAGTTCTGTATCAGGTCTATGGACACCAACTAGTATACGATGCAACCAATTCTTTTAGTGCTAAAGTGAGTAGTGTCCTTCACAATAAAGAGTGGTACTGGAGGCCTGCAAGGTCTGAGGATTTGGTGGATAGTCAAAGCAAATTGCCTTGTCTTGATTAGAAATAGTAATAGAGTTGTTTGGAACTTAAATGGTTGGAGGAAATTTTACATGTGCTAATACCTGGCAGCATATCAAGTTGAAGCAGGTAGAGGTTCAATGGTGGAAATTATTATAGTCTCTTGAAGCTGGCTAGCTATAAGGAATATGCTTGCTACCAAGAATAGACTCTAACACTAGAGCATAGGAGTTGATCAAGTCTGCCAATTCTGCATAAAATTACTTTGCTTGTATGTTGTACTCCAAGTAAGATTAGATACATTGAACATGGACAACATTCTTGGGCCTTGACTAGGATTTAGCTTTGACATCCCACTCAAACTCAAGGTGGAAACTTGAAAACATCTTGAGTTTGGAGAAAAACTAAGACCATGAAAGAAATCATGACTTGGATGTGGACTGTATTGGGCTGGACCAAATGAGGTTTAGATGACAGGCTACAATGATTAAGGCTTGATTGCTGAGCACAGTGTATGTCATACTAGCGGGTGCTACTGATTAGAGGCGTGGTCTAAATACTTTGCTTGAAGATGATAGTAACCCATGACTAGAAAGAAAGTTAATAAATAAATACTATTTACTAGTCGTAAACTTGTGCGATGCGCAGAAAATAATTAAAATTAAATTTAAAAAATTATTGGTCTAACTATTATTTTTATTGTCTTTTATATTTTATTTAAATATGAAAATTGATAATTATTAAAATATATTTATTATTATTGTGTTTATATATAAAATATATTATAGTATTAGACATTTATTATGATTGTGTTTATATATATGAAATAATATATTATTTCTATTAAAGAAAATAAAATATGTCAAGATTCTAATGAGATGTTTAATTATAGAATAAAATTTAAATTCAATTAATATATATATATATATAAATAATGAGATGTAAAATTGTGAGAACTCAAAAGTTTATGTGGCGCAATATTATAAGATCAACCAAAAGTAAAAAAGTTATGGTTTTACATTATAGTATAGATTACAAGCGTAGTCTGAATAATGCGGCTAGGTATTTATAATAAGTTAGATTCTAGACAAATAAGGGTCGCAATACTTAAACTACAAGTAGGATTATGAATATTTAGTTTTTTTTTTTTTATAAGTAAATTATATTGAAACAAAGCACCAAGCTAGGAAATACAACAACACAAAGAAACAACAAAAAGCCCAAAAAAACAATAAGGGCAGCAAAAACTACAAGAAAAAAAAAAGAAAATAACATAAAGATCTAAATCAAGGGACTTGCAGACATCTAGAAGAACAATAAGAACATTAGCAGCTAGTGTAGTCCAGATCAGCAAATGGAAAGCAGGCAAACCAAAGAAACAATTTTCAACCGAGTGGATGGTTAGCACAGGGGCACACAACAATTAGGTGCTTAAAGGGATCTGACCTCAAACAAGGAGGAGAGATTATGAAAGACTCAGATCTAAATCTCTTAAGGGAAAGAGCTCGAGTTGGATGAAACCCCCACACCATTTGCCAAAGGGAAAACCAGCCACATCAGGAACCCACGGTCTTCAAAGAGGCGCAAATCACCATGAGATCCGGTAAACTCCACATAGGGAGAGGAAGAAGCCACAATGGGCGGAAAAGAACCCATAAAGGGCGGTGAACACCCCATAGATGGGAAGGAAGAAACAAAAAGAAATAAAAGAGGGTGGAGAAAAAGGAGAGAAATGGTGATGGAGGCTTGCTGGTGGGTGGGGAGGGGTCACGCGACCCAGATCGGACCGCCTTCAGTCCCGATCTGTGGCCCGCGTGACCCCAGGAGAAGGGGAAAGGGAGAGCTGACGGCGGTGGGCAAGGGGAAGGGAAGAGGAAGGGGGTGGCAGCTGGGAAAAGGGGCTAGGGTTTGATGTGTTTGAGAGAGTTTTGGAGAGAGAAAGTTTATAATTGTTTTTCTTTGATTATGAATATTTAGTTGCACTCCAAGTAAAATTAAGATTACATTAGAAAGAAATGTCATAGTACAAGTGAATTTAAACAAATTGATTCCCCCACCCCCCATACACATTTTTTATTATAAGTAATTATAACCTGCACGAAATTGATTTATTCTTCCATATCCTATATTTGTCTCAATTGTTGACGGTTAAAAGGAAAATCTACTTATACCCAAATCGTTTAACCCTATTTGTTCAAGGCCGGGGCCCTTCCATATATTCAGCCTTCATGTCACTGTTACCGGGATTTATATAGGATTTTGAGAAAAATTATTAATTACTTTTTAAATGGGTTCAACTGTTAATGGACTTAATTTTTAAATGGGTTCAATTATCAATGATCTTTAGGTCAAATAAAATTTACTGAAATTTTTTTGTAATGACAATTACAGATATTTTTAAGAGAAAGGTCTAGGGTTTGAATCAATACCCTTCCCCACTTACAATGTAAAAAAATAAAAATAAATAAGATGTTAATATCATTCGATTAAATTTTGAAATTGATCCAAACACAAAAGGTTCAGAAAATCCTCCGTATCTCTCAAAATACTCCGTCCTGGTAAAAATTGGATTTAATAACGTAGAAACTTTGACCAAAAAAAGGAAGAAAAATGAAGCAATAACTTACAAAAATTAAGAAACTCATCCAATACAAAAGGCATCTAAGAAGATTTCACTACATTCAAACTCATTGTCATTACAAAACGAAAATAAACCAGCGTTGAATTGAAAGAAATACCAACAATACTTCTATGATAAGTAAACAACTATAGTCTCCTAAACCTTGCACTTTGCTTTGCAACTCTTGAAACTAACATGAGTATTCCATAATTTCTTCATTAGCTGCCTTCTCATCCTTGGCAAGATTGAGTATCCACTCAAACATCTGTGATGAGCAAGGCAACATGATCGGCTCTTTGTCATCAACCATAATCTTTTCCTCAAATTGATTGAATAAAGCTTGAAACATCTTCGAAGACAAACATGTATTTGGAATCACATATAGCTTACGCTCTTCACCCACATGCAACGCCAAGAACCCGCTCGGGACTAGATTTTCACCGATCTTTTTCTTGACAGAGAGGTTTTTCTTGCTCTTCAACCGTAGTTTTGCCAAGAGTCGCTGAACTCTTGCTCCAAATTTCGTCATCTTCAACACTAGTGCCACACTGATACGCAAAGAAGATTTAGAAAAGGCTGGAATTCTTAAAAAGATAATTTAGAAAAGGCTGGAATTCTTAAAAAGATAATTTAGAAAAGGCTGGAATTCTTAAAAGATAATTTAGAAAAGATTGATGAACTACGTTGGGGACTATATATATGCGTGAGGTTGAGAATACGTATTACAATAGGATGAGGTTTCTGTATACGTATTACAATAGGATGAGGTTTCTGTATACGTATTGCAATAGGATTAGGTTTGTGTTATATGTGGAACCAAATTAAACCTTGACAATTAAGGTCGGCTTAATTTTTTTTATACTCCGACCAAGTATAGGATTAGTATTTTCTACCTTTTATCAAAAAAGTTAGAGGATTAGTATTATATATTTATTGGAACATTGCAATCTATTATTTTATTATTTTATTTTTAAAGTAAGATTTATAAGTGTCTTAGGATTAAATTTTATATTTTTTACTTTGAAAAACTATACAAAAATAAAAAGAAAATAAAAAGTAATGTTTTGTGTATTGGTGATGACTAATGAAAGACAAAAGGATTGAATTATGACCGTATGTAGATCTCTTCCGAATTCAGGTGACGATTTATAGGTCTCCATCATATCTGGCTTCCTCTTTAAAAACCTTCGTCGGACGGGTTTGGTGTGTCAGATTTCCAAGTGAGAAAAATAACACTCAATGTAAAGGAATCAAATTAGAAGAGCTCCACTTGCCTCGATTGCCAGTGGTGTTGAAACTGGCCACAACTTGTTAGGGCAGCCTGAGTCAGGTGGGTGAGTCGTGTGTCACAAATGTATGGAAAATCCTAATTTTAGTAACTTAGGCAACATTTTTTTCTTTTTCATATTTTCCCCCTTTACCTAACCCTCTCATCTCCTCTGTTTCTAATTCTATATCATTTCTCTCCAAATTTTGTGCCCCCTTTTTCTCTCTAAAGCTCACCACCATTTTAGCCTTTTCTCTTTGTCGTAAGCCCCTTCAAATATGAGCCTCAGACATGGCGTACGAATTGAAGTTCGGCGTAGCCCACTTCCACTACATCCACCACCTCAAAATCAGCATTATTGGCTTCGGCAACTATGTGTAGTTCTTCGGCAGTTATTGTCATGCCATCCTTTCTCAATCTTGTTCTGACCACTCCCACGCCACAAAGTCCCTATGTGTCTCATTTCTTTCCAACCCACGTAACCTTTGCGAAGAACTCCCAGAAATCATTCTTCGTTGCACCGCCATCATCTCCGACTATATGGGCCTCGAACCTTTTGTTTTTCGGTGTGGGTGGTAGCAAAAGTAAAGGGAAATGGTTGTGTGAAGTGCAGTGAAGATAAAGAGAATTGGATGTGGATTGTGTGAAGTGTGGTGTAGAATAGAGAGAAATTGATAAAGATTTGAAAAATCAATGAAAAAATATTTTAATAAAATTGATAAAGAAATAAAGAGTTGGATTTGGGATGTATTTGAGAGTATGTATGCAAAATAGAAAAGTAACTCCTTATGTTTGAATTTATCTAAATTTTTTCGTAAGTCATTGCAAATGCTCCTATGGATCATATTAGTAATAGTTACCGCCAACAATCGAAATCCCAACCTTCGAAGAGAGCCCTCAGCGATGAGGCATTCTTGTCAAGGAATATTATTTAAATGACAGTTCCTCTTCTCATCGTGGATTTGAAATCAAGCGGGTGCATGTATAACTTACCAATCAAAATATATTAGCTTTCTTAACTCCTTTTAAGTTTGTTTGATACAAATTCGTATTAATGCAATATGTTGTAGATTAGATTTTAGATACTAAATTTATCGTCATAATACATTACTTTTGGGAGTTTTTACGAATATCATCCTTGGACTTTGATATGAGTTTCAATTTGATGATGGGATATTTGATTTGAATATATTTGACTGCCTAAATATTGGGTTAGTAACAAAGCAAACAATTTTTCAATTTTGATGTGAGTGTCAATTTGTTAATATTTTCCATTGAGAATAAATGGATTTAATTAATTATGAAATGTGCACATAGTAGTAATAACATTTTAAAATTACTGATGATATGGCAATTAGCAAAAACGACGTTACATCACATGATTAAAACCATTCTGTTTGGGAGGAGGGAAAGGAATGGATGAATATATATATATATATTTTAAGAATATTCTTTCTTTTTCCCTGTTTGGAAGTTTAAGTATGAGGGAATTAAAAGGAATGGAAAGATCATTCCCTTGTTTGAGAGTTTAAGTGAAGGGAATGGAATGGAACACTCATTCCTCTCTATTCCCTCCAAACCCCAATTTTCATTCCCCTCAAAATTGGGAGAAATAAGAGGGAATGAAATTTTGTTTAATGAAATTTTCACCAAAACTCCCAAAATACCCTTAATAATTTTTTTAAATACTAAATTATCCCTGATTCCTCCATATATATATATATATATATATATATATATATATATGTGATTACAAAAGGCTAAGGCTATATATGATGTTGAAGCAATAGTTGCTAGTTGATATGGAGATTCAATAGTCTTTTTTTTTTTTTTTTTTTTTTTTTAATATCTTTGAATTATATTGGAATATTGTATCCTCTTCTCTAAGAATAAAAACATACGAACAGTAGCTATTATAGAATTGTGGCATAAAAAAAAATTATAGTTTGATAAATCCACTTTTTATGTCAATTTAAATTCAATGAACTAAAGTTGTTGTCTGGAGCATACTACTGTATGGTAAATCTACAACATTATTCTCACTGTGTCTAAACTAGATTAAAATGAAGGGTATAGTAGTAATGTTGTTATAAAATGATTCATTTTCATTCATTTCTAATATTACTCTTAAACAAGGTTACTTACATTCATTCCATTCTATTCCTTTATTTTAAAACATCCAAATAAGATTACTTAGTTCCATTCCTTTCCATTTCGTTCTATTCTATTCCATTCCTTTCTATTCATTAAATACGTTTCCATTCCATTTCCTTCCTTTATAAATTTAATCATTCTTATTCCATTTCATTCCCTTCTAAACTCCCAAACGAAGCCTAGCTTTTTCTGAAAATACTAACAAAGGTTTATTTATCACAAAATATTGAAGGGCAGAAGCTATTGGGTAGTGAATATCCCTCAAGAATAATCTTAGGGTTGGAGAAAGCTCTTGAAACTTAGAATTGAAGCTCGAAGTGTTCTGTCATATGATGGTGGGGATGGTAGAAATATCTTTCTATGGCATGAGAGATGTCATGCTAATGGGGTTCTGTGTCAGGTCTATGGGCACATAATAGTATACGATCGATGCAACCAAATCTTTTGGTGCTAAAGTGAGTAGTGTCCTTCACAATAAGGAGTGGTGCTAGAGGCCTACAAGCTCTAAGGATTTGGTGGATAGTCAAAGCAAATTCAGCCTTGTCCATATTAGAGATAGTAATAGAGTTGTTTGGAACTTAAATGTTTCGAGGAAATTCACATGTGCTAATACCTGGCGGCATATTAAGTTGAAGCAAGTAGAGGTTCAATGGTGGAAATTATAATGGTCTC
This sequence comes from Fagus sylvatica, assembly GCA_907173295.1. NCBI lineage: Eukaryota > Viridiplantae > Streptophyta > Magnoliopsida > Fagales > Fagaceae > Fagus > Fagus sylvatica. Next base: position 28,352,804 of record OU015761.1, on the reverse strand, counting down.
CTAAAGCTGGCTAGCTATAAGTATTATGCTTGCTACCAAGAATAGACTCTAACACTAGGGTATAAGAGTTGATCTTGTCTGCCAATTCTGCATAAATTACTTTGCTTGTAAATTGTACTCCAAGTATGTAAGATTAGATACATTGAACATGGACAATATTATTGGGTCTTGACTAGGATTGAGCCTTGATATCTTTGACATCCCCCTCAAACTTAGGGTGAAAACTTGAAGATAGCTTGAGTTTGGAGAAAAACTAAGACCTTGAAGGAAATCATTACTTTGATGTGGACTGTACTAGGTTGGACCAAATGAGGTTTAGATGACAGGCTACAACTTGTCCAGATGGGTGCATTGATTGAGACTTGAATGCTGAGCACAATGTATGTCATACTTGTGGAGGCTACCAATTAGCAGCATGGTCTAAAATACTTTACCTGAAGATCATAGTGACGCATGACTAGAAAGAAAGCTAATAAATACTATTTATTAGAGGCATGATCCGAATAACGCAACCAGAAGATGATAAAGACGCATGACTAAAAAGAAAGTTGATAGAAGAGGCTACCAATTAGTGTGATCCGTGATACCGGGCCAAGATGATTGAAGATGCTTGATCAGAAGAAATTTTAAAATCGAGTGCAGAAGAAAGATACATGTGCCCATTGAACATAGTTCAAATTGCCGAGATTGTCTTGTGAGAAAATATCATATTTGAAAAAGACATGTATGAGGTTGTTCAGATACCATCCACAACAGGGAATACTTTAGGATGATCATGTGTAGTGACTAGTAGCGACGATGAGAGAAGGAACCTAAATTTTGCAATTAAAGATATTGATTAATATTAATGGAGGTTGTAGAAGTATCTCTCTGATAATTAATCGAAGTTACATGGGATTGGGCCTAATACCATTTTAAAAATATATAGAACATTGCTATGATACCAAATAAAACATAACTCTAATACCATGTTAGAATAGGGGAGAATATAGTGTGATTTAGTTTTAGAGACCTACATTCACAACGGAAAGTTTTTTATGGTTACATTTTTACAATAAAACTCTATATTATAATGAACCCATTGAACGGTATTTATAATATGTTAAATCCAAGACAAACCACGGTTACAATACTTAAACTACAAGTAGGATTATGAATATTTTACTTGCAATCCAAGTTGGATTAAGATTATATTACTTAAATGATTACTTTGCTTGCAGTCCAAGTAGGATTTGACACAATGAACATGAACAATAGTTTTGAGCATCAACCAGGAATGAGTGTTCATATATATCTTTAAGAAACTAATATAATGAAATCTCTCAATTCGTAATTATGTAATTGGATAATTAACTAATTATGTAATTGGGTCCATGGTCATGAACAATTGAACACAATAAAAAGGTTCAAGCTTTCGATCTTATGCAAGATGAATATAATTCAACCTACAAAAGAAAGCAATGTCTTAGTACGAGTGAATTCATTCTTCCATATTGTAACCTGTACAGAATTGATTTATTCTTCCATATTCTATATTTCTCTAAATTTTACAAGGTTAAAAGGAAAATCTACATACACCCAAACCGAGATTTATATAGGATTTTGAGAAAAATTATGAAGTAATGTTAAATAGGTTCAACTGTTAATGGACTTATTTAGAAGTCAAAAAAATAATGATAATAAGAGAAGAAGATTTCAATGATCTTCAGGTCAAATGAAATTTACTGAGATTTTTTTTGGTAATGACAATTACAGATATTTTTAAGAGGTCTAGGGTTTGAATCAATACCTTCCCACTTACCATGTTAAGAAAAGAAAAAATAAGAGGTTAATATCATTGGATTAAATTTTGAAATTGATCCAAACACAAAAGGTTAAAAAAAATCCCTCTGTATCACTTAAAATACTCCATTCCTAGTAAAAATTGGATTTAATAACATAGAAATTTTGAGCAAAGAAAGAAGAAAAAGAAATAACGTAAAGAAAGAAACTCATCTAATACAAGGCATCTAAGAAGATTTCACTACATTCAAATTCATTGTCATCATAAAACGAAAAAAAGAAGAAGAAGATTAATTACTAGGTCTCCAAAACAAACAAAATAAAGTAAGTGTTGAATTGAAAGAACTACCAATTAAGTACCAACAATACTTCTATGATAAGTAAACAACTATAGTGCACTTGCTTTGCGACTCTTGAAACTAACGTGGGTATTCCATAATTTCTTCATTAGCCGCCTTCTCATCCTTGGCAAGATTGAGTATCCACTCAAACATCTGTGATGAGCAAGGCAACGTGATCGGCTCTTTGTCATCAACCATAATCTTCTCCTCAAATTGATTGAATAAAGCTTGAAACATCTTGGAAGCCAAACATGTATTTGGAATCACAAATAGCTTACGCTCTTCACCCACATGCAACGCCAAGAACCCGCTCGGGACTAGATTTTCATGGATCTTTTTCTTGACAGAGAGGTTTTTCTTGCTCTTCAACCGTAGGTTTGACAAGAGTCGCTGAACTCTTGCTCCAAATTTCGTCATCTTCAACACTAGTGCCACACTGATACGCAAAGAAAATTTAGAAAAGACTGGAATTCTTAAAAAGAAAATTTAGAGAAGATTGATGTACTACGTTGGGGACTATATATGCGTGAGGTTGAGAATACGTATTACATTAGGATGAGGTTTCTCTATACGTATTGCAATAAGATTAGGTTTGTGTTATATGTGGAACCAAATTAAAGCTTGACAATTAAGGTCGGCTTAATTTTTTTTTATACTCCGACCAAGTATAGGATTAGTATTTTCTACGTTTTATCAAAAAAGGAATAGGATTAGTCTTATAAATTTATTCGAACATTGAAATCTATTATATTATTCTTTTATTTTTAAAGTAAGATTTATAAGTGTTTTAGGAATAAATTTTATATTTTTTACTTTAAAAAATTATTAAAAAAAAAAGTAATGTCTTTTGTATTGGTGATGAAAGACAAAAGGATTGAATTATGGCCATATGTAGATCTCTTCCAGATTTGGGTGGAGATTTACAAGTCTCCATCGGATCTAGCTTCCTCTTTCGATACCTTCGTCGAACGGGTTGAGTGTGTCAGATTTCCAATGAGAAAATTAACACTCAATCTAAAGGAATCATATTAGAAGAGCTCCACTTGTCTCGATTGCCACTGGTGTTGAAACTGGCCACAACTTGTTAGGTCAGCCTAGGGGTGGCAAAAAAAGCCCAAACCCATTAACCCACCCAAATCCACTTATTAATTGCCCAACAAAACCTACTTATTTAATAAATAGGCAATTGGTGCTAGCCTAATTAGACCCAATTAAGTTGAGTTTAATTGGGTTTTAATTGGGTTGATTATTGGGCATTTAACAAATTTATCCAAACCCATTTATTGATCATTTGGGGGTATTTTTGTCATTTTTATGGACATTTTTATCATTTTAGAAGTTGTAAGATATTTTGGCTATTTATATACAAAAAATAATTGGGTAAATGGGTGGGTTGGGTTTTAATGGGTTGGGTTTGGTATGGGCCATACATACTTTGTTAAATGGGCCTAAATAAGCAATTGGGTTTTTAAGGACCCAACCCATTTATTACCCACCCAAACCCACCCATTTGACACCCCTACTGAAGACCAATGAGATTCTCAAGTGACGGAGGCAACTTGCGAATACCACTCCCATCCAACTTGAAAGAGAATAAACTATGTGGAAGAGAATTGTGAAAATATGGGGAGTTTCTTAAGGCGTGAGCAGCCCTTAAGTGAGAATTGTGTAAGAGAATTCAGCTTGAGACTGTGTGGAAGAGTTTCAAGTTTAACGCAATCGTAGAGGTACCATTCTTTAAGCTTTTTAAGACGCCCGACGGAGTAATGAACCTTCTTTAATTTTTTAAAAGAACCAAGATTCAATTTCTCTAAGTTTGGGACCATTGATAAGTCAGGTAATTTCTTAATCAATTTACAGCTATTGAAATTCACAGATGTCAAGGCTTGGCAGTGAAGGATCTGTAAAAGGGAAAGGAAAAAAAAAGTATATGCTATGTTACTGATCAAGACACCCGAATGGCTTTTCAATGCCAACAAGTTGCTCAAGCACTTAGCAACAATATATATATACACCTTCTTCTACCAGCTCTTCCAAATAGGCAGTTAGCTTGTTGACTATTATAAACATAAAACAGAGTATGTTGATTATCAACATTTAACAGAATGTCAAGCATAAAGAGAATTCCACACTCAACAGACACAGTACACAAAACTCCAAGAGTCATCAATCGTTTCTGCTGAATCAGCATCAAAGCATATTAACAATTTTGCACATGATCCAGTGCATGGGACAGCTACCCACTTCAAAAAAATTCCAAGGCCAACAACTCTCATGGACAGTCTCAAAGTGATGCACCTACTACACCTCATCAAGTAGCCTACTACAATGACTCAGTCTTGCCAGGTTCAGAATCTGTCTTTACTCAAGGGTGCGAAAGAAAGAAACATGTGAGGCTTATTGCTGACCTTAGTCTTTAGCTAAAAGAGATGAGTTTGCAAAGTTTGGTTTACTTGGTGTAACTGCCAAAAGAGTGCAACCATTGTTGATTGTAGGAGTAAGTGCTGTTGGAGTAAAAACAAGAGGTTTCAAATAACAACAGGTGTTGTCTAAGCCCAAATTTAAATGATGGAAACAGCAACAGATTATATGTATTCAGTGCAAACTTCATCCTCTGCCACTTTAGCATGAATTTTGATGATTGCAAATGTTAAATACTTTAAATACTTTTTACTGCTAAGTGAATGAAGGAGATGAGAAGATAAAGCTTATAAACATCAGTCCAAATCCACCTTAAAATAAGTACTTTGATAGCAAATGACATATAATTAATCTTTATACAATTCACAAGTGTAGGGTCTTCTAAATGTTAAAAGGGAGAAGTTTATAGGCTTAAGTCCAAATCCACCATCTCTTGTGTAGATATCCTCCAATACATGACTTGCAATCAAGAGGACAAGGTGAGAGAATCCTTTAAGCTTAGCTGTCAAAAGAGATTTCTTTTATCAGTCTTTTCCTGATGTATTGCAGCTGAAGCAACCAACAAACATTTGTTTCCCTTCATGTGATTTGGCTACAAAAGCAGTCCCCACCCAACAACTTGGAAGAAGCGCTTGCCAAAACCTTTCAGCAGTGATCACCAACTGCCAATTATCATAGCTTTGCACACCCTAACAGGCCTTTATGGTCTTTGATCTTGAGGTTGCCAAGCCTGAGTTGTTTCCAAAGCACTTCAGTACCCGCAAAGAGAGTTAGAGAGCATTAGGACAGATTGTATAGAGATTTGGGTCTATTTTTACAATTGTAGAGTGCTTAAGTAAATCACTCTTTAGATAGTGCATTAGAAAGTAAGCTTCCCAACTCCTCCTCAATACTCACATATGTTTTGACTAAATATGTCTTCTGCCTCAACTACTTGATCTCTTATTTGATGGTTCTCTAAACTATTTGAGACATCCTGAGGCTTTCGAAGTTTCAGATTTTAGTCTTTTCTCTAATAAGATTTTCAAACTCCCCAGCTGGATATTGCATATCTCCAATTATCATCAATCCCCATACAAAGGACATTATTGTTGATCTCCAAATTTTTGTCCAAACAACTTGATCTACCATCCTGACTTTCATTACCATAAATCAAGCACAAATTACAAATCTGACATCCTATCTTTGTATGCAATTGCATCTTGATGCTCGTAGAAAATGTCATTTTTAAATGAAAGCTATTCAAAATTATCCAGTTCAATGTTCAATGATAAATATGATTATGTTCTAGAACCTATGTTACCCACAAACATCCAGTTTACATCATGAAGATGGTATTAACATCATTTCATCATGCGAAAAAAGAAAAGTGAGTGTGTGCATGCGCACGTGCCATGCTGTGGGTTTCTCTTTAGTGATAACCAGAGAAAGTGAAAATACTATATCTTTTATAAATACCATCTATTAACAAACAAGTACTATAAAAATTCCAAATGAGACAAAGGCATAAGAATATTGTATGTACCTGTGATGATCTTCTCGTGTACTAATATGCTCCTTTTTTTCTTTTTATGGTAAGTCATGTGCTAATAAGCCTTGCCCAAAATCTGACACTTTCTCGATGCTGCAAAAACACCATATGATATTATGAACTACACAAACCACAAATACCTTAACCCAAAAATCTCCTCCTTTAATTAAGATGTTGTATAGCCTAATATTAAATAAGAAAACAGAGCAATCCACATTACTAGCGTAAAAGAACTGAACTTATTTTCAAATTCGAATAGAAGCAGATGCAACTACATCTTGACCTAATGCATGAAACTTTAAGCACATTTTTATTCATGTACATGCCTTCCCCCTGCCTTTCTCATTTTGTGACCAACACAAAATTTCTAACAAGCATCCTTAATGACAATTATGAACTAAACCATATAAACTCTTCCTTCCCACTAACAATACAAATGCATGTGTGGAAAACAAGAACTGAGGGTATTATTAGTGATTACAACAACTGGATCTGAGGCAGGGCACGTCCTCCACCAAGCCTTCAAGAAAATCAGGATTTCTCTTCTCCAATTTTGCAAATGTTTTGAAGCTGAAGTCGGTTGGCAATCTCTTAACAGGAACTGTGAATGTCACAGCCTAGCCATAGCTGAATTCCCATTTTGACCTGTAACCAAATTTGATATTCAAACAAAAAGAAATGCCAACATAAATATTGAATGGAAAGAAGAATCACTAACTGAACAAAATGCTTGTCTTTTTTCTTTCTTTGTTATCTTCTTTGACTGGATCAACCCACTCTTATTCCTTCTGCAAAATTGCTCTAACATAAGGTCAATAAAATAATTGTCCATGAGAATCATTACTAGCAAAGGATTGGTCATCCTCTTACAAGAACCCCAACAATATATACAAGTTAGTGTAATGATTTGACCTTTGCACTGCTATCTCCTCCCCTGTCTTGAACCCCTCCCCATCCTCCTCCTCCTCTACGACCACACCATATAATCGTATAAATATAAAATTTCACGAACAGTTTAAAATCATTTTGCACAGTCTTTGTATAAATACAATCTGTTAACAAACAAATGAAATAATTGCCCATATTTGTGCATATAATTCACAACAATTGTACAAGAATATTGTACGCACCTTTGACGATATCCTCATGTGCTAATAAGCCCTTTTTAATGGTGAGTCATGTGCTAATAATCCTTGCCTGAACTGAATTGAAATCTGACTCTTTATGCTGCAAAAGAAAAACTATTATATTGTGAACTACATAATAAAACCCACAAATCACTCAACCCAAAAATAGATGCCACTCAATTTGGGTACAGAATCAAAGGTCATTAGCATACAAAAAGGTCCTACTTTCATTAGGATCATGTCTAGCCTAATAAAGAACTACAAGAAATAAGAAAGAAGAGAAATTCACATAGCTAGTGCAAAAGAACAAGATTTATTTTCAACTTCCAATACAAGGAGATGCAACTACATCTTAACTTAATGCATGATTACAAATGGAACCTAGGTGGGGCTCCTCTCCCTTCCTTCACTGACTTGCTAACATGATTACAAATGCATGTGCAAAAAACAATAATTAAACATAACAAGAAAATTTAAGAGACTATCATTCAAGATGAAAAAAAGTGGAGCTGAGACAGGGCACCCCTTCCTCCAAGTCTACGTTAGGCAGGACAAGAAAATCTAATCAAGAAAATGATTTTTTTTCCCCAATTTTGCAAATGTTTAATCTGATACTTATAAAAGAACAAAACATAATTATCAAATGAAATCAAACACAAAAATGGAAAATGCACTTCAATTTCTCTTAAATATGAACCACATGGATTAGCATACTGAAGAGAGAACGAAAATATGTTATTAAATTCCAAAGAGTACTCCTGAAAGAGAGATCCAGTCCCCTTTTGACAAACACAATTTCTTCAAACCTTAATGTCCACATTTGTTCAATCACCAATTTCCAAGCTGCCTAAAACAAAGATCCTAGCAATAACCACAAAGTTAATTTGGCATGGGAATAGAACCTACCTTAAAGACTAGAACACCTGCCAATTCATCTTCCACTCAAACCAATTCACTTGAACCCATATTCATTTTTAATTCAGAAATGTCTCTAAGCAAAGAAGCAGAAAACTAAGATACCTTAGCTCAGTAGTATATCTCCAATAGAAGATAATGGGATCATCTATAATGAAGTGTGAAATCATGATTCCCTTTCCCACCCAAAAAATAATACTAATGCCTCTAGCTTCTCTTGCAATCATTCTTTTTAGCATCATCATATTATGGATAGCAATGACAGAAAATGAGACAATGCAACTGAAAGGACACTGATATTGTAGGTTAACGAACAACACAATGCAAATAAGACAATAAGCAGACAATAACTTTCTTGAATTATTTGGGAAGATCTCAATGCTGAAACAAGAAACATACCAATCATCAAATTTGGGTCTTCACAGTCGAAATATGCATTGCATGCTGAAATGATGTATCTCCATTGGAACCCCTTCACCATATATAACAAATAATTTGTGATAGCTCGGAACATTTTTATTTCTATATGACCAAGCATCAGGATGCACCTGGATTTTTTTTTTTGTTTTTATATATAAGCAGCATAATTGAACCACAAGTTATCTATTAAAAACAAGAATGGTTAAAAATTCTATGGTTTAAGATAACCCACTATATATGTACAAGAAGAACCCTTATGTCGTTACATTGCCTCTTCAAATGCTTGTTGTATCTATGCCTCAGAGCATCTTCGTCATGATGAGACCAACTTCCCATTAAACAGTTTGACCATTTCAATCCAAGCCTTAGCCACTAATCCACGACCAACTTTATTCCCTATGTGAACCATTGTTGATGCCCAGTTCATTCTCAGACATTCACTATCATCATAGGAAACACCCTCCTTTTCCGCACAGAAATGATAAAACTTATTTACGGGGATAACAATTTATTCAACAAAACATTCAGAATGCTCTTTACTTGAATTCACTTTACTTGCCGGGACAAGGCTATTCATTGTAACACCTAATTGGTAAAAGTAGAATTTATTCATTAGATACAGATGATACTCCTTGAAATCGACATAGCTATAAGCTAAAACCAATATAATTTAAAACATTCTTTTTCGCTAACAAATTTAGATTAGTCTTACTGCATTTAGTTCTTAGCTAGTTAACGAAGCAACAAATTAAATAAGTTACAATCACTTCCAGAATAAAGAACAGAATTAAAAAAATAAAAAATAAAACCCCTTCAAGACCAATCAATAGTAATAAGATAAAATAAATGCCTATAAAATACAAAAGGAAACCACATACTTGGCCTCCAAATCCAACCATACACACACCTTGTAATCTTCTTGGTACGGCATTATTTCAAGTCCCTAACTGCAAAGAAAATGAAAGACTTTTACATTAAAAGTCAACAGTAAGAAGATCAAATAAATACCTATAAAGAAACATCAGGCAGCAAGTTAGCACAAGAAAATAGAATATACATCAAAACAGAGGAAACTAGATTGCAAACAAAACAAAAACAAAAATGTGTTAATTTGAAGTCTGCAAAGTTTACATTGAAAGAAAAGGTCTGGCAATGAGTTCTAAGGAAAACATCTTAAACAGAAACCCTTTTTTTTAATCACAATGATCCAATTCCACTATATTTTTTTTTTTAAGTAAGGAACTTTTCATCCAATTACATGCACAACTTATGTTTTTTTCTTGAATGATTTGAAAATAAATTGAATCAAGAACAAACATGCAAATAAAACAAAGCAACAAAAAAGCATACCTTGGCATATTTTCATCAAGAATGTTCCCAATTTCTTCCACAGTGAATACAGATTGAAGTTGAAGTCATGATTTAGAGAGAGATGGGCCAGTGGAGATGAACCCAAATCAAAGCCTGAAGTTGATACCGGTGAATATGTGCAGCCCAGGTAGTTGGGACAATGACAACAGGCTTGAGGTCTATACAAATATTTGCTACTCCTCGTAGGTAGGACCCTGTTTCTCTTGCTTATACATAAACATGCCTCACGATGCTTGATTTTTGGAATTGCAATCAATCTTCTTCCCTCGATGCACTTCCTCCAGCATTACATCAATGACATAACAGTCCTTTGAAGGTGTCCAATGGGCTGGAATTGCAATCAATCTTCTTCCCTCGATGCACTTCCTCTAGCATTACATCAATGACATAACAGTCCTTTGAAGGTGTCCAATGGGCTCTTGAACAATCATTAGTTGCATGGCCTGGGAAGTCCTTCCATGTTACAGACCAGAGATTCTGTAAATTGATACCAGAAGAACATGTATTTCAGAGATGACAAGTTCAATAAGGCGACTGATAGTTCATTATTCTTAATTAAATGCTAGGGCAGAACTTTCCTCTTATACATAAGCAACATAATAAAACAACAAATTATCTAAAGATACAAGAATGTGTAAATGACAGTTCACCCTGGTAATGAATCACAGCCATAATCTCAGCAATTACCATTTCTCCTGTTTCATCCAAAAAAGAATGACTCTGTTCAAGAACCTTTGTATCATTATATTGCCTTCTCAAAAGTTTGAATATATATATGCCTTGGAGCATCATTGCTATAGTGAGATCGAAATTTCCCATTGAACAGTCTGACCATTTCCATCCAAGTCTCAACCACGGATCCATTTCCAATTTTATTTCCTCTAAGCACCTGCTCTTGTCCTGTAACAATTAAACAAGGCAGCAATCTATTGTTGATATCCAATTTGTTCTGACATTTTCACCATCAACAGAGGAATGACCCTCCTGTTTTCCACCTACAGAGATGATAAAAGTAGTATGTATTCATTAAAAACAAATGATACTTGTTGAAATACACATTGCTATAAGCTAAAACAAAACATATATAATTTAAATCAGTCTTACTGCATTTAGTTCCTAGTTAATTAATGAAGTAAGAAATGGAATGAACTACAATCAGTTCCAGAAAAATAAACCATCAGGTCAGGGCCTGTCCAATCCATTATTCAAAAGGCCAAGTAGCTTCTGCTCATTTCTCTGCAACAGTTTTTTTTATGGGTGTGTGTGTTTATTGTGGGCTGTTGAAGGTGCTTATTTTTCCCCTAATATGGACAGGTTTGCAAACATGACTTATCATTAGGTACTACATACTTAGGTCATAACTGGCTTCGCTTACAATCAGCTGTAAGCATATTACTGATTCTTGTGGAAAGCAGACTACCCAAAGAGTGGCTAAAAGAGAGATTGGGGTATATAAATGT
>OU015761.1:28226416-28341336 GCA_907173295.1 Fagus sylvatica | reverse complement strand
ACATTGAGAGTGCAAAACAACAAGATTTATTTTCAATTTCCAGCAGAAGAAAAACAGCTACATCTTGACTTAATGCATGAAACTCAAAGCACATTTATTCATATACAGGCTCTCTGTCATTATGTTACCAACTCAAAATTTCTGACGAGCATCTCTATTGATAATTATGAACTAAACCAAATAAGCTCTTCCTTATCACTGAGAATATAACATGATTACAAAAAAATCATGTTATGATACATAGAAATCTAATGCAGAGAACTAGGCCTTTTTTTTTCCCTCCAATTTTTTAACTGTTTGATATGATACATAGAAAGGAACAAAACATAATAATTATAAAATGAAATCAAACACAAAGAAAGTTCAGTCTATCTTACATATGTGCCATATGGATCAGCGTAGCGAAGAGAGAAGGAAAGTAGGTTGGCAAACACCAAAGAGCACTCTTAAAAGAGCAATCGTGCCCCCTTTTGACAAATACAATTTTTTCAAACCTCAATGTCCACATCTGTTCAATCACCAAATTCCAAATTTCCTAGAGAAAAGATCCTAGCAGCAACCCTAAACTTAATTGGGCAGGAAGATATCCTCCTCCCCAAACCAATTCACATGAACCCAGAATCAATTTAAATTTGGAAAAATCTAAAAGCAAAGAAGCAAACAACTAAGATATCTTAGCTCAGTAGTATATCTCCAATAAAAGATGATAGGGTCGTCTATAAAGAAGTTTGAATACTACATTCCCTCTCCCCCATAAAGACCTAAATAGAATGCCACATGCCGCTCTTGCAATCATTCTGCTCAACATCTTCATAACCAAAAAACACAAGAGAGGGATATAGGATCCCCTTTACTTAAACCTCTATAATGCTAAAGAAGCCACTTGGGGAAACTGTTAACAAGAACTGAGAATTTCATAATGGAGATACAAGATGAAGTCCATCTTCCCCTTTAACCAAATCTATTAAGCTAATACAAGGAAATTTACCAAATTTCACACTCCTACAAAAAAAATAAAAACAAAAGAGGGCTACCATTGTGCTCTTATTCCCAACAACAGAAAACATTACTGGTTTTTAATGCACTCTTATTCTGAACAATGGAAAACATATCTAGGAAAAATCTTCCTCCTCAAACCATATTTTACACCAAAAAAAGACCTTATATCATTACCACAATGAATTTTCTTGAAAAGCAGAAACGGGCCCTTACATCACTTACATTCAGAACTTTGTTGTTTTTTTAGTAATAATTTCTACAGTTCTAGTTCCAAATTGCATCACTTTTCCTGTTGCTTTTTTGTTTAGGGATTTTAGGAAGGAATTTGGGGGAGATTGTTACATAAAGGCAAGATGCATCAAGATAAGATGAGAAAAAAAAAAAAACCATTGTCTCTTATGTTGACCTTCATTTAATTGCTCTAGTTAAAAAAATATTACAAAAGCACACACGTCTGTATTTAGTACCCAAAAAAGGTATGCTAGGTTACTGATCAAGAGACCCCAATGTATATATTCATGTATATACACCTTGTTCTACCAGCTCTTCCAAATAGGCAGTTTGCTTGTTGACTATTATGAACATATAACAGAGTATGTTGATTATCAACATTTAACAGAATGTTAAGCATAAAGAGAATTCCACACTCAACAGACACAGTACACAAAACTCCCAGAGTCATCAATCTTTTCTGCTGAATCAGCATCAAAGCAGATTAACAATTTTGCAGATGATCCAGTGCATAGGACAGCTACCCACTTCAAAACTCCAAGAGTCATCTTAAGTCTTAGCATCTCTTCTATCCACATTTGGTATATCCAGGAGCATGACAACATCAGGGAACACCTTATCAAAACTGCTCCTTATACTTTATACTTTCTTCAGATCACAATCCTCCAAAATGGAAAAATCAAGGAAAAAATATTTTCTGTAAAACTCTAACTCTTCTTAACCCTTCTAAAGATTAGCTTTAACAATTTATATTGCACGCTGGGTAACATAAGTGTAGTTTACCTCAATTCTTAAGTCGAACAACATTGTGTTGTTTCCATGACCCTCTTAGACGACCCAAATGTTCTACACTAAGTATCATGCTTTGGCTCAAGAGAATCATATCTCATTCATGTTATTCTTGGTCAAAGAAGAACCTTCTTTTTTGTTGGCCCTGGATTAGCATTAAGCCATCAACTACATTAATCAGTTGAACGTTCTAATTCCTCCACCCTAGTACTCAACATCCTCCATTTGAAAGGTCCAAAATTTCTAGAGTATGACCAATTAGATGTTGATCTCTGTTAGTCTAAAACATTATATGCCTTTTTTACTATACTTGTCCATTAACTCATAAAACTTAATGCCTTTTTAGAATAATTTTGAAAAAAAAAAATGGATTGAAAATTTGGTTCTATGACATCAGATTTTGGATAGCAATGACAGAAAATGAGATAATGCAACTGAAAGGACACGGATACTGTAAGTTAAGGTACAACACAATCAAAATAAGACAATATAAGCAGAGAATAACTTTCTTGAATTATTTGGAAAGATCTCAATGCTGAAACAAGAAACATACCATGATACCAATCATCAAATTTGGGCTTCACTATAGAAATCTGAATAGCATGCTGAAATGCAGTATCTCCGTTGGAAACCTCACTATGTACAAGAATGGATAAAAATTCTATGGATTAAGATAACCCACTATGTACAAGAAGAACCTTTATGTTGTTATATTGCCTCCTCAAATGCTTGTATCTATGCCTCAGAGAATCTTTGTCATGATGAGACCAAACTTCCCATTAAACAGTTTGACCATTTCAATAAAGCCTAGGCCACAAGTCCACCACCAACTTTATTCCCTCTAAGAACATGGTCTCAGAGAGATGTTGATGCCCAATTCATACTCAGCATACGAAAGGCCCTCCTTTTCTGCACAGAAATGATAAACTTATTTAAGGGGATAACTATTTATTCAACAAAACATTGGTAATAAAAGTATTTTTTCTTTTCATTAAACACAGATGATACTTATTGGAATACACATCGCTATAAGCTAAATCCAATATAATTTAAATCAATCTTTTTTGCTAATAAATTTAAATCAGTCTTACTGCATTTAGTTCTAAGCTAGTTAATGAAGCAACAAATTAATTAAGTTACAATCTCTTCCAGAATAAAGAACAGAATCAACAAAATAAAAAATAAAAACCCGTCAAGACCAATCAATAGTAATAAGATCAAATAAATGCCTGTAAAATACAAAAGGAAACCATATACTTGGCCTCCAAATCCAGCCATACACACACCTTGTAATCTTCTTGGTACGGCATTATTTCAAGTCCCTAACCTGCAAGAAGATCAAATAAATACCTATAAAGAAACATTGGGCAGCAGAATATACATCAAAACAGAGGAAACTAGATTGAAACAAAACAAAAACAAAAAAGTGTTAATTTGAAAGAAAAGGTCTGGCAAACATCTTAAGCAGAAACCCATTTTCTTTTAATCACAATCATCCAATGGGTTTCTGAAACCACAATTTTGATTTGATTTTACTCACAACTTATGTTTTTTTCTTGAATGATTTGAAAACGTTTTCAGCATTGAAATAAATTGGATCAACAACAAACCAAATCTTAATTTATATAGACAAAGACACACAAACATGCAAATAAAACAAAGCAACAAAAAAGCATACCTTGGCATATTTTCATCAAGAATGTTCCCAATATCTTCCACAGTGAATACAGATTGAAGTTGGAGTCATCATTTAGAGAGGGCTGTGCCAGTGGAGATGAACCCAAATCAAAGCCTGAAGTCGATTCCGGTGAATACGTGCAACTCTTGGTAGGTAGTTGCGACAATGGGAACAGGTTGAGTTCCATACAAATCTTTGCAAATCCTCGTATGAGGGCCCAGTTTCTCTTGCTTATGGGTTTTCGTGGTTTTAGTTTTAGTAATAGTCAGAGAAGTAGTCTGGGTTGGGCACAGTTTATGGTTCGGTGTACGCGAGATACAGTCGGACCTCTGAGAAGAGACGGTCTGTGAAAAATTTCTTCGTAATTTGAGGAAAAATGCATCCTACATGGACTCCTATCCTTTTTATCATATTTGGAAGAAGAGTAGTGGGTTCAATAGAAGAAGTGGTTTTACAGAAAAGCTCAACGTGATTTCGAGAGGGATGGGCCAGTGGAGATGAACCCAAATCAAAGCCTGAAGTCGATTCCGGTGAATACGTGGAGCCAGTTTGGGACTCTTGCTTATGACTTTTCGTGGTTTTCGTGGTTTTAGTTTTAGTAATAGTCGACGAGAAGTAGTCTGGGTTGGGCACAGGTTATGCTTCGGTGTACGCGAGATACAAGTCGGACTTCTGAGAAGAGACGGTCTGAGGCGACGGTCAAAAATTGTCTTCGTAACTTGAGGACAAATGCATTCTACATGGACTCCTATCCTTTTTATGGTATTTCGAACACGATTGGTCATACACCAAAGCTCAACGTGATTCAAGTCCTTGAAGAGCCACTGGAATGAGTCCTGACTCCAGCAAAACCACAGATGGTCATACCGATGTTTGTTAAAGAAAGTACGTGAGAACTCTTTTCTTCTACCATTGATGGAAATGTCGACATAACATTGAAAGTTATCATCCTCCGTTCCAAAAAGAAGACATAGAGCAAACTTTGGAAACCCCGGACCAACCCAAAATGATATGGAACTTCCGACACCTTGATGATTGAACCAATTTGGAATCTCATTTCCTGGTACTTTAAATGTTAGTTCATTGGTAGTAGATGACTGTGGACCCATTATCATTTCTCTAAACTGCAGGAAATTACCAAATTCAACAAATGACATATTAGTAAAGCTAGTCATGTATTACTATTTGTGAAGCTAACAAAAATTGTTTCTAAATAACTTTAAGAGAGAGAGGGAGAGAGAGACCTGATGGAATAATTTGGTTGATGCTGATGAATCCAACGAGTCACAGTTTGACAAATCAACAAATCTTATACTTCGTGGAAGCCTTGGAATGTCTCGAAACTCATTGCAATTGTATATACGAAGGTAATCTAATCTCTCAAATCTGCTAATGCTTTCTGGGAGGGTAACAACATTGCTATTGTAGATGCCTAACTTTTCCAATGTGTGGGGCCAACAAATTGTCAAAATAAAATCTATTTCCGAATGAATTTTAAAATTATAAAGATATAGATCTTTCCAGTTCGGAAAAACATTGGAAAATCCTTCATTAAATTTACATTGTGATCCTCTATCAGTCTCCACGTCCTTCAGAAATATGACATCACCATCAATAGTGAGATACTCAATATGTTGTAATTTATATATGCTACTTCGAAGATGCACCCCTCCCAAATTGTTTCCGAATTTTAACCATTCAAGCCCGGTGAGATTCTCAAATGATAGAGGCAACTCGCAAATAGCAGTCTCAGTCAAATTTAAGGTGTTTAAACTTTTCATTTCTCGTGAAATATTGGGGAACTTCTTAAGGCTTGAGCACCCGAGAATTGAAAAAATTCTGAGAGATTCCATCATGAGACAGCTTGGAAGAATTCGAAGTTTAGTGCAATTTTCGAGTGACAACACTTCAAGCTTATCAAGACACCCGACGGTGTCATGAACCTCAACTAAATTTTTACAATAATCAAGACGCAAAGACTTTATGTTTGGGATCACTTGATAAGTCGGGTAATTTCCTAATGAATTCGCAATAATTGAAATTCACTTTTGTCAAGGTTCGGGACGAAGATATCTGTAGAAGAAAAAAAAAAAAGAAAAAAAAAAGAAATTTAAAATATAGTTTATAGAAGTAATAATTTATAAATACTAAGTAACATACCTGCTTAAATGGCTTCTCTATTCGGCTATGAGACAAGTTGAGTGAAACCAAATTTTTAGGATAGAATTTGGGTGGTAATGAAGACCATGGAAATCCTTGCCAATCAAGCAACTTTAATCCATTGGGAAGATATTCAAGGCATCCACAACTCTTTATGTTACAAATTATAAGCAGTCTAAGATTTTTCATCTTAAGAAATTGATCATTGAATTGCACCTTCGTTGGTTCACCCGGCGAGCACAACATTATGCCTTGGATTTTATCCGAACCCTAATTGGACAAAACAGTAAGTGAATCACACACACAACAGAATTAACCAAAAAAAATATAAAAATTATTAAATTTGATACAAAATCCATATTGATAAGATTAAATTTTCTTCCACATTAAAAAAAAAAAAAAAAAAAAAAAAAAAAAAAAAAAAAAAAAAAGCAAAGTGATTACATCTTTCATGTGAAGAACAAGAAGAAAATGAATCAAAACAATGTATACCGTATTTTCACTTAGTACTTCAAGTGCTTCCTCATAACACCAAACTCTGCTACGTTCTCCAGGATTTTGTGGTGATTCTTGTCGAACAATTTCTCTACCCATTTGTTGTAGCAAGTCATGCATCCACAAATAATTATGTTGATCAATAGTCACAAGACATTTATCGATAAGATTTTGAATACCAAATTCTGGGTGTAAATCACAAGCTTCTAGTATATCCACAACATAATTCTTGATACGTCCCTTGAAGAAACATGCAATATCGAGGAAAATATTCTGTTCGATATTGTTTAATCCTTCGTAACTTATTTGCAATATTTTTTGAATATTTTCATGAGGAATTTTTTTATACTTATCTAATCTCAATTTCCATTCAGCTTTAGTTCTTCCATACAAATCAGCACCCATTACTACTAGAGCTAGTGGGAGACCTTTGGCATAACATATAAATTGGTTCGCAAGTTCTAAATAACCTTCATTTGGTTTGTTTCTTCGGAAGGCATGCTCACTAAAAAGTTCAATAGCTTCATGTTCATCTAATCCTGTAACCTTGTAGGTTGAAAGACCATTTCCAAGAGAAGTTAGCAAGTGCTTATCTCTTGTTGTTACAATAATTCTACTTCCAGGAGCAAACCAATCACATTTTCCGAGCAAATTTTCTATTTGAGCCAATTCATCCACATCATCAAGAATTATAAGAACCTTCTTTCGGCAAAGAATCTCATTTATCATGTTTGTTCCCCTAGATATGTTACACACCTTCAAATTACTATTCCCTAAGATCTGACAAAGAAGTTTCTCTTGTAGCTCGATTATGCCTTTATTTGTCTCTGAATTCTCTCTAACATTCTCTAGAAAACTTCCTTCCTTCAAAATGATAAAAATATATGTTATAAATAGCTCTTGCGATTGTAGTTTTACCAACTCCACCAAGGCCATATATCCCTACCATGCGAATATCATATGACTCAATATCTAAAAGCAATTTTATGGCCTCTACACGTGAATGTATTCCAACTTGGTATTTGGCAACAAATAATTGTATCCGATTTAATTTAGGATTTTTTGAGATCTCTTCAACAATTCCTTGGATAAGCTTAAATTCAGTGCAGCTGCCATTCACAAATAATTAAAACATGTAACAAGTTAGAATAAAAAAAAAAACTAAATTCAATATGATGTTTAGTTTGTACAATAAAATTTAAGGATTGCTAATTAAAAGTAAGCAACATGTAACTCATAGATTGAAAAACTATAATTATATTAGCACTTTTTTTTTGGGTGGGGTAGCAATTAATTAGCTTCATGCTTTTGGCACGAAATTGCGTGGAAACTCCAATTACATGAGGTCATAAACTTCTTGGAATCCCACTTTTAATACTTTATAAAATAAAATAAAAAATTGAGGAAATATTATACTTTATAAAAAAAAAAATTAAGTAAATAGTACGTGGGTGAAACTCCTAATTTGTCAAGTCATTTTATTTCCATCATTAACCTATTGCTAACTACCTTAATTAGTAATAGAAGATATGACAAGAAAAGAATACTTTCATAATTTAGTACAACTTAAAGAAAAGATAATAATAATAGCAAACAATTCATGCTAGTTATATTTAACAACAAAATTTAATGGTTGAAAAAACAGAAAACAAAACAAGTGTAGTCACTAAATATATTATCTAGTTCTTGTTAAAACTCGTAAAAGAATATGTGTAGTCACTAAATAAATGCCTATTCTTGTAGCACCAACCATTACGGGTGTTGTGATTTAATTTAACATAGCGCAACATCACAAAACCCCTAAAACATGTAAAAGAACAAGAGTTGTCACTAAATACATACTTGTTCTCGTAGTGCCAACCAGATATATTGGCCACTTCACATAGAGCTTCCTTCCACCTTTGTACTTTTTTGTCATCTTTACATTTTTCTTCACACTTAGCTAGTTCTTCCCCAAACTTTCCCTTTTGGCTTCGAACTTCAGATGGATCCACCTTGTAAAAAACCGGTACCACCAAATGATCATTCTTCTTACACTCAACAATCTTAGCAAGTTCATCCAAACACCAAGCGGACGATGCATAGTTTTCAGAAAATACGATTATTGAAATCGCTTGAACTCTCAATGGTTTTGAGAAGTTCGTCTGAAATTTTTTCTCCCCTTGGGAGATTATTATCCATGAAGGTATGAATACCGCGGTGACCCAAAGCTTTATACAAATTGGTTGTAAAACCATTGCGGGTATCTTCACCTCTAAAACTCAAGAAGACATCATATTTCCATTGGTGGGTGAAAGAGAAAGAGGAAGAGGAAGATGAGGCTCCTTCACTGGTCACAAGAGCCATTGGGATTTATGAGCAGAGATACAAGAAGATCTGAAAGGAGGAGAAAGAAAGTTGTGAAGGGGTTGTAAAAATAAGTGAGGAAAGTGAATGACAAATTAGGAAGAGTGAAGACAAGCAAGTGGAGACTTTTAAAGTGGGATGGACTTGTTTTGGTGTGAACTTTCTAAGTTACCATACTGAATGCTGAAGCTATTTACATTGCAATATCGTGGAAGTTTCTTTGTAAAAGCTAAATTAACTCTTTGAAATTTCTAAGCACCATACCTACCGGATTTATTAGAATTAGGTTTAGAAATGGTAAATACAACCCTGAATCAAATAAAAGTATATATCCCTTGAACACAAAGTTCTAAGAGAGAGGTCCACACGTTTTTTTCCTTTTTGACTTTTCGGGAAAGGTGCAAAGTTCTAAGAGAGAGGCCCACACGTTTTTTTCCTTTTTGACTTTTCGGGAAAGGTAGCAATGTTTAAGCCTATCACCATATAGTGTAAACTTTCTTTTTCCCTTGGGATTTCCCCTCTCTTCCTTCAGATTTCCCCAAAAAAGCAAGGAAATTATATTTAAATATGCCATCTAAAAACCAAAAAATTAAATGTTGGTCCATTTTTCTTGAAAGATTAAATTTTATGCTTGTATATAAGTGTGCTACACATGAGATGCAATGTTAAAGCTTCAATCTATTTTTGTTTTGGGAAAAATAACCATAAACTCCGCTGCAATCAACTCTGAACTTTGAGCACGCGTCACACTGTAGGAATAAATAATGAAGTGTAGATATCCCACTTCCATGCAATCCTTCAAACTTCAAACAGAGAGCCCCACGCGTTTGTTTACTTTTCTGGAAAAGTAACAATCTTTTAATCTATCACAACCCACTCAGACATATATTCAGATTACCCCAAGAAAAAACAAGGAAACACATATGCATATGCCAGCTAATGACAAGCTAACGATGGTCCTTTTTCCTTGAAGATAAGTCCAACACTGTCATATTATATATGCGTTGAAAGATATATATATTATTACACATGAGATGAAATGTTTTAAGCTTAAAATCTTTTGCTTTGGGAAACTATAGATTGAGAATGCATTTCATCAACAATCAAGGCAATCAACCATAAACTCCATTTCAATCCTATATTTTGAAAAGTCCCAAACCTGGAGTATGAGAATTATGATAGATTAACAACCAGTTAAGATTAATCACTTTTTTATGAATAGATCATGGCAATTACCATCACCATGTGCAGGAACTCCCACCAAAAACCAGTTCAATTCTTATCCAAAACCTTGAACTTTTAGTAACTTTGTTCTTTTTATGTTCTTTTTCTTTTTTAATTTCAACAAGGAAGTCATGTAGGAAATTACATTGAAAAATGGCTTTACACTAATATTAGATCGGATTTACATTGACAAAACTCCAAAGACGTGCCGAAATAATATCTCACATTAACAAGCAAAATAAATGCTACCGCCGAAGCTTTTTCAGTAACCACTTTCTCCGTGCTGTGATATCCATGGCCACAAACATCTTGGCCTTTCTCTCATCTTCCAAAAGTTCACAAGCCTCCAAGAAGAGCTCATCATCCATGTCTGGAACCAGTAGGTGTTGTCTAAGCCCAAATCTAAATGATGGAAATGGCAACAGATTGTATGTATTCAGTGCAAACTTCATCCTCTGCCACTTCAGCATGAATTTTGATGATTGCAAATGTTAAATACTTTTTTCTTCTAAGTGAATGAAGGAGATGAGAAGATAAAGCTTATAAACATCAGTTCAAATCCACCTTAAAATAAGTACATTGATAGCAAATGACATATAATTAATCTTTTTACAATTCACAATTGTAGGGTGTTCTAAATGTTGAAAGGGAGAAGTTTATAAGCGTAAAGTCCAAATCCACCTTCTCTTGTGTAGATATCCTCCAATACATGACTTGCAATCAAGAGGACAAGGTGAGAGAATCCTTTAAGCTTAGCTGTCAAAAGAGATTTCTTTTATCAGTCTTTTCCTGATGTATTGCAGCTGAAGCAACCAACAAACATTTGTTTCCCTTCATGTGATTTGGCTAAAAAAGCTGTCCCCACCCAACAACTTGGAAGAAGCGCTTGCCAAAACCTTTCAGCAGTGATCACCAACTGCCAATTATCATAGCTTTGCACACCCTAACAGGCCTTTATGGTCTTTGATCTTGAGGTTGCCAGGCCTGAGTTGTTTCCAAAGCACTTCAGTACCTGCAAGGAGACTTAGAGAGCATTAGGACAGATTGTATAGAGATTTGGGTCTATTTTTACAATTGTAGAGTGCTTAAGTAAATCACTCTTTAGATAGTGCATTAGAAAGTAAGCTTCCCAACTCCTCCTCAATACTCACATGTGTTTTGACTAAATATGGCTTCTCTTCAACTACTTTATCTCTTATTTGATGGTTCTCTAAACTATTTGAGACATGCTGAGGCTTTCGAAGTTTCAGATTTTAGTTTTTTCTATGATAAGATTTTCAAACTCCCCAGCTAGCTATTGCATATCTCCAATTTTCATCAATCCCCATACAAAGGACATTATTGTTGATCTCCAAATCTTTGTCCAAACAACTTGATCTACCATCCTGACTTTCATTACCATAAATCAAGCACAAATTACAAATCTGACATCCTATCTTAAGTATGCAATCGCATCTTGATGCTCATACAAAATGTCATTTTTAAATGAAAGCTACTCAAAATTATCCAGCTCAAAATATGATTATGTTCTAGAACCTATGTTACCCACAAACATCCAGTTTACATCATGAAGATGGTATTAACATTATTTCATCAAGGGTAAAAAAAATACATGTGAAAAAAGAAAAGTGTGTGTGCACGAGAGCATGTGCGTGCGTTGCTGTGGGCTACTCTTTAGTGATAACCAGAGGAAATGAAACAGAAAAAAACCCTTTATCCTAGCAACATTACTTATGAGAAAGAATGGCACCTTCATACAAGTTTCCCAAAGATCGTCATTGGCTGTGACTATTTAGCAAATTTCATCCCCAACAAAGCCATTCTGGCATTCTGATTAAGGAGATCCTTGAAGTCTGTACAATATTTCATCAACCTTAAATACCGATCTTCTAGCAAATATTTGCCACCAAGAAGTCCAAATCTTATACTGAATGAAGCAGTCATCTAGGCTGAAGCTTGCACATTGTATGTAGGACCAATCTTATACCTTCTGCACAACTGCTCTAACATAAGGTTCTTAAAATAACATTTCATCAGAATCACTATTAGCAAAGGAATGGTCATCCTCTTCACCTACAACTTCAAAATAACTCTCATTACATGAGAGAATTTATTCTAAATGAAAAATGTACCAGAGAAAAAATGAAACAATTATTTCATTTCATATTGTTTAAAAAGATCTATAATCTCATACATTACTTGAAATGGCAAAATTTCAATAATTTTATATGACACTTTTAGGACAATCTAATGCAGTAATTGCATTATCATGAAATTAAAACTTATTACAACACTACTTAGACAAATTTTTACATCAACTATACTAGCAAATGGACAACTACTGTACCTGTATTTTAAACATGCTAGCGTAGTTTTCACATGACCATCTATAATTATGCAGGTGGTCATAAATCTTAGGGTGAGTCCTAAATTGATCATAGTAATCTTGTATACCTATAGTAGTATTGCAAAGGAGAGAAAGACTGAAAGAGACCAATATTTACTCCCAGTTCACAGCCCTCAGCGTCCATAGAGTGACTTTAGTAAATTTCCCTTTTACCAGTGTAATCATTCCTGTATATCAAAAATAAATCTTTGAAATTGGGAGAGTTCTATTACATTATGCTTGTTGATTATATCTTAATTTGACTTCGATGATCATTATGTTTTATATTATATTAGAGAGAACGAGGGACTTGTTTTTCTTTTTTCTTGACAAAATGCAATATGAAGTTGCACACAGTTATGTGAAGAGGGGAAAAAAACACAAACACTGCTGACTGCTTATAAGCTTGTCAAAAGAAAATCTCACCAAAACCATTACAGCCAATATTTTGACCCGCTTGGTTACACCCTCCATCAGAAGCTGGATTTCCATAATTCAAGCAAGAATCATTATAATTTGGCTCCGGCTTGGTTCCATATGATTGTGTCTGAGAGTTCCAACATACACACAGTGTTTGCCATGTATAATTGAAACTAATGTATAAGACTAAAATAAGTTGACAATGCACCTTTAATAAGCATCCCAAATATCATCATAAGCTGTGACCATTTGTTGTGTTTCATACCCATGAAAACCCTCTCTGGTAAAGAAGATTTTTCATATCATAGTACTGCTATTCCAAGCTTCTACAATGATTCGTTAGAAAATCTTTGTCATGTTGCAATGTGAGTCTATTGTGTAACTCTATGGGTTCTAGGACATTAGAGTTTGGATAAAAAAAAATAAAAAATTAGACAATGCATCTCAAAGGTGACTAATATTTAATTGATAGGTAAAAGATATATTTTATTGAGAAAAAAACCACTGTGTGCATAAAGTATGAACACAAGAGCGTCAAGTATTACAAAAGAAGAGTTGGATGAATGTAAAGACAATGAATCTATAAAATGATTAACATAAGTACTAGAAGTAAGGCCCCAAGCACAAGACCAATGAACAAGGAAATGAAAATAAGAAAATATAATTAAAGCATCTTTGTCATAGTGACACCCAAATTTCCCAGGAAAACTCAGTTCAAGAAGAGCCTATATGTCATTACATGACCTCGTTAAATGTTTATATCTATGCTAGCATCTTTGTCATAGTGAGACCCAAATTGCCCATTGAACAGTCTAACCATTTCAGTCCAAGCTCAGCATGAATCCATGAACAACTTTATTCCCTTTAAGCACCAAGTGTTGTAACAATTCAATGAGGTAAGTCCATTATTGATGTCCAATTTGTTCTGACATTAACTTCCAGAATAGGAATGATAGCAGCATTTCAATGACAATGACAAATGCAACATTTTAGCCACAAAAAAAAAAAGACAAATGCAACATCTTTGCAAATCCATGACATGATATAAAAACACACCAATATTCGTTCCTTCAATAATATGATATAAAAATACACCAATATCCACAAATTAGGGTAATGACTTTTCAATACCTTTTCATTGCTGTTTCCTCATTTTTCTTAAACCCCTTCTTTCAAGATCTCTCTTCTTCTTCCCAACGGCACCATTTAATGTTATACATCTAAAACTTCACATATCATTTTGGATCATTTCATAAAGTCATCAATTAAAAACATATATGCCTGTATAAATACCATTTATCAACAATTAAATAATTGCCCATATATGTGAAAATAATGTCACAACAACTGTCTTCCATTCTTAACTTCCAGCAGTTGCAAAGGCAACTACATCTTAATTTAAAGCATGAAACTTTAAGAATATTTTTATTCATATAAATGCCTTCCCCTGCCTTTTTCAATTTGTTACCAACTCAAAATTTTTAACAAGCATCTTCAATAGTAATTGTGAACTAATCCAAACTCTTCTTAATCACTGACTAACTAACATGATCACAAATATATGTGAGTAAAACAATAGCTAAAGCTTCATAACAAGAACATTGAAAAGGGTATTATTACGGATGACAAGTGGATCTGAGACAAGGCACATCCTCCTCCAAGCCTATGTCAGGGCAAGACAAGAATATCTATTGGAGAGAATCATGCTTTTTTGTTTTATGTTTTTTTATAAGTTCATGCTTTTTTGTTTAATAATCCAAATTTTCAACTATTTGATCTGATTCTTAGAGAGGAACAAAATATAATTTATAAAATGAAATCAAACATAAAATTAGAAATTGAACTTTAATTTATCTTACATATGAGCTATATGATCAGCACACTGAAGAGATAAGGAAAATAGGTTGGCAAACTCTTAAGAGCTTTTGGGATCTCTTGGGTGTTTTCTGGAAATGTTATGGATCTTCTATTTAGTTGGTGGAATGGTTTGGGTAAACATGCTTCAGATATTTGGAATCTTATTCCTTTATGTTTGATGTGGATAGTGTGGCTCGAGCGTAACCGTCGGTCATTTGAGGATACATCTAGTTCAGACAGCCAGCTTCGGGATTCTTTTGCTGTTATGCTTTTTGATTGGTCTAGAGTGTGGGGTTTTACCTCTAGTCCAAATGTTTTTGATTTTATTTCCTGTTTGTCTTATTCTGCTTAAGTTGATGTAACCTGTTCTTGCTTCATTGTGCATGCTTTATGCACAAGTTGAAGTTCTGATTTAATAAAAATTTCCATGTTATCTATCAAAAAAAAAAAGGTTGGCAAACTCTAAAGAGTACTCTTAAAAGAGCAATCCTGCCTAGTTTTGACAAGTATAAATTCTGCCAATCACAATGTCCGCGTTTGTTCAATCACCACATTCCAAACTACCTAAAACATAGTGTCTAGCAGCAACCACAAACTTATTTTGGCATGGAAAGGGAACCTACCTTACAGCCATGAACAACTGCCAATCCTCTCCCACCCAAACGAATTCACTATTCATTTTTAATTCGGAGTCTTGAAGGAAAGAAGCAGACAATTAAGATAGCTTAGCTCAGTGTCATCCATAATGAAGCGTGAAATCTCCATCCTTCTCCCACCTGGAAACCTAATTATAATGCCTCCTGGTGCTCCTACAATCATTCTTCTCATCATCTTCATAACCAAAAAACACAAGAGAGGAGATATAGGGATCCCCTTTACGCAAACCTCTATAATGCTGAAGATGCCAGTTGGACATCTGTTCACAAGAACTGAGAATGTCACAGTGGAGAGTGGAGACATAAGCTGAAGTCCATTCTGCCCTGTAGCCAAATCTGTTAAACAAATACAAATAAATTTAACAAATATAACCCCTACACAAGAAACAAAATCAAAAGGGGGCATCCAGACTCCAAATCCAAAACAACATACATGTATCTCAAGTTCCACCATGTCACTCTTCCTAAGAATCCCATATTACTGGCCACCATTGTGTTCTTCCCAAAAATGCCGAACATATGGAAAACAAGTTCCTCCTTACACCTTATTTTATTCCAAAGAAAGACTCTAAATCACTACCTGAAATAATTTTCTAGAAAAACAGAAAGGATCCTAGCATCGCTTACTTTACTCACTTGAAGAACTTTTCTATAAAATAATCTCAATCGTTGCAAATGCATTTCGAAAACTGGTTGGTATTGCAAAATAAATGCGCAAAAATCAACTGCCATACAACAAGACCTATGCCTAATTAAAAATATCCTTAATATCCAAAATAGAATTAACGCACCTCAACTAGGTTAAGCAATGATTCGAAAAAAGAAAAATCGAAGGTTAAGCAATCAAAAAGAAATTGAAATCAGCAGCAGATCAGATGTCTAATTAAAAATCATATCAAAAATAGAATTAACGCAGCTCAACTTCTTCAAACAGAATCTGGACTGGTATATGGAACTTGACCATACCACAAAAAATTAAAAACTTCATCTGGCGAGCTTGTTATGAAGCTATATATACCAGTAAAGACAAATTTAATTTGAAGACAGATTCCTATCGATGCCTCATGCGATGCATGCCAATCAAGCCCAGAGACATCCCTGATCCCTCCACGCCCTTTGGACATGCCAGTTTGCCCAAGAAGTCTGGAACTCAGGTTCGGTTTATACTGCCCTGCATAATGCTAATGCATCATCTTGTATAGATCTTGTCTGGTTTGCTCAGAAAAAAAAAATCCCAAACTTAGATATGAACAAATTTGCCATTGTTGCATGGGCCTTATGGCAGCGCAGAAATCATCTCCGACTACATCACAGCGCCGAGTCTCCCGATCAAGTTTATCAACGCGCAATTGAGCTATCACAAGATTTTCAACATGCAAATACAACCTCTCCACCAGCGCCTACGTGGAAGCATGCTAATGGATTCCTCCTCCACCTGGAGTCTTTAAAGTTAACTTTGACGGGGCACTATTGTTGGATCAATCTGCAGCAGGGATTGGAGTTATTATTCGGAACAACCAAGGTGCCCTGATTGCTACTATATCTAGGAAGATTGCTATCGCCACCTCTGTGGAAGTAATAGAAGCCCAAGCAACAATTGAGGCAATACAACTGGCCTTATTTCTTCATCTAGAGAGAGTTATTTTTTAGGGGATAGCACTATAATCATATCGGCTCTACAGAATCCAGAACCAAGTCTGGCTCATTTTGGTAATATAATAGAGGAGTCAAAAACTGCTACTTCTAGCATCTGTTGGTGTTGCTTCATGCATACCAAGCACAAAGGAAACAACAGTAGCACATCTCTTAGCACGTAGATGAAGGATCTGAGTCATATGTCTGATGTAAACCAATGGCTACAGAGTATGCCTAGTCCCCTTATTCCTGCTTTGGCTGTAGACAATTCAATTGTTTTTTAATTAATATATGATCTGGTTTTTTCTCCAAAAAAAAAAAAAGTTTAATTTCTTTCCTTATGCTAGTTCTTTGCATTAATGTCCGTTCAAATTGGGTTACAAAGAGAGAGGTGGCAAAGACACCCATCCAAAAGAAATAGAACAGAAATGACACAAAAGAATTTTTTTTCAATTTAATAATAGTACCTTGCATTTTTCTTCCAAAATTTGGTCAAGAGCTTTGTCATTTTCTTCCAGGGTGGATGTGGATTGAAGTCGGTATCATTGTTTAAAAAGGGATGGGTTATTGAAGATGAACCCAAATCAAACCCATCACTAACAGTTGTGTCAAATCCCAAATCAAACCCATCAGTGTTGGTGGAGTGACATGAGTGCCAACTAGATTCAGAGTAGTCATCAACATTTTCACAATTTTCATGGATGAAAACAAAATTCTGAGGACGACAAATGCATTCTACATGGACCCCCAACCTTTTAATGATAGCATGAGCCATTTTGGGGGATTCATTAGTTGGAAAAGACATTTGACAGAAAATCTCAACATGATTCCGAACACCTAGTTCCCAGTCATGAAATAGCTTCGGCAATGAGCTCTGATGTCTACAGTAAAACCATAGATGGTCAGATTTCAATGCATAAAAGCTATCTTTTCTGGACTTTCGTTTACTACCATTGAGGGCAATGTTGAAATCACAAAGATAACTGTACAAATCATCATTTTGGAAAGGACTACTCTGCGTTCCAAAAGCAAGACAGAGAGCAAATGTTGGAACTTCCGAACCAATCCAAAATGATATGGAACTTCCTACACTTTGATGGTTAAACCAATTTGGAATCTCATTTCCTGGTAGAGTCATTGTATATTCATGATTCCCATGGGATATTCTACTAGATGACTCTGGTTGTGGACCCATTAACATGTCGCTGCTCAAACCTAAACATGGTATATTTGGTGGAAGCCCTATAATTTCTCTTAACTGCATGCAATTAGCAAAATCAAGAAATTATAGCTTAGCAAATCTAGCAATGTGTTTGTGAAGGTATATAACAAAGACTGTTTCTTGATAATTTTAAGAGAGAGAGAGAGAGAGAGAGAAAGACCTGAAGAAATAATTTGCTTGATGATTGTGAATCCAACGAGGGGCAATTTATTGCATCGAATTCTCTTATACTTTCTGGAAGTTTTGGAATTTTCCGAAGTTCTTTGCAACTTCTAATAGAAAACATACATAATATCTCAAATCTGCTAATTCTTTTTTGGATGGTGAGAACATTGCTTCTGCAGATATTTAACGTTCCCAATGAGAGGGGGCAACAAGAATTTAGAAAAAAATCTATTTCGGAATGAATTGTAAAATCTTGAATTTTTAGTTCCCTCAAGCTCGAAAAAACAAAATTGGAAAACCCTCCATAAGAATTGTAAAGTGGTTGTCTATCAATCTCCACATCCTTTGGAAATATGACATTGCCATAAAAAGAGAGACTCTCAATTTGTTGTAATTTATAGATGCTACTTGGAAGATGTACCCCTACTGAATGGTTTCCAAGGGCTAACTGCTTAAGCCCAGTGAGATTCTCAAATGACGGAGGCAACTCGAAAATGCCAGCCCCACGCATTGCTAAGTAGTCTAAACTATTCATCTCTTGTGAAATAATGGGGAACTTCTTAAGACTTGAGCAATTTGAAAGTGTAAAAGATCTAAGAGATTTCATCGCGAGACAGCTTGGAAGAATTCGAAGTTTAGTGTCCACTGTTCAAGCTTATCAAGACACCCAACAGATTCATGAACCACAACTAAATTTTGACAATCTTTAAGATTCAATTTCTTTAATTTTGGGGTCATTGATAAGTCAGGTACTTTCCAAATGAATTCACACGATCTAAAATCCACATATGTCAAGGTTTGGGACCAAAAGCGCTGTTAAAGAAAAAATAAATAAATATAGTTTAAAGAATGAATAATTATTAGATACTAATGAACATACCTGCTTGAATGGTTCCTCTATTCGATTACCAGACATGTTGAGTGCAACCAATTTTTTAGGACAAAAATTGAATGGCAATGAAGAAGATGGAAATCCATCCCATTCAAGCAACCTTAATCCTTTAGGAAGATATTGAAGGCTTCCGCAATTCTGTACGTTACGAATTACAAGAAATTTAAGATTTGCCATCTTAAGAAATTGCACGTCTAATTGCACCTCTGTTGGTTCAGGCGGGCACAACATTATGCCATGCACTTTATCCGACCCCTGATTAGACAAAGCATTAAGTGAATCACACTACGCAATGGAATTCACCAAAAATATAACAATTATTAAATTTTATACAAAAACCATATTGATAAGCTTAAATTTTCTTCCGCATTAAAAAGAAAATAAGAAAAGAAAGTGACTACATCTACCATTTGAAAAGAAAAAAAAAGGGGAGAAAGTGAATCAAAACAATGAATACCGTATTTTCAGTCAGTACATCAAGAGCATCCTTGTAACACCATAGCCTACTACGTTCCCCAAGCTTTGGTGATTCTTGTCGAACAATTTCCCTACCCATTTGTTGTAGCAAGTCGTGCGTGCATCGACAACTCATTACATTGATTAATAGTCACAACACACTTATCAATAAGATTTTGAATACCAAATTCTGGGTGTAAGTCACATGCTTCTAGTATATCCACAACATAATTCTTGTTATGTCCCTTGAAGAAGCATCCAATATCGAGGAAAATATTTTGTTCGATATCGTCTAATCCTTTGTAACTTATTTTCAGTATTTTTTGAATATCTCCATGAGGAATTTTTTTATACTTATCTAATCTAATTTTCCATTCAACTTTAGTTCTTCCATACAAATCAGCACCCATTACTACTAGAGCTAGTGGAAGACCTTTGGCATACCAAATAAATTGGTTCGCAAGTTCTAAATAACCTTCATTAGGTTTGTTTCTTCCAAAGGCATGTTCACTAAAGAGTTCAATAGCTTCATGTTCATCTAATTCTGTAACCTTGTAGGTTGAAAGACCATTTCTAAAAGTAGTTAGCAAGTGCTTATTTCTTTGTTGTTACAATAATTCTACTTCCAGAAGATAAGAAATCACATCTTTCGAGCAAATTCTCCATTTGAGCCAATTCATCTACGTCATCAAGAATTATAAGAACCTTCTTTCGACAAAGAGTTTCATTTATCATGTTTGTTCCTCCAAGTATGGTTATACACCTTCAAATTTCTATTCCCTAGGATCTGACAAAGAAGATTCTCTTGTAGCTTGATTATGCCTTTATTTGTCTCTGAATTCTCTCTAACATTCTCTAGAAAAATACTTCCTTCAAAATGATAAAAAAATATGTTATAAATAGCTCTTGCGATTGTAGTTTTACCAACTCCACCAAGGCCATATATCCCTACCATGCGAACATCATGTGACTCAATATTTAAAAGCAATTTTATGGCCTCTACACAAGAATGTATTCCAACTGGGTATTTAGCAACAAATAATTGTTTCCGATTTAATTTAGGATTTTTTGAGATCTCTTCAACAATTCCTTGGATAAACTCGAATTTAGTGTAGCTGCCATTCACAGAGAATTAAAAACATGTAACAAGTTAGAATAAAAAAAAAATGAACATAAACTAAATTCAAGATGTTCAGTTCGTACATTACAATTGAAGTATTGCTAACAAAAGTAAGCAACGTGTAACTCATAGATCAAAGAACTATAATTATACTAGTCGTTGACCCGCACGATGTGCGAGAAGATTCAATATGATTATTTTTTAGTATAATTATACATTTAGTCCTCAACCTTTACCGAATGTTTCCAAACAGTCCCTATCATTTTAAACAGCACTTGATATGTCAAAAAGTTCCTTACTATTAAGGCATCAATTGTTTAATGGAAAAAGGTATTGGAAATTTTTGAAACATGTGGATGAAACAAACAAAGAAGAATGATAATGCTACCTTCTTAAAAAAAGAAAAAGAAAAAAGAATGATAACAAATATCTTCTAATGACAAAACATAAGTTAGCGTGATTGGTTTGCTACCTTCTAGAAACAAAATATCAAAATATGTTAGCAAATTAATGCTAAACTAAAAAGATTAACCATTGAAAAAGTAATCAAAAGTTGAAATACCTAAAAAAAAATCAAGAGGGAATGAAAACAAAAGAAAAATGATTGATATGTAAAAGAAATTTGATTACCAAAGATTCAAGAGAGGATCGAAGAATTCCTTTCAGATTGCAAGCAATAAACGGACTATGGTATTGAATGCTTGATAATTTCCACACACCTTTCAAATTTGTTAGGCATCGACTAAAGAAAGAAATTTGGAAAGGAAAAAAAAAAAAATCTATATCTGAAGTGGAGAGAGAGAGAGAGGACTTACCGGTGGAATATAAATTTTGGATTCAACTATTTAAAGTGGAAGTGTGATTTGGGATTTGAGATTTTAGACATATAGAGACTTTATGTCTTCAAGGAGCGTTATAATATTAGAGACTATTTTTCTTTCATTCATCAATGGAAGGATGTGAACAGTCATAAGACTTATAACTGAAAACTCAAGGGGCATGATGGCATAATGGTAGCTCAATATAGGAATAAAGATTTTTTTTTTTTTTAAAGAGTAATTGTGGCTTTAATGATTTTAGCATATACTCTTTATATTGAATACATTTAATTTTGGCAATATGAGAAAAAGTTGGATTTAAAAAGAAACGGAAATAGGAGGATTTGAATAGAAGATTTGGGATAGGTGGTGTAATGGGTATGTGAAAATCCTATGGGAGATGAAGAGGTGAGGGGGATAGAGAGTGGGAGATGAAGAGGCGATGGGGGAGAGCATGAGAGAGAGACTGAAATAGAAAGAAGAATGATATGAAATATTATGAGAGTAGCAAATCTGACGTGGTGGTATTTAGGGAAGCTTAAAAATTTTCTCTCAGCTTCAGCTTTTAGTTTATACTAGTCGCAAACCCGTGCGATGCATGGAAAATCTATTTAAAATGAGATTTAAATGAATACTAGGTTATTTTTATTTATCAGTTGAACATGTCTTTTTTTATTTTTATTTTTTTCGAGAGATTGCTTAATCATCGTATCATTTTGCATTAAATTACTTTTAACAAAAAGTAATATAAGTTGATAGATGATGCAAATACTCATGAACTTGGCAAGTAGGCCCAAAAAATATGTTTGTAAAGTCATTAGTTGTAAAAATTGTCAAACCCATCTTTTCAAAATGAGACAATATGTATGTCCAACCATGTGTTTATATAAAACATTCTCTAACAATATTTATCCTCTTAAGTAAATTCTACCCTTGTCATTATACACTTCAGGCAGCTTACAACTACAAACAGTAACAACATACGGGTGCACTCTTTGCTTGTTGATTCCAATGCAACAAATTCAATTTTTTAATAATAAGAAAACACAAACAGCTAGAGGAACAATTAATTCAACCTCAAGAGTGTATCACAATTTGAGAAAATTTAAACAAAACACATTAATCAAAGGGACCACAAATTATAACCAAAGGTTATGGTTTAAACCTTTCCTTGAGGCCTTTGACTTCCATTTATACATGTTTAAAGCCGTATTTTGCAAAACACAATGGGAAAACTATATATTGTGGAAACTATAAGCAAAAGATTCCACCGGCTTAAGGCATATTCTAAATTCAATTTTACAACAACAAAACCATACCACTTCATATAAATTGTAAATCAACCTTACTACGCGAATGCACTCTCCATTCCAATGCATTTTTCAAAACAAAAACATATCACTTCATATAAATTGTAAATCAGTAAATCAACCTCACTACACGAATGCACCCTCCATTCCAATGTTTTTTTCAAATCATTTGCCTTTCTTTTTCAAAACACTACTTTCACGTCTATCTTTGTTCTAGCCATTTAATATGCACAAAATCCAATAACAAGCGCAAGAGCTATCACGTTTGCTCAATGCTATGAGGGAAATTCACCTAAAAATCATGACCCAAGCATCCTCCTAGGATCCCATCTCTTTTCTTTAAACCTACACATCAAAAATTTTAAGTGAGAAAGTTTACTTCCATAAAAAAAAAAAAAAAAAAAAATAAAATAAAATAATAAAAAAAATAAAATAAAGTGAGGTTAGTTTACATTCTGTGATTTCTAGTAAAATAATGTTTGCACAAAATGACTGTTTGTCCATAACAGGAACTTAAGTCAACTCGATAATGTTCAAGGGAGATTCAAAGAGCTTATTTATACTCACCATTCAACCTTGTATCAGCTGCTTCATGATCTTTCCTTAAGAATGCAATATCCCCAAATTCAATCAACCAAACTCACCATCTTGAGACTAATTGGTTCTCTCTCAATTGGCCTTCTTCCACAAGCCACTTCAAGTATAGCCACACCATAGTTGAAAACATCAGTCTTATTAGTTGCTTTTCCATACTGAACATATATTACTTTCCCTATCAATGACTTGTTGTTCACATTATTGATGCAATTATGTCAAAACAGAAGCCAACCCAACAGCAAACAACTTATTTGCACACATTCAACATTTTGTCAAACACTTTGCAGACACAACAAAGAAATAGAACTTGGTTGATCTCAGGTGTTGAAATTTAGGGAAATAAACAAAAACCAAGTTTTCAATTTATGGTGAACAAATCAAACACAAAATAAACTGGATTTTAGTGCGCACCGGCCATCAACTGGATTTTAAGTCATTTGGCAGTGTAAGTGAAATATTTGTTGTAAATTGAATAAGGCAAACTCTCATTATATTTGCATATATAACAACATAAACTCCACTCATTCCTATTTTTATAAACATATTTTTCCTTCTCTTTTCTTTTCTTAGAGAGAGAGAGAGAGAGAGTTGACCATGAAGAGCCCATGCTGGAGTAGAACCGGATGATCTAGTTGTTCTCTTATATTCCCAATTGGATAAGATATGCGTTGAAGAGCCAATAAGTAACCATCATTTGTATGAACCTGTAAGGAAAAAGAAAAAGAAACAAACAATAGAAACAGTGGAAACACCAGAGGGAATGCCTTTCAAGCATGTGACTTGTTAAAAAACAAAAATAATAAATCTCCAAAAGTAAATACAAGCTTGTAGTTGGAAATCCTATTCAATTTGCTTGTAGAGACAAAGTGGACAAATGACAAAATGTAAGAAAAGATTGTGAGGAATTGTTATACAATGATAACATTTGTTATATATAGATCAATTTATACAAAATATATTGTCCGGCACTAAAGTGATCTCTTTAAATGTATGTAGGCTCTTGACATGATAAGGGGAAAAATAATGTATTCACATTTGGAGGGAAAGTTGCCGATGGTTAATATAGCCTTTCAGTGTTTGCAATACAAACCTAGAAACATAATACTATTAAAACCTTACCATCAATCTCAACGCTCCTGAGCAGCAAGAGTCCAAAACAATTTTGTGAATCCAATGAAGGATATGGAAATCTATAACATGATGAAAAAAAAAATATTTTACATATCACATGTCTAAAAGAGATTTCATCAAACACATGACATGCAACAATAATCAAACAAAAAAAAAAGAGTTGGACCTCAGGTAGGATAAGCTTAAAAAAAGTGAAAATTGAATACAACTCAGATGACACTCACAAAACGTGCACCCAAAGAAGGGGTCAGACACAAACCATCACAAATCCACCCGGTAAATAAACAAAATCATAAAAATGAAAAGAAATTAAAAAAATTCACCTGGGCTTGTCATTGAGACAGTGGGTATTGATGGGTTTATATAGGAGATTGAGCAAAGACCAAAGTAATGGTGACCTGAAATCAATGGGGCAAATCAGAGTGAGAGATAAAGAGTGTGGGATCTGAATTTAATGGGTAAGGGGGGGAAAATTTAAGAGAGGGAGGTGAGGAGTCGATCAAGAGAAACAAAAGAGGGAGATGAGGAGGCTTGTCAGAGGGGATTGGAGAGTGTGAGAGACAAAGCATTAGTTTTGAGGATTGGAGGTTTCAGAAGTAGAGGAGGCTTGTGAGGGGAGAGCGTTAGGTAATTAATTGGGGTATACTGGGGTATACGTGTGAGAGAGAGTGTGGTGTGAGTGAGATTTTAAATAGAGGATAGATGACATGTGAGGGAATAAAGCTTTGAGGGAGAAGCAAATTTACCGTAGCAATATTTGGGAAGGCTAAAAAACAATATCTCAGCTTTACCTATTAGTTTATGTTATAGATGTTATAGATTATAGAATTATAGAATTATAGATTAGCACTTTTTGTGTGGGTGGGGGTAGCAAATTAACTTTATGCTTTTGGCACCAAATTGCGTGGAAATTAACTGCAATTACATGAGGTCATAAACTTATTGGAATCCCATTTTTAATACTTTAAAAAAAATTAATTAATTCTTAATAATATGCGGGTGAAACTCCTAATTAGTCAAGTCCTTTTATTTCCATCATTAACCTATAGCTAAATACCTTAATTAGAACTAGAAGATATGACAAGAAAATAATACTTTCATAATTTAGTACAATTTAAAGAAAAATAATAATAGCAAACAATTCATGGTAGTTATTATTTAACAACAAAATTTAATGGTAGAAAACATCACAAAAGCAAGTGTAGTCACTAAATAAATTATCTAGTTCTTGTACTGCAAACCATTAAAACTCGTAAAAGAATATGTGTAGTCACTAAATAAATGCCTATTCTTGTAGTGCCAACCATTACGGGTGTTGTGATTTAACATTGCGTAACATCACAAAACCCCTAAAACATGTAAAAGAACAAGAGTAGTCACTAAATACATACTTGTCCTGGTAGTGCCAACCAGATATATTGGCCACTTCACAGAGAGCTTTCTTCCACCTTTGTTTCTTTTTGTCATCTTTACATTTTTTTTCACATTTAGTCAGTTCTTTCCCAAACTTTCCCTTTTGGTTACAAACTTCATATGGATCCACCTTGTAAAACACCGGTACCATGAAATGATCATTCTTCTTACACTCAACAATCTTATCAAGTTCATCCAAACACCAAGCGGATGATGCATAGTTTTTAGAGAATACAATTATTGAAATTGTTGAGTCCTCAATGGTTTTGAAAAGTTCATCTGAAATTTTCCCTCCCCTTTGGAGTTTATTATCAATGAAGGTATGAATACCATGCTGACGCAAAGCATTATACAAATGGCAAGTGAAACCTAGGCGGGTATCTTTACCTCTAAAACTCAAGAAGACATCAAACTTTTTGGATCGGTGGGTGGAAGAGGATGATGAGGCTCCTTCGCTGGTCACAAGAGCCATTGGGATTTATGAGCAGACAGACGAGAAGATCTAAAAAGGGAGAAAGAAAGACTTGAAGGGGGTTGTCAATATAAGTGAGGAAAGTAAATGACAAATGAGGAAGAAAGAGTGAAGGCAAGCAAGAGGAAACTTTAGAGTGGGCTTGGCTTGCTTTCGGTTTGACCAACTTTTTGAACGTTCTAAGAAATTGTCTTCGAATATTGGTTCTTTTCACATTGCAAGATGTTGGAAGGTGAGTTGTAATATCTATAGAAGACTTCCTTTATAGTTCTTTTTTTATGATATCATTTTAAAAGTGGGGCCGCTCATCACTAACCACAATTGAGAATTGGTAAATCCAACCTATACCAACATATCAAATAAAAGTG
Organism: Fagus sylvatica; assembly: GCA_907173295.1. NCBI lineage: Eukaryota > Viridiplantae > Streptophyta > Magnoliopsida > Fagales > Fagaceae > Fagus > Fagus sylvatica. The sequence continues at coordinate 28,314,496 of OU015761.1, read as the reverse complement.
TAGATATCCCACTTCTTCCACGCAATCCTTCAAACTTCAAACAGAGACGCGTTTTTTTTACTTTTCTGGAAAAGTAACAATCTTTTAATCTAAAGGCAAGACAATTAAGCGGAAATCTCTCATTTGTCATCATAGAAGAAAGCGGGAATCTGCAACTTCGTCCAACACTCTCATATATTAATATGCGAGATTTCAAGTCAAGTCCAACACTGTCCAAACTTTTCATTTAAATATATGCTGAGGTCTGAGGTTGACGAAGTGACTGCATTTGTTAGAAGCACATTTCTGGTCTAGCAAGTAATTAATTGCCTAGGTGATGCAAACTGAAACATGGCTTCTGAATTTTACAAAATTATGTGTTTAATCATTTCTGTTTTCAGAGCTGTTCAATATTATAACTACATGTCATCCTTTGTTGAGAAGCACATTTTCTGGAATGACTTCCTGGCTTCTGTATTGCAAGAAGTCAAGATCAAACCCCAACCATTCCAAATGTATTTTATGTTGTTCTTCCCTTCTTAATCTGTTAAATTGCTTGTCTTTATTCTGGAATGAACCAATGAAAACAAAGCAGCATTTGCTTCTTTGCTGCTTTTTATAGTTGAACTTACTAATTTCCTATTTTCTTATCAAAAATCTGTCTTTTGTAGGGGTTATAAAATAGGATGGTTGATACATATATAATCAAGTGTGTATGTATGAGATAGAACCTAATATAATTTGATGCCCCTCAAATGAATTTCAACATATAGTAGATAAATAAAAAACAGTAAATGTCTACTCCTATGTAATTCAGAATCTGGATATGTGTGCTAAATAGCAACCTTTTGCAATTTTCCAAAATTAGTTAGAAGTTCAAGCGTAAATATTGAATGGAAAGAAGAAGGATCAAGAATCACCAACTGTACAACTCCTTGTTTTTTTTCCTTGGACTGGATCAAGCCAAAAAAAAAAAAAAAAAAAACTTCCATTAGACCTTAGACCTTGAAAAAAAACACATATTTCAAGTCCTCAGCCTTGGAAATATTTGGAATAACTAAAAAATGCTTGGACGCAAATAACGCATTGACTGGGATTGACTCAGGAAAGTGCGTGCCAATTGAGTGAATTGACAAATTAGGAAGAGTATTAAGACAGGAGTGAATGACATTGACAATATCTTAGAAGTTTATATGTGAAACCAAAATTCTCTTTCAACTTTCTAAGCACCACACTGGTTAATTAAACGGAATATTGTTGCTTTTCACATTGCAATATCTTAGAAGAATTAATGTGAAACCATAATTCTTTCTTTGAATTTTCTAAGCAATATTGCTCACAGCATAAACTGGGGCCCTTGTAAAATAAAAGGTCAACTTTATTAATATATCATGTTCTAAGAATAACAAATAATTCTAACTAGTATACTTAGGCAATTGAAGCAGAGTAGTAATATTTATTGAAGTTTGACAATAGTGAAGTAATTTGTATAAGTGCAAAATTTCTATTTTGAAAAATCATAAAAAAAAATAAAAAAATAGTTACTTCAACAAATCTCTACCAAATATGTCAACCTAATATTGGTGAGTATCACTCATCGTCCCTTCCCTTGTAGTTGCTTGATTTCTTATTCAGAAGGTACACATGTTTAGAACTATAATACCCATAAAATGATCTCTGCTCAATCTATAACAAATGAGAGAGGATTCTAATCCATACTAACATATTCCAAAAAATAAAATAAAATAGGCTTAAGCCATTTTATGGTACTTACTACCTACTACTCTTTTACTTATCAGGATGAAATGCTTCAAGATTAAACAATGAAACTTGTGTTTCTTTTGTTGACCTTCATTTAATTTAAGTGTTAGAAGATCAAAAGAGATTATTATAAAATAATTTCTACAGTTCTAGTTCCAAATTGCATCACTTTTTCCTGTTGCTTGTTTCGTTTAGGGATTTTAGGAATGAATTTGGGGCAGATTGTTACATAAAGGCGAGATAAGAAATAAAAAAATAAAAAAGTATATGCTATGTTACTGATCAAGACACCCGAATGGCTTTTCAATGCCAACAAGTTGCTCAAGCACTTAGCAACAATATATATATACACCTTCTTCTACCAGCTCTTCCAAATAGGCAGTAAGCTTGTTGACTATTATAAACATAAAACAGAGTATGTTGATTATCAACATTTAACAGAATGTCAAGCATAAAGAGAATTCCACACTCAACAGACACAGTACACAAAACTCCAAGAGTCATCAATCGTTTCTGCTGAATCAGCATCAAAGCATATTAACAATTTTGCACATGATCCAGTGCATGGGACAGCTACCCACTTCAAAAAAATTCCAAGGCCAACAACTCTCATGGACAGTCTCAAAGTGATGCACCTACTACACCTCATCAAGTAGCCTACTACAATGACTCAGTCTTGCCAGGTTCAGAATCTGTCTTTACTCAAGGGTGTGAAAGAAAGAAACGTGTGAGGCTTATTGCTGACCTTAGTCTTTGGCTAAAAGAGATGAGTTTGCAAAGTTTGGTTTACTTGGTGTATCTGCCAAAAGAGTGCAACCATTGTTGATTGCAGGAGTAAGTGTTGTTGGAGTAAAAACATGAGGTAAAGAGTGCAACCATTGTTGATTGCAGGAGTAAGTGTTGTTGGAGTAAAAACATGAGGTTTCAAATAACAACAGGTGTTGTCTAAGCCCAAATCTAAATGATGGAAACAGTAACAGATTATATGTATTCAGTGCAAACTTCATCCTCTGCCACTTTAGCATGAATTTTGATGATTGCAAATGTTAAATACTTTAAATACTTTTTACTGCTAAGTGAATGAAGGAGATGAGAAGATAAAGCTTATAAACATCAGTCCAAATCCACCTTAAAATAAGTACTTTGATAGCAAATGACATATAATTAATCTTTATACAATTCACAAGTGTAGGGTCTTCTAAATGTTAAAAGGGAGAAGTTTATAGGCTTAAGTCCAAATCCACCATCTCTTGTGTAGATATCCTCCAATACATGACTTGCAATCAAGAGGACAAGGTGAGAGAATCCTTTAAGCTTAGCTGTCAAAAGAGATTTCTTTTATCAGTCTTTTCCTGATGTATTGCAGCTGAAGCAACCAACAAACATTTGTTTCCCTTCATGTGATTTGGCTACAAAAGCAGTCCCCACCCAACAACTTGGAAGAAGCGCTTGCCAAAACCTTTCAGCAGTGATCACCAACTGCCAATTATCATAGCTTTGCACACCCTAACAGGCCTTTATGGTCTTTGATCTTGAGGTTGCCAAGCCTGAGTTGTTTCCAAAGCACTTCAGTACCCGCAAAGAGAGTTAGAGAGCATTAGGACAGATTGTATAGAGATTTGGGTCTATTTTTACAATTGTAGAGTGCTTAAGTAAATCACTCTTTAGATAGTGCATTAGAAAGTAAGCTTCCCAACTCCTCCTCAATACTCACATATGTTTTGACTAAATATGTCTTCTGCTCAACTACTTGATCTCTTATTTGATGGTTCTCTAAACTATTTGAGACATCCTGAGGCTTTCGAAGTTTCAGATTTTAGTCTTTTCTCTAATAAGATTTTCAAACTCCCCAGCTGGATATTGCATATCTCCAATTATCATCAATCCCCATACAAAGGACATTATTGTTGATCTCCAAATTTTTGTCCAAACAACTTGATCTACCATCCTGACTTTCATTACCATAAATCAAGCACAAATTACAAATCTGACATCCTATCTTTGTATGCAATTGCATCTTGATGCTCGTAGAAAATGTCATTTTTAAATGAAAGCTATTCAAAATTATCCAGTTCAATGTTCAATGATAAATATGATTATGTTCTAGAACCTATGTTACCCACAAACATCCAGTTTACATCATGAAGATGGTATTAACATCATTTCATCATGCGAAAAAAGAAAAGTGAGTGTGTGCATGCGCACGTGCCATGCTGTGGGTTTCTCTTTAGTGATAACCAGAGAAAGTGAAAATACTATATCTTTTATAAATACCATCTATTAACAAACAAGTACTATAAAAATTCCAAATGAGACAAAGGCACAAGAATATTGTATGTACCTGTGATGATCTTCTCGTGTACTAATATGCTCCTTTTTTTCTTTTTATGGTAAGTCATGTGCTAATAAGCCTTGCCCAAAATCTGACACTTTCTCGATGCTGCAAAAACACCATATGATATTATGAACTACACAAACCACAAATACCTTAACCCAAAAATCTCCTCCTTTAATTAAGATGTTGTATAGCCTAATATTAAATAAGAAAACAGAGCAATCCACATTACTAGCGTAAAAGAACTGAACTTATTTTCAAATTCGAATAGAAGCAGATGCAACTACATCTTGACCTAATGCATGAAACTTTAAGCACATTTTTATTCATGTACATGCCTTCCCCCTGCCTTTCTCATTTTGTGACCAACACAAAATTTCTAACAAGCATCCTTAATGACAATTATGAACTAAACCATATAAACTCTTCCTTCCCACTAACAATACAAATGCATGTGTGGAAAACAAGAACTGAGGGTATTATTAGTGATTACAACAATTGGATCTGAGGCAGGGCACGTCCTCCACCAAGCCTTCAAGAAAATCAGGATTTCTCTCCTCCAATTTTGCAAATGTTTTGAAGCTGAAGTCGGTTGGCAATCTCTTAACAGGAACTGTGAATGTCACAGCCTAGCCATAGCTGAATTCCCATTTTGACCTGTAACCAAATTTGATATTCAAACAAAAAGAAGTGCCAACATAAATATTGAATGGAAAGAAGAATCACTAACTGAACAAAATGCTTGTCTTTTTTCTTTCTTTGTTATCTTCTTTGACTGGATCAACCCACTCTTATTCCTTCTGCAAAATTGCTCTAACATAAGGTCAATAAAATAATTGTCCATGAGAATCACTACTAGCAAAGGATTGGTCATCCTCTTACAAGAACCCCACCAATATATACAAGTTAGTGTAATGATTTGACCTTTGCACTGCTATCTCCTCCCCTGTCTTGAACCCCTCCCCATCCTCCTCCTCCTCTACGACCACACCATATAATCGTATAAATATAAAATTTCACGAACAGTTTAAAATCATTTTGCACAGTCTTTGTATAAATACAATCTGTTAACAAACAAATGAAATAATTGCCCATATTTGTGCATATAATTCACAACAATTGTACAAGAATATTGTACGCACCTTTGACGATATCCTCATGTGCTAATAAGCCCTTTTTAATGGTGAGTCATGTGCTAATAATCCTTGCCTGAACTGAATTGAAATCTGACTCTTTATGCTGCAAAAGAAAAACTATTATATTGTGAACTACATAATAAAACCCACAAATCACTCAACCCAAAAATAGATGCCACTCAATTTGGGTACAGAATCAAAGGTCATTAGCATACAAAAAGGTCCTACTTTCATTAGGATCATGTCTAGCCTAATAAAGAACTACAAGAAATAAGAAAGAAGAGAAATTCACATAGCTAGTGCAAAAGAACAAGATTTATTTTCAACTTCCAATACAAGGAGATGCAACTACATCTTAACTTAATGCATGATTACAAATGGAACCTAGGTGGGGCTCCTCTCCCTTCCTTCACTGACTTGCTAACATGATTACAAATGCATGTGCAAAAAACAATAATTAAACATAACAAGAAAATTTAAGAGACTATCATTCAAGATGAAAAAAAGTGGAGCTGAGACAGGGCACCCCTTCCTCCAAGTCTACGTTAGGCAGGACAAGAAAATCTAATCAAGAAAATGATTTTTTTTCCCCAATTTTGCAAATGTTTAATCTGATACTTATAAAAGAACAAAACATAATTATCAAATGAAATCAAACACAAAAATGGAAAATGCACTTCAATTTCTCTTAAATATGAACCACATGGATTAGCATACTGAAGAGAGAACGAAAATATGTTATTAAATTCCAAAGAGTACTCCTGAAAGAGAGATCCAGTCCCCTTTTGACAAACACAATTTCTTCAAACCTTAATGTCCACATTTGTTCAATCACCAATTTCCAAGCTGCCTAAAACAAAGATCCTAGCAATAACCACAAAGTTAATTTGGCATGGGAATAGAACCTACCTTAAAGACTAGAACACCTGCCAATTCATCTTCCACTCAAACCAATTCACTTGAACCCATATTCATTTTTAATTCAGAAATGTCTCTAAGCAAAGAAGCAGAAAACTAAGATACCTTAGCTCAGTAGTATATCTCCAATAGAAGATAATGGGATCATCTATAATGAAGTGTGAAATCATGATTCCCTTTCCCACCCAAAAAATAATACTAATGCCTCTAGCTTCTCTTGCAATCATTCTTTTTAGCATCATCATATTATGGATAGCAATGACAGAAAATGAGACAATGCAACTGAAAGGACACTGATATTGTAGGTTAACGAACAACACAATGCAAATAAGACAATAAGCAGACAATAACTTTCTTGAATTATTTGGGAAGATCTCAATGCTGAAACAAGAAACATACCAATCATCAAATTTGGGTCTTCACAGTCGAAATATGCATTGCATGCTGAAATGATGTATCTCCATTGGAACCCCTTCACCATATATAACAAATAATTTGTGATAGCTCGGAACATTTTTATTTCTATATGACCAAGCATCAGGATGCACCTGGATTTTTTTTTTGTTTTTATATATAAGCAGCATAATTGAACCACAAGTTATCTATTAAAAACAAGAATGGTTAAAAATTCTATGGTTTAAGATAACCCACTATATATGTACAAGAAGAACCCTTATGTCGTTACATTGCCTCTTCAAATGCTTGTTGTATCTATGCCTCAGAGCATCTTCGTCATGATGAGACCAACTTCCCATTAAACAGTTTGACCATTTCAATCCAAGCCTTAGCCACTAATCCACGACCAACTTTATTCCCTATGTGAACCATTGTTGATGCCCAGTTCATTCTCAGACATTCACTATCATCATAGGAAACACCCTCCTTTTCCGCACAGAAATGATAAAACTTATTTACGGGGATAACAATTTATTCAACAAAACATTCAGAATGCTCTTTACTTGAATTCACTTTACTTGCCGGGACAAGGCTATTCATTGTAACACCTAATTGGTAAAAGTAGAATTTATTCATTAGATACAGATGATACTCCTTGAAATCGACATAGCTATAAGCTAAAACCAATATAATTTAAAACATTCTTTTTCGCTAACAAATTTAGATTAGTCTTACTGCATTTAGTTCTTAGCTAGTTAACGAAGCAACAAATTAAATAAGTTACAATCACTTCCAGAATAAAGAACAGAATTAAAAAAATAAAAAATAAAACCCCTTCAAGACCAATCAATAGTAATAAGATAAAATAAATGCCTATAAAATACAAAAGGAAACCACATACTTGGCCTCCAAATCCAACCATACACACACCTTGTAATCTTCTTGGTACGGCATTATTTCAAGTCCCTAACTGCAAAGAAAATGAAAGACTTTTACATTAAAAGTCAACAGTAAGAAGATCAAATAAATACCTATAAAGAAACATCAGGCAGCAAGTTAGCACAAGAAAATAGAATATACATCAAAACAGAGGAAACTAGATTGCAAACAAAACAAAAACAAAAATGTGTTAATTTGAAGTCTGCAAAGTTTACATTGAAAGAAAAGGTCTGGCAATGAGTTCTAAGGAAAACATCTTAAACAGAAACCCTTTTTTTTAATCACAATGATCCAATTCCACTATATTTTTTTTTTTAAGTAAGGAACTTTTCATCCAATTACATGCACAACTTATGTTTTTTTCTTGAATGATTTGAAAATAAATTGAATCAAGAACAAACATGCAAATAAAACAAAGCAACAAAAAAGCATACCTTGGCATATTTTCATCAAGAATGTTCCCAATTTCTTCCACAGTGAATACAGATTGAAGTTGAAGTCATGATTTAGAGAGAGATGGGCCAGTGGAGATGAACCCAAATCAAAGCCTGAAGTTGATTCCGGTGAATATGTGCAGCCCAGGTAGTTGGGACAATGACAACAGGCTTGAGGTCTATACAAATATTTGCTACTCCTCGTAGGTAGGACCCTGTTTCTCTTGCTTATACATAAACATGCCTCACGATGCTTGATTTTTGGAATTGCAATCAATCTTCTTCCCTCGATGCACTTCCTCCAGCATACATCAATGCATAACAGTCCTTTGAAGGTGTCATGGGCTGGAATGACATCTTCTTCCCTCGATGCACTTCCTCTAGCATCCTGACATAACAGTCCTTTGAAGGTGTCCAATGGGCTCTTGAACAATCATTAGTTGCATGGCCTGGGAAGTCCTTCCATGTTACAGACCAGAGATTCTGTAAATTGATACCAGAAGAACATGTATTTCAGAGATGACAAGTTCAATAAGGCGACTGATAGTTCATTATTCTTAATTAAATGCTAGGGCAGAACTTTCCTCTTATACATAAGCAACATAATAAAACAACAAATTATCTAAAGATACAAGAATGTGTAAATGACAGTTCACCCTGGTAATGAATCACAGCCATAATCTCAGCAATTACCATTTCTCCTGTTTCATCCAAAAAAGAATGACTCTGTTCAAGAACCTTTGTATCATTATATTGCCTTCTCAAAAGTTTGAATATATATATGCCTTGGAGCATCATTGCTATAGTGAGATCGAAATTTCCCATTGAACAGTCTGACCATTTCCATCCAAGTCTCAACCACGGATCCATTTCCAATTTTATTTCCTCTAAGCACCTGCTCTTGTCCTGTAACAATTAAACAAGGCAGCAATCTATTGTTGATATCCAATTTGTTCTGACATTTTCACCATCAACAGAGGAATGACCCTCCTGTTTTCCACCTACAGAGATGATAAAAGTAGTATGTATTCATTAAAAACAAATGATACTTGTTGAAATACACATTGCTATAAGCTAAAACAAAACATATATAATTTAAATCAGTCTTACTGCATTTAGTTCCTAGTTAATTAATGAAGTAAGAAATGGAATGAACTACAATCAGTTCCAGAAAAATAAACCATCAGGTCAGGGCCTGTCCAATCCATTATTCAAAAGGCCAAGTAGCTTCTGCTCATTTCTCTGCAACAGTTTTTTTTATGGGTGTGTGTGTTTATTGTGGGCTGTTGAAGGTGCTTATTTTTCCCCTAATATGGACAGGTTTGCAAACATGACTTATCATTAGGTACTACATACTTAGGTCATAACTGGCTTCGCTTACAATCAGCTGTAAGCATATTACTGATTCTTGTGGAAAGCAGACTACCCAAAGAGTGGCTAAAAGAGAGATTGGGGTATATAAATGTTGGAGACGGTAAGAAGCCATTTTTCTTCAAAATTAATGAAATTCTAGTGGGGATAGATTTCCAGCAATCTCTGCATAGACTAATAAGAAGGAAAGGGAAGGGGAGTTTGGTTGCCTATGACTCTTTCTTGTTTTATGCACTCCCTAGAATAATAATAGTGATAGTCTTTGCATAACCAAAATAATCACTACCGAAAACAGTCTCAATATAAGCACAATACCAATAGCACACATTTAAATGCAAACTAGTCGCTAACCTGTACGATGCACGGGTTTAATGAGATTTTTTAGTTTTTATTTTCACTTTTACCAACCCTAAGGTTTTTTTAGTTTTTATTTCCACTTTTATTGACCCTAAAGAATTGAAAAGAATAATTAAGAATGCATTCCATAACAAAGAAAACAAACTGTACAATGTACATAATGAAATGGTAGAGAAAAAAAAATGTATTACAAAAGACACATGACGAAGTTCTCCAACTATTTTTGTTGTTATACACTCCTTGTTTGTATAGGATAGTCCCTTCCTTTCTTTAATATACACTCATTTTTAGTTTCAAGGGATGGAAAGCTGAAAATTATTGCTTGTAGAGATGTCTTCACATGTCACAGTACCTTTCACAAGTCAACAAAGTGGGTCTTTTCTCCTTTTATAAATTTTTTTTTTATTTTTTATAAATCTCTTATACACAATATCCTAGATATTCAAGAAGAGAAAATTCATGGAAAGAAATCCAAATGTGTACATGAACCAAAAGAAAATGCATGGAAACAAATCAAACTGTTTCCCTATTAAAACAAATAGCAAATCCAAAACTCAAAACCCAACAATATTCTAGATATATATTCAAGAATCAAGAACCAAACAGTTTTTCAGCCACAACAATTAGCTTAAGTTGATATACTAATAAAATTTAACAATTATTAAGCCCACTCTATCTATCAATTCTTTGAATTTCATCACAGCCCAAATTCTCAAAAACCAAACAATCCCGAAATCTTCTCACCAACCAAACGGGCCAACTAAACTCCAAAAAAAAAAAAAAAAAAATTTATTCCCAGATTTATCGAGAACTAATTTGTTTTTCCAGCCACAACGTAACAATTAGCTTAAGCTCCTTTTCATTATCACAATATTTATGAAAAAGAATGTTCATAATTATAAGAGAGAAGGTTATCAATATGATTAATGACCAAAGAATGTGACACAATGTGGGTAAAGCAACCTATGACAGAGATGGTTACTTTCAAAGTAATACAAATTACAAATTACAGTCATCTCAAAGAGCAAGAACAGCCCCTCAAAAAAAGCCAGGCAAAGTGGGAGGAAATGTCTAGATATTGAATCAAACATTTGCAATCACTGACATTAGAATTGCATCAGCAAAATCCACCCCCCACCCCCCCCAAAAAAAAAAAAAAAAAAAAAACCTCAAAAGCACATGGAAACAATTCCAAATTTTCACCCAAAGACAGACTGAATCAAAGCCTTGCTTCAGCTGTAAAACCTGAAGATTTCTACAGAAGACGACATACCAGATGAGAATAAGAAATTAAAGTTACTCTTGGAGGCCTTTTGGCAAACACCTAGCAGATATAGCCAAAAAATTCAACTTGGTTGATCTACAACATGTTGGAATTGGGGAAAAAAATAAAACCAAGTCTTCAACTTATGCTGAACAAATTAAACACAAAATAAAAGGAAATGGTTTCAATTAATTACTAATAAAATTGAATAGAAGGTATTTGGCACAAATCTAAACACTTGGTGTGTAGCTGCCATCAAGCTTGAAATCTACTAATGAACAACTTACTGAAGCTTACATTTTTCTGGAATTGAATATCAACCAAATGAAGTTGTGCACCATCTAAATGGTTGTTCCTGAAGGATCTGATATGCATCTAGGCTCATGAATAATCTCCCAAGTCACGGTTGTTGGGTTCTCATAGTAATTAATTCTAGTAAAGCCATTATACTCTAGAAGTATGGAGGATGAGGTTGAGGGGCTGGCATGCACACTGACTCTAGCAAGCAGTTTGCCTCTTCCGACTCCGATGAAAACAACATTTCATCTCTGGGTACAGACCCAATCTATCAATCACCAAAAAGAACAAAATAAAATCAAATTATAAAAGAATAACAAAACACTCAGCTACTTTATCAAACAATTTGTGTGCATGTAACAAAAAAAAAATTGGTAGTTGTGTACACACCAAACTAACAATGCATAATTGGAGAGGGAATGTGGTGGTTTTCTAGAGATTGTATATATACCTACCTTCTCCAAACACAAATTCTTTTAGAGATTGTATATATAGTTATATACCCACCTTCTGCTAGCAAGCATCTCTGATGGGTCATTGTCGTTGCCAATGTCATCCGTGTCAATGCTTGCTTGTGTTCTAGATATCCACGCACCACACAAATAGACAAATAGGCATACAGACTTCAAATGATAGCAAGATTTAAATATAGCATTCGAAGCAGATTGGCATTGATGGAGGAAGGAAGGACATAATGAGGGAGAACAAAATTAATCAGAGGTAATTCTGGAAAGTGCTGTACTGTTGTTACACCTGTTCAGTTACCTCTGAGTCCTTCGAACTGTAACCACTAGGCATGATAAGGAACAATTAAGATGGAAGAGAGAGAGAGAATCAGAGGCGTCAGAGGAGGAGAGGAGAGAAGGAAAAGAGAAAACGTTGGAGTTAATGGAGAGATGAGGAGATGAGACAGAGAAAAAATTGAATTTCAGGCATTAATGTTGTGAACGAAGTGGAGAGTCCTACCGCCTTAATAACGGGGAGATGAGGGGGCGAGGAAAGGAGAGAAATGAGGTGAAGAGGAGGAATGAGACGGCGTGCGTGTGTGAGAGAGAAATAAATAAGAGAATGTGAGAGAGAGAGAGAGAGAGAGAGAGAGAGAGAGAGAGAGAGAGTGAGAGAGAGTGAAATAGATGTAGAATTTTCTGGGAAGAGGAAATCTGACGTGACAGGTTTTGGAGGAGTCAAAAAACTTTCTCTCTGCTTCGAGTTTTAGTTTATATAATAGATAACAAATGCAATTTCTACAAATCCATGTCAGGATATAAAAACACACCCATATTCACTCCTTGAAAGTCATCATCAAAGTCTATATCATGACTTGATCGGTGGTATCTATCTGATATTGTAACTGTATCAAGCACAATTCGTTGATGTTCATCAAGGCATTATTTCTGTACAACTGCACCTCCAAATGACCAGGCATGTATATTATCTCAGTTCACTACTACCCCAAAGGTAGAGATCAAATCAAAATGTTAACAAAAAACTAGTGTAACGAATCACTTTGCTATCACCATTTGTTTAGTATCATCCCAAGAAAATCCATTTTGACCAAGAAGATTTTACATCCTTCAAATGCATCAAAAAATGGTGAATGACACCATTTAATGTTATACATTAAAAATTCACTTTTTTCCTTTTAAATATTATTGGCATGACAGTTTAAAATAATTTCTCAAAGTCTTTGTAAAACCCAATATGTGTTTGTATAAATGCCATCTATATAACAAGCTAATCAAATAATTGCCTGTATATGTGCGCACATATGTCAAAGAAATAGTTTTGTTTTTTTTTTTTTTGCTAGGTAAATAGAGGGAAAGGGATTGATGGGGTTCGAACCCCAGTGCCCAAGCACCCCAAGAGGTGCCACCTGAATAACGAAAGCCACAAGAATATAGTATGTACCTCTGACTATCTCCTGATGTGCTGACAAGCCCTTTTTTCTTTTGGTTGGTGTACTAATAAGCCTTGCCTGCACCAAATCAAAATCTCACACTTTCTTGATGTTGCACAAACACCACTATAATGAGAACTGCACAAAACCCACAATTAACTTAATCAAAAATGTAGATGCTAGTCATTCCAGGTGTAGATAATCAAATGTCATTAGCATCCAAAAATCCCCTCCTTTAATTTGTGTAATATATAGGCTAATATCAAACTACAAGGACTAAGAAAGAAGAGAAACTCACATTGAGAGTGCAAAACAACAAGATTTATTTTCAATTTCCAGCAGAAGAAAAACAGCTACATCTTGACTTAATGCATGAAACTCTAAAGCACATTTATTCATATACAGGCTCTCTGTCATTATGTTACCAACTCAAAATTTCTGACGAGCATCTCTATTGATAATTATGAACTAAACCAAATAAGCTCTTCCTTATCACTGAGTATATAACATGATTACAAAAAAATCATGTTATGATACATAGAAATCTAATGCAGAGAACTAGGCCTTTTTTTTTCCCTCCAATTTTTTAACTGTTTGATATGATACATAGAAAGGAACAAAACATAATAATTATAAAATGAAATCAAACACAAAGAAAGTTCAGTCTATCTTACATATGTGCCATATGGATCAGCGTAGCGAAGAGAGAAGGAAAGTAGGTTGGCAAACACCAAAGAGCACTCTTAAAAGAGCAATCGTGCCCCCTTTTGACAAATACAATTTTTTCAAACCTCAATGTCCACATCTGTTCAATCACCAAATTCCAAATTTCCTAGAGAAAAGATCCTAGCAGCAACCCTAAACTTAATTTGGCAGGAAGATATCCTCCTCCCCAAACCAATTCACATGAACCCAGAATCAATTTAAATTTGGAAAAATCTCAAAGCAAAGAAGCAAACAACTAAGATATCTTAGCTCAGTAGTATATCTCCAATAAAAGATGATAGGGTCGTCTATAAAGAAGTTTGAATACTACATTCCCTCTCCCCCATAAAGACCTAAATAGAATGCCACATGCCGCTCTTGCAATCATTCTGCTCAACATCTTCATAACCAAAAAACACAAGAGAGGGATATAGGATCCCCTTTACTTAAACCTCTATAATGCTAAAGAAGCCAGTTGGGGAAACTGTTAACAAGAACTGAGAATTTCATAATGGAGATACAAGATGAAGTCCATCTTCCCCTTTGACCAAATCTATTAAGCTAATACAAGGAAATTTACCAAATTTCACACTCCTACAAAAAAAATAAAAACAAAAGAGGGCTACCATTGTGCTCTTATTCCCAACAACAGAAAACATTACTGGTTTTTAATGCACTCTTATTCTGAACAATGGAAAACATATCTAGGAAAAATCTTCCTCCTCAAACCATATTTTACACCAAAAAAAGACCTTATATCATTACCACAATGAATTTTCTTGAAAAGCAGAAACGGGCCCTTACATCACTTACATTCAGAACTTTGTTGTTTTTTTAGTAATAATTTCTACAGTTCTAGTTCCAAATTGCATCACTTTTCCTGTTGCTTTTTTGTTTAGGGATTTTAGGAAGGAATTTGGGGGAGATTGTTACATAAAGGCAAGATGCATCAAGATAAGATGAGAAAAAAAAAAAACCATTGTCTCTTATGTTGACCTTCATTTAATTGCTCTAGTTAAAAAATATTACAAAAGCACACACGTCTGTATTTAGTACCCAAAAAAGGTATGCTAGGTTACTGATCAAGAGACCCCAATGTATATATTCATGTATATACACCTTGTTCTACCAGCTCTTCCAAATAGGCAGTTCGCTTGTTGACTATTATGAACATATAACAGAGTATGTTGATTATCAACATTTAACAGAATGTTAAGCATAAAGAGAATTCCACACTCAACAGACACAGTACACAAAACTCCCAGAGTCATCAATCTTTTCTGCTGAATCAGCATCAAAGCAGATTAACAATTTTGCAGATGATCCAGTGCATAGGACAGCTACCCACTTCAAAACTCCAAGAGTCATCTTAAGTCTTAGCATCTCTTCTATCCACATTTGGTATATCCAGGAGCATGACAACATCAGGGAACACCTTATCAAAACTGCTCCTTATACTTTATACTTTCTTCAGATCACAATCCTCCAAAATGGAAAAATCAAGGAAAAAATATTTTCTGTAAAACTCTAACTCTTCTTAACCCTTCTAAAGATTAGCTTTAACAATTTATATTGCACGCTGGGTAACATAAGTGTAGTTTACCTCAATTCTTAAGTCGAACAACATTGTGTTGTTTCCATGACCCTCTTAGACGACCCAAATGTTCTACACTAAGTATCATGCTTTGGCTCAAGAGAATCATATCTCATTCATGTTATTCTTGGTCAAAGAAGAACCTTCTTTTTTGTTGGCCCTGGATTAGCATTAAGCCATCAACTACATTAATCAGTTGAACGTTCTAATTCCTCCACCCTAGTACTCAACATCCTCCATTTGAAAGGTCCAAAATTTCTAGAGTATGACCAATTAGATGTTGATCTCTGTTAGTCTAAAACATTATATGCCTTTTTTACTATACTTGTCCATTAACTCATAAAACTTAATGCCTTTTTAGAATAATTTTGAAAAAAAAAAATGGATTGAAAATTTGGTTCTATGACATCAGATTTTGGATAGCAATGACAGAAAATGAGATAATGCAACTGAAAGGACATGGATACTGTAAGTTAAGGTACAACACAATCAAAATAAGACAATATAAGCAGAGAATAACTTTCTTGAATTATTTGGAAAGATCTCAATGCTGAAACAAGAAACATACCATGATACCAATCATCAAATTTGGGCTTCACTATAGAAATCTGAATAGCATGCTGAAATGCAGTATCTCCGTTGGAAACCTCACTATGTACAAGAATGGATAAAAATTCTATGGATTAAGATAACCCACTATGTACAAGAAGAACCTTTATGTTGTTATATTGCCTCCTCAAATGCTTGTATCTATGCCTCAGAGAATCTTTGTCATGATGAGACCAAACTTCCCATTAAACAGTTTGACCATTTCAATCCAAGCCTAGAACACGAGTCCACCACCAACTTTATTCCCTCTAAGAACATGGTCTCATAACAATCCACTGTTGATGCCCAATTCATACTCAGCATAGGAAAGGCCCTCCTTTTCTGCACAGAAATGATAACTATTCAAGGGGATCAACATTTATTCAACATTGCAGAATGCTTTTCGATTGAATACTCTTTGCCAAGACAAGGCTAATTGGTAATAAAAGTATTTTTTTTTTTCCATTAAAAACGTATGATACTTATTGGAATACACATCGCTATAAGCTAAATCCAATATAATTTAAATCAATCTTTTTTGCTAATAAATTTAAATCAGTCTTACTGCATTTAGTTCTAAGCTAGTTAATGAAGCAACAAATTAAATTAAGTTACAATCTCTTCCAGAATAAAGAACAGAATCAACAAAATAAAAAATAAAAACCCGTCAAGACCAATCAATAGTAATAAGATCAAATAAATGCCTGTAAAATACAAAAGGAAACCACATACTTGGCCTCCAAATCCAGCCATACACACACCTTGTAATCTTCTTGGTACGGCATTATTTCAAGTCCCTAACCTGCAAGAAGATCAAATAAATACCTATAAAGAAACATTGGGCAGCAGAATATACATCAAAACAGAGGAAACTAGATTGCAAACAAAACAAAAACAAAAAAGTGTTAATTTGAAAGAAAAGGTCTGGCAAACATCTTAAGCAGAAACCCATTTTCTTTTAATCACAATCATCCAATGGGTTTCTGAAACCCCAATTTTGATTTGATTTTACTTACAACTTATGTTTTTTTCTTGAATGATTTGAAAACGTTTTCAGCATTGAAATAAATTGGATCAACAACAAACCAAATCTTAATTTATATAGACAAAGACACACAAACATGCAAATAAAACAAAGCAACAAAAAAGCATACCTTGGCATATTTTCATCAAGAATGTTCCCAATATCTTCCACAGTGAATACAGATTGAAGTTGGAGTCATGATTTAGAGAGGGATGGGCCAGTGGAGATGAACCCAAATCAAAGCCTGATGGGTTTTCGTGGTTTTAGTTTTAGTAATAGTCGATTCTGGGTTGGGCGGTGAATACGTGGAGCCTGTGAAAAATTGTCAGGTAGTTATCCTTTTTATCATATTTGGGACAATGGGTGGTTTTACAGGCTTGAGTTCCATACAAATATTTGCAACAGGCTCCTGGTATGTAGGGCCCAGTTTCTCTTGCTTATGACTTTTCGTGGTTTTAGTTTTAGTAATAGTCGACGAGAAGTAGTCTGGGTTGGGCACAGGTTATGCTTCGGTGTACGCGAGATACAAGTCGGACTTCTGAGAAGAGACGGTCTGAGGCGACGGTCAAAAATTGTCTTCGTAACTTGAGGACAAATGCATTCTACATAGACTCCTATCCTTTTTATGGTATTTCGAACACTATTGGTCATACACCAAAGCTCAACGTGATTCAAGTCCTTGAAGAGCCACTGGAATGAGTCCTGACTCCAGCAAAACCACAGATGGTCATACCGATGTTTGCTAAAGAAAGTACATGAGAACTCTTCTGTTCTACCATTGATGGAAATGTCGACAAAACATTGAAAGCCATCATCCTCCGTTCCAAAAAGAAGACATAGAGCAAACTTTGGAAACCCCGGACCAACCCAAAATGATATGGAACTTCCGACACCTTGATGATTGAACCAATTTGGAATCTCATTTCCTGGTACTTTAAATGATAGTTCGATTGGTAGTAGATGACTGTGGACCCATTATCATTTCTCTAAACTGCAGGAAATTACCAAATTCAACAAATGACATATTAGTAAAGCTAGTCATGTATTACTATTTGTGAAGCTAACAAAAATTGTTTCTAAATAACTTTAAGAGAGAGAGGGAGAGAGAGACCTGATGGAATAATTTGGTTGATGATGATGAATCCAACGAGTCACAGTTTGACAAATGAACATATCTTATACTTCGTGGAAGCCTTGGAATGTCTCGAAACTCATTGCAATTGTTTAT
Source organism: Fagus sylvatica (assembly GCA_907173295.1). NCBI lineage: Eukaryota > Viridiplantae > Streptophyta > Magnoliopsida > Fagales > Fagaceae > Fagus > Fagus sylvatica. Next base: position 28,296,273 of record OU015761.1, on the reverse strand, counting down.
TTGAAGGAGATGTAATCTCTCACATCTGCTAATGCTTTCTGGGAGGGTAACAACATTGCTACGGGCAATGTCTAAGCTTTTCAATGTGTGGGAACAACAAATTGTCAAAATAAAATCTATTTCTGAACGAATTTTAAAATCAGAAAGATATAGATATTTCCAGTTCGGAAAAACATTGGAAAATCCTTCATTAAATTTACATTGTGATCCTCTATCAGTCTCCACGTCCTTCAGAAATATGACATCACCATCAATATCGAGATACTCAATATGTGGTAATTTATATATGCTACTTCGAAGATGCACCCCTCCCAAATTGTTTCCGAATTGTAACCGATTTAAGCCCGGTGAGATTCTCAAATGATAGAGGCAACTCGCAAATAGCAGTCTCAGTCAAATATAAGGTGTTTAAACTTTTCATTTCTCGTGAAACATTGGGGAACTTCTTAAGGCTTGAGCACCCTCTAAGTGAAAAATATCTGAGAGATTCCATCATGAGACAGCTTGGAAGAATTCGAAGTTTAGTGCAATTGTCAAGTGACAACTTTTCAAGCTTATCAAGACACCCGACGGTGTCATGAACCTCAACTAAATTTTTACAAAAATCAAGACGCAAAGACTTTATGTTTGGGATCACTGATAAGTCGGGTAATTTCCTAATGAATTCGCAATAATCTGAAATTCACTTCTGTCAAGGTTCGGGACGAAGATATCTGTAGAAGAAAAAAATAAAAAGAAATTTAAAATATAGTTTATAGAAGTAATAATTTATAAATACTAAGTAACATACCTGCTTAAATGGCTTCTCTATTCGGCTATGAGACAAGTTGAGTGAAACCAATTTTTTAGGATAGAATTTGGGTGGTAATGAAGACCATGGAAATCCTTGCCAATCAAGCAACTTTAATCCATTGGGAAGATATTCAAGGCATCCACAACTCTTTATGTTACAAATTATAAGCAGTCTAAGATTTTTCATCTTAAGAAATTGATCATTGAATTGCACCTTCGTTGGTTCACCCGGCGAGCACAACATTATGCCTTGGATTTTATCCGAACCCTAATTGGACAAAACAGTAAGTGAATCACACACACAACAGAATTAACCAAAAAAAATATAAAAATTATTAAATTTGATACAAAATCCATATTGATAAGATTAAATTTTCTTCCACATTAAAAAAAGAAAAAGAAAAAAAAGCAAAGTGATTACATCTTTCATGTGAAGAACAAGAAGAAAATGAATCAAAACAATGTATACCGTATTTTCACTTAGTACTTCAAGTGCTTCCTCATAACACCAAACTCTGCTACGTTCTCCAGGATTTTGTGGTGATTCTTGTCGAACAATTTCTCTACCCATTTGTTGTAGCAAGTCATGCATCCACAAATAATTATGTTGATCAATAGTCACAAGACATTTATCGATAAGATTTTGAATACCAAATTCTGGGTGTAAATCACAAGCTTCTAGTATATCCACAACATAATTCTTGATATGTCCCTTGAAGAAACATGCAATATCGAGGAAAATATTCTGTTCGATATTGTTTAATCCTTCGTAACTTATTTGCAATATTTTTTGAATATTTTCATGAGGAATTTTTTTATACTTATCTAATCTCAATTTCCATTCAGCTTTAGTTCTTCCATACAAATCAGCACCCATTACTACTAGAGCTAGTGGGAGACCTTTGGCATAACATATAAATTGGTTCGCAAGTTCTAAATAACCTTCATTTGGTTTGTTTCTTCGGAAGGCATGCTCACTAAAAAGTTCAATAGCTTCATGTTCATCTAATCCTGTAACCTTGTAGGTTGAAAGACCATTTCCAAGAGAAGTTAGCAAGTGCTTATCTCTTGTTGTTACAATAATTCTACTTCCAGGAGCAAACCAATCACATTTTCCGAGCAAATTTTCTATTTGAGCCAATTCATCCACATCATCAAGAATTATAAGAACCTTCTTTCGGCAAAGAATCTCATTTATCATGTTTGTTCCCCTAGATATGTTACACACCTTCAAATTACTATTCCCTAAGATCTGACAAAGAAGTTTCTCTTGTAGCTCGATTATGCCTTTATTTGTCTCTGAATTCTCTCTAACATTCTCTAGAAAACTTCTTCCTTCAAAATGATAAAAATATTTGTTATAAATAGCTCTTGCGATTGTAGTTTTACCAACTCCACCAAGGCCATATATCCCTACCATGCGAATATCATATGACTCAATATCTAAAAGCAATTTTATGGCCTCTACACGTGAATGTATTCCAACTTGGTATTTGGCAACAAATAATTGTATCCGATTTAATTTAGGATTTTTTGAGATCTCTTCAACAATTCCTTGGATAAGCTTAAATTCAGTGCAGCTGCCATTCACAAATAATTAAAACATGTAACAAGTTAGAATAAAAAAAAAAACTAAATTCAAGATGTTTAGTTTGTACAATAAAATTTAAGGATTGCTAATTAAAAGTAAGCAACATGTAACTCATAGATTGAAAAACTATAATTATATTAGCACTTTTTTTTTGGGTGGGGTAGCAATTAATTAGCTTCATGCTTTTGGCACGAAATTGCGTGGAAACTCCAATTACATGAGGTCATAAACTTCTTGGAATCCCACTTTTAATACTTTATAAAATAAAATAAAAAATTGAGGAAATATTATACTTTATAAAAAAAAAAATTAAGTAAATAGTACGTGGGTGAAACTCCTAATTTGTCAAGTCATTTTATTTCCATCATTAACCTATTGCTAACTACCTTAATTAGTAATAGAAGATATGACAAGAAAAGAATACTTTCATAATTTAGTACAACTTAAAGAAAAGATAATAATAATAGCAAACAATTCATGCTAGTTATATTTAACAACAAAATTTAATGGTTGAAAAATAAAAAAATAAAAAATAAAAAACCAAGTGTAGTCACTAAATATATTATCTAGTTCTTGTTAAAACTCGTAAAAGAATATGTGTCGTCACTAAATAAATGCCTATTCTTGTAGCACCAACCATTACGGGTGTTGTGATTTAACATAGCGCAACATCACAAAACCCCTAAAACATGTAAAAGAACAAGAGTTGTCACTAAATACATACTTGTTCTCGTAGTGCCAACCAGATATATTGGCCACTTCACATAGAGCTTCCTTCCACCTTTGTACTTTTTTGTCATCTTTACATTTTTCTTCACACTTAGCTAGTTCTTCCCCAAACTTTCCCTTTTGGCTTCGAACTTCAGATGGATCCACCTTGTAAAAAACCGGTACCACCAAATGATCATTCTTCTTACACTCAACAATCTTAGCAAGTTCATCCAAACACCAAGCGGACGATGCATAGTTTTCAGAAAATACGATTATTGAAATCGCTGAACTCTCAATGGTTTTGAGAAGTTCGTCTGAAATTTTTTCTCCCCTTGGGAGATTATTATCCATGAAGGTATGAATACCGCGGTGACCCAAAGCTTTATACAAATTGGTTGTAAAACCATTGCGGGTATCTTCACCTCTGAAAACTCAAGAAGACATCATATTTCAATCGGTGGGTGAAAGAGGAAGATGAGGCTCCTGATTGCTGGTCACAAGAGCCATCGAGATTTAGGAGCAGATGGTTGAGAAGAAAGTATAAACTGAGAAAGAAAGATGTTGATGAAAAGGAAGAGACGAAGGAGTAGTTGGTTTTGCTGAGGAAAGTCAACACGCAAATAACTCCTGGACCAAATAACGCCTGGACATTTGTAAACTAATATACATTGCAGTTTCCTAGTTGTTTCTGTGTGAAAGCAAAAGTAATATAATATTGTTGAGTTTAATTTGATAGAGCCTTTTAAACTAATATACACAAACTGTGGGTCATCTAAACAAAAAAAAAAGAAAAAAAACTTATATACACAAATAGAAATGTTAATTGGCCCAATACTGGTTTAAATGACCCACAATTTGAGAATTCAAGAAATGTTCAAGGCCCATGGGCGAATTTACAATAGAGGGAATGGGGTTGCAAAACTGGAGTTCTAATCTTTTAGTATTGGAAAAGAAAAAAGTTGATAATTTGCTCAACTCAATGCCCCATTAACAAAAGAAATGAATTGTGGTAATATTACATAGTCTGTAGTTCTTTAGTGGAGCTAATGTGCTCTAATACATATCTTCCACTATTGGCTCATATTATATAACTAGTAGGGTACCCGCGCGATGCGCGGTTTATGTAATGAATGCTTGATATCATATGTAATTTGAATGAATGCTTCAAATACAATTTAGCAAATTATTTAACACTTAATTGAACAATTGAGGAATATTATTTAAAATAGCAAATAATGTCAATATTAAATATAAACAGTCTAGTATGTCTTCCAAAGTAAACACAAAGTAAACATAAATTGTCTAATATATTAAACATAAATAGTCATGTATTTGCATCTTCATCCCTTTTGTTTCTTGAATGTATTGTGTTTTGTTGCCTTGCGACGTTTGGAAATCTTCTTGATTGGTACGTCATCATCATATGTTTCTACATCTTCAATGGTTGTGGCCGAATTTATGATAGGAATTTCATGCATAGTTTGCTTCTCTCCTAGATGCTTATTCAAGCTGGCATATTTTTGTCCTTCATGTGCATCATCTGTGATTATGATTAATGAGTTGAGGTTGGAAGATTCTTGAGTGGATTGTTCTAAAGTTTGACTTCCAGATGACTTGTTACATAGATATTCAACCTACACCAAGGTGCTCAAATATTTCAAAAAAGAATATGATACATTGAAACAAACTGAAATAGTCTAATATTGGAAAAAAAATCTCTACCAAATAGATATTTTTGTTTAACCACAACCATGTTTATGAAGAAAAGGAAAGGGTGATATCTCACTAAATTTTTCAATTTACTAACACAATCGTAATGATAATATTGGCTCATATATAGAATCTGCTCCATTTAATTTGTAGGTGCAGTTTATGGAATTGTGAGAGCTTTAAAAGAAACGAGATGGGAAACTCCCATACTTCTAAGATCTGCATAAGAAATTTAAAGAAAAAATAAATAAAATTATTTCCACATCATTTGAAGAAATCTACTTACAGTTGATTCCTCTAAAAATAAAATAATCAGAACCAAGAGAAGTAATAATGATGTCTCCAGATTGCTAACATTTTCCTTCATCACTTTTTTTGTTGCTTGTTTCAATTGGGAAATTGAGGGTTGAAAGGGATTGTTAGATGAAGGTGAAGTATATCAAGATGAAACAAAGAAATCAGTGTTAATTTCGTTGAACTTCATTTCATTAATATAGTCAATACATCATCACAAGTTCCCATAAATATCTCAAAAGAAGGCATGTAATGTTATTTCCATATGACAAGCACAAATCATTATAATTTGCCTTTGGCTTAGCTCTGTATGATTTTGCATTTGGGCTTCCTACTGATACAAAGTGTGAGCCAGATATAATTCAAACTGGCATATAAGACTAAAATTAGTTGACAAATCAACCTTTGTATAAGCATCCCAAACATCATCATAAGCTCTGACCATTTGCCCTTTTTCATCCCATGAAAATACTCTCTAGTACTGCTTTTTCAAACCTCTAGAATGACTCTTCGGAAATCTTTGTCATGTTGCAATAGGAATATTTCCTTGAACATAAACATGCCTAACGATGCTTGATTTTTGGAATTGCAATCAATCTTCTTCCCTCGATGCACTTCCTCTAGCATTAAATCAATGACATAACAGTCCTTTGAAGGTGTCCAATGAGCTCTTGAACAATCATTACTTGCATGGCCTGGGAAGTCCTTCCATGTTACAGACCAGAGATTCTCTAAATTGATACCAGAAGAAACATTTATTTCACAGATGACAAGTTCAATAAGGCGACACATAGTTCATTATTCTTAATTAAATGCTAGGGCAGAACTTTCCTCTTATAGATAAGCAACACATAAAACAACAAATTATCTAAAGATACAAGAATGTATAAATGACAGTTTACCCTGGTAATGAATGACAGCCATAATCTCAGCAATTACCATTTCTCCTGTTTCATCCAAAGAAGAATGACTATTTTCAAGAAGAACCATTGTATCATTATATTGCCTAATTAGACCTAAAATGTATAATCCATTTCATTGGCATTGTATGATAGCCGATTTCATAAAAGATGTCCATTCTGTTCTTAAACAATCATTGTTTGCATGTCCTTGGATAGTTGGATGTGTTCCCCTATTACATACAAGGGATTTTGTAAATTAATGCAATAAGAAACATGTATTTCAAAGATGATAAGTTCAATAAGGCAACTGATACTACATTTTTATTCATTAAATTATGGAGTTGCACGCTCCTTTTAGCCTTATTGAACTCTCATGGACAGTCTCAAAGTGATGCACCAACTACAATGACTCTTCAAGTAGCCTACTACAATGACTCACTCATGCCAGGTTCAGAATCTGTCTTTACTCTAGGGTGCCTTCTTTGGAAAAGAAAGAAAAGGTGGGAAAAGTGTGAAGAAAGTAACGTGTGAGGCTTATTGCTGACCTTAGTCTTTGGCTAAAAGAGATGAGTTTGCAAAGTTTGGTTTACTTGTTGTAACTGCCAAAAGAGTGCAACCATTGTTGATTGTTGGAGTAAAAACATGAGGTTTCAAATAACAACAGGTGTTGTCTAAGCAGGGGCGGCCCCGAGCGTTGGGTTGCCCTAGCCCCAGCCTAATTTGGTTGCCCTACTTGCTACTTATTCTTTAATATTAAAAAAAATAATATAAAGTCCAAATTTTTTTTTTTTATACAAAATCAAGGTTATGTTATACTTTTAACCAGTTACGGTGTGTAGGAAAATATAAAGCAATAATAGTAAAGAGTAGATAGAGTAGAAACAAAAAGATACCGTGGTTCGGTCATTAAGACCTACATCCACCCCCAAAAGCCTTTGATGGCTACATTTTTATTATATAATATTGTATTTACAATAAGCTCCTTAACAACATATTTACAGGAGACTAACCATAAATTAACACTATCCGACTCCAAGAAAATTACTTCTCCTTGCATTTCTTTGAAGCAAATTCTTCAATCAAGTCATCATAATTTAGCTTATCCAAATATTCATTCTCAATTGAGATCATAGCCAAGCCACTTAATCTCTCTTGTGACATAGTAGTCCGAAGATAAGTTTTTATTAACTTCAACTTAGAGAAACTCCTTTCCGCTGAAGCAACTGTAACCGGTATAGTTAACAAAATGCGATATGTAACCCATACTGTTTGGAATCCACCCTCTTCCCAATAAGACTTTATAGTATTGAGGATGTCAATCGATTTTGTTACATCCTTCGGTAATAATGTTTTCAGATATCTAAGTTCTTGAAATAACTCATCCGCATAAATATCACAATGTTCTTTATATTCCAAGAAACTTTGTAATTGGCTGCAATGTTCCATCAATTTGTCTTCACTAATGCTTTTGAACTTTCCATTCAACAAAAATCCAAAGATTTCTTCATAACGTTGAAATTGCTCAAACCGATCCTTAAGTGATGTAAGAGCTTGATCTATAATGTGGTAGAAGTAGGTAACTTTAAACTTCTCTTGAGGCGATTGACTTTCATTGGCATCCTCTCCCACATCCTCATCAAATTGCTTCTTTCTACGAACTACTCTTTTTACTGTAAATGCCGGTTCAATACCAACTTTCTTTGCAAGCTCTTTACCTTCCTCTATCAAGTCTAGAAAACCATCTTCTCTAAGCTCCTCAAAGAATAAAATGAGTTCCTTTATTTTTATAATTGCATTCTCAAGATCGATCTCTTCTTTTTGAAGTACTTGACTAACCCAATTAACCTTTGTCTAAGATTTTGTACCAAATACACAAGCTTATCAAGAACTCAAAATCTTCCAAAGCATTGAAACACAAGCCTTTAGCTTCCGCCATCACAACATCATCTTTAGAAGTATTTGAAATTTCAATCAAGGCATCTCTTAATTCCTCCGGTTGACTTCTTATTGCTCTAACACTCTCAATATGACTTTCCCAACGAGTTACTGACAATGCCTTTGGTGACAAGCCCTTCACATATGTTTTAAGAACATCCCATCGATGTGTTGAACCCGAAAACAAAGTATAAATCTTTTGCACATATCCAAAAAAATTTCTTGCTTTCACACAAGATTTTGCCATATCACATAATGCAAGGTTTAAGGTATGACATCCACATGGAACATAAAATGCTCTAGGATTTACATCAAGTAATCTTCTTTGTACACCTTGATGTTTACCCTTCATATTTGCGCCATTGTCATAACTTTGTCCTCTTATATCATCAATGTTGAGTTTAAGATCCACTAAAGTATCTTCAAGTCGCTTGAAAAGCCCAAGTCCCCGACGTGTCATCAACTTTTATAAATCCCAAGAAAGAACTCCTCCACCTTAACTTCACTTGCATCCTCAACATCCACACATCTTATAACAATCGACATTTGTTCTTCATGACTTAGATCTGGAGTACAATCAAGGATAATCGAAAAATATTTTGCTTTTAAAATCTTTTTTCGAATTTCTTCTTTAATCTCATTTGCCAACAAACTTATCAATTCATTTTGAATTTTGTGGCTAAGATAATGATTTTGAACTTCTTTATCTACCACACGCCGAAGGTGATCTTTCATAATAGGATCAAATTCCGCAAGAAATTCAATAAGTTGACAAAAAAGCCCGTTATTCTTCTCATAAATCTTCTCATTACTTCCACGAAATGGCAAACTATTTCGAGAAAGGGTTTTCACAACCCCAATTATTCGAGCTAATATCAACTTCCAACGAATTCTCTCTTTGTTGATTAGTGCCTCCACTTGTTTGTCAATTGTTGCTTCTTGTTTAAGTCTCATTTGTAAGTCCACCCACTTCACGACATTGAGGTTGTGTTCTGGATTCTTTTCATGATCTCTGAGTTTTGTAGGAAGGTTATGCCAATCATTAATTCCATCTTCAGCCAAACCAGTTGTCATTGGGTTATGCTTGAATAACTTGCAACAAAAACAAAAGACCTTATCCAACTCATTTGAATACACAAGCCACTTCCTTTCTTGCTTCTCACCATTTGGACGATTAGAAGTGTAAAGTTTAGAAGAAAAGTGTCTCCCTCGAATCGGTTCTTTTGGAAACTCATCATTTTCTTTTAAAATCTTAATGGGACCTTTTTTAACTAACATCACCCTCTTAGTGTCATTAATAATTCCCCACAACCCTGGATCGTAGTTCACATCAACATCTTTCTCAAGGTCAAGCATACTTACACTAGCTTCTTCATTAACACCTCCATCTCTAAGATTATCTTCATTATGCTCCTCCCTAAATTCATCATTTGCTACATCAACACCTTCACTCTCATGAGCCTCATCCATATCTTCACCACTAGATTCTTCCTCACTAAATTCTTCATTTGCTACAACACTTTCGTTAGGCTCCACATGGACTTCATTCATATCTTCACCACTAGCTTCTTCAACTTGACTCGAAGATTGAGATTTTTGAATTTTGGCATTAAATAGTTTAGAAATCGAACCCTTTAATGATTTTGCCATTATTTCTTTTCGTTGCTTAACTACTCTATTATAATATCCCGACTTTTGTTTTCGAGATCTCACTCTGTTCTTGTCATTTTCATTCTTCGTCATAGTACCTACAATCTATATAATATTACAATCTCGTTCAAATAATAAAAAAATTATATTATACTCCTAAAAATCTAAACTAATACCTATTAATATTATTTTAGGTTTAATAGTTTTTAACTAAAAAATGTTTTAGTGTTAATAACACTCACATAAATCACAATATATTTAATTAAAATGTAAAAAACAATTCATTAAAACAATTCAATAAAAAAATAAAATAATAAGAACAGATCAGTGCACGTGCACTGACCCACCACTTCCCTAAAAATAAAATGCATACAAACAAAATACAGTGTCAGTGTGTCACCAATCAGGCATAAAAAAAAATTAAAAAAAAAAACAATTCGAAAAAAAAAAAAAGAAGGAAACCGTGTACTGATCACCAGTGTTTAAAAACAAAACACAACAGTCAAAACAACAGGAGATTCACAAATAAAAAAAAAAAAAAAAAAAAAAAAAAAAAAAAAAAAAAAAAAAAGAAAAAGATGTACACTGACCCACTCACCCACAGCAGCCAGTAAACAATAAACAAAAAAAAGTATACTGACCCACACCCACTCACCCACAACACTACAACAGCACAGCTGCACAGCCGGTCCTTAGTCCTCACTAATTTCAAAACTCAAAAGCATTTGAGAGAGAGAGAGAGAGAGAGAGAGCGGAGCGCATACCGGACGGTCCGGACCGGATCGGTGGAACCGGAGTCCACGAAGACCGTGAGGGGCTGAGCCGCTGAGGGCGTCGTCACGCGTGAGATGGGTGCGTGCCTTGCGTCTCGGCGTACGGCGTGCGGCGCGTGGCGGTGGGCTGGTGGCTGTCTGCTGCTCCTCCTTCAGTTCTTTGTGCTGGTGGTTGCCGGATCTAGTGGCTGATCGTGGTTTCAAGGTGATTTGGGGGATTTTTCTGGATTGTGTTTGTGATTTAGGGATTTTGGTTGGTATTTGGTAAAGTTGCGTTTTTGCCGTGAGCGACTGAGCGTTGACTGTGTTGGATGTTATATTTATATTTTAGTTTTAATTTTAGTTTTGGAATTTGGATAGATCTGGCTGAGATATTTTGTGATTATATTTTTTTTTTGCCCATTTCAATTTTTTTTTTGCCCTCCGTTTGTTTGTAATTGGTTGATGAATTGTGATTATTGTTTATTTTTGCCCTTTAATTTTTTTTTTGCCCTCCCATGTACTGATAATTGGTTTATGAGTTATCATTAATCAATATTTTTGCCCTTGAATATTTGTTTTTGCCCTCCGTGGATTGCTAATTGGTTTAAGAGTTATTATTATTTTTTATTTTTGTCTTTAAATATTTTTTTTTGCCCTCTGTTTATGATAATTTTTTATTTTTATCCTCTTAATATTTTTTTTTGCCCTCTATTAAAAATTTTATTTTATGAATAAATTTTTTTTTTTCTGATGTATATGTATAATTTTTTTTTTTTTTTCTGATGTATATGTATAATTTTTTTTTTTTTTTTTTTTTTATGTATAGTATAAAAAAAAAATTTTTCCTGGGGGGTTGCCCCTGGAGGGGGGGTTGCCCTAGCCCCGGGGCTTGCTGGGCTTACCCCAGGGCCGGCCCTGTGTCTAAGCCCAAATCTAAATGATGGAAATCGCAACAGATTATATGTATTCAGTGCAAACTTCATCCTCTGCCACTTTAGCATGAATTTTGATGATTGCAAATGTTAAATACTTTTTTCTTCTAAGTGAATGAAGGAGATGAGAAGATAAAGCTTATAAACATCAGTTCTAATCCACCTTAAAATAAGTACATTGATAGCAAATGACATATAATTAATCTTTTTACAATTCACAATTGTAGGGTGTTCTAAATGTTAAAAGGGAGAAGTTTATAAGCTTAAGTCCAAATCCACCTTCTCTTGTGTAGATATCCTCCAATACATGACTTGCAATCAAGAGGACAAGGTGAGAGAATCCTTTAAGCTTAGCTGTCAAAAGAGATTTCTTTTATCAGTCTTTTCCTGATGTATTGCAGCTGAAGCAACCAACAAACATTTGTTTCCCTTCATGTGATTTGGCTACAAAAGCTGTCCCCACCCAACAACTTGGAAGAAGTGCTTGCCAAAACCTCTCAGCAGTGATCAACAACTGCAATTATCATAGCTTTGCACACCCTAACAGGCCTTTATGGTCTTTGATCTTGACGTTGCCAAGCCTGAGTTGTTTCCAAAGCACTTCAGTACCTGCAAAGAGACTTAGAGAGCATTAGGACAGATTGTATAGAGATTTGGGTCTGTTTTTACAATTGTAGAGTGCTTAAGTAAATCACTCTTTAGATAGTGCATTGGAAAGTAAGCTTCCCAACTCCTCCTCAATACTCACATATGTTTTGACTAAATATGGCTTCTCCTCAACTACTTGATCTCTTATTTGATGGTTCTCTAAACTATTTGAGACATGCTGAGGCTTTTGAAGTTTTAGATTTTAGTTTTTTCTCTGATAACTCCCCAACTAAATATTGCATATCTCCAATTATCATCAATCCCCATACAAAGGACATTATTGTTGATCTCCAAATTTTTGTCCAAACAACTTGATCTGCCATCCTGACTTTCATTACCATAAATCAAGCACAAATTACAAATCTGACATCCTATCTTTGTATGCAATTGCATCTTGATGCTCATACAAAATGTCATTTTTAAATGAAAGCTACTCAAAATTATCCAGTTCAATCTTCAATGATAAATATGATTATGTTCTAGAACCTATGTTACCCACAAACATCCAGTATACTTCATGAAAATGGTATTAACATCATTTCATCAAGGGAAAAAAATACATGTGAAAAAAGAAAAGTGAGTGTGTGCACGCTCATGCCATGCTGTGGGGTACTCTTTAGTGATTAGCATAGGAAATGAAACAAAAAAATCCCTTTATCCTGGCAACATTACTAATGAGAAAGAATGGCACCTTCATACAAGTTTCCCAAAGATCATCATTGGCTGTCACTATTTAGCAAATTTCATCCCCAACAAAGCCATTCTGGCATTCTGATTAAGGAGATCCTTGAAGACCTTAGAATATTTCATCAACCTTAAATACCGATCTTCTAGTACATCTTTGCCATTAAGAAGTCCAAATTTTTTTACTGAGTGATGCAATCATCCAAGCTGAAGCTTGCGCATTGTATGTAGGACCAATCTTATACCTTCTGCACAACTGCTCTAACATAAGGTCAATAAAATAACAGTTTATCAGAATCATTATTAGCAAAGGATTGGTCATCCTCTTCACCTACAACTTCAAAATAACTCTCATTACATGAGAAAATGAATTCTAAAGGGAGAATGTACCAAAGAAAAAATGAAACAATTATTTCATTTCATATTGTTTAACAAGATCTATAATCTCATACTTGAAATGGAAAAATTTCACTAATTTTATATGACACTCTTAGGACAATCTAATGCCGTTATTGCATTATCATGAAATTAAAACTTATCGCAACACTACTTAGACAAATTTTTACATTAACCATACTAGCAAATGGACAACTACTGTACCTGTATTTTAAACATGCTAGTGTAGTTTTCACATGACCATCTATAATAATGTAGTTTTCACAGCCAATATCTTGACCTGCTTGGTTAAACCCTCCATCAGATGCTGGATGTCAATAAATCAAGAACGGATCATTATAATTTGGCTCTGGCTTGGTTCCATATGATTGTGTCTGAGAGTTCCAACATACACAATGCGTTAGCCATGTATAATTGAAACTGACGTATAAGACTAAAATAAGTTGACAACGCACCTTTAGTAAGCATCCCAAATATCATCATAAGCAGTGACCATTTGTTGTGTTTCATCCCAAGAAAACCCTCTCTGGTAAAGGAGATTTTTCATATCATGGTACTGCTATTCCAAGTTTCTAGAATGATTCTTTAGAAAATCTTTGTCATGATGCAATGCGAGTCTTTTGTGTAACTCTATGGGTTCTGGGACATTAGAGTTTTTATAAAAACAACACAAAATGAGACAATTCAACTGAAAGGTGACTGATATTCTAGGTTAAGAACAAGAAAATGAAAATAATACAATATAACTAGGGTTGCGTTTGGATACTTGGATTTGGATTTGGATTTGGATTTTAAATCAATAGATTTGAAATACCTTGATTTCAAATCCATAGATTTTAAAATTTCTTGTTTGGATCCATTTATACAAAGGAGGATTTGAAATTTAGAATTTTGAAACCCATAAATTGACCAAAATACATAAAATCACAAAAATGACCAAAATAACCCCAAAACCTCTAAAATAAATAAAAAAAATTCTCCAAAACCTCTAAAATGACCAAAATACCCCTAAAATCACTAAAATCCTCAAAACAACCCCGAAAAGTAAAAAATGACCAAAATACCCCCAAAAACACCAAGATGACCAAAATATCCCTAAAATCAGTGTCTATTTTTTTGAACACACCTACATCCAAATCTAGACCTCCATTACTGCATTGATCCACAATTCTCACTGTTATTTGAGCTCCCGTCCCGGTGTTTGTGACCTACACATGCAGTACATATGAAATTTGAGTGATTTTACTTTCTTAATTAAAAGCATGTCATACACTGCAATTAATCATGTGGTAATAACAGTTTAAGAAAATTAATAACGGATGGTCTAATTTTTGTATTTGATTGAACTGTTTGTATCAAAGTCTTGCTTAATGAAATTATTGATCTTTCATCTAAAAAAGATACATACTAAGTCATTATCAATAAATAATTAATATATGTATATTGCATAACTTAGTATAAAAAAAAATATGGTAAATTCAAGCTATGTCATACCGAATCATCTCTAAAAAATAAATAAAAAATAAAAAAAGCTAATAGCATATGCCCTCTAGAAGTAATTAGAGAGATAAAGTAGGCACTTAAACTTTTTTTTTTTTTTGAGTAAAGATATTTTGTATTAAAAAGGAAAATTATACAGAGAGGAAGAACCAATGTCATCTCCTCTTACAAAAAGCCAATTAGCAATAGAATTATAGAAGAGATAGAGATTTGCCCATCAAAATCATAGACATATACCCAGCTAGTTAAATTATGCACACACAAAAATGAGAGATTTAACATTTTCAATGATGCCACAGATATTCCAGTCTTAATCAGCTGAACTTTTTTCGATTGGTTGTAAGTTTTTATATAGTGTTGAATCAATTAATTAAATGCCGTATCAAGATGTTTTCTACCAGGCCACTTAAGTATTTAGCCCAGTGGTAATCCCCTCCCTAAAAAGCCTCTCTCTATGAGGGTGTGGGTTCAATTTCCGAGATCTTCAAAATATACGTGTGTGTGAGTTTAGATTAGAATTTCTATCATAAAAAAAAAAAAAAAAATGCTTTCTACCATATATATCCACACAAAAAATAAAAAATAAAAAGCCCAACCACAAAAGTTAACTTGTCACACTAGCTACTTAGTACTTACCCTTAAGCACTTGCCACAAGCGGCTTGTCCACGAGGCCCAACTGGTCCACAAAAGGCTGTCCAACCATATTTGCTCCGCCATGCCAACGGCTTGTTTGCATCCCATGTGGAGCAATATGCACTCACAGAGTCACAGCATTCAAGTTCCATCCATTCTGCTCAGGATTGTATAAGTGGTACGTTGCTCTCACATTAGAGGCACTCTCACCACCACCGCTGCTGCCACCTGATTGACAATTGCTTTGACAATTTTTGGAAGGTGAACAAAAGTCATCACTTGTCCCACAGTAACCATATTGGCTACAACAAAGGTTGTTGTCACATTTTTTGCCACCAGCTTGCTTGCCACATTGTTGGGCAATTGCAGTAGCAAGTAATAAGCTCAAAGATAACACTAAGCAAAAGCTAAGCCTTCCCATTTTGTGTTTGAGATTTTTGCAATTTAAGTTGCATATAATATGGTTCATGGGTGCTTGAATTTATAGGGAGGAGGTAAGTTGTAAAATTACGTAAATATCCTTAATAATAGTAAGCTCAAAAATGACATAACAAAGTTTGGCTTGACTTCTGACCTTGACTGAAATAAGTTCATGTACATCTTTCTTTATTAGACTCAACAGATTGACTACTATATGCTTTGTAGCCGAATATAGGCAAAGAAGTATAACAATCTTGCATGATCGGTGCAATAATTATAGGAAAATGACATCAATAAAGTGAGAGAGAGAGAGAGAGAGATGGTGCTAGGGAAGGTGGTTATGGGTCAAGATTGGCAACAAAATTTGTGACATCAAGGGGTTAACTTCTGGTCAAAATGACTTGTTCCTTAGCTGAACCAATGGCGGATCTATGCAAGGGCCAGGGTGGGCACGTGCCCACCCTCAGATTTTTTCAAAAAAATAAATTTTATATATATCTATAATATGCTACAAAAAAATCCAAAAATAAAAAAAAAAAAAAATAAAACCCAAATAATATCATATAAACAAAAATTAGCTCAAAAATAAAATCACAAAAACAATAGAGGCCCAATTTTTTTTTTATTCTTTTGCTACTTTTGACAAGAAAAAATTGATTTCATCTGATTCTTTTGCTACTTTCCACAAGCAAAAATTGATTTGCCTTATCCAATTTTATCCAAAAGATTTTTCTTAATCGGAGCTCATGATACTTTATGATCAGCTTGATAATTATATATTTTTTTTATGTACGCTCTAATATTGAGTTTTCTAAATTAGAAGAGATTTGTGATGTTGCTTAGAAAATAGTTGAGACTAAAAGATGTGATATATCCATTAGTTTATTTATTGGTGAGTTTAACATTAACCTTACGAGTTGTGACTGCCATTGTAAAAAAAACATTTTTAGCTATGAAAGTTGTGAAGAATTGATGGCGTAGTAGAATGAGTAATCAATGGATGAATAATTGTTTGATTGTATACATAGAGAAAGACATTTGTCGTAGCATTGATAATTTAGTTATCATATACCGGTTTAAAAATATAAAAACACGTCGAAATCAATTGTAAAAGGTTATTATTTGATATTTTTGTTTATATTAACAATGTATATTGACTTTTGGCTTTTTTTTTATTTTTTTTTTTTTTTGTATTATGTCTATTAAAGTTTGAGTTCAAAAGGTGTCCACCCTAGATTGAATTCCTGCTCAACCCAACCTTAATGGTAAGGGTTTGAAATTTTATTAAATGGATTTGCGAAGAGTTTATTTTATGAATAATCAAAACTATTATTCCAATACTCAAAAACCTTAAATCTCCCAACAATTTCATCAGACGATGAACATGACAAATAATATTTATACAATAAAGTTACGGACACAACACTTTCATAAATTTTTTACAAAAATATAGATGTCAAGCTGTGAATGGTGGTGAGTCTAGATAAGAACTAATAAAAACTTGCAAACTCATTATTGTTGTGAAATTGCTAAGTCGGTAGCATTGCTCATGTTTATAAATCATCTAGAACATTTTAAAAAGTAACAAGTTTACAACCCCCAAAAGCAATTATAACAGTGTAGTTAATTAATTTAACTAACGTTTTTCTTTTAATACAACGTAGTCTCTAGTTTAATTTCTTTAATACAATGTATCCAATTACGATAAACAATATATCAACATTGAGAACATCTTTTCATACTTAGGAAAAAGTTCTAATAACTGTGGGAACGATATATTATAATGATGAACAATTTTCCACTTATAATTGGGCCAGTAACAATAAAACAGTAGTTCTGGATGGAAACATTAACCAGACTAAAACATGTACTTTTAAACAATTGCGGGTGAGAGCAATGGGAAACAGTAACAATAACTTCAAAGAGGCAAACACAAAAACAACCTTTTGGAAGAATTTTTTCACAAACTTCTCCCCGTTTGGTCACCATGTAATTACAAATTGAAATTCAACATAATTATAAGGAAATCTGCAATTTTGAATGTGGAATATTTGATAAGGAATTTAGCCAACAAGATCCTAACAAAGCCCAACCATCTCAATCACATAGTTGCCCCAAGCAAAAATGAACATGTTTTCATAATGTTAGCGATATATTAGCCCATGAGGCCCAACCTAATGTTGGGCTTAATATTTATAAGTCAAGCAAACCAATGTACTTATAGAACAAGCAAACTTAGTCTTAACTAGTCTAGAACTAGTATAGGTGTCTCTAGTATATAAACCTTGTATTGGGTCCATTGTAACATGAAGAATTATATAGTAAAAATGTAGCCGTCAAGGGCTTTCCTCCGTGAACATAGATCTCCAAGACCGAACCACATTAAATCCTTTTGCTTTCACTTTCATTATTTTTGCTTCCACTCACTCAATTACTCAACAACTTTACCATGGTATCAGAGCTAAGTTCAATCTTGACATAGTTAATTTTGTGGCTGCCATCATCAAGGTTGCTGCTACCACAAATTCTCTTTTTCTTTTATCAAAAAAAAATAAAAATAAAAAAATCACTGGCAGATTGCTCTGCCGTAGCACAGGTTCATTCTTGCCGAAGCCTTGCAACGAATTGTTTCTTAATTCTCAATTCTCGTTTATCAACAAGGTTGCCGCTGCCAAATAGCAAGCACATATTCACTCAAGTTCTTGCTGGCAACACGCGTCCCTACGAAATCATGTTCAAATGCACAGAGACAATATTGCGATTATCTCTAACTTGTTAGATTTGTCATGTGTCATCCTAGAAGGTGCTAAGCAAACAGATTGGTTCCATATCTCACATATGGGCTTAGCTTTCTATGGCTTAGACACTGGCCTTGGGTTTCTCCATGCGTCCCACACACAAGAGATGATGGGCACCACAAGAGGCTTGAACAATATCAAGAATATTATTCATAATTGTTATTAAATTCACACGTGTTTAAAAATATATGCATAAAAATATATAATAATAAAATATACCCCGCTGTACCCGTACCCTAACTTTTTAGGAATTGTCGTACCGCCGTACCCGTACCCAAAAACGTACCCGTGCTTCCTTGGGGGATAGATGCAAGGTGTGTAGAACAACTTGTTTGATATTCTGGTCAAGTTCTCAGAAGTGGTCATATATTAGTGGGGATATCATTATAATCCATTGATTCTTTCTAGATTAAGGGATTTTTTCTTTCGAACTAGGACTCTACTTAAAACTCCTTTATATTTCTAATGCTTTCTAAAAGTTTATTTTGTATTTCTTCATCTTCTTCTTTTATTTTATTTATTAATTTTTTTTAATATTCTTCTAATATAAATTATATAAGTAATTAGACCCTAGATTGATTTTTACTTAAAAAAAAAATTAAGTAATTAGCCCCTGGATTTTGTTAGTAGAGCAGGGATTGTGTGTATCGGCGTTGTGCTACGATCAGTGCACTCTGTTTCCGAAAGAGTTCCCTGCAAGATTGATCTGGGGGAGGTGGGCAGTTGAATTTCATCTTAACCATTGATTTTATCAACAATCATCTCCCCCACATCGTTATTTTTTTTTTTTAAAGAAAAAGAAAAAGAAATTTTATTATGACTACTCTTTATCACCTCTAGTAAAATGAAAAAGTGAACTATTGGGGCCTGAGACTTTTTCCTTTGAAGTTGTGTGTCAATCTCCCAGTCTGCGTCTTCTGTAATAAAATGCAAAAGAGAACTATTGGGGCTGTAGGCCTTTTCCATAGCATATGCTAATGATAGTATATGCTAATGATAATATTATAAATAAAAAACAAACTGTGTGAAGTACCTTAAAAAAAAGCTGTATGAAATACCTAAGTCAGACACAAACTTTAAGTGAACCCTTTTTCTTTATGATTATATACCAACTATTAGTTATATAATTGTAACGAATTTGTTTTAATTTATGCATACTTTTTGCAAATATTCACACTTTTACCATCTTGTACTTTTCACCACTGGGTGGTGGAGTGTTGTGGGGGGTATCATGGTTATAAGCATTCTTCTCAGTAACATATGGTGTTCAAATATTGAGTTAAGTAAACAATCTGAAGAGACAATGTATATACTGCATGGGAAGGGGGGGGGCCGCCGCCCTCCCCTGAGAAAAGGCATAACAAGATGAAATTCTGAAGATTCTGGGTTTGAGGCTACAAGATATTTAGAAGTGGAAAGAGTTGGTTTTTTTTAGAACTTTATAAAGCTATCCTCATGTCCCTGTGGCTAATGTTCTCCACAAGTTGGTTTTGGTTTATCCCAGCATGCTATCTACTTTCAAAATAATAGGGTTTTTCCTTTTATATCTGCTTTAGACAGAGTGTTAGTGTGAGAAATCTTTGATAGCAATTTGTATATGTTGCTGAAGATTAAAGTGTATGCTGGGTTTTCAATGATCACTTTAATTATTTGAATGTTTGAAGAATTGATATATGTTTGCCTCAAACTAGTTTGGCTCCTATGGTGATGTCAAAAGATTTTTGGACTTGGAATATTTTCATTAGCTGTTGATATTTGATTGCTTAGTATTTATCTTGGCTTAAATCACAGGTAGGCTGGAGGGATTGTTGCTTGAAGCAAAGGGATCCTGGGCAGAGGCTGAAAAAGCTTACTCAAGCCTCCTAGAGGATAACCCATTAGATCAAGTAATTTCTATAACTGATTATCATAAAACATTTTTTTTTTTGTAAGAATGGACCCTGTTGTTACCTACTAAGGAAAACCCAAGGACCATATTGTTGTTTCATCTTTCTTGTGAGAAAAATAGCATAGCATGTTCTTTCCTTAAATAATATAGAAAATATCATCAAGTGTTGAATTATAGGCTTGCTTTAATTTTATTTATTTATTTATTTTTATAGAGGTGATACATAAGAGGAGGGTAGCTATGGCAAAGGCACAAGGAAATGTTTCTGTGGCCATTGAATCACTCGATAAATATCTTGAAATGTGAGACAGATCTGAAAAGCCTCTCTCTCTCTCTCTCTCTCTCTCTCTCTCTCTCTCTTATGTGTTTCGTAAAAAAGAAGGAAAAAACTCATTATGTGTCTGCAAAAACATATAGCTGAGGTTGTCTTTCCTGCATTTAACAGATTTATGGCTGATAATGATGCCTGGAGAGAACTAGCTGAAATATATGTCTCCTTGCAAATGTAAGACTTCTTTCTTCTTCTTCTTCTTCTTTTCCTTGTCCTTCAAAATTTTTATATTCTGCAGGGAAATTAAAGCTACCAAATTGCCTCTGTTCGGCGTTTCATAATATATCTTCGTTTTTATAACTTAGGTACAAGCCAAGCAGCATTTTGCTATGAGGAGCTAATATCATCTCAACCCATGATTCCCCTATACCACTTAGCCTATGCTGATGTAAGTGTTTTTTTTTTTTTAAATGGTCATGAGCTTCTACTTGTAATGATGGTATATTCCCTTTTTTCCCTTGGTTTTCATGGGATAGATAAAAGAATCAAAGAAATAGACAATGCATTATGACAAAGTATGGGAAGCATGCTGTGATTTCATTAAACCATCCTCCAATTTTTAGAATAAAACAATTGGTCTGCTTCTGGAAACAACAAAACCTCAGCTAGAGAATATGGTTTCCACAGTTCTTAAACTTTTAACTTCCTTGATTCAAATTCATCTTGATTCAAATTCATCCACCAAATGGAGAACAAGTTCAATGCCAATGAGCTCTACAATTCTTCTTACGGTTACCTAAGTTCCTGTATCATAATATAGATCTAATATATACTACCACATCATTTAAAATTTCATATACTAAAATCAAACTTACCTAAAATTAAGGGACCAAAAATATAATTTACCCTTGTTTTATTTACATGTCAATGTTTATATCTCATTATGTGATTTTTGGAAGGGACTCTAAAAATGAAATTATGACAATTCTTAAGGATCCAATTGAGTGCGTAAAGATTCAAAATCTTGGGAAAGATATATATACATATACATTTCAGGCTTTCTTATTTTTGTGGCTGGGGTTTCCCCTTGAATAGAAACTTGTACAGCCCATAAACTTGGGGCCTGGGCTGTATCTTGTACTACTTGGACTTGGAGACCTTCCCCCATCTCCATAATTCTCATTAGGCCTTTGTCAACGAAAAGAGACTATTGATGAGAAATTTAAATCTATCTTCTTCTTCTTTTTCATTGCAACAATTTTTGAGAAATTTGAACATAAATTCTTTACACACATACACATTTAATTAGAAGTTCTTCACATAAAGAGAATTGATTAATGTTACTGAATCACTCACGAGATACTTAACACAATTATATATCAACAATACAACCTTAACACATGATAAACTTTCAAAATGACTTGAAAGAAAGATGAAAATAATTATTCATACAGAAATTAAAAAAGAAAAATTAAGATTATTCAATTGGCATCTTGACTTTTATAGCTACTCACATTAAAACATGCAAGCCTCACAGCAATTTGTGCCCTTATTAACGCAGTGTAAGTCACTTCTTAATTACATTCTTTCTTATTCAGAAAATCTATTGATCGTTGATGATAGAAAGTAGGGGGTTAAAGTTAAACCCATCGCCACAATTCACAAACTGGTAGTTCACCATAAGGTGGCCTTTAGCATATCCTTGTCCATTTGTGTCCAATTTCTGGAAAACACCAACATCCAAATCCAACCCTCCATTACTGCACTGATCCACAATCCTCACCGTTGTCTGTGCTCCGGTCCACTCATTTGTCACCTAAATACATGTCAAGATATAATGGTTATTATTGTTCTATTATCAAGTAGAATATTTTTAGACTACAATTAGTACTCTAACATGAATTAGTAGTATCAAGTAGTATTTAACAAAATATGTATTTAGGTTCATGAACATAGTTTCAATATATTCTTTAAATTTCTATTTAGACAAATTAAAAATAACTATGCAAATTTTGACAAACTTGTGTCTCTATACCCATTCCAATCCGATCATCTATGTTTCACACAATGCAAAGTGTGATATTCAATACACTATTGTTATAATTGTAATATTTAATCTGAATTATAGAATAAATCAATTTCAAATAATGAAGAAGATCTTAACCTCCATGTACAACAACATATGGAAATTAGTAAAGTAGTAAGAGAGACAAGAATTGGTTTTCTTTTTGTGGGTAAGATTCTTTCAATCAAACAATTGAACATGGTTTTGAAAAATTCCTTCATCAACCCCTTAGCAAATACCCTATTTAAAGAATGTTGCAAGGAAAATCAGTTTGATTTCTTACCCTTAAGCACTTGCCACAAGAAGCCTGGCCACGAGGCCCAGCAGGCCCACAGAAAGCTGTCCATCCATACTTGCTACGCCAAGCATAGGGCTTGCCAGCATCCCAAGTAGAGCAATAAGCACTAACAGCATTTAAGTCCCACCCATGTTGCTCAGGATTATAATAATGATATGTTGCACGAACATTAGATGCACTCTCACCACCACCTCCACCGCCACCGCCGCCGCCGCCGCCACCACAGTTACTTTGGCAGTTCTTTGAGCAATAGTCATCAGTGGTGCCACAATAGCCATATTGGCTACAACACATGTTATTTGGGCAAGTCTTGCCACCAACTTGCCAACCACATTGTTGAGCTATTGCATTTGCAGCTAGACATAATAAAACCACCAAGCACAAACCAAGCCTCCCCATTTTTGCTCAATTGAATTCCTAAAGTTTGTTATATGCACATCATGGTCTAAGGTGGCTTGGGGTTTTATACAAAGGGTGCCCAAGTCAGAATTACCAAAATACCACGAAGTGTAATGTTGGTGTGCTACTGGGGACTTCATACACATTATGTTTGGGCCATAATAATCCTTCTGATTGTGTGGAATATGAGAAGTCAAATGATCAAGTGGCATGGAGCTAAGGTGGACATAGACAGGAAGATAATCTGAGGCGGCTATATGTATGGGTTTTTGTCAAAGACATGTGAGGCGGCCACCAATAAATGTTAATAAAGAGGAAAAGGCCAAACTTTGAAAGTCAAGAAGATAAGGTATCATGATTCACTATTGGATAAGCTTGGACCCTTCCTACCTTTACAACATTTTGTTTCTATGGGTAACACAAGGAGTCTTTGGAAATAAATAGATCTAGATCTCTGACATCAAAGACTATATATAGCATATAAATAAGAATATCCCATGCACATTATGTTCAATTAATTAGAAAACTATCCTACTTTAAAAAAATATATAGAAAATTGTCGAAATTATAATTTTATGCCATTAGTTATAACATATAATAGGATTATGCTAAACAGAAAAATAACTCAAAACAAAATATTTAAGGTTCTTAGCATCAACGTACAATAACAAGGTATAAAACAACAAACATAAAGTTTTCATTCATTCGTTATATACTAAAAAAAACAATAACAAAAAACAAATGATTTTGCAATGGCCGAAATACAAAATGAAATAGTTGGATATTTAAACCGATACATTTTATGGACAGAAGACCAGCCCTTGAACCTTAGAATATTTTGTAATCCATTAAGATAGTCCATTGCAAATGTTGGATTACTGACATCCCATGTATACAACCTAGAACTCTGAAATGAAGGAACCAAATTGGCGACAGATATATTCTTTCCAATTTTATTGAACATTACTTCTTAAACTATTTTATTGAACATATTACTTTGTGTTAAATATTGAACAATAAAGCTATAATACCATAGAATAGATGCTTTGATACCATGTTAGAATGATAGCACTAATACCAAGTTAGAATTATTGATGTGATGCGTGTGAGAATAGCAAACAAGAAATAATATGATGTGAAGAGAGAGAGAGAGAGAGGAAGCACAAGGGTTGTGTGGTTCAGCTTTGCTACCTACGTCTATGGAATAAAGTCCTTAATGGATACATCTTTACAATAGGACAACATGTATATAACAATCAGTTTTTAGTAGAGTATTTATAAGAGACTAATCCTAGACTAACCATACATTAACTTGGATTCCTAAATTTACTATACAAGTAACTTGCTTAGCTTACACACCAAATATTGGACTTGGCCTTCACCAAGAATCGGCATGATATTTAACACTTATAATATATTATCAATGGTCAAATATGAAAGGTAGGCTTTTCTACCAAATTGTTATGGTATTAGAGCCATCACTTTCCTACTTCTTGGTCGGCTCTCTTTCTTACAACACCTCTCTATCTTTTGGTCCTCCAAACTTTGTTTCAGTCATCCATAACAATCTTGGATTACTTTGAAACATTGAGCTTTGGTAGCAAACAACAAGATGTGATTGATTGCTCTTACGGCAAAAATTATGCACTTTGGGGATTTCATTTTCATGTATTTGTTGAGGGGTAGGATCTGTTGGCCATGCTTGGTGGATCCTTGATAAAGCTGACAGAGGAAAAAGAAAAGAAAGAAATGGAAAATTTAAAATTATCTACTCAATTTATTACATGACGTTTATACTCAGTAGAGAGAGACATTGCAGTAGGCTTGCGGGGTTACTACACAACACATGATATGTGGAAACACTTGCAGAATGTCTGTACTCATACCAATCAAGGAAGAGAATTTCATCTTGCATATGAAATTTCTCAATTGGTCAAAGGGACAGAGACATCAAGACTCTTTATTTATTCTGGCTTTATGGTCTGTAAAAAATATGATCACAGCTAACTCTATTTCATCTTCGGCATTGACTGCAATTAATATTGAAAGAATGAAGGTGGAATTAATAGAGTTACTCAATTTCTCATGAAACTTCGACTTGATTTCAAAACTGTTCAAGCAAATATTATCAACTAGATCTTAATTCGGTCTTATCTGAATTGCTTCATGTGGAAACAAAACTTTGTACTTAGGTAACTCTTAATGACACAAATAATTGTATTGACACAACGTTCCTAGCACGGACCTGAATAAAGCCTACATATCCTGATTCGAGTAGGATCATCAGGTGTAAGAAGCGAAATTTTTGCAACTATCATATCAACTTTGAGTGTCACAATTTGCCTCAGAACTTAGAAAATATATCTAAGAATCATCGAGCTTTTAAGACTAACATTACCAACTTGACTATCCACTGGTCCTTCCACTACTTCCATTTCACCACAAAGCATTCATTCAGTACATGGTTCAAGTTCTGTGGTTGTGGCTCTTCCCAATGCTATTTTCTTTATATTGTTTGTTGGCTGGCTTATTAGGTGAAAATTTTCCATTCTTTATGGTTCATAGATTCTACTACCTTAAATCATATGACAGGAAAACGTGAAAGATTTATTTATTTTTAATTCTCCACTCTACTTCAACTTGTCCACAAATCCGAAGTGCCTGTGGTGCTAAGCTCCCCATTTTTGGTATTGGCACAATATATGTTTCCTCTTCCTTTAGTGACTCTTAATATCTCAAGTGTTTTGTTTGTCCTAATACTTTACATTCACAATGAAAAGCCCTTGATTACTACATCATTGCTATAAAAATCTGGACTCCAATGAACTCATTGAAGGTATATATAGTATGCTAAATCCTAGATATTTCAGGCTTCTAGCCACAAATAGGATCAAGATTATTTTATTTGGACTCCAAGTACTGAACATGGACAACATTCTTGAACCTTGATTAGGATTGAGTCTTGATATCCTTGAAATCTCCCTCAAACTCAAGATGGAAACTGAAGGAACATAAAATGTGACAGTTATAGAATCGCAAATAAAACCTTGGCCACAATGAATCTCAGTCCATTGGAGACTGTTTGGATGATAAAACAGAGCAAGAATTGATCCAAAGCAAACAAATACGACCCACATATTTTTAGGTGATTCGGCAACTTGCCTACGTCCACATAGAGATTTGCAATATAACTGGTATAGCTACAAATACAGTAAAATCCTTTGTTCGGAGCACCTGAGAGACCCCTCTCTCAAGTCTCTTTTCTGGTTTTTCAGCCTTTTCTTCCTCTTTTCATCCTCTTCTGTACGTTGCCTTTTCCTCCTCTTTTATAGAGTTTGTATACCTGAATATCTTAAAACCTAATAGAACATATTTAAGATCTTTATGAGATATTTTGTGGGATGTTTATGGGATATTTTGTGGGATATTCATCAGGTTGTAAAGTGCATGTGGTGTAGGCTATAAAGTGGAGATCAAAATCCAATTTTGCTTCCTATTTTATTCCTACCCTATACTTGTCTTAATTATAATTTTTGTCCTTCCAATAGCCCCCCAGTCTTTGCTTTCTCGAGCGCAGCCGGGGAAGTGAAGACTGGATTTTACTTCGGAACAAAGTAGACTCATATTCTTGTGGTGATAGCAGATTGAGATAATACCCTTGAGGTCAAACTGAGACCGCGGAGGCTGAAATGACCATGGTGGAGATACGTTTTGTATTTTGAACTGATCTCCCGTGGCAGAGATACGTTTGGTTTTTTGATCTGATCTCCTGTGGCGGAGATATGTTTGGTTTTTTGATATGATCTCCCGTGGCGGAGATATGTTTAGTTTTTTGATTTGATCTCCTACGGTGGAGATATGTTTGGTTTTTTGATCTGATCTCCCGTGGCGGAGATATGTTTGGTTTTTGATCTGATCTCCCGTGGCGGAGATATGTTTGGTTTTTTGATCTGATCTCCTGCGGTGGAGATATGTTTGGTTTTTTGATCTGATCTCCTTTCGCCCCTTGACAAAATACGTTTGTTACTCTGGCCCACCCTCGCCCCTGGATGAGTTAGGCTTGTTACTTTGACCTCATCTCCCCTGGTGGAGACTCAGTTTGTTACTTTGACCCACCCTCGCCCCCGGACGAGTTAGGCTTGTTACTTTGACCTCATCTCCCCTGGTGGAGATGGACTTGTTACTTTCTGCTTTTTTTCCTTGCAAGTTGAATCTTCCCTGCAACAATATATATATATATATATATATATATATATATATATATATATATATATATATATATATATATATATATATATATATATATGCTGGCTCTAGGACCTGTTCCCATGGTGAGCTAAAAGACACAGATTTAGTAAGATTTTTACCGAAGGTTAAAAGCATACCTGTTTCCTTCTCTGGCATATTGCGTCCTTCCCGCAATAATAAAATATAGATATGTGCTGGCTTTGGGACCTAATCCCCTGATGAGCTAAAAGATATAGCTTTAGTGAGATTTTTAACAAAAGTTAAAAACCATACCTGTTTCCTTCTTCAAAGAGTCATGTGGGCGTGTCACCCATTTCTCCGAAAATCTTTTGCTCTGTACCAAAATATCACCGCACCTTTCCTCTTTTCTTTTATTACCCAGTTCTTTTTGCTTAACTTTTCCTTTATTTGACCGAAACCCATTTGAAGATCAGGACCAAGAAGAAGCTTTCTTCTCTATTTCAACTTCTCTCTTAAATACCAGCAGCCATTTCAGACCGAGGTGGACCAGACCGAGGCCGAGGTGGACCATACCGAGGTAAGGCGGGCTCGAAGGAGCCGAGACAAACCAACATCGGACCGAGGAGGACTAGATCGAGGCCGAGGTGGATCAGATCGAAATAAGGTGGGCTCGAAGGAGCCAAGTCAAGCCGTATCAGACCGAGGAGGACCGAAATAAGGTGGGCTTGAAGGAGCTGTATTGGATCGAGGAGGACCAGATTGAGGTATGGCGGGCTCGAAGGAGCCGTATCGAACCGAGGAGGACCAAATCGAGGTATGGCGGGCTCGAAGGAGCCGTATCGGACCGAGGAGGACCAGATCGAGGTCGAGGTGGATCAGATCGAAATAAGGTGGGCTCGAAGGAGCCAAGCCAAGCCGTATCAGACCGAGGAGGATCGAAATAAGGTGGGCTCGAAGGAGCCGTATCGGACCGAGGAGGACTAGATCGAGGTCTGGCGGGCTCGAAGGAGCCGTATCGAACCGAGGAGGACCAAATCGAGGTATGGCGGGCTCGAAGGAGCCGTATCGGACCGAGGAGGACCAGATCGAGGCCGAGGCGGGCTCGAAGGAGTCGAGACAGATCACTCCGAAGCCGAGGAGAGACTTGACTGTTCATGGAGGTGCCGAGCAGACCGGGCTCGAAGAACCGAACAGCTCGTGGCAATTTCAGATCAGGCTCGAAGGAGCTGAGATGGGTTGTGATGAGACCATGGGGGACCGAGGAGGCTCTCAAGTCAAGATCAAGAAGGCTCACATCGAGGCCGAGGAGAAGTTTGATGTTGCCGAGGTGCACTACACGTGCTCCGATGAGTTCTTTCCCTTCTGAAGTGCAAACCTGGTGAGTTTTTTGAAAAAAATTCTTGAGTCCTTTCCTTTTCTCTTTGTTGGGCCTGCTGTAATGAGCAAAAATATCATCTGTTGCTCTTGGTTGAATCTTTGAGCTTTCTGATGAACTGAGACATCATAGCGCCGAAGCTTGAAGTGCAGTTCCCCAAACACGACGCTAATTGAAGGAACATAAAATGTGACAGTTATAGAACCGCAAATAAAACCTTAGCCACGATGAATCTTAGTCTATTGGAGACTGTTTGGATGATAAAACAGAGCAAGAATTGATTCAAAGCAAACAGATACGACCCACATATTTTTAGGTGGTTCGGCAACTTGCCTACGTCCACATAGAGATTTGCAATATAACTGGTATAGCTACAAATACAGTAAAATCCTTTATCCGGAGCACCTGAGAGACCCCTCTCTTAAGTCTCTTTTCTGGTTTTCAGCCTTTTCTTCCTCTTTTCATCCTTTTCTGTACGTTGCCTTTTCCTCCTCTTTTTATAGAGTTTGTGTACCTGGAATATCTTAGAACCTAATAGAACATATTTAAGATCTTTATGAGATATTTTGTGGGATGTTTATGGGATATTTTGTGGGATATTCATCAGGTTGTAAAGTGCATGTGGTGTAGGCTATAAAGTGGAGATCAAAATCCAACTTTGCTTCCTATTTTATTCCTACCCCTATACTTGTCTTAATTATAATTTTTGTCCCTCCAGAAACTTAAAGACAACTTGAGTTTGAAGAAAAACTAAAACCTTAATGGAAATCATGACTTGGATGTGGACTGTATTTAGGCTGGACCAAATGAAGTTTAGATGACAGGCTACAACAAGGCCAGATGGGTGCAATGATTAAGGCTTGAATGCTAAGCACATTGTATGCCATGCTTGTGGAGGCTACTGATTAGAGGCATGGCCTAAAATAGTTATTAGTGATGGGTGCATGACTAGAAAGAAAGCCAGTAAATACTATTTATTAGAGGCGTGGTCTAAATAATGCGGTTAGATGATGATAGAGACACATGACTAGAAAGAAAATCGATAGAAAAGGCTTCCAATCAATGTGATCCGTGATATTCAACCAAGATGATTGAAGACCCTTGATCAGAAGAAATTTGTACACAGGGTGCAGAAGAAAGATGCATGTGCCCATTGAACGTAGTTCAAACAGCTGAGATTTGTCTTGTGAGAAAATATCAAATTTCTTGTGAGAAAATATCAAATTTGAGAAAGACACGTATAAGGTTGTTCAGATACTGTCCACAACAGAGAATACATTAGGATGATCTTGTGAAGCGACTAGTAGTGATGATGAGAAAAGGAACCTAAATTTTTCGATTAAAGATATTGATTAATAATAATGGAGGCTATATAAGTATCTCTATGATAATTAATGGAAGTTACATGGGATTGGGTCTGATACCATTTTAAAAATATATAAAACATTGCTTTGATACCATATAAAACATAAATCTCATACCATATTAGAATGAGGCAGAATATAACGTGATTCAGTCTTAGAGACTTACATATAAAACATAACTCTCATGCTATAGTAGAATGAGTCAGAATATAACGTGATTCAGTCTTAGAGACTTACATACACAACATAAAGTTTTCTATGGCTACATCTTTAGAATAAAACTCTCTATTATAATGAACCCATTAAACGATATTTCTAATAAGTTAAATCATAGACAAACCAGGGTTACAATACTTAAACTACAAGTAGGAGTATGAATATATATTTTACTTGCACTCCAAGTAGAATTAAAATTACATCACTTGAATGATTAGTTTATTTGCACTCCAAGTAGGATTAGACACACTCACACAACGAACATAAACAATAGTTTTGAGCATCGACCAGGATTGAGTGTTCACATATTTCAACCTAAAAGAGAAAGCAAAGTCGTCATACGAGTGATTTCATTCTTCCATATTCTAACCTGTACAGAATTGATTTATTCTTCCATATTCTATATTTCTCTAAATTTTACAAGGTTAAAAGGAAAATCTACATACGTCCAAACCGTTTAACCCTTAATCATTCAAGGCCGTGGGGGCCTTCTATATATATTCAGCTCTCATGTCATTGTTACCGAGATTTATAAAGGATTGGGAGAAAAATTATTAAATTATTTTTAAATAGGTTCAACTGTTAATGGACTTATTTAGAGGGGAAAAAAAATAATGATAATAAGACAACAAGTTTTCAAGATCATTAAGTCAATGAAATTTACTGGAAATTTTTTGTTAATGACAATTATAGATATTTTTAAGAGAGAGGTCGTATAGGGTTTTAATCAATACACTTCCCCACTTACAATGTAAACAAAAAAACACTATCAATATTCTTCCCCACTTACAATTTTAATAATCAATGGATTACAATTTTGAAATTGATCCAAACACAAAATTTGAAAAAATTAATCCTCCGTATCTCTTAAAATACTCAATTCCAAGTAAAAATTGGATTTAATAAAGTAAAAACTCTGACAAAAAAAAGAAAAAAAGAAGAAGAAAGAAACAACATAAAAAAAGAAACTCATCCAATACAAAAGGCATCTAAGAAGATTTCACTACATTCAAACTCTATGTCATCATAAAAGGAAAAAAGACAGCTTAATAGTCTCCAAATCAAACAAAATAAACTAAGCATTGAATTGAAAGAACTACCAACAATATACTTCTAATATAAGTAAACAACTATAGTGCACTTTGCTTTGCTACTTTTGAAACGAACATGGGTATTCCATAATTTCTTCATTAGCCACCTTCTCATCCTTGGCAAGATTGAGTATCCACTCAAACATCTGTGATGAGCAAGGCAACGTGATCGGCTCTTTGTCCCCAACCATAATCTTGTCCTCAAATTGATTGAATAAAGCTTGAAACATCTTGGAAGACAAACATGTATTTGGAATCACATATAGCTTACGCTCTTCACCCACATGCATCGCCAAGAACCCGCTTGGGACTAGATTTTCATGGATCTTTTTCTTGACAGAGAGGTTTTTCTTGCTCTTCAACCGTAGGTTTGCCAAGAGTCGCTGAACACTTGCTCCAAATTTCGTCATGATCTTCTGATACTTCAAGAAAATTTAGAAAAGATTGATGAACTTCTTTGGGGACTATATATGCGTGAGGTTGAGAACACGTATTACAATGAGATGAGGTTTCTGTATACGTATTGCAATAGGATTAGGTTTGTGTTATATGTGGAACCAAATTAAACCTTGACAATTAAGGTCGGCTTAATTTTTTTTAATACTCCGACCAAGTATAAGATTAGTATTTTCGACCTTTTATCAAAAAAGGTATAGGATTAGTATTATATATTTATTGGAACATAGAAATCTATTATATTATTATTTTAATTTTAAAGTAAGATTTATAAGTGTCATAGGATTAAATTTATATTTTTCACTTTGAAAAATTATACAAAAATAAAAAGAAAATTAACTTCCTCTTTTGATACATTCGTGGGACGGTGCCACGACTTGTTTGGTCGGCCCGAGTTAGGCAGGTGAGTCTTGTCTCATGAGTGTATGGACAATCCTAATTTTAGTAACTTAGAGAACATTTTTTTTCTTTTTCCTAGTTTCCCCCTTTACCCAACCCTCTCCTCTCTTTTGTTTCTAATCCTCTATACTTTCTCGCCAAATTTTGTGCCCTCTTTCTCTCTCGAAAGCTCACCACCATCATAGACTTTTCTCTTTGTGGGAAGCCCTTCAAATATGAGCCTTAGACGTGGCATACGAATTGAAGCTAGGGGTAGACCACTTCCACAACATCCACCACCTCAAAATTAGTATTATTGGCTTCAGCAACTATGGGTAGTTCTTGGCCAAAACCCAGGTGCTTGACCCAAAGTCATGCCATCCTTCCTCAATCCTGTTCTGACCACTCCCATGCCACCAAGACTGTATGTGTCTCCTTTTTCTGCAACCCACTTAACCTTTGCGAAGAACTCCCAGAAGTCATTCTCCGTTGCACCTCCATCATCTCGATCTGACTATATGGGTCTCGCACCTTTTGTTTTCTGGTGTGGGTGGTAGCGAAAGCAAAGGGAAATGGTTGTATGAAGTAAAGTGAAGATAAAGAGAATTGGATGTAGGTTGTTCGAAGTGTGGTGTGAATAGAGAGAAATTGATAAAGATTAGAAAAATTAAGGAAAAGAAATATTTTAATAAAATTGACAAAGAAATTAATAAAGAGTTGGATTTGGGATGTATTTGAGAGTACGTGTGCAAAATAGAAAAGTAACTCATTACATTAGAATTTAGGGACAATTAGGGCCTGTTTGGTACGTGTTTTCGTTTTCTGTTTTGATTTCGTGACTTTTTACTTTATTGAAGTTGGAATTTTAATCCTGATTTGAATTCAAGATTGTAAAAAAAATTCTGTTTGGTACATAGTTTTGGTTTCACAACTGAAATCACAATTTAAAAAAAAAAATTATGTTTAGTACATAGTTTTGGTTTTTAGACTTAATTTTTATTATTACATTATTATTATTATTTTTTTTTCTTTCCTTTCTTCCCCCACCACCCACGTACACCACCTTTTTATTTATTTTTTCTTTTTCTTTCCTTTTTTTTCCCCACCACTCACGTACACCACCTTTTCACCTCCCTTTCTTTTTACTTCTCCCCCACCTATACTCTTTCTTTCCTTTGGGACTTGACGCTTTAGCTTTAGATGGTCATAACTTTTTGGACCACTCTTCAACAGCCCTTCAGCTTACCCTCTGGAAAAAAACAACCTCGTGTCTGATTTCTATCTTTATGCTTATTCGCTTTGTTGCCTCACGCTGACGCAGCCGTAGATTGAGCCCTAGAAGTCCTCTCCTCGCGGCTCCCTGCGTTGATATTCGAGGAAGTAGCTCTCGACACGAGGGATATACAAGAAACACCTACTCTAGATCTTCTTGATACAAACACGAGGGTGAGTTTGTATTTTTCATGTTTGATTTTATTTGAAGTTTAGATCCTTATGAAGAAGGAGCTTGTTTTTTTTAGGAAGTATTTTGTGAAAAGAAATAAAATTTGTGAAATCATTTTTGAGGGTTCATTGATCTGGATGGATGTGATGTTCTAATTTTTGGTTTGTTTTGGAAAATGAGTTATGAGAATATGGGGCTCTGTAATGGGAGAAGAAGGGAGCGGTGTCCAGGCTCTGTAATGGCCGAGAGCTAGAGAGAGAAGCGGAGAAGCTTCTGGAGGAGAGAAAAAAAATGGGGAGAAAAGAAGGAACGTGAGCCAATAACGGTAATAAACTGGGACCCACGTGAATAGAGTTCGGATTTGAATCCGGCTTGGATTCAAAAACAGGTGAAAGGGTGAACTCAAATTTGGCATGGACCCACATAAAAATCAAATTGAGATTTCAATCCTCATTTAAAAACCTTGTACCAAATATCATTTTTTTTTGTGGAACCCAGTGATTATGGATTTGAATCACTGAATTAGGATTCAAATCATGTGTACCAAACACGCACTTACATTTTACAACACTTAACTTTGACTCCGTTTTCAATATCCCTCCCCCGCCCCAAGAAAAAAAAAAAACTTTCTAGATACACGATTTATCTCCTAATTGGACTCAATTGCACACTTGGTATCCTCTCTGTCCAAATTGTTGTTAACTTGGATAGTAAACTTAAGCATGTGCCTTGCACTTGACTTGTGGACCCCATTCACCAAATGGAATCCACTTAAAAAATAGGATGGGCTAAATTGCTCTCAACAGAGTCACTGAATTTACAAAATTGCCCTCATTAACTCAAAAACTAATAGTAATATTTTTTTTTTTTTTTTTTAAATTGTTCTCTTTCCCTTAGCCCGTGATCTATCTCTCTCTCCCACTTCATCAATGCACTCCTCAATTCGAATCTTCGCACCCGTTGATTGCTAGAGATTCTTAATCACACTCCCAGACTTCCCAATCAACCCACCGATTCTTTGTTAGGGGACGAAACGATGTCGTCTATGTCCTTCCACAGAAGCCGTTCCTCAATGCCTTTTGTATCCGCATCACTTTCTAAGGAACTTTTGTGCTCACTGAGATTCAAATTAATTTAAAGCTAAGAAGCTACAAAAAAATGAAGACAATAATACCTAATCGAGCTTCGAGTGTGGACTTATTAGAAGTAAGAAATTCCATGTACCTGATTTAATTTGCGAGACAATGAAAGTCTGGGCAGATCTTATAAACCTTATCTCCTCGAATATAATCGCAAAGCCAGATATGGTTTTTGAAAGTGATAGTGCGGAATTTATTTTTGTTTGGACTCAAGAGAGTGGAGAGGCTTTGAAAGTGAAACGTTTTAGCGTTACCTTTTCTTGCATTTGCTTGATGAATTTTTTTTTTTTGCTTGCATTTGCTTTGAGATGACCTTTGAAGAATGCAGTGTTGATGTGGGAGAGAGAGATAGATCACACGCAGAAGGAAAGAGAACGAAATTAATTTTGTAAATTTATTGACTCTGATGAGGGCAATTTAGCCCATCCAATTTTTTAAGTGGATTCCATTTGGTGAATGGGCCCAACAAGTCACGTGCAAGGCACATGTTTATGTTTACCGTCCGAGTTAACATCAATTTGGACGGAGGGGGTACCAAGCATACAATTGAGTCCAATTAGGGTGTAAATCGTGCATTTCAGAAGTTTGTGAAGGACATTGAAAAAGTGGGTCAAAGTTAAGGATGGTAAAGTGTAATTGTTCCTAAAATTTATCTAAAAAATTTCCTAAGTCACAACAAATGCTCATATGGATCATATTAGTGATAGTTATCACCAACAAACGAAATCCCAACCTTCGAAGAGAGCACTCAGCGATGAGGCATTCTTGTCAAGGAATATTACTTAAATGACACTTCCTCTTCTCACAAGTTTGAAACCAAGTGGGTGCATGTATAACTTATCAATCAAAAGATATTAGCTTTCTTAACTCCTTTTAAGTTTATTTGATGCAAATTCGTATTAATGCAATGTTGTAGATAAGATTTTATAAACTAAATTTATCATCATAATACATTAATTTTGGGAGTTTTTACGAATATCATGCTTTGATTTTGAAATGGGATATTTGATTTGAATATTTGACTGCCTAAATATTGGGTTAGTAAAAAAGCAAACAATTTTTCAATTTTGATGTGAGTGTCAATTTGTTAATATTTACCATTACAATTAAATGGATTTAATTAATTATGGAATGTGCACATAGTAGTAATAACATTTTAAAATTACTTAT
Organism: Fagus sylvatica; assembly: GCA_907173295.1. NCBI lineage: Eukaryota > Viridiplantae > Streptophyta > Magnoliopsida > Fagales > Fagaceae > Fagus > Fagus sylvatica. The sequence goes on along the minus strand of OU015761.1, from coordinate 28,260,158 downwards.
GATATGGCGGTTGGCAAAAACCACGTGACATTACATGATTAAAACCATTAAGCTTTTACGGAAAATATTAACAAAAGTTTTACTTATCACAAAATATTGCAGAAGCTACTGGGCAATGAAGATCCCTCAAGAATATTCTTAGGGTTGGAGAAAGCTCTTGAAACTTAGAATTGATGCTCAAAGTCTTCTGCCATTTGAGGGTGGGGATGGTAGAAATATATTTCTATGGCATGATATAGATGAGTTCTGTTTCTGTATCAGCTCTATGCACACAAAATAGTATACTATGCAACCAATTCTTTTAGTGCTAAAGTGAGTAGTGTCCTTCACAATAAGGAGTGGTGCTGGAGGCCTGCAAGGTCTGAGGATTTGGTGGATAGTCAAAGCAAATTGCCTTGTCCTGATTAGAGATAGTAATAGAGTTGTTTGGAACTTAAATGGCTGGAGGAAATTTTACATGTGCTAATACCTGGCACCATATCAAGTTGAAGCAGGTAGAGGTTCAATGGTGGAAATTATTATGGTCTCCTGAAGCTGGCTAGCTATAAGGAATATGCTTGCTACCAAGAATAGACTCTAACACTAGAGCATAGGAGTTGATCATGTCTGCCAATTCTGCATAAAATTACTTTGCTTGTAAGTTGTACTCCAAGTAATTAGATATATTGAACATGGACAACATTCTTGGGCCTTGACTAGGATTTAGCTTTGATATCTTTGACATCCCACTCAAACTCAAGGTGGAAACTTGAAAACATCTTGAGCTTGGAGAAAAACTAAGACCATGAAAGAAATCATGACTTGGATGTGGATTGTATTGGGCTGGACCAAATGAGGTTTAGATGACAGGCTGTTGATGGTCGTTCCTGCGGAGCTCATGATTATTAAAATGCAATAATTTAGGCCCAGGCCACGACAACATAAAAAGGCCCAAGTACAACGGGATTTTCCATAAAATCCAAATACAAAGGTTTATGGCAAGATAAAAAGCCCAAATGCAATGGGACCTGCTGTAAAAGTCTAAATGCAAAGACTAAATAAAAATAGGCCCACAAGGCCCACAAACCCATCAAAAGGATAACGCAATTCCTTGGGATTGTATTGGAAAAAAGCCTAATGCAAAGGTTCCAAAACAATACAAATAGGCCCACAAGGCCCACAAACCCATCAAAAGGATAACAAAATTCCTTGGGATTTTATTGGGAAAAAAACCTAATGCAAAGGTCCCAAAACAATACAAATAGGCCCACAAAGCCCACAAACCCATCAAAAAGATAACGCAATTCCTTGGGATTTTATTGAGAAAAAAGCCTAACACAACCGGCAAGCACATCGAAGGATAACACAAATCCTTAAATTCTATTTCTTGGGGCAAGTCCGATCAAAAGCTCCAGTGGAAGAAATAATGGGACCACTTAGCTAAAAGAATACCACAATAAGATATTCCACCGAGAGAATTGAAAAAAAACCCAAAGCAAGTGGAAGGCTCAGGCTATAAAATCCCACGAAATGGGTAATATAAAATACATAAAAAGGGGTCCCGCCACAACAAGTCTAGTAAAAAAGGTTCCAGTGGATTAATGATACCACCAAGCTAGCCACGTTAAATGAATCTTGCCATAAACCATTCCATGAAAGGAACTAAGACTCAAAACAAGTGAGGGGTCCAAGTCCATGCGGTCCCACCATGAAATGGGTGACCATGAGGTCCCACCATGAAATGGACGACTCTCTGTACAGAGAACTCCAAAGTCATAGTGTCACCTTAACGGAAATCATGGCAGGAGCTAAATCAAGAGATTTTTCAGTTCCATTACAAGCTAATAAATCTCAACAAGCCATTGAGACATCACTAGTAGAGGAAACTGATGTAATAACTATTTAATGCAGCAGCCCAAACCTGCAAAAAGCTAACTAATTTGCTTATTCTCTGCAGGAATCGCGGGTTGATAGTTTGGCGGTAGGGGAGTTTGTCCAGGAGATTCATGAATTCAGCTGAAGATCGAGGGATTTGTTTGGGAAATACCTCGGTTATCAAAGCTTAATCCTTGTAACTATGTGTGTGCACACAAACCATGAAACAGTTTTCTCCCTTCGTAAAACAAGGCATTTAATGCAAACCCTTCCCATAAACAAGGCATTTGATGCAAATCCTTCCCCATAAACAAGGCACTTAATGCAAGCCATTTAATGCAGCCGTGTTCCTCAAGAACTCCATTAATGCCCTCACATTCCCAAGAAATAATGATGATGTTGCAGATGAAAGGAGTTGGAAAATAGGCCAAAATCATGCTGACAATACAGCGAGAACGTGAAAAGAAGCAAAAGTATGGTTGAAAGAAACTTCTGCCTTGAAAAATGTGTCTTGGGAATAACAGAAATGCTTTGCCAATAGGGATGGTTCTTGTACTAACGAAATGACAGGAACTCCCTTTTACGGAAAAAATGGCCACTATAAAAGGGGAAGACACTTAGCAAAAAAAGGGACAACGGAATCCATAACACCAAAAAAAACCTATACAGCAACCTTCTGATACACAAAAACACCATCTAGAATTTAAAAAACCACAAGCTCATTTTCAAGTGTGCACACTATCCTGGATTTTCTCTCCCTCATACCTGTCTCTCGCGGTTCACTGCCTCATCTAGGGGTGTAATCGGTGAGATACGGTACGGTTTTCTCTGGATTTTTGCACCTACACCTTATAGTGTGGTTTTTCTATTACACACACCTGCATCTGCACCTACTAAGATCGGTTTTGACGCGGTGCGATGTAGGTGCGGTCTTGCGGTTTGAGTTGGACTCATTTGGGCCGGATTGGGCCAACCCAAATGTCAATTTTAATCTAAAAAATCCATTTTTACAATTCAAAAATTTGGCTAACTATAGTCTATAGCATACAAATATAAATGTTTTCAATATCAACCTGGATATTTAAAAAGAAAAAAAAAATTATAACATACATATCTCAATTTCATAAATCATAATTTCCAATCTCAAGTCTTCCACAAAAAAAATTGTCTACTACTTTAAAGTTTAAATAATAACCCAATAAAAAATGGTATACTTCCAAAAAATAATAAAAACTAAGATAACATGTCGTATCCTTTATTCTTGTAGCAAGCAATCAAGCACATTCCATTCAATCTCCAACTCCAAGGCTCCCAACTTCATTCAAACATCAGTATTAACCTTAGGTAATTCTAGGACAAAAGAAAAAGAAAAAAAAGAAATGTTAGTAAATAAATAAACAAGTAAAAAATAAACTCATAAAGAATTGCAGATATAGATATAGTATAAATAAATTACCTGATTCAAGCTCTTCATCAATACTTTGCACTTCGTCCATGGCTTCCCGAAGCTTGACTGGTGAAGATGTGCTTCTTAACCAATTTTAACAACAAATAAGAGCCTCAACGGTTAAAGGAGACAATGAACTCCTAAAAGAATCCAAAACACGACCCCCTGTGCTAAAGGTCGACTCAAATGCAACAGTAGACACCGGAACTGCCATGACATCTCGTGCTACATGGGAAATGATTTTATATTTGGAGGAATTCACCCTCCACCAACCCAAAATATCAAAACCCAAAGCACATGGTGGCTCACTTGCTTCTGAAAGATACTGGTCCACCTCAATTTTGCATTCACCACTATCCTCTTGAGCCAAGTGGTGTTGGAACTCCTCAACAACTGACTTCCATGGATCATGTGTATCACTAGCACTTGACATAGAGCTTGAAACAACATCAGAAGTCACACAACTACTACGGCCACTAGCACCTGAGGATGCTGTTTCAAATTCAGTTGCTTAATGGGCATACAACCTATCTATAGCTCCTCTCACCTTCTCAACCATACTCTCTGCCTTTGGTTTAGCATACCACTTATTGAACCAATAAAAAATATATTTCATCTTGTATCTTGGATCAAGTAAAATAGCTACAAACAACAACAGATTCATCTTCTCAATATTTCCCCAATATTTATCATATTTCATCTTCATACTTTCAGCCATACTCTTTAAGAGAGAATCACCATCAAGATTGCACAATTTATACAATTCATTTTGAATACCCACAAGCTCATGAAAATAAGAATTAGAAGTGACAATTAATGATCTAGAGAAACGTAAAGTTGCTTCATATAAAAGTCTAAGAAAGTTACAAAGCAATCGAGCATTTTCCCAATCAAGAGAGTAGGGAGGATCTTTGGGCTTTTTCCCATTTCCATCAATGATCAACCTATCAAAAGCTCTCTCAAACTTCTCAGCCGCCTCTAGCATAAGATAAGTGGAATTCCACCTGGTAGGAACATCCAATGAAAGCAAACTCTTACTCTGAATGTTTGCATCCTTAACAACTTCTAAGAATTTTCCAAACCTTTTGGAGATGATTTCGCATACCGCACTGCATTTCTCACCTTAGCAATAGACTCATGGATGTCTTTCAATCCATCTTGCACAATTAAATTCAAAATATGTGCACAACATCTCATGTGCAAGAACTCACATCCCACAATGCAACTCTCCTTCAATTTCATCTTCCTCTTCAAATAATCAATAGCCACATTTTTGGAGCTTGCATTATTAACTATAATAATTGTTGAGACAATATCTATACCCACTCCTTCAAACACTTCTCAACCACTTTCCCAATTGTTTCCCCCTTATGATTAGGAACTAAACAAAAGTTCAAAATTCTCTTTTGATACTTCCAATCACTATCAATAAAATAGCATGTCAAACAAAGGTAATTAAGGTTTTACACTGAAATCCAAGTATCAGTAGTCAAACAAACCTTTTACCCCTTCTTACTCAAAACATCTTTCAATTTTTTCCTCTCGTTAAGATAAAGTTTCATGCAATCTTTTGCTACTGTGACACGAGAGGGAATGGGAAACCTAGGCTCAACCACGTTCATATAATAATTAAAACCTTCATGCTCCGCAAATCTAAATGGCAGTTCATCTACGATGATCATCCTAGCAAGAGCCAACCTTATTTTCTTAATAGAAAATTGGTGCACTTCAATTTCTTTAGTATTATTCTCTCCCTCAACAACAGCCTTTTTGTAATGATAAGAAATTGTTGGTTGACTCTTGTCATTGTTTTTATTCTTTGGATTTTTCTTACAATTTCTGACATGTCCCCACAAGGTTGAGGTCCCATTCTTTCTAGAATGACACTTGTATGGTTTTTTGCAATAGTTACATGTTGCCGTAGGCTCTTCTGGATTACCTCCACCTAGCTTAGTAAAATGCTCCCAAACCTGTGATGTTAGCTCTTTAGATTGTTTCACATTACTTGGAACAGGTTGTGATTCTGTGGGGAGAGTTGGTTCATCTGGTATAATAATAGGGTCAGTCGGTATAGGTGGATTTGGTTCATTTCGATTAGGATTTGATGAAGCATCCATCTAGGGGCAAGGTCATTGAAAAAGAAAAAAAAAACACGTCACAATCAAACTAAAAACATTGAAAAAAAAAAAAAAATACACGTCACAATCAAACTAAAAGAGCATTAGAATTTAAAGCAGCAGTGCATCACAATTCACAATTAGTGATGGTTCTGAAATTAAACAATCAATTTAAGCTCACTGCACTGTAGGTCCCATTCTTTATAATTCTCAAATTAAACAATCAATTCTCAAATTCTCAACAGGACAATTAAAAAATTCTCAACAAAACAAATACAAAATTCTCAAATTCTCAACAGCACTATATCAAAATTCTCAACAAAACAACTGCAAAATTCACAAATTCTCAAATTCCCAAAGAAATTGTAACCTGTTTATAGTGTTCACTGTTCACTATTGACTTGTTGGCTGTTGGGTCACTTGGGTGTTCCTGCTTGCTGCAGGCCAAGAGGAGCAAAGAAAGGTGAGGTGTGAGAGAGACCGAGATCGAGAGAGGGAGGGGCTGGCGGCTGACTGGCTGAAGCAAAATTTTTTTTTTTTTTAAAAAAAAAACGAAGTGATAGGCTGAAGCAAATTGAGAAGAGAGAAATAGAAAAAGAAAATCCCCAATTTCCTAGGGTTAAACATTGTTTTTTTGCCGTCCCGAGTTGGGACTTGTGATTTTGTGAATCGGTGAATCCGAAATTCTGAATCATGATCTTTGTCTTGATCCTTTCCTTCCTGAATCTTTGTCTGTAATCACTAATCAGTTTATAGTTTCCTTAATGGGCTCTTCAGTTGGGGGTAAAAGGGGAATTTATAAAAAAAAAAATTACACAAACCAGAGAATTGGTGCGGTTCGGTTCACCGGTGGTCTAAGAACTCCCTCGCCGCTTGCAGCGCCGTGTCAGTCGATGGGGTGGTCTTCCTTGCTGATGAGGGCGACCGGCATCTGCGGTTGTCGGTGGAGGAGGTGCAACTCAGTTCGGTGGATGCGGTTTCATCGGTGGTTGCGGTTTGCCTTACACCCCTAGCCACATCTATCTTAGTCTTATTCTGTGTGCTCTAGTGCAGGAGTTGTTTAAGAAGAAGAATTGCACATTGGACTGCTATGGACTGTGTATCTCAGTTTTGGGCCATCATCTTCAAAAGGCAGTCATAGCCACGAGGCCCACTTCAACGGCCTAGTGAGAGTTTGGTCCCACTTCTCCCATTTATTCCTTCACAAAAAAAAAAGGCACCTGCATTTTATTGGCAATTCCACTGGGGAGTGGGGATTGCTTTACTCGAAGATGCCGCCCAAGACGAGAAAGAGCGGCCCCTGACAGTCACGAGACGCGAGTGTGACGCAAGGAGAAAGTCCTCATCCAACAGATCATGAAGTGCACCATGAAGATACAGACCCACCCCCACCTACAATAATGTTTGACATGATAAAAGCCTTGCAGGTCTCCCAAAATGAGGTGGTTGGCATGATCAAAGAGTTGAGGGACAAGAAGAACTCTCGTAGCCACCGAAAACCGCCGGAAGGAGAGGTAGAGTTGAACAAAAAAGATAATACTATTGACAAACCGGCGGGCGGAGACGAACCACCACAATACATGACCTTCTCCAAAGTAGCTGCCTTACTGGAAAAAGAAAGGGTTCTCGCAGGAACTCGACGTTTTGCAAGACGACAACCATATCCCGCGGGATTGCTCAATCAACCATACCCAGACAAATATGAAGTGCCAACCTTCACTCAATACGATGGGCGTAAAGGAAACGCCACTGAGCATGTCAATAAGTTCCTAAATGCCATGGGGCCTCACGCTGGCAATGGGAACCTTTGTCTAAGAGAGTTCTCCAAGTCACTGACCGATCGTGCATACACATGGTACATAACGCTCAAGCCGGATTCTGTCCGTACTTGGGATGACATGGTAGAAGTCTTTTGTACTAAGTATTTTCACGTTGAAGACAAGATCACACTCCTTACTCTACACAATACTAAGCAAGGTCCAACAGAAGGTCTACTCCCTTATATTAAAAGATTCAAAGATGTAGCCTTGGATTGGTATGGTAATCATGAAGAGTCAGAACTAGTGGGGATTTGTATTACCAACATGGTCACAGAATATCGTGCCCACCTGGAAAATCTTGATATCGTAAGGTTCACGGCATTGTTGCAAAAGGCGAGGAAGACCGCCCTCTCCGTTAAAGCCCAGTTGAAAAGCCAAAGAGAAGTGGCCAACAGGTTTTGGCAGTGTCCACACAACCTGATACGAAGAGAAAGAGACAAAAAGATAAGCCGTAAGAAGAGCTTCTGCCTATCCCGTGTACGAAGCAAGAAATGCACGCCATCCTAGACAAATGGATCGCTGATGGACTTATAAGACCTGCAGAGAGGCCACCAACAGAGGAGCAAAAGAAACATGAAAGGTACTGCCGCTTGCATCAATATGTTCATCACCTTACAATTGAATGCAGGACTTTGCGAAAGATGTTTCAAACCAAGATAAAGGATGGGACTCTAGAGTTGTCCAAATCATAGCAAGAGGTGCAGAGGAATCCTTTACCGCAGCATGGGAGAGGTGCTACTGTGGTAGTCATTCATGGTAATGTTGCGGATCTAGATATGGACAAAGAAGAAATAGTTCCTTCAGAGTCAACCATCATGGCATTGCAAAAGAGTCCAAAGTTCCGATCTTTGTTTGATCAGTTAGGACTGGGGGCTGAAGCTAGGAAGATGGCCACTGCGGCGCTCGTTTCTATTGCAGCAGAATCTGGTGCCCAATGTTTCACTGTAGAAGCGCACGCAAGCCGAGCTTATCTAGAAACCACCAATGCCATCTCCTTCACTAATGAGGACATAGAAGTACAATATTCGGATCATAAGCGGCCGCTTTACCTCACCGCAAGCATTAATGAGGTACAAGTTAGATGAGCTTTGGTTGATACAGGCTCATCCCTCAATCTAATACCCATGAGCACGCTGCAAGCTGCAAACATTTCAAGAAGAAAAGTACGAGGTACACCTATGGAGGTCATTGGCTTTGAAGGCGCGGCAGAGTACACAATCGGCCATATACAACTTGCTTTGAAGGTAGGCCCCATCTTATCCCTTACTCATTTTCATGTCATAGACTCTGCAGTTTCCTATCATGTACTTCTTGGGTGTCCATGGTTGCATAAACATAAACTAGTCTCTTCAACTTACCATCAATGCATGAAAGGAAGGCTCAATGGCAAGCCTATCAGAATTCCAGTGAACAATACCCCTTTTGATGAGACAGAAGTACATTTTGTGGAGGCAGCCTTTTATGAGGACCTTGCTCTCGCAGAAGAGTCCTCGACTTCTAGAACCATGGGAATGCCTCTCCCCGCATGGGAAGACATAAGGGATCACCCTGAAGCGGATCTCAAGAACATGTTGGAGCTGAAAAGGAAACTGAAAGAAGCCATAAGAGAAACCCAAGATCAACGTCCCAAATGCGTGAGAGTCCAACTCCCTAATGGGAAGATGGTCTATCGCTTATGATGGTGCGTGGGGTCTAACTGCCTTCCGCTGGAAGACCCTGGTAAGAAGCTTGGTAGGGCCATCCCTCCTGTTGTGCAATACAAGAAGCGGTTCACAATCCGAATGAAGGCTCAATGGAAGAACCGCGGGAAGAAGTTGACTATCAACCATCTCTAGCCACAGAAGATCTAGAAGTTATCAATTTGAGTGATAACCCAGAGATTCAACGTCCTATTTCCATAAGTGCATCTCTCTCCGCAGGAGAAAGGACTAGTTTACTCAAGCTGTTGAAAGAATACCAAGATGTGTTTGCATGGCAGTATGATCAAATGTTGAGTCTCGACTCGGGATTGGTGGCCCATGCCCTCAATGTGGAACCAGGGACAAGGCCAGTTGTTCAGCCAAAGCGAACTCTTCATCCTGAAGTTGAAGCTCAGATCACTAAGGAAATCCAAAAGCTCCTAGCTGCAGGGTTTGTCAAGCCTATTCAACACCCACAATGACTATCTAATATTGTCCCGGTTAAGAAAAAGAATGGCCAAATAAGGTGCTGCGTGGATTTTCGTAACTTAAACAAAGCTTGTCCAAAAGACAAATTCCCTTTGCCAAGCATGGATGTGCTAATTGATTCTGCAGTAGGTCACGAGATGTTTTCCTTCATGGAAGATTTCAGTGGCTATAACCAGGTTAGAATGTCTCTTAAAGATGCCGAAAAAACAGCTTTTCGGACACCAATAGGCAACTTTTCTATACTGTGATGCCGTTTGATCTAAAAAATGCCGGGGCAACGTACCAAAGGACCATAACCACCATATTCCATGACATGATGCACCACAAAATAGAAGACTACGTAGACGATGTGGTGGTCAAATCCAAAACAAGGGAAGGCCACTTGGAGACTTTAAGAAAAGTTCTAGAAAGATGCAGAGTCTACAAGCTTCGCATGAATCCGCTCAAATGTGCATTTAGTATTTCCGCAAGAAAGTTCTTGGGTTTTCTAGTCCATAAATGAGGCATCGATGTGGATCCCGCAAAAGCTACTGCAATAGCAACAATGAAGCCCCCCACCAATGTCAAACAACTCAAAAGCTTTCTGGGAAGACTCTCTTACATACGAAGGTTCATACCCAGGTTAGCATCACTAACTTCTTCTTTTTCTCATTTATTAAAAAAGAATATGCCTTTTGTTTGGTCCCAAGAATGTCAAAAAGCATTTGAAACATTGAAGCAAATAATGTCCAAGTTGCCCACTGTTGTGCTCCTGTCATGGGGAAACCTTTAAAGTTATACTTGGCATCAAATAATCAAGCCATAGGAGCTCTTATAGCCCAAGATGATGAACAAGGGCAAGAACAACCAGTGTATTATGTTATTCGAGCCCTCAAAGAGACGGAGACACGCTACTCAAGAGCCGAGCGAGTATGCTTAGCATTGGTGTATGCGGCAGAAAGGCTTAGACATTATTTCCTGGCCCATCAGGTTCACTTAATGATAAAGTCCCATCCCATTAGAACTCTACTGCAGCGTGCGATCCTTTCTAGAAGACTTGAAAGATGGCTATTGCAACTATCAAAATATGAGATCACCCTAATCACGCCAACGACCATCAAAAGCTAAGCAATAGCCGAGATGATGGCACAATTCCCAGACAAAGATAGCTTTTGTATATTAGATGAAGTCCTAGGGGAAGTTCATGAAGTTGCTATAGTGGACCACACTAATTTCTCATGGATCCTTAGATTTGATGGGTTCTCTGTCATAACCAAAGGAGGGGCTGGAATAGTTCTATCTAGAGAAGGCCATCAAACTATTGCAATGTCATTCAAGTTGGGGTTCCCATATTCCAATAATGTGGCAGAATATAAAGCATACTTAATTGGGCTTGCTATAGCTCATGAGATGGGTATCAAATGCCTAAAGGTAATTGGAGACTCCAATCTTGTAGTCAGCCAAGCAAATGGGAATTTCTCTTTGAAGGAACCAAGCTTGGCACCGTATCGTACCCTTGCCCAAAAGCTTGAAGAAAAATTCAACGCTTTAACTATTGAGTACACTCATAGAAGTGAGAACCGATACACCGATGCATTGGCAGCATTGGGATCCCAGGTGGCCTTTGAAGGAGCAAGCACTGATGTCACCATTATCAAAAGGGACACTCCCATCACCGACACATTGGAGCAAAAGCTAGTCGAGCCCCCTCTGAACGAGAACGACTGGAGAAATCCAATTAAAGAGGCTCTTATTAATGGCTACTGCGCCGCAGGAAGCACTACTGCAGGAGATGTTCTTGCAGAATCAGCCAATGGGACCGGAAGTGATATGGCAGCAGCAGGTAGCAATAAGAAAAGTCTAAAAGTACTCAAAGACTACACACTCATAGGAGACCAATTGTATATCAGACTCCCTAGGGGAATGCTAGCAAGATGCCTCGGCGAGAAAGAGGCTACCAAACGCTTATTGGATGTCCATGCAAAAACATGCGGACACGGCAAGAGCATTAGCCTTTACCGCAGACTACAGAGAATTAGCTATTACTGGCCTAGCATGCGCCAAGAAACCGCAACAATCCAAGGTGCGTGTCCTACATGTCAAAATGAGTTTGAAGACAAGCAAGTATATGCAGTATCAGTGGCGGAAGATTGGCGCATGCCATTCTTCGAATATTTGTTTCAAGGGATTTTGCAAGAAGCTCGTGGAGAGGCTTACAAGTTTAAAAGGCAAGCCCTCAGATACTTCGCGGAAGGGAGTTCCTTGTTCAAGAAGGGTCTAACAGGAGAACCTCTGAGGTGCTTAGGACTATCCAAGTCATGAGCGGCCCTTAAGGAAGCCCATGGAGGAGAATGGGGAGAACACTAAGGGAAGAAGAAGTTGTATCAACAGTTGCTAAGCTTGGGGTATTATTGGCCCACCATGAAAAAGAATGCTGCAGAATTTGTCAAAACTTGCCACACATGCCAGGTACAAGCTAACTTAATTCATTCACATCCCACTGCTTTGCAGAACATGGCCACCCCATGGCCATTCCACACTTGGGGGCTAGATCTTATTGGCCCCATTAACCCAGCAAGTGGGATATATATTTGGATTTTGGTGGCAATAGAATATTTTACCAAGTGGGTGGAGGCCATCTCTCTCAAGAAGGCAATAGGGCTGCAGTAGCCAATTTCATACGGGAGCACATCATATGTCGCTTCGGCATACCCCACAAGATTGTCACGGATAATGGGACACCTTTCATAAATAAAGATGTGCGAGCCATGACAAAGCATTATCGTGTGAAGCACCTCAAGTCATCCCCATATTATCCGCAAGGTAATGGCCAAGCCGAAGCAACCAATCACATGCTCCTACGTATTCTTAGTAAAATGGTGTTTGATTATGGCAAGAATTAGGGCTTTCATCTCCTGGATGTGCTGTGGGCCTACCGGTCATCCCTTAAAACCGCCACTGGTTTCTCCCCATTCTTGTTGGTCTATGGCATAGAGGCTATTGCCCCAATAGAAATAGCCATACCCACACCTCGTGTGATCCAAGGAACCGAGAATGATGTGGATGCAAGTATGTGTGCAAAACTGAGGACTTGTGATTTGGAAGCTCTCAAAGAAGTAAGAAACCAAGTATTGGAAAAGACTAGAAGATACCACCTCAAGATGGTTGGAGCTTACGGCAAGATTGTCAAAGAAAGAATCTTTGTGACCGGTCAATTAGTTTTGAAAGCAGCTGACTACGTGAGGAGAGGTTTGCCTTCTCCTTCTAAGTTTGCTTCCAACTGGGAGGGACCTTATGTGATTCATGAGGCTCATGTAAGTGGTTATTACAAATTGTCCAAGGCAGATGGAACTGTTCTAGTGGACCCAGTGAATGGGAAATGGTTGAAACATTATTATGCCTAGACTCCCGCGGAGGAAAACTCTTTTGTCCTTATCCTTCCTATCGTACCAAGGCAAGGGCACATCTTCTACGGGAGAAACTTCTTTTGTCTTTGCTTTTCCTACCGCGTCACGGCAAGGGTAGATTTCCATTTCCTACTTTTGTATGTAAAGCACTGACTATGTCAGGATTGTTTGGCTATCACACTTTGTAATGAATGATCAGTACATCTTTAAGTACTTTAAGTCTCTTGGCACAAAAAAAACAAAAACAAATATACACATAGTAAAAAAAAAAAAAATCATGGCTTGACATTTCAACCATTACATCCCATACAAATCATAAACCACAACACCAAATAGTTCAGACATCACATCCCATACAAATCCCAGATGTAAATTACAATGCTAAGTAAGTTTTCCAAAAACAAAAGAAGAAGAAGATCATAGAAACTGCATCAGTCAATCAGTCCATGGGTAAGGACACAATCAGCAGACAAGTTGCCCAATGGGACAACAGGAGGTAAACCATTTTTCTTGGCCTCCAGTTGGACGATCTGTTCCTTATAGTAAGCAATCTGAGCATCAATGGCCTCAGCTTCTGCAGAAGCTTTTCTTCCAAAATACATGCGAGCCACCTCATGGATCCTCTCCAAAAGAAAGCCCACAACAAAGCCAAGGTTTATGAGCTCTCCAGCCACCCCCCTCCAATCCTGTAGCTTCCCCTCAGTAACAAGCTCAAGTGGGGTTCGCCTCATGTCACAAACTTGAAACCTGAGGTAAAGTCACCAAACCTCTTGTGTAGACTCTCCAAAATCGGCAGACACCCACTTGGAGAGTCTACACAAGAGTAAAGTCACCTGAGGTAAAGTCACCAAGCCCTTCAGCAGCAAAAATGGTACTCCCTTCACTTAGACTAACTCTTCCAGCTACTAAGGGAAGACTGGCCGAGGTTCCTTTCCCTACCATAGTCCTCATTGATCCCTCTATAAAAAAAAAAAAAAAAAAAAAAAAAAAAAAAAAAAAAAAAAAAAAAAAAAAAAAAAAAAAAAAAAAAAAAAATAAAAGAATAATAATAAAGAGAGAGGGGAAGGAAAAAGAAAGTAAAGCCATGACATGAAACATAACGCAATAAGAGAAAGACATTGAAGAAAGTTGAAAGCTCACCACGCAATCGAGAATATGGAACTCTAAGGGTCAAATCGAAATCATCACCCCTTGCAGGTGAAAACTCAACATCATCACTGTAGCTAGAACTGGTATCTACCATCTCACCAGAAAAGGGTGCAGGCACTTCTCTCATCACAAGATTTTCATCCACGTCATCATAAGGGTCCTATGCATCTTGATAGAGCATGCCACCTCTAGGCCTCTCGGAATCATTAGAATTAGTTCCATCCCCACTTACAGTAGTAGGGGTCCCGCCATGAGGATTGAGAGCCAAGTTATTAGGGTAAACTACCCCTTCACTGGCGGGTGTAGCATGTTCAATAAGCTTATCCCGAGTCATTGGGAGGCCAACACAGCTAGGTCGCATGGTATCGAGAAAGGCACCTAATCCTGCAAAATAGTCATCAGAATTAAAAGGCCTAGGAGCTCTTCTGCTGGCCTACCAATAATGGTCGCATGCTCAGCAACCTTAGTGCTCTCTATCACCGACGACAACTGCAACAAGTAGCATTTACAAAAAGAAATAACCAGGAGATGTGTGGGACAGAACTATGGTGAAATCATCACGAATGCTATCATTGTGAGTTAAGAAAAGAAATAAGTACGAAAGAACAATGTGATGAAGTGATGAGAAAGGAGGTGTGTGCAGAAATGTTTTGGGTAAGCCTAGGAATGGAGTATATTAATGCGAAGTCCAAAAGATTTACCTTTACTTCAGCTATAGGAGCTAGTTCAGTTTGGGCTCCAGCAGTCTTAACACCATTGTCTCCCTTCAGGTCAATGCCAAGATCCTAAATGTAAAAAAAAAAAAAGGGAGGGTAACACACATCATAGCAAGACAACACAAAGAATCATATGCACAAGCATGCTTACGTACTGGAGGCATGTGTAAAAAAAAAAAAAAAAAAAAAAAAAAAAAAAAAAAAAAAAAAAAAAAAAAAAAAAAAAGAAACAATTCCTGTAGTGCCCTTCCTCAACAATGAGCCTCGCCTCTAGCAGGATCAGCCAGGCCCTCTGGCTCACAGATATTAATGTTACTCTCATTAAGGGAGCTAAGCTCTCTAGCTGTAGCATTTACATGGACTCCTTCCTCAGCAAGGGTATTTCCTACATCCATCGCTGCGTCAACATCTTCAACAAAAGCTTTCACTGCCTTAGTACTTATCTCCTTGCCTCCACTAGGAGATCCAGCAGAAAGATCAATGGGTAAGTCTTTGCTACCTTTTTCATCATTTCCCTAAAAAAAAAAATGAGGAAGCATCAACACAAGTCACTGAGCCAAGAAATAAAAGGCAAAAGAAGCAGAAGAATTACTTACTACAGGCGCAATAACTAGCTTGGACTGACTATGTGTCCTCCTAGCACTCCCTCTGGTCACTATAGTAGAAGGACTAACCGGCTCAGATGTGGCAAGAACATCAATAGAGGTAATAGGAAAAGGAGTGGCTGGAGCCACATGCACTCTAGCTTTCTTCTTTCCCTCCTTAAAGGGGTCAATAGGAGCTACAGGTGACACTTCAGCAACCCTCTTTCCTTTCTTAAACCTACCTCCTTCCTCCTCAATGAAGGTAGAATGGGTGGAGAACCACTTCGGGGGAAGGTGAGTCCCTAAAACTTTCCAACTAGACTTCTCTTCATGCGACTTAACATAGCCCGTCCCTTGGCGAGAACCATAGCCATTCCCAGATGCAACATTGCGAAGAATTATGAAGTTTGATGGAGGCTCAACACGCAAACCTGGTATAGGAATGTCGCTCAGGGTCCCACCCTTCACATACTCAACAAAGATGTCCATCACCCTTGCCCAATAATCATGCATACGCTTGGTGCAAGCCCCAACTCGACTAGGACCGAGATAAAGGACTTGAGGCATCATACTGGAATAAAATACATAAGCCTTGCCCTTTAAATAGGGATCCATTCGGTGGTTCGGACCTAAAACCTTAAGATTGGATCCCGAGATGTCTTGATCAAACCCAAACTGCCTAGCCACTTTGTGGGTACAATAAGCAACATACTTGATCCCTTGGGGAGACCAAGCTGGCAACCATCCTGCCTTAATAGAAGCCAAATAGCTAATTCGGGTCATGTCGCCTTCCCTCAACCCAGGAACACCTATAGCTAAACCGTACATTAGAAGCAGCGGAGATCTAGACGCAAAACCCGACGCCAAATTAGAGTAAGGGCGCCAAGTAAACCTTGTCCCTTTATCTAATGAGTCCATCAAACCCGCCAACCCTTTTGCCTCAAACCACTTGAAAATAATGGGGAATCCCTGCCTAAAACCTACACACTTATCAGCAATGACAGATGGCATTTTCTCGAATTTAGCTGCAACATCCTTAAGCTTCCTACACTTGCTTCTATACTTCTTCAAATGCTCCCACAAACAAGCTTGAAGTAAAGACATATTAATCACAGATGCAACTACACGGCAGAAGGCTCCAACCAATTCATCAGCATGAAGCAAGTCCAAATGAGTATACAAATGACCCAAGAACATAGGTGCAAGTGGAAAACAGTTACCAGAGGAAATCTTTATGGCTAACCTGAAGACCGAAGGCTACATGGCATAATGAGGATGCTCACAAAACACAAACTTGGTAAGCCAAAATGCAACAAAGGCAACACGGCGAGTATACTTCTCGGACTCATCAGACTTCCTGCGGAATGTGGTAACCCAAGTAGAGTGTTTGGCAAGATGCCCGCCAAAAGAAGCACTCTTCCCACCAAAACCTTCAATCAATTCTTCCTCAATCACAGATTCTGCCGCAGTCAATCTAAGTCTGGTCGGATCGACGTCACCAAGAATGGGTAGCATTAGCAAATTCGCAACATCTTTAATGGTCACTGTGAACTCACCCCAAGCCAAAAAGAAAGTATGTGTGGCAGGACACCACCTTCTCACCAAATGGCGGATTCCTATGACGTCGCGATACATATTGAGACCCCGTGATATGACAATGGCCTCAAATACTCCTGCCTCCTGCAAGACCTCAACAAATTCGTTATCCACCAATTCTTCATCAACCCAATCGGCCCAAGTTTCAACAATACCGCTTGGATACTCGATTTGTAGCGGTACCGGTTCAAGAACACCCCTTTTAATCTACAAATCAATAATCCCCTCCGAGTCAGGAATCCATGCCTTTTAAACAGATCCAAAGAACTCCCTAGATACCCAATACATGTTGGACATCGTCATGGAAGTGGCAGGAAGCACCGCGGGAAACAACCCCTTCATTTGGTACTATGGATCTTTTAATGGTCTAGCTGTACCAATATTGCCCATCATCATTATCGAAGAAGAAAAAGGAGCCACTGGGGTCCCAACTTGCAATGGAGAAGCCTTAGTCACCTCTTTGATAACCACCTCAAGATCACCACCAATAACCTCTAAGACCATAGTTCTCCCTTCCGCCGAACTTCCTTGACTTTGCTTCGCCGACCCACTTGCCGTAAGTTTTCCTTTTTTCGTTGGCACCTTGTGTGGTTGTGATGATAACTCAACAGAACTCATGGATGGAGATTTAGGTGGAGTAGACATTGTGAGTGGCAAGGAGGAAGCTACAAATGGCAAGAGTTTTCTTTTTCAAAAAAGAAAAAAAAAAAAAAAGGAGAAAAGGCCAGCATGCATAAGCTGCTGGGAGTGAAGAAGATCAAAATAAAGGAAAAAGGGGCAAAGTCAAATGTGTGGTTAGGATAGACTTTGTTTAATTTTTATTTTTTATTTTTAAAAAGAGAGGAAGAAAAGGGCGGCATGCATGAGCTGCTGGGAGTGAAGAAGATCAAAACAAAAGAAAAAGGGCAAAAGTCAAATGTGTGGTTAGGATAGACTTGTGATTAAAAAAAAAAAAATAAAAAAAAAAAAAAAAGAAGAAGAAGAAGCAAAACAAAAAAAAAAAAAAAAAAAGAGAAGGAAAGGAGGTAATGGCGGAATGAACTAGTTGCTGGAAGGAAGAAGACCAAAGACAAAAGGCAAATGTGTGGTTAGAAGAGATTATGTGTTACGAAAAAAAAAAAGAAAAAAAAAAAAAAAAAAAAAGAAAGAAGATGTGACAGAAGCTGCACGGGTACAAGAGGGAGTAATGGCGTACAAGACTTGTAAAAAAAAAAAAAAAAGGTTGAAAGAAGCTGTACGGGTAATGGTTTACAAGTCTTGAAAAAAAAAAATAAAAGATGACGTGAAAGAAGCTGTACGGGTGCAGAGGAAGTAATGGCATACAAAGCTTATAAATAAAATAAAATAAGAAGGAAGATGGGAAAGAAGCAGTACAAGTTATCAAAAGAAATAATAATATATTGAAGGATGGACGTGATTGATGTCTGAAGCAACAAGGCAATGGGTGAGATTATTAATGAGAAGTTTTCAAAATATATATATATATATATATATATATATATATATATGGGTTTTAGCACATTGAAAATTGCAACAAACTCTTGATTTAAAGAGAAATGATGATAAAGATGAAGAGATACCAACAAGCTGATATTTCAAACAAAAATTGAAGAAGAAGATAACCGCCAAAAAGCCAGATTTGCTACTCGCACGTGTTGTCTTTTACGTGACACACGTGCTCGGGGGGCTTAATGTTGATGGTCGTTCTTGTGGAACTTATGATTATTAAAATGCAATAATTCAGGCCCAGGCTACGACAAGATAAAAAGGCCCAAGGACAGCAGGATTTTCTATAAAATCCAAATACAAAGATTTATGGCAAGATAAAAAGTCCAAATGCAATGGAACTTGCCGTAAAAGTCTAAATGCAAAGACTAAATAAAAATAGGCTCACAAGGCCCACAAACCCATAAAAAAGATAACGCAATTCCTTGAGATTTTATTGGGAAAAAGCCTAACGCAAAGGTCCCAAAACAATACAAATAGGCCCACAAACCCATCAAAAGGATAACACAATTCCTTGAGATTTTATTGGGAAAAAAGCTTAATGCAAAGGTCCCAAAACAATACAAATAGGCTCACAAGGTCCACAAACCTATCAAAAGGATAACGCAATTCCTTGGGATTTTATCGGGAAAAAAGCCTAATGCAAAGGTCCCAAAACAATACAAATAGGCCCACAAGGTCCACAAACCCATCAAAAGGATAACGCAATTCCTTGAGATTTTATTGAGAAAAAAGCCTAATACAATCGGCAAGTACATCGAAGGATAACACAAATCCTTAAATTCTATTTCTTGGAGCAAGTCCGATCAAAAGCTCCAGTGGAGGAAATAATGGGACCACTGAGCTAAAAGAATACCACAATAAGATATTCCACCAAGAGAATTGAAAAAAAAAACCCAAAGCAAGTGGAAGGCTCAGGCCATAAAATCCCATGAAATGGGTAATATAAAATACATAAAAAGGGGTCCCGCCACAACAAGTCTAGTAAAAAAGGTTCTAGTGGATTAATGATACCACCAAGCTAGCCATGTTAAATGAATCCTGCCATAAACCATTCCATGAAAGGAACTAAGATTCAAAACAAGTGAGGGGTCCAAGTCCATGAGGTCCCACCATGAAATGGGTGACCATGAGGTCCCAACATGAAATGGACGACTCTCTGTACAGAGAACTCCAAAGTCATGGCATCACCTCAACGGAAATCATGGCAGGAGCTAAATCAAGAGATTTTTTAGTTCCATTACAAGCTAATAAATCTCAACAAGCCATTGGACATCACTAGTAGAGGAAACTGATGTGATAACTGTTTAATGCAGCAGCCCAAACCTGTAAAAAGCTAACTAATTTGCTTATTCTCTGCAGGAATTGCAGGGTGATGGTTTGGCGGTAGGGGAGTTTGTCCAGGAGGTTCATGAATTCGACTGAAGATCGAGGGATTTGTTTGGGAAATACCTCGGTTACCAAAGCTTGATTCTTGTAACCATGTGTGTGCACACAAACCACGAAACAATTTTCTCCCTCCGTAAAACAAGGCATTTAATGTAAACCCTTCCCCGTAAACAAGGCATTTTATGCAAGCCATTTAATGCAGCCGTGTTCCTCAAGAACTTCATTAATGCCCTCACCTTCCCAAGAAATAATGATGATGTTGCAGATAAAAGGAGTTGGAAAATAGGCCAAAATCACACTGACAATATGGCGGAAACGTGAAAAGAAGCAAAAGTATGGTCGAAAGAAGCTTCTGCCTTGAAAAATGTGTGTCTTGGGAATAATAGAAATGCTCTGCCAATGGGGATGGTTCTTGTACTAACGAAATGATAGGAACTCCCTTCTGCGGAAAAAATGGCCATTATAAAAGGGGAAGACACTTAGCAGGAAAAGGGACAACAGAATCCATAACACCAAAAAAAACCTATACAGCAACCTTCCGATACACAAAAACACCATCCAGAATTTAAAAAACCACAAGCTCATCTTCAAGTGTGCACACCATCCTGGATTTTCTCTCCCTCATACCTGTCTCCCGCGGTTCACTGTCACATCTATCTTAGTCCTATTCTGTGTACTCTAGTGCAGGAGTTGTTTAAGCAAGAAGAATTGCACATTGGATTGCTATGGGCTGTGTATCTCAGTTTTGGGCCATCATCTTCAAAAGGCAGCCATAGCCACGAGGCCCACTTCAACGGCCTGGTGAGAGTTTGGTCCCACTCCTCCCATTTATTCCTTCACAAAAAAAAAAGGCACCTACACAGGCTACAACGATTAAGGCTTGATTGCTGAGCACAGTGTATGTCATACTTGCGGATGCTACTGATTAGAGGCGTGGTCTAAATACTTTGCTTGAAGATGATAGTAACCCATGACTAGAAAGAAAGTTAATAAATAAATACTATTTATTACAGGCGTGGTCCGAATAATGCGGCTAGGTATTTATAATAAGTTAGATTCTAGACAAATAAAGGTCGCAATACTTAAACTACAAGTAGGATTATGAATATTTAGTTGCACTCCAAGTAAAATTAAGATTACATTAGAAAGAAATGTCATAGTACAAGTGAATTTAAACAAATTGATTCCCCCACCCCCCATACACATTTTTTATTATAAGTAATTATAACCTGCACGAAATTGATTTATTCTTCCATATCCTATATTTGTCTCAATTGTTGACGGTTAAAAGGAAAATCTACTTATACCCAAATCGTTTAACCCTATTCGTTCAAGGCCGGGGCCCTTCCATATATTCAGCCTTCATGTCACTGTTACCGGGATTTATATAGGATTTTGAGAAAAATTATTAAGTACTTTTTAAATGGGTTCAACTGTTAATGGACTTAATTTTTAAATGGGCTCAATTATCAATGATCTTTAGGTCAAATAAAATTTACTGAAATTTTTTTGTAATGACAATTACAGATATTTTTAAGAGAAAGGTCTAGGGTTTGAATCAATACCCTTCCCCACTTACAATGTAAAAAAATAAAAATAAATAAGATGTTAATATCATTCGATTAAATTTTGAAATTGATCCAAACACAAAAGGTTCAGAAAATCCTCCGTATCTCTCAAAATACTCCGTCCTGGTAAAAATTGGATTTAATAACGTAGAAACTTTGACCAAAAAAAGGAAGAAAAATGAAGCAATAACTTACAAAAATTAAGAAACTCATCCAATACAAAAGGCATCTAAGAAGATTTCACTACATTCAAACTCATTGTCATTACAAAACGAAAATAAACCAGCGTTGAATTGAAAGAAATACCAACAATACTTCTATGATAAGTAAACAACTATAGTCTCCTAAACCTTGCACTTTGCTTTGCAACTCTTGAAACTAACATGAGTATTCCATAATTTCTTCATTAGCTGCCTTCTCATCCTTGGCAAGATTGAGTATCCACTCAAACATCTGTGATGAGCAAGGCAACATGATCGGCTCTTTGTCATCAACCATAATCTTTTCCTCAAATTGATTGAATAAAGCTTGAAACATCTTCGAAGACAAACATGTATTTGGAATCACATATAGCTTACGCTCTTCACCCACATGCAACGCCAAGAACCCGCTCGGGACTAGATTTTCACCGATCTTTTTCTTGACAGAGAGGTTTTTCTTGCTCTTCAACCGTAGTTTTGCCAAGAGTCGCTGAACTCTTGCTCCAAATTTCGTCATCTTCAACACTAGTGCCACACTGATACGCAAAGAAGATTTAGAAAAGGCTGGAATTCTTAAAAAGATAATTTAGAAAAGGCTGGAATTCTTAAAAGATAATTTAGAAAAGATTGATGAACTACGTTGGGGACTATATATATGCGTGAGGTTGAGGAATACGTATTACAATAGGATGAGGTTTCTGTATACGTATTACAATAGGATGAGGTTTCTGTATACGTATTGCAATAGGATTAGGTTTGTGTTATATGTGGAACCAAATTAAACCTTGACAATTAAGGTCGGCTTAATTTTTTTTATACTCCGACCAAGTATAGGATTAGTATTTTCTACCTTTTATCAAAAAAGTTAGAGGATTAGTATTATATATTTATTGGAACATTGCAATCTATTATTTTATTATTTTATTTTTAAAGTAAGATTTATAAGTGTCTTAGGATTAAATTTTATATTTTTTACTTTGAAAAACTATACAAAAATAAAAAGAAAATAAAAAGTAATGTTTTGTGTATTGGTGATGACTAATGAAAGACAAAAGGATTGAATTATGACCATATGTAGATCTCTTCCGAATTCGGGTGGCGATTTATAGGTCTCCATCAGATCTGGCTTCCTCTTTAAAAACCTTCGTCGGACGGGTTTGGTGTGTCAGATTTCCAAGTGAGAAAAATAACACTCAATGTAAAGGAATCAAATTAGAAGAGCTCCACTTGCCTCGATTGCCAGTGGTGTTGAAACTGGCCACAACTTGTTAGGGCAGCCCGAGTCAGGTGGGTGAGTCGTGTGTCACGAATGTATGGAAAATCCTAATTTTAGTAACTTAGGCAACATTTTTTTCTTTTTCATATTTTCCCCCTTTACCTAACCCTCTCATCTCCTCTGTTTCTAATTCTATATCATTTCTCTCCAAATTTTGTGCCCCCTTTTTCTCTCTAAAGCTCACCACCATTTTAGCCTTTTCTCTTTGTCGTAAGCCCCTTCAAATATGAGCCTCAGACATGGCGTACGAATTGAAGTTCGGCGTAGCCCACTTCCACTACATCCACCACCTCAAAATCAGCATTATTGGCTTCGGCAACTATGTGTAGTTCTTCGGCAGTTATTGTCATGCCATCCTTTCTCAATCTTGTGTTCTGACCACTCCCACGCCACACAAAGTCCCTATGTGTCTCTTCTTTCCAACCCACGTAACCTTTGCGAAGAACTCCCAGAAATCATTCTTCGTTGCACCGCCATCATCTCCCGACTATATGGGCCTCGAACCTTTTGTTTTTCGGTGTGGGTGGTAGCTTTGTTAAAAGTAAAGGGAAATGGTTGTGTGAAGTGCAGTGAAGATAAAGAGAATTGGATGTGGATTGTGTGAAGTGCAGTGAAGATAAAGAGTGGTTGGATGTGGGTTGTGAAAGTGTGGAGAGAAATAGAGAGAAATTGATAAAGATTTGAAAAATCAATGAAAAAATATTTTAATAAAATTGATAAAGAAATAAAGAGTTGGATTTGGGATGTATTTGAGAGTATGTATGCAAAATAGAAAAGTAACTCCTTATGTTTGAATTTATCTAAATTTTTTCGTAAGTCATTGCAAATGCTCCTATGGATCATATTAGTAATAGTTACCGCCAACAATCGAAATCCCAACCTTCGAAGAGAGCCCTCAGCGATGAGGCATTCTTGTCAAGGAATATTATTTAAATGACAGTTCCTCTTCTCATCGTGGATTTGAAATCAAGCGGGTGCATGTATAACTTACCAATCAAAATATATTAGCTTTCTTAACTCCTTTTAAGTTTGTTTGATACAAATTCGTATTAATGCAATATGTTGTAGATTAGATTTTAGATACTAAATTTATCGTCATAATACATTACTTTTGGGAGTTTTTACGAATATCATCCTTGGACTTTGATATGAGTTTCAATTTGATGATGGGATATTTGATTTGAATATATTTGACTGCCTAAATATTGGGTTAGTAACAAAGCAAACAATTTTTCAATTTTGATGTGAGTGTCAATTTGTTAATATTTTCCATTGAGAATAAATGGATTTAATTAATTATGAAATGTGCACATAGTAGTAATAACATTTTAAAATTACTGATGATATGGCAATTAGCAAAAACCACGTTACATCACATGATTAAAACCATTCTGTTTGGGAGGAGGGAAAGGAATGGAAAAAAATATATAAATATATATATATAATATAATATATATATATATATATATAATATATATATATATATATATATATTTTAAGAATATTCTTTCTTTTCCCTTATTTGGAAGTTTAAGTATGAGGGAATTAAAAGGAATGGAAAGATCATTCCCTTGTTTGAGAGTTTAAGTGAAGGGAATGGAATGGAACACTCATTCCTCTCTATTCCCTCCAAACCCCAATTTTCATTCCCCTCAAAATTGGGAGAAATAAGAGGGAATGAAATTTTGTTTAATGAAATTTTCACCAAAACTCCCAAAATACCCTTAATAATTTTTTTAAATACTAAATTATCCCTGATTCCTCCATATATATATATATATATATATATGTGATTACAAAAGGCTAAGGCTATATATGATGTTGAAGCAATAGTTGCTAGTTGATATGGAGATTCAATAGTCTTTTTTTTTTTTTTTTTTTTTTTTTTTAATATCTTTGAATTATATTGGAATATTGTATCCTCTTCTCTAAGAATAAAAACATACGAACAGTAGCTATTATAGAACTGTGGCATAAAAAAAAATTATAGTTTGATAAATCCACTTTTTATGTCAATTTAAATTCAATAAACTAAAGTAGTTGTCTGGAGCATACTACTGTATGGTAAATCTACAACATTATTCTCACTGTATCTAAACTAGATTAAAATGAAGGGTATAGTAGTAATGTTGTTATAAAATGATTCATTTTCATTCGTTTCTAATATTACTCCTAAACAAGGTTACTTACATTCATTCCATTCTATTCCTTTATTTTAAAACATCCAAACAAGATTACTTAGTTCCATTCCTTTCCATTCCGTTCTATTCCATTCCATTCCTTTCTATTCATTAAATACGTTCCATTCCATTTCCTTCCTTTAAAATTTAATCATTTTATTCCATTTCATTCCCTTCTAAACTCCCAAACGAAGCCTAGCTTTTACTGAAAATACTAACAAAGGTTTTATTTATCACAAAATATTGAAGGGCAGAAGCTATTGGGTAGTGAATATCCCTCAAGAATAATCTTAGGGTTGGAGAAAGCTCTTGAAACTTAGAATTGAAGCTCGAAGTGTTCTGTCATATGATGGTGGGGATGGTAGAAATATCTTTCTATGGCATGAGAGATGTCATGCTAATGGGGTTCTGTGTCAGGTCTATGGGCACATAATAGTATACGATCGATGCAACCAAATCTTTTTGTGCTAAAGTGAGTAGTGTCCTTCACAATAAGGAGTGGTGCTAGAGGCCTACAAGCTCTAAGGATTTGGTGGATAGTCAAAGCAAATTCAGCCTTGTCCATATTAGAGATAGTAATAGAGTTGTTTGGAACTTAAATGTTTCGAGGAAATTCACATGTGCTAATACCTGGCGGCATATTAAGTTGAAGCAAGTAGAGGTTCAATGGTGGAAATTATAATGGTCTCCTAAAGCTGGCTAGCTATAAGTATTATGCTTGCTACCAAGAATAGACTCTAACACTAGGGTATAAGAGTTGATCTTGTCTGCCAATTCTGCATAAATTACTTTGCTTGTAAATTGTACTCCAAGTATGTAAGATTAGATACATTGAACATGGACAATATTATTGGGTCTTGACTAGGATTGAGCCTTGATATCTTTGACATCCCCCTCAAACTTAGGGTGAAAACTTGAAGATAGCTTGAGTTTGGAGAAAAACTAAGACCTTGAAGGAAATCATTACTTTGATGTGGACTGTACTAGGTTGGACCAAATGAGGTTTAGATGACAGGCTACAACTTGTCCAGATGGGTGCATTGATTGAGACTTGAATGCTGAGCACAATGTATGTCATACTTGTGGAGGCTACCAATTAGCAGCATGGTCTAAAATACTTTACCTGAAGATCATAGTGACGCATGACTAGAAAGAAAGCTAATAAATACTATTTATTAGAGGCATGATCCGAATAACGCAACCAGAAGATGATAAAGACGCATGACTAAAAAGAAAGTTGATAGAAGAGGCTACCAATTAGTGTGATCCGTGATACCGGGCCAAGATGATTGAAGATGCTTGATCAGAAGAAATTTTAAAATCGAGTGCAGAAGAAAGATACATGTGCCCATTGAACATAGTTCAAATTGCCGAGATTGTCTTGTGAGAAAATATCATATTTGAAAAAGACATGTATGAGGTTGTTCAGATACCATCCACAACAGGGAATACTTTAGGATGATCATGTGTAGTGACTAGTAGCGACGATGAGAGAAGGAACCTAAATTTTGCAATTAAAGATATTGATTAATATTAATGGAGGTTGTAGAAGTATCTCTCTGATAATTAATCGAAGTTACATGGGATTGGGCCTAATACCATTTTAAAAATATATAGAACATTGCTATGATACCAAATAAAACATAACTCTAATACCATGTTAGAATAGGGGAGAATATAGTGTGATTTAGTTTTAGAGACCTACATTCACAACGGAAAGTTTTTTATGGTTACATTTTTACAATAAAACTCTATATTATAATGAACCCATTGAACGGTATTTATAATATGTTAAATCCAAGACAAACCACGGTTACAATACTTAAACTACAAGTAGGATTATGAATATTTTACTTGCAATCCAAGTTGGATTAAGATTATATTACTTAAATGATTACTTTGCTTGCAGTCCAAGTAGGATTTGACACAATGAACATGAACAATAGTTTTGAGCATCAACCAGGAATGAGTGTTCATATATATCTTTAAGAAACTAATATAATGAAATCTCTCAATTCGTAATTATGTAATTGGATAATTAACTAATTATGTAATTGGGTCCATGGTCATGAACAATTGAACACAATAAAAAGGTTCAAGCTTTCGATCTTATGCAAGATGAATATAATTCAACCTACAAAAGAAAGCAATGTCTTAGTACGAGTGAATTCATTCTTCCATATTGTAACCTGTACAGATTTGATTTATTCTTCCATATTCTATATTTCTCTAAATTTTACAAGGTTAAAAGGAAAATCTACATACACCCAAACCGAGATTTATATAGGATTTTGAGAAAAATTATGAAGTAATGTTAAATAGGTTCAACTGTTAATGGACTTATTTAGAAGTCAAAAAAAAATAATGATAATAAGAGAAGAAGATTTCAATGATCTTCAGGTCAAATGAAATTTACTGAGATTTTTTTTGGTAATGACAATTACAGATATTTTTAAGAGGTCTAGGGTTTGAATCAATACCTTCCCACTTACCATGTTAAGAAAAGAAAAAATAAGAGGTTAATATCATTGGATTAAATTTTGAAATTGATCCAAACACAAAAGGTTAAAAAAAATCCCTCTGTATCACTTAAAATACTCCATTCCTAGTAAAAATTGGATTTAATAACATAGAAATTTTGAGCAAAGAAAGAAGAAAAAGAAATAACGTAAAGAAAGAAACTCATCTAATACAAGGCATCTAAGAAGATTTCACTACATTCAAATTCATTGTCATCATAAAACGAAAAAAAGAAGAAGAAGATTAATTACTGGTCTCCAAAACAAACAAAATAAAGTAAGTGTTGAATTGAAAGAACTACCAATTAAGTACCAACAATACTTCTATGATAAGTAAACAACTATAGTGCACTTGCTTTGCGACTCTTGAAACTAACGTGGGTATTCCATAATTTCTTCATTAGCCGCCTTCTCATCCTTGGCAAGATTGAGTATCCACTCAAACATCTGTGATGAGCAAGGCAACGTGATCGGCTCTTTGTCATCAACCATAATCTTCTCCTCAAATTGATTGAATAAAGCTTGAAACATCTTGGAAGCCAAACATGTATTTGGAATCACATAATAGCTTACGCTCTTCACCCACATGCAACGCCAAGAACCCGCTCGGGACTAGATTTTCATGGATCTTTTTCTTGACAGAGAGGTTTTTCTTGGTCTTCAACCGTAGGTTTGACAAGAGTCGCTGAACTCTTGCTCCAAATTTCGTCATCTTCAACACTAGTGCCACACTGATACGCAAAGAAAATTTAGAAAAGACTGGAATTCTTAAAAAGAAAATTTAGAAAAGATTGATGTACTACGTTGGGGACTATATATATGCGTGAGGTTGAGAATACGTATTACAATAGGATGAGGTTTCTCTATTCGTATTGCAATAAGATTAGGTTTGTGTTATATGTGGAACCAAATTAAAGCTTGATAATTAAGGTCGGCTTAATTTTTTTTTATACTCCGACCAAGTATAGGATTAGTATTTTCTACGTTTTATCAAAAAAGGTATAGGATTAGTATTATAAATTTATTCGAACATTGAAATCTATTATATTATTCTTTTATTTTTAAAGTAAGATTTATAAGTGTTTTAGGAATAAATTTTATATTTTTTACTTTAAAAAATTATTAAAAAAAAAAGTAATGTCTTTTGTATTGGTGATGAAAGACAAAAGGATTGAATTATGGCCATATGTAGATCTCTTCCAGATTTGGGTGGAGATTTACAAGTCTCCATCGGATCTAGCTTCCTCTTTCGATACCTTCGTCGAACGGGTTGAGTGTGTCAGATTTCCAATGAGAAAATTAACACTCAATCTAAAGGAATCATATTAGAAGAGCTCCACTTGTCTCGATTGCCACTGGTGTTGAAACTGGCCACAACTTGTTAGGTCAGCCTAGGGGTGGCAAAAAAAGCCCAAACCCATTAACCCACCCAAACCCA
Organism: Fagus sylvatica; assembly: GCA_907173295.1. Lineage (NCBI taxonomy): Eukaryota > Viridiplantae > Streptophyta > Magnoliopsida > Fagales > Fagaceae > Fagus > Fagus sylvatica. Next base: position 28,231,245 of record OU015761.1, on the reverse strand, counting down.
CTTATTAATTGCCCAACCAAACCCACTTATTTAATAAATGGGCAAATGGGTGCTAGCCTAATTAGACCCAATTAAGTTGAGTTTAATTGGGTTTTAATTGGGTTGATTATTGGGCATTTAACAAATTTATCCAAACCCATTTATTGATCATTTGGGGGTATTTTTGTCATTTTTATGGACATTTTTATCATTTTAGAAGTTGTAAGATATTTTGGCTATTTATATACAAAAAATAATTGGGTAAATGGGTGGGTTGGGTTTTAATGGGTTGGGTTTGGTATGGGCCATACATACTTTGTTAAATGAGGCCTAAATAAGCAATTGGGTTTTTAAGGACCCAACCCATTTATTACCCACCCAAACCCACCCATTTGACACCCCTACTGAAGACCAATGAGATTCTCAAGTGACGGAGGCAACTTGCGAATACCACTCCCATCCAACTTGAAAGAGAATAAACTATGTGGAAGAGAATTGTGAAAATATGGGGAGTTTCTTAAGGCGTGAGCAGCCCTTAAGTGAGAATTGTGTAAGAGAATTCAGCTTGAGACTGTGTGGAAGAGTTTCAAGTTTAACGCAATCGTAGAGGTACCATTCTTTAAGCTTTTTAAGACGCCCGACGGAGTAATGAACCTTCTTTAATTTTTTAAAAGAACCAAGATTCAATTTCTCTAAGTTTGGGACCATTGATAAGTCAGGTAATTTCTTAATCAATTTACAGCTATTGAAATTCACAGATGTCAAGGCTTGGCAGTGAAGGATCTGTAAAAGGGAAAGGAAAAAAAAAGTATATGCTATGTTACTGATCAAGACACCCGAATGGCTTTTCAATGCCAACAAGTTGCTCAAGCACTTAGCAACAATATATATATACACCTTCTTCTACCAGCTCTTCCAAATAGGCAGTTAGCTTGTTGACTATTATAAACATAAAACAGAGTATGTTGATTATCAACATTTAACAGAATGTCAAGCATAAAGAGAATTCCACACTCAACAGACACAGTACACAAAACTCCAAGAGTCATCAATCGTTTCTGCTGAATCAGCATCAAAGCATATTAACAATTTTGCACATGATCCAGTGCATGGGACAGCTACCCACTTCAAAAAAATTCCAAGGCCAACAACTCTCATGGACAGTCTCAAAGTGATGCACCTACTACACCTCATCAAGTAGCCTACTACAATGACTCAGTCTTGCCAGGTTCAGAATCTGTCTTTACTCAAGGGTGCGAAAGAAAGAAACATGTGAGGCTTATTGCTGACCTTAGTCTTTAGCTAAAAGAGATGAGTTTGCAAAGTTTGGTTTACTTGGTGTAACTGCCAAAAGAGTGCAACCATTGTTGATTGTAGGAGTAAGTGCTGTTGGAGTAAAAACAAGAGGTTTCAAATAACAACAGGTGTTGTCTAAGCCCAAATTTAAATGATGGAAACAGCAACAGATTATATGTATTCAGTGCAAACTTCATCCTCTGCCACTTTAGCATGAATTTTGATGATTGCAAATGTTAAATACTTTAAATACTTTTTACTGCTAAGTGAATGAAGGAGATGAGAAGATAAAGCTTATAAACATCAGTCCAAATCCACCTTAAAATAAGTACTTTGATAGCAAATGACATATAATTAATCTTTATACAATTCACAAGTGTAGGGTCTTCTAAATGTTAAAAGGGAGAAGTTTATAGGCTTAAGTCCAAATCCACCATCTCTTGTGTAGATATCCTCCAATACATGACTTGCAATCAAGAGGACAAGGTGAGAGAATCCTTTAAGCTTAGCTGTCAAAAGAGATTTCTTTTATCAGTCTTTTCCTGATGTATTGCAGCTGAAGCAACCAACAAACATTTGTTTCCCTTCATGTGATTTGGCTACAAAAGCAGTCCCCACCCAACAACTTGGAAGAAGCGCTTGCCAAAACCTTTCAGCAGTGATCACCAACTGCCAATTATCATAGCTTTGCACACCCTAACAGGCCTTTATGGTCTTTGATCTTGAGGTTGCCAAGCCTGAGTTGTTTCCAAAGCACTTCAGTACCCGCAAAGAGAGTTAGAGAGCATTAGGACAGATTGTATAGAGATTTGGGTCTATTTTTACAATTGTAGAGTGCTTAAGTAAATCACTCTTTAGATAGTGCATTAGAAAGTAAGCTTCCCAACTCCTCCTCAATACTCACATATGTTTTGACTAAATATGTCTTCTGCTCAACTACTTGATCTCTTATTTGATGGTTCTCTAAACTATTTGAGACATCCTGAGGCTTTCGAAGTTTCAGATTTTAGTCTTTTCTCTAATAAGATTTTCAAACTCCCCAGCTGGATATTGCATATCTCCAATTATCATCAATCCCCATACAAAGGACATTATTGTTGATCTCCAAATTTTTGTCCAAACAACTTGATCTACCATCCTGACTTTCATTACCATAAATCAAGCACAAATTACAAATCTGACATCCTATCTTTGTATGCAATTGCATCTTGATGCTCGTAGAAAATGTCATTTTTAAATGAAAGCTATTCAAAATTATCCAGTTCAATGTTCAATGATAAATATGATTATGTTCTAGAACCTATGTTACCCACAAACATCCAGTTTACATCATGAAGATGGTATTAACATCATTTCATCATGCGAAAAAAGAAAAGTGAGTGTGTGCATGCGCACGTGCCATGCTGTGGGTTTCTCTTTAGTGATAACCAGAGAAAGTGAAAATACTATATCTTTTATAAATACCATCTATTAACAAACAAGTACTATAAAAATTCCAAATGAGACAAAGGCATAAGAATATTGTATGTACCTGTGATGATCTTCTCGTGTACTAATATGCTCCTTTTTTTCTTTTTATGGTAAGTCATGTGCTAATAAGCCTTGCCCAAAATCTGACACTTTCTCGATGCTGCAAAAACACCATATGATATTATGAACTACACAAACCACAAATACCTTAACCCAAAAATCTCCTCCTTTAATTAAGATGTTGTATAGCCTAATATTAAATAAGAAAACAGAGCAATCCACATTACTAGCGTAAAAGAACTGAACTTATTTTCAAATTCGAATAGAAGCAGATGCAACTACATCTTGACCTAATGCATGAAACTTTAAGCACATTTTTATTCATGTACATGCCTTCCCCCTGCCTTTCTCATTTTGTGACCAACACAAAATTTCTAACAAGCATCCTTAATGACAATTATGAACTAAACCATATAAACTCTTCCTTCCCACTAACAATACAAATGCATGTGTGGAAAACAAGAACTGAGGGTATTATTAGTGATTACAACAACTGGATCTGAGGCAGGGCACGTCCTCCACCAAGCCTTCAAGAAAATCAGGATTTCTCTTCTCCAATTTTGCAAATGTTTTGAAGCTGAAGTCGGTTGGCAATCTCTTAACAGGAACTGTGAATGTCACAGCCTAGCCATAGCTGAATTCCCATTTTGACCTGTAACCAAATTTGATATTCAAACAAAAAGAAATGCCAACATAAATATTGAATGGAAAGAAGAATCACTAACTGAACAAAATGCTTGTCTTTTTTCTTTCTTTGTTATCTTCTTTGACTGGATCAACCCACTCTTATTCCTTCTGCAAAATTGCTCTAACATAAGGTCAATAAAATAATTGTCCATGAGAATCATTACTAGCAAAGGATTGGTCATCCTCTTACAAGAACCCCAACAATATATACAAGTTAGTGTAATGATTTGACCTTTGCACTGCTATCTCCTCCCCTGTCTTGAACCCCTCCCCATCCTCCTCGTCCTCTACGACCACACCATATAATCGTATAAATATAAAATTTCACGAACAGTTTAAAATCATTTTGCACAGTCTTTGTATAAATACAATCTGTTAACAAACAAATGAAATAATTGCCCATATTTGTGCATATAATTCACAACAATTGTACAAGAATATTGTACGCACCTTTGACGATATCCTCATGTGCTAATAAGCCCTTTTTAATGGTGAGTCATGTGCTAATAATCCTTGCCTGAACTGAATTGAAATCTGACTCTTTATGCTGCAAAAGAAAAACTATTATATTGTGAACTACATAATAAAACCCACAAATCACTCAACCCAAAAATAGATGCCACTCAATTTGGGTACAGAATCAAAGGTCATTAGCATACAAAAAGGTCCTACTTTCATTAGGATCATGTCTAGCCTAATAAAGAACTACAAGAAATAAGAAAGAAGAGAAATTCACATAGCTAGTGCAAAAGAACAAGATTTATTTTCAACTTCCAATACAAGGAGATGCAACTACATCTTAACTTAATGCATGATTACAAATGGAACCTAGGTGGGGCTCCTCTCCCTTCCTTCACTGACTTGCTAACATGATTACAAATGCATGTGCAAAAAACAATAATTAAACATAACAAGAAAATTTAAGAGACTATCATTCAAGATGAAAAAAGTGGAGCTGAGACAGGGCACCCCTTCCTCCAAGTCTACGTTAGGCAGGACAAGAAAATCTAATCAAGAAAATGATTTTTTTTCCCCAATTTTGCAAATGTTTAATCTGATACTTATAAAAGAACAAAACATAATTATCAAATGAAATCAAACACAAAAATGGAAAATGCACTTCAATTTCTCTTAAATATGAACCACATGGATTAGCATACTGAAGAGAGAACGAAAATATGTTATTAAATTCCAAAGAGTACTCCTGAAAGAGAGATCCAGTCCCCTTTTGACAAACACAATTTCTTCAAACCTTAATGTCCACATTTGTTCAATCACCAATTTCCAAGCTGCCTAAAACAAAGATCCTAGCAATAACCACAAAGTTAATTTGGCAT